>CM059803.1:41532633-42235133 GCA_030435695.1 Brachymystax lenok tsinlingensis
CTAGCAGGTCCAGGCTCTGCTGTAGGCCATGTGGTGTGGGTGACAGCAGGCATAGGTCATCTGCGAAGAGTAGGCATTTAACCTCTGAATTGTGGAGACTAACACCAGGGGCAGAGGATTCTTCTAGAATAGTGGCCAATTCGTTGATGTAAATATTGAAGAGTGCAGGGCTCAGATTGCAACCCTGGCGAAGGCCCCGCCCCTGGGTAAAGAATTCTGTTCTTTTCTTGCCAATTTTAATGGCGCACGTATTGCCAGTATACATTGATTTAATTATGTCATATGTTTTACCCCCTACACCACTTTCAATAACTTTATAGAACAGTCCTGTATGCCAAATAGAATCAAATGCTTTTTGGAAGTCGATAAAGCAAGCATATATTTTGGTATTATTTTGGTGGACATGTTTATCTATCAGGGTGTGTAGGGTGTAAATATGATCGGTCGTGCGATGTTTTGGTATAAATCCAATTTGGTTTTTACTCAAGACATTGTGCTTATTAAGGAAGTTTAGAACTCTTACATTTATAATACTACAGAAAACCTTCCCCAGGTTACTGTTCACACAAATGCCTCTGTAATTGTTAGGGTCAAATTTGTCTCCGTTCTTAAAGATTGGGGTTATCTCTCTCTCTCTCTCTCTCTCTCTCTCTCTCTCTCTCTCTCTGTGTGTCTCTCTCTCTTTATCTCTCTCTCTCTCTCTCTCTCTCTCTCTCTCTCTGTGTCTCTCTCTCTCTCTCTCTCTCTCTCTCTCTCTCTCTCTCTGTCTCTCTCTCTCTCTGTGTGTGTGTCTCTCTCTCTGTGTCTCTCTCTCTCTGTGTCTCTCTGTCTGGGAAGTACTGTATCCACTGACTACTGTAGTCTCTCGGGATAAGAGAGTTGGTTTGATGGGAAGTTGTGATGTCATCGGCCTCCCCCTCTTGAGGAACAATAGATGAACAATAGAGAACAAAAGACTCAGTCTACTAGAAGACACTACTGCAGTACATTACATATGACTCAGTCTACTAGAAGACACTACTGCAGTTCATTACATATGACTCAGTCTACTAGAAGACACTACTGCAGTTCATTACATATGACTCAGTCTACTAGAAGACACTACTGCAGTACATTACATATGACTCAGTCTACTAGAAGACACTACTGCAGTTCATTACATATGACTCAGTCTACTAGAAGACACTACTGCAGTTCATTACATATGACTCAGTCTACTAGAAGACACTACTGCAGTACATTACATATGACTCAGTCTACTAGAAGACACTACTGCAGTTCATTACATATGACTCAGTCTACTAGAAGACACTACTACAGTTCATTACATAGGACTCAGTCTACTAGAAGACACTACTGCAGTACATTACATATGACTCAGTCTACTAGAAGACACTACTGCAGTTCATTACATATGACTCAGTCTACTAGAAGACACTACTGCAGTTCATTACATATGACTCAGTTTACTAGAAGACACTACTGCAGTACATTACATATGACTCAGTCTACTAGAAAACACTACTGCAGTTCATTACATATGACTCAGTCTACTAGAAAACACTACTGCAGTACATTACATATGACTCAGTCTACTAGAAAACACTACTGCAGTTCATTACATAGGACTCAGTCTACTAGAAGACACTACTGCAGTTCATTACATAGGACTCAGTCTACTAGAAGACACTACTGCAGTTCATTACATATGACTCAGTCTACTAGAAGACACTACTGCAGTTCATTACATATGACTCAGTCTACTAGAAGACACTACTGCAGTACATTACATATGACTCAGTCTACTAGAAGACACTACTGCAGTTCATTACATATGACTCAGTCTACTAGAAGACACTACTGCAGTACATTACATATGACTCAGTCTACTAGAAGACACTACTGCAGTTCATTACATATGACTCAGTCTACTAGAAGACACTACTGCAGTTCATTACATATGACTCAGTCTACTAGAAGACACTACTGCAGTACATTACATATGACTCAGTCTACTAGAAGACACTACTGCAGTTCATTACATATGACTCAGTCTACTAGAAGACACTACTACAGTTCATTACATAGACTCAGTCTACTAGAAGACACTACTGCAGTACATTACATATGACTCAGTCTACTAGAAGACACTACTGCAGTTCATTACATATGACTCAGTCTACTAGAAGACACTACTGCAGTTCATTACATATGACTCAGTTTACTAGAAGACACTACTGCAGTACATTACATATGACTCAGTCTACTAGAAAACACTACTGCAGTTCATTACATATGACTCAGTCTACTAGAAAACACTACTGCAGTACATTACATATGACTCAGTCTACTAGAAAACACTACTGCAGTTCATTACATAGGACTCAGTCTACTAGAAGACACTACTGCAGTTCATTACATAGGACTCAGTCTACTAGAAGACACTACTGCAGTTCATTACATATGACTCAGTCTACTAGAAGACACTACTGCAGTTCATTACATATGACTCAGTCTACTAGAAGACACTACTGCAGTTCATTACATATGACTCAGTCTACTAGAAGACACTACTGCAGTACATTACATATGACTCAGTCTACTAGAAAACACTACTGCAGTTCATTACATATGACTCAGTCTACTAGAAAACACTACTGCAGTACATTACATATGACTCAGTCTACTAGAAAACACTACTGCAGTTCATTACATAGGACTCAGTCTACTAGAAGACACTACTGCAGTTCATTACATATGACTCAGTCTACTAGAAGACACTACTGCAGTTCATTACATATGACTCAGTCTACTAGAAGTCACTACTGCAGTTCATTACAAATAATGTAAAGAGTGAATCAAAATTAAATGCTTCATGATGTTGTTATGTGGTGCAATCTCCATTAAACCTGAAGATACTGACATGTATGATGAAAACAATGACAACCTGGAATGGGACAGACTCTTTTCACGCCATTTCGCCCGATGGGCATAGAGACGTGGGAATAGAGACGTGGGCATAGAGACGGTGGGCAAAGAGAGGGTGGGCATAGAGACAGTGGGCATAGAGACGTGGGCATAGAGACATGGGCATAGAGACGTGGGCATAGAGACGTGGGAATAGAGACTGTGGGCATAGAGACGTGGGAATAGAGACTGTGGGCATAGAGACGTGGGCATAGAGACATGGGCATAGAGACATGGGAATTGAGACGGTGGGCATAGAGACGGTGGGCATAGAGACGTGGGCATAGAGGCATGGGCAAAGAGACGGTGGGCATAGAGACGTGGGCATAGAGACTGTGGGCATAGAGACTGTGGGCATAGAGAAGTGGGCATAGAGACATGGGAATAGAGACGGTGGGCATAGAGATGGTGGGCATAGAGACGTGGGCATAGAGACGTGGGCATAGAGACTGTGGGCATAGAGACTGTTGGCATAGAGACGTGGGCATAGAGACGGTGGGCATAGAGACTGTGGGCATAGAGACTGTGGGCATAGAGACTGTGGGCTTCGAGACGGTGGGCATAGAGACGGTGTGCATAGAGACGTGGGCATAGAGACTGTGGGCATAGAGACGTGGGCATAGAGACGTGGGCATAGAGACGGTGGGCATAGAGACGGTGGGCATAGAGACTGTGGGCATAGAGACTGTGGGCATAGAGACGTGGGCATAGAGACGTGGGCATAGAGACTGTGGGCATAGAGACTGTTGGCATAGAGACGTGGGCATAGAGACGGTGGGCATAGAGACGTGGGCATAGAGACGTGGGCATAGAGACGTGGGCATAGAGACGTGGGCATAGAGACGTGGGCATAGAGACGTGGGCATAGAGACGTGGGCATAGAGATGATGGGCATAGAGACGATGGGCATAGAGACGTGGGCATAGAGACGGTGGGCATAGAGACGATGGGCATAGAGACGTGGGCATAGAGACTGTGGGCACGGAGATGTGGGCATGTTTCATCATGGAGCCACAAAGACGAAGTCATCACTGAATTCACATTACGTTTCATGATGCAGCCACAAAGTAGTAAGACGCAAAACAAATGATTTTGTTTAAAATTGAGCGATATAATTCACACAAAGTAATGAGACTGGGTGTGTCAGTCTGCCTCCAGGATAATATGGGTGTGTAAGTCTGCCTCCAGGATAATATGGTAAAGTTGGCCATCCAACAAATAAATAAGATCAGATGAACAGTTTTTAACTACTTAGGGAACACTACCCGGTGAAATGTAAGGCGCCAATTTCAAAATCCAAAAGTTGAATTATTAAACATTCATCAATATACAAGTGTTCCATAGTCATCAAAGCTCTGCTTCTTGGCAATATCACAGCGTTGTCAGATTTCAAAAAGACTTTACGGCGAAAGCACAACATTTGATTGTTTGAGGAGAGCACCTACAATATTTATCCATTAGTATAAATTCATAACCCAACGCGGGTCTCACAAAACGCATAGAATCGCTAATATAAAATTGCTTATCTTTGATGAACTTCTGCTGAGGGCTTCCCAAGTGTCCAACGAAGACAATCCATGCTTCTTTTGTTAGAAAAAAGTCATTTATTATATCCATAAATCTCCATTTGGTTGGCGCGTTATGATCAGAAAATCCACCGTTGAGTCGCCCATTGAACCGTGAAGAGAACACGTTCAAATTATACCTATCATATTTCTCCAAACAAATCAAACATCATTTTTAATGTTTCCTTAGGTATCATTTAATGTATATTTACTATAATATTTAAACCGGATTGTAGCCTGAACGATAAGAAAGGAAAATAAAGTGGAGCGCGCACTCGGTTTGCGCGCGCCCGCAAAATCTTGTTGACATCTGAGCTCACTTGACCATATCCTGTTCCTATCCGTTCTGGTCAGGGCTAACGTTTCCTGGCTTTGTATAGAGACTGTTGACTAGTGGAAGCCATAGGTACTGAAATCTTGGAGCTGGTTGCCTTTGAAATCAATAAGAAGAGTCTCAAACAGAGCAAAGGTGGATTTTCCTCGGGTTTTCGCCTGCTATATCCATTCTGTTATACTCACAGACATTATGTTAACACTTTTAGAAACTGAAAAAAAGTTTCCTATACAATAGTACTAATTATGTGCATATCCTATTTTCTGGGCCTGAGTGGGAGGCATTTTACTTTGGGCACGCCAGACTCTCTAAAACCGTCACCTCGGGAGCCGCTCCCTAAGAAGTTAATGAAGCCAGAAACGCTGAAAACAAATTCATTTTTAATGGTAAAATTTGTTTAATTAGTTTTGTTTAGTATATTTTTGTTTTGTTTTGTAGTTTACATCACAGACACTGAAAAGGGGAGAGGGGGGGGGCTCAATTAATCTGATCCTGTTCATCTAAATGCAGAATAACTCATCTCGGTGACTGCCTGTACAGATATTAATGCATGTTGACTAACCAATCGCAGTGAAATTAGATTAAATCTGATCAGTTTCATTTATTTAATTCAGGTGAATTTAGGAGATTGGCTTGAAAGCGGAATTGACGTTGTTGGTTGGTAATAAGCAAAACTTGATAGTACACATCGTTCACTTTGGTAGCTAGCTATTTTCAGGCCAACTAAAGCTAAATGAATGTATAAACCCCACCGTAGTGATATCTGTGAAGAAGTTATGAATGAGGTCCCAGGTGGAGGGGTTCGCGGTTCAACAGCCCTTGCACTTTGAAACCCACCCCACCATGACGTATAGCACCACCCACCAAGCAAAATGGTGTAAAAAGAGTCTCAACCTGGAAGAACCACCCAGCCAGCCACTACTACCACCCCAATAAGCACAATATTTGTTTATGTTGAACATACGTTGAAAAGATTTCTTACCGACGTCTTGTGTTCACTGGGTAGCCTATACACTACACATGTCTAAAGATGTCTTACCGACGTCTTGTGTTCACTGGGTAGCCTATACACTACACATGTATAAAGATGTCTTACCAACGTCTTGTGTTCACTGGGTAGCCTATACACTACACATGTCTAAAGATGTCTTACCAACGTCTTGTGTTCACTGGGTAGCCTATACACTACACGTGTCTAAAGAAGTCTTACCAACGTCTTGTGTTCACTGGGTAGCCTATACACTACACGTGTCTAAAGATGTCTTACCGACGTCTCGTGTTCACAGAACTGCTACTTCACATCCTTCAGTTACTGTATCCTTTCTCACCTGACCTAGAGGGAAATCAGTGCACTTCAACATGAGTGCATTGATTTCACCTTACCAAATCCTCTTATTATTTCCAACACTCAAGCATATTTACAGGGGAATGAAGTTGCTCTTGCATGAAGTGAACGTCTGTCTGTCTGTCAAAGCAATTCAGAGAATGACGAGGCAACGAGGTATGAATGGCCTGCTATTAGAATGACAACAAGACTCTGTTCAAGACTGGTGCTTATCATAATAGATCATCACAACAGTGATGACAGTGGTGTGTGTGTGTGTGTGTGTGTGTGTGTGTGTGTGTGTGTGTGTGTGTGTGTGTGTGTGTGTGTGTGTGTGTGTGTGTGTGTGTGTGTGTGTGTGTGTGTGTGTGTGTGTCAATCAATACCTGATTGTTACCAATACCAATTTAGTAACTGGAGAAACCAGCCCACTGGGCGCACACACTTGTTGAATCAACGTTGTTTCCACGTTATTTCAATTAAATTACGTTGAACCAACGTGAAATAGAAGTTGAATTGACGTCTGTTCCCAGTGGGAGGCAACTTCACCGGGAAATTCTCTATCTTTATAAGAAAGTGCTTGACATAACCCATAGGCTAACCTACTATCTGTGTAAGCAAATAGGTTGCTACTCACGTATCCTGCGCAGCGGTGGTTGTGGACTTGGCATGCCGCTGCTGATGTGGTAGGAGAAGCGCATTGTTTTGAACTGGCCGGAGAAGGAAACTGTACTGGCAGTCCTACTGGCTGCCGTCTCCGGGGCCATCGGCGGGCTGAAGCTCGTCACTAAAGCGCTCTTCGGTCGGTTCAACTGCATACCTACCTGGTCACAGTTTACACAGGCATAGCATAGCCTACACAGGACACGATGCGGGTTATCTCACACACACAAAAAAACAGTACATCAGATTAGATCCCAGAGTTTTGCGTTAAATCCTCAAACAAAAAAAGCTGGATCTTTTGAGTGCAGGTTGTCATGTAGGGCGACCACCGGGCGCTTGAGCGAGCAGCCTGTCCCCGGACTGGTCCGTTGGTTCGAGTCGTTGTTGTCCCGTGCCAGACTCCCAGTAGAATGGGTCTCCAATCTTTCATCCACCAAACTGCAGTCCTCCTGGGTGAGCTGGACAGTACGAGTGGAAACCCGATCAAATTCTCCACCAACAACGGAAAAAGCCATCAAATAGATATTGATTATTTTTGTCTAACTCTAACCGATGCCAACATATGATCGATTTATTTCACTGCAAAATACAATGAAAAAAAATGAATTTAGGTTGCAATCCACAAAGGATACCGATTATGACAATTGTTGCACTAAAGTTACAATAAGGCCTCATTGAAGTTGACCACATTGTTGCGTCCAATAATGGCTCACTGCATCTCTCTCAAAATCCGACATTCTTGGGAAAAGGGGAGGGAGGGAGGGGGCTGTATCGGAGTAGGTTACCAGAAAACTAACGGCCATCTACAGCTGACATCTCAATAAAAAAAAAAAAAAATCCATGCCCATTCTGGAATAAACAAAGTTTCCCCTCCGTCCGACCCGCTCTTTTGAAAAGAAACCGTTAAAAAGACCATGCGCAAAAAAACAAAAGTGATTAAATATGATACACATTGTAAAAGTGACTGCTCTTTCTCAGCTCACATCGTTCCTTCTGTATCTGTCTGCCACATTTTTCCTCCGTCCCGATTTCCACTCGAAACGTGAATCCAGAAATATGCAACCTCAGCTTCTGCTTCTTCTTCAGCTACGTTCAAACCCCGTCATCAAAGTTCTTTATACTCCTCATTTCCAAACATTTTAAAAATGTCCATTGAATCCTTGAATGTATTTTGGGTGCATCAATTTGTCATAAATTTCGCCTTTATGATCCCCCGGCGAGTTAGTTTTCCATTCTTTGAAACTTCCGACAACGCCATCAAACTGCAATTCCTTGAATTTGTGAACTTAACCCCCTCCTCTTCTCTCCTCTCCTTCTGTCCTCCCCTCTTTCTGTCCTCCCCTCCTTCTGTTCTCCTCTCCTTCTGTCCTCCCCTCCTTCTCTTCTCTCCTCTCCTTCTGTCTCTCCTCTCTTTCCCTGCTCCTGTGTGCGTTATTCTGTCGACATATGAAACCAGTCTCAGCCCCCCTCATCTGCCATCTCTCTAAAGCAAAATGTTGAGATGATTCCTAGTTTTTTTTTTAGTTTTTTTTTTTATTCTCCAAAAGTCAACATTTGTTTCTGGCTTCCATTGTATGATTACCAGGCCTAACTGTTTTGAATACATGTAGCCTAATAAACAGTAAATATAGTATCAACAGTACCTAAAGGAGAATATGAAGAGGGGGTAGTGAGAGGAGAGGAGGGGGGACTGCCTGATCCAGTCTGACCCAGTTAGCAGTCACTTGGCCCAGTGGACAGAGTCAGTGGGCTGAGTTCCTCCACACTGCTGACTGGACCTAAAATCCGAATAGAATTTAATAGAACAGTTATTATTCACTAGTTTAAATTATAGGCAATGAAACTGAATAGAATAGAATATACACTCAGTGGGCACTTTATTAGGTACACCCATTTAGTACTGGGTTGGACAACCCTTTGCCTCCAGAACAGCCTGAATTCTTTGGGGAATAGAAACGTTTCTCAATTGGTATCAAGGAACCTAACGTGTGCCAGGAAAACATTCCCCACACCACCGCCACCAGCCTGTACCGTTGACACCAGGCAGGATGGAGCCACGGACTCATGCTGCTCACGCCAAATCATGACTCTGCCATCAGCATGACACAACAGGAATCGGGATTCGTCGGACCAGGCAATGTTTGTCCACTCCTCAATTGTCCAGTGTTGGTGATGGCGTGCCCAACTGGAGCCGTTTCTTCTTGTTTTTTAGCTAATAGGAACCCGGTGTGGTCGTCTGCTGCAATAGCCCATCCGTAACAAATCAAATCAAATGTCATTGGTCACACACACACATTTTTAGCAGATGTTATTGCGGGTGTAGCGAAATGCTTGGACCGATGAGTTGTGCATTGAGAGATGCCTGTGCTGCACACCACTGTTGTACTGCACCGTTATTTGCCTGTTTGTGGCCCCGCCTGTTAGCTTGCACCATTCTCCTTGGACCTCTCATCAACGAGCTGACAGACTGGAAACAGGAGGAGACAGATTAGAAACAGGAGGAGACAGATTAGAAACAGGAGGAGACAGATTAGAAACAGGAGGAGACAGATTAGAAACAGGAGGAGACAGATTAGAAACAGGAGGAGACAGATTAGAAACAAGAGGAGACAGATTAGAAACAGGAGGAGACAGGCTGGAAACAGTAGGAGACAGATTAGAAACAGGAGGAGACAGATTAGAAACAAGAGGAGACAGATTAGAAACAAGAGGAGACAGATTAGAAACAGGAGGAGACAGATTAGAAACAAGAGGAGACAGATTAGAAACAGGAGGAGACAGATTAGAAACAGGAGGAGACAGATTAGAAACAAGAGGAGACAGATTAGAAACAGGAGGAGACAGATTAGAAACAGGAGGAGACAGATTAGAAACAAGAGGAGACAGATTAGAAACAGGAGGAGACAGATTAGAAACAAGAGGAGACAGATTCGAAACAGGAGGAGACAGATTAGAAACAGGAGGAGACAGATTAGAAACAGGAGGAGACAGATTAGAAACAGGAGGAGACAGATTAGAAACAGGAGGAGACAGATTAGAAACAGGAGGAGACAGATTAGAAACAGGAGGAGACAGATTAGAAACAAGAGGAGACAGATTAGAAACAGGAGGAGACAGATTAGAAACAAGAGGAGACAGATTAGAAACAGGAGGAGACAGATTAGAAACAGGAGGAGACAGATTAGAAACAGGAGGAGTCAGATTAGAAACAAGAGGAGACAGATTAGAAACAGGAGACAGATTAGAAACAGGAGACAGGCTGGAAACAGGAGGAGACAGATTAGAAACAAGAGGAGACAGATTAGAAACAGGAGGAGACAGGCTGGAAACAGTAGGAGACAGATTAGAAACAGGAGGAGACAGATTAGAAACAAGAGGAGACAGATTAGAAACAAGAGGAGACAGATTAGAAACAGGAGGAGACAGATTAGAAACAGGAGGAGACAGATTAGAAACAGGAGGAGACAGATTAGAAACAGGAGGAGACAGATTAGAAACAGGAGGAGACAGATTAGAAACAAGAGGAGACAGATTAGAAACAGGAGGAGACAGATTAGAAACAAGAGGAGACAGATTAGAAACAGGAGGAGACAGATTAGAAACAGGAGGAGACAGATTAGAAACAAGAGGAGACAGATTAGAAACAGGAGGAGACAGATTAGAAACAAGAGGAGACAGATTAGAAACAGGAGACAGGCTGGAAACAGGAGGAGACAGATTAGAAACAGGAGGAGACAGATTAGAAACAAGAGGAGGCAGATTAGAAACAGGAGGAGACAGATTAGAAACAAGAGGAGACAGATTAGAAACAGGAGACAGGCTGGAAACAGGAGGAGACAGATTAGAAACAGGAGGAGACAGATTAGAAACAAGAGGAGACAGATTAGAAACAGGAGACAGGCTGGAAACAGGAGGAGACAGATTAGAAACAGGAGGAAACAGATTAGAAACAAGAGGAGACAGATTAGAAACAGGAGACAGGCTGGAAACAGGAGGAGACAGATTAGAAACAGGAGGAGACAGATTAGAAACAGGAGGAGGCAGATTAGAAACAGGAGGAGACAGATTAGAAACAGGAGGAGACAGATTAGAAACAAGAGGAGACAGATTAGAAACAGGAGACAGGCTGGAAACAGGAGGAGACAGATTAGAAACAGGAGGAGACAGATTAGAAACAGGAGGAGACAGATTAGAAACAGGAGGAGACAGATTAGAAACAGGAGGAGACAGATTAGAAACAGGAGACAGGCTGGAAACAGGAGGAGACAGGCTGGAAACAGGAGGAGACAGATTAGAAACAAGAGGAGACAGATTAGAAACAGGAGGAGACAGGCTGGAAACAGTAGGAGACAGATTAGAAACAGGAGGAGACAGATTATAAACAAGAGGAGACAGATTAGAAACAAGAGGAGACAGATTAGAAACAGGAGGAGACAGATTAGAAACAAGAGGAGACAGATTAGAAACAGGAGGAGACAGATTAGAAACAGGAGGAGACAGATTAGAAACAGGAGGAGACAGATTAGAAACAAGAGGAGACAGATTAGAAACAGGAGACAGGCTGGAAACAGGAGGAGACAGATTAGAAACAGGAGGAGACAGATTAGAAACAGGAGGAGGCAGATTAGAAACAGGAGGAGACAGGCTGGAAACAGGAGGAGACAGATTAGAAAAATGAGGAGACTGATTAGAAACAGGAAGAGACAGACTGGAAACAGGAGGAGACAGATTAGAAACAGGAGGAGAAAGACTGGAAACAGGAAGAGACAGATTAGAAACAGGGGGAGACAGATTAGAAACAGGAGGAGACAGATTAGAAACAGGAGGAGACGGATTAGAAATAGGAGGAGACAGGCTGGAAACAGGAGGAGACGGATTAGAAACAGGAGGAGACAGATTAGAAACAGGAGGAGACAGACTGGAAACAGGAAGAGACAGACTGGAAACAGGAGGAGTCAGACTGGAAACAGGAGGAGACAGATTAGAAACAGGAGGAGACAGACTGGAAACAGGAGGAGACAGATTAGAAACAGGAGGAGACAGGCTGGAAACAGGAGGAGTCAGATTATAAACATTGTAACCTGCTCTAGTGCTGACTACCACATGTTATATATGACTCATACTGTGGTGCTCTATATGATACCCTATATAGCCACTGTTATTGTAACCTGGACAACCACATCACATGTTATTGCATCCCACTTTTGACATTGATATTCTTATCTTGTTGCTATATTTGAATAGCTTATTAATATATTTGCTTTTTGCATATTGATATTGATATGTTTAATAATTCTATTCATATTGCATATATATTTCTTAATATTATAGCATTTGAGAACTTAATTATGCATTCATGTACTATAATTATTGCTTGTTATCATTTGCTATCTCTGTCTCCGTGTAGAAAAACATGCAGTACATACTACATTACCCACCAGTTGGCCAATCCTAACCACAGTCAATCAGGACAAGAATTACATACTAATGCCAACTGAACTGTCAACTGTCAATCCTATCATCTAACCCCCTACTGTACTGTAATGTAATTCAGCTGAACAACCTTCCATGGATCATCAATTGAATAGAAAGACTCAGGTCAGGACATTAGCATAATGGATGACTGGTGGATCGCATGAAGCCTTGGGCTGAAGTTTTGTATGAGTGCTAACCGCTAACATTAACAGTCATTGCCTGTATTTTCTTTTTCTTCCCATTAATAAAGAAATCATGTCTAATTTCTTTAGATTTTGAAGATAAATACCTTACAGATCTTTGAACTGTCTTTATCAATATCAAAAAATGTTTTAAGACCTCTTCATGTTTTGTTATTTGATCATTAGCAAATTACAACATGAATCGTTGTCCTGGACAAATGTATGAATTGGTATTTTCACAACTTTATTTTCTCATGCCGTTTGTTTGAGTATAAAACTGTACATTTGACCTTTTGAAATTACTGATGAGGAGTTGATGTACACACCAGGCATAATGGGACCCATGTCATCCTAAAGTTTGCCAAAAAAAATCACCTGGAAGATCATCAAGACTCTTGGAAGAATGTTCTATGGACAGACGAGTCAAAAGTATAACTCTGGACGAAATGGGTTCCATTATGTCTGGCGAAAACCAAACACTGCATTCCACAGTAAGAACCTTATAGCAACGCTCAAGCATGGTGGTGGTAGTGTGATGGTTTGGGGAAGCTTTGCTGCCTCAGCACCTGGACGACTTGCCTTAATAGAAGGAACCATGAATTCTGCTCTGTATCAGAGAATTCTTCAGGCCATCCGTCTGTCAGCTGAAGCAAAGCTGGGTCAATGCAGCAAGACAATGATCCAAAACACACAATCAAGTCTACATGAAAATGGCTAAAAAGCAGCACATTTGAAGTGTTGGAACGGCCTAGTCAAAGTCCAGACCTAATCCCTATTGAGATGTTGTGGCAGGAACTTGAAACCAGCATTTCATGCATGAAAACCCCCAAATGTCGCTGAGATACAGCAGTTCTGCATGGAAGAGTGGACCATAATTCCTCCACAGCGACGTGAGAGACTGATCAACAACTACAGGAAGTGTTTGGTTGGAGTCATTGCAGCTAAAGGTGGCACAACCAGTTATTGAGTGTAAAGGGGGGCAATTACTTTTACACACAGGGGCATTGGGTGTTGCATACTTTTTGTTTATGAAATACATTTTTTAAAAAGTATGTAATTGTTGTGTTATTTGTTCCCTCAGGTTCCCTTTATCTAATATTGGGGTTTTTGGTTGAAGATCTGATAACATTCCGTATCAAAAAATATGCAAAAGTAGAGAAAATATAGAGAGATCCATCCGAGCAGTCTGAACCAATGACGTCCTACGGACAGTTTTAATTCAGAACGTACATTTAACATTTAACATCAATGATCCTGTGCTGTCTTGATTCTGTCTCACCATAAGATTCTTCTGCCCCCCCGTTCACTTTTGAAAATAAACTGAAAAACAGCGTCACAACAGCAATATGTCTACCAGCTGTCATGGGATCACCCACGCCTAGCAGAAAGACATCTTCTTGGACTAGTTTGTATCAGCAACAGTTAGGAGACAAACAACTCTCCCATGATCATTTCAGATTTGGCAGATTGTTTTCCTCACGCCCAGCTGTGAGATGATCAGGCAGTTCACTGTGTGGCCACTAGGTGGAAGTACTCCCAATGAACCAGTCACAGCCAACTACTGCTGGTCTATATAGATAGCACAAACAGACCCCCGACAGAGCCCCAGGACAGCAACAAAAAATGAGACCCAACCAAATCGTGAGAGAAAAAAAATATATAATTACTTGACACATTGGAAATGATCAACAAAAAAACGGAGCAAACTAGAATGCTATTTGGCCCTAAACAGAGAGTACACAGTGGCAGGAATACCTGACCACTGTGACTGACCCAAAATTAAGGAAAGCTTAATGAGCATAGACACCTCCATGAGCATAGACACCTCCATGAGCATAGACACCTCCATGAGAATAGACACTTCCATGAGCATAGACACTTCCATGAGCATAGACAAAACATACTAGACAGAGTATGTGTGTTGTTTTCAGAGTACTGGTTTGAATGTAATGTGAGATGAATAGAGTAAATTATCACCAGCATTTCAGTTAACAGGTGTGTCTTGTTAAAAGTGAATTTGTGGAATTTCTTTCCTTCTTAATGTGTTTGAGCCAATCAGTTGTGTTGTGACAAGGTAGGGGTGGTATACAGAAGATAGCCCTATTTGGTAAAAGATCAAAGTCAAAGTCACCATTATTAGTCAGTTGTACAACCAAATGCCTTCAACCGAAATGTGTCTTCCGCATTTAACCCAACCCCTCTGAATCAGAGAGGTGCGGGGCTGCCTTTAATCGACATCCACGCCTTGGGCGCCCGGGGAACAGTGGGTTAACTGCCTTGTTCAGGGGCAGAACGACAGATTTTTACCTTGTCAGCTCAGGGAATTGAACTTGCAACCCTCCGGTTACAAGTCCAACACTCTAACCACTAGGCTACCTGCCAAGTCCATATTATGGCAAGAACAGCTCAAATAAGCAAAGAGAAACGACAGTCCATCATTACTTTATGACATGAAGGTCAGTCAATCCAGAACATTTCAAGAACTTTGAAAGTTTCTTCAAGTGCAGTGGCAAAAACCATCAAGCGCTATGATGAAACTGGCTCTCATGAGGACCGCCACAGGAAAGGAAGACCCAGAGTTACCTCTGCTGCAGAGGATATGTTCATTAGAGTTACCAGCCTCAGAAATTGTAGCCCAAATAAATGCTTCACAGAGTTTAAGTAACAGACACATCTCAACATCAACTGTTCAGAGGAGATTGTGTGAATCAGGCCTTCATGGTTGAATTTCTGCAAAGAAATCACTACTAAAGGACACCAATAAGAAGAAAAGACTTGCTTGGGCCAAGAAATACGAGCAATTGACATTAGACCGGTGGAAATCGGTCCTTTGGTCTGACGAGTCCAAATTTGAGATTTTTCCAACCGCCGTGTCTTTGTGAGACGCAGAGTAGGTGAACGGATGATCTCCGCATGTGTATTTCCCACCGTGAAGCATGGAGGAGGAGGTGTGATGGTGTGGGGGTGCTTTGCTGGTGACACTACCTGTGATATACACTGCTCAAAAAAATAAAGGGAACACTTAAACAACACAATGTAACTCCAAGTCAATCACACTTCTGTGAAATCAAACTGTCCACTTAGGAAGCAACACTGATTGACAATAAATTTCACATGCTGTTGTTCAAATGGAATAGACAACAGGTGTAAATTATAGGCAATTAGCAAGACAGACCCAATAAAGGAGTGGTTCTGCAGGTGGTGACCACAGACCACTTCTCAGTTCCTATGCTTCCTGGCTGATGTTTTGGTCACTTTTGAATGCTGGCGGTGCTTTCACTCTAGTGGTAGCATGAGACGGAGTCTACAACCCACACAAGTGGCTCAGGTAGTGCAGCTCATCCAGGATGGCACATCAATGCGAGCTGTGGCAAGAAGGTTTGCTGTGTCTGTCAGCGTAGTGTCCAGAGCATGGAGGCGCTACCAGGAGACAGGCCAGTACATCAGGAGACGTGGAGGAGGCCGTAGGAGGGCAACAACCCAGCAGCAGGACCGCTACCTCCGCCTTTGTGCAAGGAGGAGCAGGAGGAGCACTACCAGAGCCCTGCAAAATGACCTCCAGCAGGCCACAAATGTGCATGTGTCTGCTCAAACGGTCAGAAACAGACTCCATGAGGGTGGTATGAGGGCCCGACGTCCCACAGGTGGGGGTTGTGCTTACAGCCCAACACCGTGCAGGACGCTTGGCATTTGCCAGAGAACACCAAGATTGGCAAATTCGCCATTGGCGCCCTGTGCTCTTCACAGATGAAAGCAGGTTCACACTGAGCACATGTGACAGACATGACAGAGTCTGGAGACGCCGTGGAGAACGTTCTGCTGCCTGCAACATCCTCCAGCATGACCAGTTTGGCGGTGGGTCAGTCATGGTGTGGGGTGGCATTTCTTTGGAGGGCCGCACAGCCCTCCATGTGCTCGCCAGAGGTAGCCTGACTGCCATTAGGTACCGAGATGAGATCCTCAGACCCCTTGTGAGACCATATGCTGGTGCGGTTGGCCCTGGGTTCCTCCGAATGCAAGACAATGCTAGACCTGGAGTGTGTCAGCAGTTCCTGCAAGTTCCTGCAAGAGGAAGGCATTGATGCTATGGACTGGCCCGCCCGTTCCCCAGACCTGAATCCAATTGAGCACATCTGGGACATCATGTCTCTCTCCATCCACCAATGCCACGTTGCACCACAGACTGTCCAGGAGTTGGCGGATGCTTTAGTCCAGGTCTGGGAGGAGATCCCTCAGGAGACCATCCGCCACCTCATCAGGAGCATACCCAGGCGTTGTAGGGAGGTCATACAGGCACGTGGAGGCCACACACACTACTGAGCCTCATTTTGACTTGTTTTAAGGACATTACATCAAAGTTGGATCAGCCTGTAGTGTGGTTTTCCACTTTAATTTTGAGTGTGACTCCAAATCCAGACCTCCATGGGTTGATACATTTGATTTCCATTGATAATTTTTGTGTAATTTTGTTGTCAGCACATTCAACTATGTAAAGAAAAAAGTATTGAATAAGATTATTTCATTCATTCAGATCTAGGATGTGTTATTTTAGTGTTCCCTTTATTCTTTTGAGCAGTGTATTTAGAATTCAAGGCACACTTAACCAGCATGGCTACCACAGCATTCTCCATCGATACACCATCCCATCTGGTTTGCGCTTAGTGGGACTATCATTTGTTTTTCAACAGGACAATGACCCAACACACATCCAGGCTGTGTAAGGGCTATTTGACCAAGAAGAAGAGTGATGGAGTTCTGCATCAGATGACCTGGCCTCCACAATCACCCGACCTCAACCAAATTGAGATGGTTTGGGATGAGTTGGACCGCAGAGTGATGGAAAAGCAGCCAAGTGAAGCTGGTTGAGAGAATGCCAAGAGTGTGCAAAGCTGTCATCAAGGTAAAGGGTGGCTACTTTGAACAAGGTAAAATATCAAATATATTTTGATTTGTTTAACACTTGTATGATGTCTTCACTATTACTCTACAATGTAGAAAATAGTAAAAATGAAGAAAAACCCTTGAATGAGTAGGTGTGGTACTGTTTACTGTATTCTATTTTACTGTATTTTAGTCAATTCCACTCCGACATCCTAATATTTATATATTTCTTAATTCCATTATTTTACTTTTAGATTTGTGTGTATTGTTGTGAATTGTTAGATGCTACTGCACTGTTGGAGCTAGGAACACAAGCATTTTGCTACACCACAATAACATCTGCTAAATATATGTATGTGACCAATAACATTTTATTTGATTTGAAGAGTGGAATAAAAAAAAACTTTTCTGCTTCCAAACGGCCTACGTGGGATCGGTTGTAGTCCCAAAATGGACTAAACAATTTTGCAGGACCCACGTTCCTCTCTCTATAGTTTTCTATATTCCTCTCCTCCTGTGGTTAGTGTTCGTGGTGGAGTTGTGCCAGTCAGGGATTCCCCGGAAACACTCTCTGAAGTTCCTATGTCTGGATCTTCTACAAGTTCCTTTCTCAGACAGGTCAAAGGTTACCAAAGACGTTACCACGACTACCGTTGCCAAGGCTGTTGCCGAGGCTGTTCCTACGGTGACCAAGTCGATCCCAGAGAAGACAGCTTGTCACACCTACTGTTGCCACAGAGTTGTAAGCACAGACAGAAACGTCTAGAATGTCATTGTATTTCCCTTTAATGTACTAAGGGCCCTAGCCTGAGCCATGAAAAACAGCCCCAGACCATTGTTCCTCCTCCACCAAACTTTACAATTGGCACTATGCATTGGGGCAGGTAGCGGTCTCCTAGCATCCGCCAAACCCAGACTGCCAGATGTTGAAGCGGGATTCATCACTCCAGAGAACGTGTTTCCAATGCTCCAGAGTCCAAGGGCGGCAAGCTTTACACCACTCCATCCGACTCATTGCGCATGGTGATCTTAGGCTTGTGTGGGGCTGCTCGGCCATAGAAACCCATTTCATTAATCTACCAACGAACAGTTCTTGTGCTGACATTGCTCCCAGAGGCCACGTGCTTGGCAGTCCCCTTCTGTGAGCTTATGTGGCCTACCACTTTGCTGCTGAGCCGTTGTTGCTCCTAGACGTCTCCACTTCAGAATAACAGCAATTACAGTTGACCTGGGCAGCTCTAGCATGGCAGAAATTTGACCAACTGACTTGTTGGAAAGGTGGCATCCTATGAGGGTGCCAGGTTGAAAGTCATTGAGCTGTTCAGTAAGGCCATTCTACTGCCAAGGTTTGTCTATGGAGATTGCATGGTGGTGTGCTCAAATTTATACACTTGTCAGCAGTGGGTGTGGCTGAATTAGCCAAATCCGCTCATTTGAAAGGGTGTCCACATACACTATATATACAAAAGTATCTATGGACCAGGTACTAGTGATGTTGTCCACCATCATTGCCCAATCATACTATAGATCTCTGAGAGTCATCCAATCATACTATAGATCTCTGAGAGTCATCCAATCATACTATAGATCTCTGAGAGTCATCACATCATACTATAGATCTCTGAGAGTCATCCAATCACACTATAGATCTCTGAGAGTCATCACATCATACTATAGATCTCTGAGAGTCATCCAATCATACTATAGATCTCTGAGAGTCATCCAATCATACTATAGATCTCTGAGAGTCATCCAATCATACTATAGATCTCTGAGAGTCATCACATCATACTATAGATCTCTGAGTGTCATCCAATCATAATATAGATCTCTGAGAGTCATCCAATCATACTATAGATCTCTGAGAGTCATCACATCATACTATAGATCTCTGAGAGTCATCACATCATACGATAGATCTCTGAGAGTCATCACATCATACTATAGATCTCTGAGAGTCATCCAATCATACTATAGATCTCTGAGAGTCATCCAATCATACTATAGATCTCTGAGAGTCATCACATCATACTATATATCTCTAAGAGTCATCCAATCATACTATAGATCTCTGAGAGTCATCACATCATACTATAGATCTCTGAGAGTCATCACATCATACTATAGATCTCTGAGAGTCATCCAATCATACTATAGATCTCTGAGAGTCATCACATCATACCATCTCTCTCTGAGAGAAACGGGAACAGTGATGTGATGTACGAGCCCTCTCCCTACTGAACGATTATGCAGGGCTCGAACCGGAATGGGTTACTGTGGGGGAACCAAAGGAATGCGTAATGCAGTGGCCAGTGCGCTATCTAAAAGATTCCCAGGCAGCGCCGGAATCAATCAGAGCTAACGGAAGTGAGGGACTTGGATATTCAGGGAATTTAATGGGAAAACACACTGGTTTAGTTGACAGAAAAGGAGAGGAGATCTTGCATCCTCCCTGGGTTGGAGCAGGGGAATTCCCTGGCTTGTTACCTCCTCGCATATTAGCAGATAGGGGGCAGGTCGGGGGGAAATGACCCATTTCTCCACAATAAGAGCAGAGGCCCAGATTCCAACTTCTCCTACGCGCTGCCTCAGGCAAACATACAGAGCCCACCTCCATCGGCTCTGGCCACGGAACACGTGTAGCCGTGAGCTCCGGATTCCGCGTAGGTCTTCGTCAGGACCGCAGGTGGTGGTCCAATATTCATCTTAACATGGATTGCCGTGCTGGCCGAGTGACAGGTTGTCATCACGGCAGGCTAACTTCATCTGTACCTCCTCCCGCAGTCTGCTGCGGAAAACAGTGACCAGAGCCGACTCGTTCCATCCGGTGGAGGCTGCGATGGTCCGGAACTCCAGGGTGAACTCAGAGACGGTCCTAGATACCTGGCGTAGTCGGAGTAGGCGCTCACCCTTTCTCTCGGCCTTCCACAGGATGATCAAACAAGCGGAAGAGGAGGATGAAGCGCTCGTAGGACTCGACCCCGGGTCCGCCATGTTTCCCCGACTGCGGCACCCCAGTCCAGGGCCCGTCCGGTCAGTGCCGAGATGACAATGGCAACCCTGTCTCTACCGGAGACAGCCTCGGCGGCGGAGACAGCCTCGGCGGCGTAGCCAGCGAGGTACAGGTCGCATTGCAGAAGGAATTCCTTGCATCTCGCTGGCGCACCGTCAAAGCCGGAGGGACAGGGGTATTCTGCGGACCGGCTCAGATGGGACGGAGGCAGATAGTGGTGTAGGGGCTGGTGCCAGGACCAGTGCTGGAGACTGGAGGTAGTGGTGGTGTGGGGGCTGGTGCCGGGACCAGTGCTGGAGACTGGAGGTAGTGGTGGTGTAGGGGCTGGTGCCGGGACCAGTGCTGGAGACTGGAGGTAGTGGTGGTGTGGGGGCTGGTGCCGGGACCAGTGCTGGAGACTGGAGGTAGTGGTGGTTTAGGGGCTGGTGCCGGGACCAGTGCTGGAGACTGGAGGTAGTGGTGGTGTGGGGGCTGGTGCCGGGACCAGTGCTGGAGACTGGAGGTAGTGGTGGTGTAGGGGGCTGGTGCCGGGACCAGTGCTGGAGACTGGAGGTAGTGATGGTGTAGGGGCTGGTGCCGGGACCAGTGCTGGAGACTGGAGGTAGTGGTGGTGTAGGGGCTGGTGCCGGGACCAGTGCTGGAGACTGGAGGTAGTGGTGGTGTAGGGGCTGGTGCCGGGACCAGTGCTGGAGACTGGAGGTAGTGGTGGTATAGGGGGCTGGT
The DNA here is from genome assembly GCA_030435695.1 of Brachymystax lenok tsinlingensis. NCBI lineage: Eukaryota > Metazoa > Chordata > Actinopteri > Salmoniformes > Salmonidae > Brachymystax > Brachymystax lenok. The sequence continues at coordinate 41,553,761 of CM059803.1, forward strand.
GCCGGGACCAGTGCTGGAGACTGGAGGTAGTGGTGGTTTAGGGGCTGGTGCCGGGACCAGTGCTGGAGACTGGAGGGACTGCACATTCCCCTCCAAACGCAGGATGGTTGCCAGCACGCTGTCCATGGCTCAGCCGAGTCTGGAGAGGCAGTCTTTATGATGCTGGACTGTCCCTATGATGGTCGCCAGCTCTGCCTTTCACGCTGTCTCCATTAGATGGGTCGATTATTCTGTCACATTGTATAATGATGGGAGACAGGCGCAGGAATACGAAAATAGTTTTTTTTATTTCCCTAACTAAAATAGAGTACGTCATGAAAACGACGGGGACGAAGCCCAAAACAAACACCTATAAATGTAACACAGGGATGTAACCCAAACAAGAGAGCGAAGTGTAAACCTCTAATAAATACACGGGACGAGACCTTTAAACAATACACTGGAATGAGCCCGGTAATAACAAGTGCACACTAACACGGTATGTAAACCATAATACAATGTACAGTAAACGCAGCACGAAAGCCGATACCACAGAGCACAGGTACTCACAAGACCAACGGACATGGAACAATAATCGACAAGGACAACAGGGAACAGAGGGCACAAGCCAGCAGCATACCACCCTGCATCCCACTGCTGGCTTGCTTCTGAAGCTTAGCAGGGTTGGTCCTGGTCAGTCCCTGGATGGGAGACCAGATGCTGCTGGAAGTGGTGTTGGAGGGCCAGTAGGAGGCACTCTTTCCTCTGGTCTAAAATAAATATCCCAATGCCCCAGGGCAGTGATTGGGGACATTGCCCTGTGCAGGGTGCTGTCTTTCGGATGGGATGTTAAACGGGTGTCCTGACTCTCTGTGGTCACTAAAGATCCAATGGCACTTATCATAAGAGTAGGGGTGTTAACCCTGGTGTCCTGTCTAAATTCCCAAGCTGTCCCTCATACCATCACGGTCACTTAATCATCCCCAGCTTACAATTGGCTCATTCATCCTCTCCCTTGTAACTATTCCCCAGGTTGTTGTGGTAAATGAGAATGTGTTCTCAGTCAACTTACCTGGTAAAATCTAAAATTAAACACTAATCAGAATAGGGGGAATAGCAACCAATGAGACAAGACAGTCCAGAGTCGGTGGTAATGAATCCAGTTCAGTGATGCCTAAAAGGCCGGTGACGGAGACCTCCCGGAGCGAGAGGGAGATCTGTGATGTGTTAAAAGTTACCAGCTAATTTCCACTCCATTCATATGCAAATTCATTTGATATAGTCTGGTGAGTGTGTTTTTATTTTAACCTGCCTTTCCCTGATCTACAATGAAATAATATAATTTCAGTAGTCCTCTATTATAATTCTTTGTTCTATCTCCCATAGCTCATTAGCACTCCCTTGTGGTTGAATATATATATATGTATGTATCTATTGTAGGTCCAAGGATACAATAATGAATAGTGTGGAACAAATAAATACCATCAAAGGTTACCTTACAACTTACAATAATGAACACCTTGTGAAACAGCTTTGAAAACCAACCTGACAATATTTCAGATTTTAATACATAAACTTTTTTGTAGTACATTTGTGTCATTCATTTATTTTCACAGATTATTTTTTTTGTACACTCACATGGCAATCATAGACTGAAATACTGCATTCTGGTGTGTGGAATAGAGAGGAGGTGAGTGTTGTGTGGGTGGGTGGGAGGTTCTGCCTGTCACTTGTTCTCAACGGGCAGCCAGTTTCAGAAGGGAACTTGAAGAGGGAGACTGCGAAGTCCAGCCGCTGCTGCTCTCTTTGTTCTGAGTGTTTCCTAGTGTTTTTAGTTCATCTGTGTATCTCACATATTATGTGCCCAGTATGATAGAGCAAGAAAACATTCTTAGCAGATATTGACAACATGACAATAACAGTAGATGATGTAATGAGGTGGAGGAGGGGATGGGATGAGTGGGAAGATTGTTGGGCAATCAGACATCACTAAAATGCAGAAATTTGTCTGGAGGGAGAGGAGAGAGGAAAGTGGCAGAATCAAGAGACAGGTGCTGCAGATAGTTCTTCCTGTCACTTGTCCTCGACAGGCAGCCAGTCCCAGTTTCATGAAGGCCTTTAACCCCCTACTCTATCTTTTCAGTGTTTGACCTGATGGGGCTTGGACAGGTGTAGCAATATGGTGATGACTCCACCCTGCTGTGTAATGGACATATTACATACACAAATCTAGAACCTTAGATATGCAAAAACTAACTAGAAACCAATGTCCAATTCCATACCAACCCTGGCCTAAAATTTGATTTGGAATTGGGTAAAAAAGATTCATGGCTAGGGAGAAGGGGTTAAGGACAAGTACGGAACTGGGACAACTGAACAGTCAATGGAACGTTTTACTTGCAATGAATATATTTAATATGCAAATGTCTCCATTTACAGCCAATTTGAGCAAGCGTCAAATGGAAAAATATACAAATATTTACATGCTTGTAAACGTTGCAATACAAGACAGATACATGTGCTATACACTTACCAACCAACTTACCAACTTCACAGCTTCACGTCTGCAACAAAACACATCTTTATACAAAATAAAAAATTATATTACAACAGGTTAAGGTTACTTACAATTTACAACAAGATGCAATGTGGTAAAATACCTACTGTCTTGAGGTGGGAGCCGGCCAGGCAGTGGTAAAATACCTACCGTCTTGAGATGAGGAGATGGCCAAGCAGTGGTAAAATACCTACCGTCTTGAGGTGAGGAGATGGCCAGGCAGTGGTAAAATACCTACCGTCTTGAGGTGGGAGACGGCCAGGCAGTGGTAAAATACCTACCGTCGTGAGGTGGGAGACGGCCAGGGCAGTGGTAAAATACCTACCGTCTTGAGGTGGGAGAAGGCCAGGCAGTGGTAAAATACCTACCGTCTTGAGGTGGGAGCCGGCCAAGCAGTGGAAAAATACACGCCATCTTGAGGTGGGAAGCCGGCCAAGCAGTGGTAAAATACCTACCGTCTTGAGGTGGGAGCCGGCCAGGCAGTGGTAAAATACCTACCGTCTTGAGGTGGGAAGCCGGCCAGGCAGTGGTAAAATACCTACCGTCTTGAGGTGGGAGCCGGCCAGGCAGTGGTAAAATACCTACCGTCTTGAGATGGGAGCCGGCCAGGCAGTGGTAAAATACCTACCGTCTTGAGGTGGGAGACGGCCAGGCAGTGGTAAAATACCTACCGTCTTGAGGTGGGAGCCGGCCAGGCAGTGGTAAAATACCTACCGTCTTGAGGTGGGAGCCGGCCAGGCAGTGGTAAAATACCTACCGTCTTGAGGTGGGGAGCCGGCCAGGCAGTGGTAAAATACCTACCGTCTTGAGGTGGGAGCCGGCCAGGCAGTGGTAAAATACCTACCGTCTTGAGGTGGGAGCCGGCCAGGCAGTGGTAAAATACCTAACGTCTTGAGGTGGGAGCCGGCCAAGCAGTGGTAAAATACCTACCGTCTTGATGTCGGAGCCGGCCAAGCAGTGGTAAAATACCTACCGTCTTGAGGTGGGAGACGGCCAGGCAGTGGTAAAATACCTACCGTCTTGAGGTGGGAGCCGGCCAGGCAGTGGTAAAATACCTACTGTCTTTAGGTGAGGAGACGGCCAGGCAGTGGTAAAATACATACCGTCTTGAGGTGGGAGCCGGCCAGGCAGTGGTAAAATACCTACCGTCTTGAGGTGGGAAGCTGGCCATGCAGTGGTAAAATACCTACCGTCTTGAGGTGGGAGCCGGCCAGGCAGTGGTAAAATACCTACCGTCTTAAGGTGGGAGACGGCCAGGCAGTGGTAAAATACCTACCGTCTTGAGGTGGGAAGCCGGCCAAGCAGTGGTAAAATACCTACCGTCTTGAGATGAGGAGACGGCCAGGCAGTGGTAAAATACCTACCGTCTTGAGGTGAGGAGCCGGCCAAGCAGTGGTAAAATACCTACCGTCTTGAGGTGGGAGCCGGCCAAGCAGTGGTAAAATACCTACCGTCTTGAGATGGGGAGCCGGCCAGGCAGTGGTAAAATACCTACCGTCTTGAGGTGGGAGCCGGCCAGGCAGTGGTAAAATACCTACCGTCTTGAGGTGGGAGCCGGCCAGGCAGTGGTAAAATACCTACCGTCTTGAGGTGGGAGCCGGCCAGGCAGTGGTAAAATACCTACCGTCTTGAGATGGGGAGCCGGCCAAGCAGTGGTAAAATACCTACCGTCTTGAGATGGGAGCCGGCCAGGCAGTGGTAAAATACCTACCGTCTTGAGGTGGGAGCCGGCCAAGCAGTGGTAAAATACCTACCGTCTTGAGGTGGGAGCCGGCCAAGCAGTGGTAAAATACCTACCGTCTTGAGGTGGGAGCCGGCCAAGCAGTGGTAAAATACCTACCGTCTTGAGGTGGGAGCCGGCCAAGCAGTGGTAAAATACCTACCGTCTTGAGGTGGGAGCCGGCCAAGCAGTGGTAAAATACCTACTGTTTTGAGGTGGGAGCCGGCCAGGCAGTGGTAAAATACCTACCGTCTTGAGGTGGGAGCCGGCCAGGCAGTGGTAAAATACCTACCGTCTTGAGATGGGAGCCGGCCAGGCAGTGGTAAAATACCTACCGTCTTGAGGTGGGAGCCGGCCAGGCAGTGGTAAAATACCTACCGTCTTGAGGTGGGAGCCGGCCAGGCAGTGGTAAAATACCTACCGTCTTGAGGTGGGAGACGGCCAGGCAGTGAAAACAAGGGTGGGGAAAACATCAGACAAAACAGATAACGGACTGATGGAAAGACAAATTCATGCACATTGACGACATGAGACAAACAAGACACATGAAATATTTATATTGCATATATTTAATATGCAAATGTCTCCATTTACAGCCAATTTGAGCAAGCGTCAAATGGAAAAATATACAAATATTTACACGCTTGTAAACGTTGCAATACAAGACAGATACATGTGCTATACACTTACCAACCAACTTACCAACTTCACAGCTTCACGTCTGCAACAAAACACATCTTTATACAAAATAAAAAATTATATTACAACAGGTTAAGGTTACTTACAATTTACAACAAGATGCAATGTGGTAAAATACCTACTGTCTTGAGGTGGGAGCCGGCCAGGCAGTGGTAAAATAACTACCGTCTTGAGATGAGGAGATGGCCAGGCAGTGGTAAAATACCTACTGTCTTGAGGTGAGGAGATGGCCAGGCAGTGGTAAAATACCTACCGTCTTGAGGTGGGAGACGGCCAGGCAGTGGTAAAATACCTACCGTCTTGAGGTGGGAGACGGCCAGGCAGTGGTAAAATACCTACCGTCTTGAGGTGGGAGACGGCCAGGCAGTGGTAAAATACCTACCGTCTTGAGGTGGGAGCCGGCCAAGCAGTGGAAAAATACCTACCGTCTTGAGGTGGGAAGCCGGCCAAGCAGTGGTAAAATACCTACCGTCTTGAGGTGGGAGACGGCCAGGCAGTGGTAAAATACCTACCGTCTTGAGATGGGGAGCCGGCCAAGCAGTGGTAAAATACCTACCGTCTTGAGGTGGGAGCCGGCCAAGCAGTGGAAAAATACCCACCGTCTTGAGGTGGGAAGCCGGCCAAGCAGTGGTAAAATACCCACTGCCTTGAGGTGGGAGCCGGCCAGGCAGTGGTAAAATACCTACCGTCTTGAGGTGGGAAGCCGGCCAAGCAGTGGTAAAATACCTACCGTCTTGAGATGAGGAGACGGCCAGGCAGTGGTAAAATACCTACTGTCTTGAGGTGGGAGCCGGCCAGGCAGTGGAAAAATACCTACCGTCTTGAGGTGGGAAGCCGGCCAAGCAGTGGAAAAATACCCACCGTCTTGAGGTGGGAGCCGGCCAGGCAGTGGTAAAATACCTACCGTCTTGAGGTGGGAGACGGCCAGGCAGTGGTAAAATACCTACCGTCTTGAGGTGGGAAGCCGGCCAAGCAGTGGTAAAATACCTACCGTCTTGAGATGAGGAGACGGCCAGGCAGTGGTAAAATACCTACTGTCTTGAGGTGGGAGCCGGCCAGGCAGTGGAAAAATACCTACCGTCTTGAGGTGGGAGACGGCCAGGCAGTGGTAAAATACCTACCGTCTTGAGGTGGGAAGCCGGCCAAGCAGTGGTAAAATACCTACCGTCTTGAGGTGGGAGCCGGCCAGGCAGTGGTAAAATACCTACCGTCTTGAGGTGGGAGACGGCCAGGCAGTGGTAAAATACCTACCGTCTTGAGATGAGGAGACGGCCAGGCAGTGGTAAAATACCTACCGTCTTGAGGTGGGAGCCGGCCAGGCAGTGGTAAAATACCTACCGTCTTGAGGTGGGAGACGGCCAGGCAGTGGTAAAATACCTACCGTCTTGAGATGAGGAGATGGCCAGGCAGTGGTAAAATACCTACCGTCTTGAGGTGGGAGCCGGCCAGGCAGTGGTAAAATACCTACCGCCTTGAGGTGGGAGCCGGCCAGGCAGTGGTAAAATACCCACCGTCTTGAGGTGGGAGCCGGCCAGGCAGTGGTAAAATACCCACCGTCTTGAGGTGGGAGCCGGCCAGGCAGTGGTAAAATACCCACCGTCTTGAGGTGGGAAGCTGGCCATGCAGTGGTAAAATACCTACCGTCTTGAGGTGGGAGCCGGCCAGGCAGTGGTAAAATACCTACCGTCTTGAGGTGGGAAACGGCCAGGCAGTGGTAAAATACCTACTGTCTTGAGGTGGGAAGCCGTCCAAGCAGTGGTAAAATACCTACTGTCTTGAGGTGGGAGCCGGCCAGGCAGTGGAAAAATACCTACCGTCTTGAGGTGGGAGACGGCCAGGCAGTGGTAAAATACCTACCGTCTTGAGGTGGGAAGCCGGCCAAGCAGTGGTAAAATACCTACCGTCTTGAGGTGGGAGCCGGCCAGGCAGTGGTAAAATACCTACCGTCTTGAGGTGGGAGACGGCCAGGCAGTGGTAAAATACCTACCGTCTTGAGATGAGGAGATGGCCAGGCAGTGGTAAAATACCTACCGTCTTGAGGTGGGAGCCGGCCAGGCAGTGGTAAAATACCTACCGTCTTGAGGTGGGAGCCGGCCAGGCAGTGGTAAAATACCTACCGTCTTGAGGTGGGAGCCGGCCAGGCAGTGGTAAAATACCTACCGTCTTGAGGTGGGAGCCGGTCAGGCAGTGGTAAAATACCTACCGTCTTGAGGTGGGAGCCGGCCAGGCAGTGGTAAAATACCTACCGTCTTGAGGTGGGAAGCTGGCCATGCAGTGGTAAAATACCTACCGTCTTGAGGTGGGAGCCGGCCAGGCAGTGGTAAAATACCTACCGTCTTGAGGTGGGAAACGGCCAGGCAGTGGTAAAATACCTACTGTCTTGAGGTGGGAAGCCGTCCAAGCAGTGGTAAAATACCTACCGTCTTGAGGTGGGAGCCGGCCAGGCAGTGGTAAAATACCTACCGTCTTGAGGTGGGAGCCGGCCAGGCAGTGGTAAAATACCTACTGTTTTGAGGTGGGAGCCGGCCAGGCAGTGGTAAAATACCTACCGTCTTGAGGTGGGAGCCGGCCAGGCAGTGGTAAAATACCTACCGTCTTGAGATGGGAGCCGGCCAGGCAGTGGTAAAATACCTACCGTCTTGAGGTGGGAGACGGCCAGGCAGTGAAAACAAGGGTGGGGAAAACATCAGACAAAACAGATAACGGACGATGGAAAGACAAATTCATGCACATTGACGACATGAGACAAACAAGACACATGAAATATTTATATTGCATATATTTAATATGCAAATGTCTCCATTTACAGCCAATTTGAGCAAGCGTCAAATGGAAAAATATACAAATATTTACACGCTTGTAAACGTTGCAATACAAGACAGATACATGTGCTATACACTTACCAACCAACTTACCAACTTCACAGCTTCACGTCTGCAACAAAACACATCTTTATACAAAATAAAAAATTATATTACAACAGGTTAAGGTTACTTACAATTTACAACAAGATGCAATGTGGTAAAATACCTACTGTCTTGAGGTGGGAGCCGGCCAGGCAGTGGTAAAATACCTACCGTCTTGAGGTGGGAGACGGCCAGGCAGTGGTAAAATACCTACTGTCTTGAGGTGTGAGCCGGCCAAGCAGTGGTAAAATACCTACCGTCTTGAGGTGGGAGCCGGCCAAGCAGTGGTAAAATACCTACCGTCTTGAGGTGGGAGCCGGCCAAGCAGTGGTAAAATACCTACCGTCTTGAGGTGGGAGACGGCCAGGCAGTGGTAAAATACCTACCGTCTTGAGATGGGGAGCCGGCCAGGCAGTGGTAAAATACCTACCGTCTTGAGGTGGGAGCCGGCCAGGCAGTGGTAAAATACCTACCGTCTTGAGGTGGGAGCCGGCCAGGCAGTGGTAAAATACCTACCGTCTTGAGGTGGGAGCCGGCCAAGCAGTGGTAAAATACCTACCGTCTTGAGGTGGGGAGCCGGCCAAGCAGTGGTAAAATACCTACCGTCTTGAGGTGGGAGACGGCCAGGCAGTGGTAAAATACCTACCGTCTTGAGGTGGGAGCCGGCCAAGCAGTGAAAACAAGGGTGGGGAAAACATCAGACAAAACAGATAACGGACGATGGAAAGACAAATTCATGCACATTGAGGACATGAGACAAACAAGACACATGAAAATGCTTGCCGCATCTCCTGCACCGGGCCACCTCCTTACCTTCGCTCACGTATTTACGACAGAAGCAGTGGACGCTGAACTCTGTTGTGTAGAGTGTGGACACCTTTGGAGGCCTGGACCCAGGAATCGGAATGGGGAAATGGTGCCAGGTGCCCAGCCTGAAAACAAGAGAAAATATGTTTTCTCATGGACTTCTGATGGTATCGTGCCATGGAGGGTTCCTCATCTCTGCAGAGAGTGCGTCTGTTTGCAATAGCGAACAGCCCACAATCTGTGTCTCCTTTCTGCTGCTGGACTACCGGCCACTCCACAGTCACAGAGGTCCCTATACTACCGGAAACTCCACAGTCACAGAGGTCCCTATACTACCGGAAACTCCACAGTCACAGAGGTCCCTATACTACCGGAAACTCCACAGTCACAGAGGTCCCTAAACTACCGGAAACTCCACAGATAATAATAATGTAATTGTTTATGTCAGTGGGGTGGATGAGGGAGGTTAGGGATGGTCCCTGGTGAAGTTAAGAGAGAGGTGAGTTGTGAGAGAAACTCTGGGCTGGTGTCATGACCACTGGAGTCATACACCTTAACAGTACCTATCTGGCAGAGGAGGTTACTTACCGTGACCCAATGGTTAGCCTTGAGATTGACTATCTGGACAAAGCCCTGGGCCAGTGTTGGTACCCCTGACAGCATGGCAATGCCGCCCACCGCAAGGAGACCTCATACTTCTGGATGCTGCACCTGCAGAAGAGCTTGAGCATGATCAATTGTAAAATTGTCTAACCAGGAGTGTGACGGAAGAATGACCCCCGAAGGTCCTCCATCTGGCCACAAAGAGCAGCTGGACTTACCTGCCCGTTGGACACTAGTGATGAGAACCTCACTAGTGTCTTCTAGTCCAGTGACTGGCCTTACCTGCCCCTGTTGGGCACTAGTGATGAGAACCTCACTAGTGTCTTCTAGTCCAGTGACTGGCCTTACCTGCCCCTGTTGGGCACTAGTGATGAGAACCTCACTAGTGTCTTCTAGTCCAGTGACTGGCCTTATCTGCCCCTGTTGGGCACTAGTCATGAGAACCTCACTAGTGTCTTCTAGTCCAGTGACTGGCCTTACCTGCCCCTGTTGGGCACTAGTGATGAGAACCTCACTAGTGTCTTCTAGTCCAGTGACTGGCCTTACCTGCCCCTGTTGGGCACTAGTGATGAGAACCTCACTAGTGTCTTCTAGTCCAGTGACTGGCCTTACCTGCCCCTGTTGGGCACTAGTGATGAGAACCTCACTAGTGTCTTCTAGTCCAGTGACTGGCCTTACCTGCCCCTGTTGGGCACTAGTGATGAGAACCTCACTAGTGTCTTCTAGTCCAGTGACTGGCCTTATCTGCCCCTGTTGGGCACTAGTGATGAGAACCTCACTAGTGTCTTCTAGTCCAGTGACTGGCCTTACCTGCCCCTGTTGGGCACTAGTGATGAGAACCTCACTAGTGTCTTCTAGTCCAGTGACTGGCCTTACCTGCCCCTGTTGGGCACTAGTCATGAGAACCTCACTAGTGTCTTCTAGTCCAGTGACTGGCCTTACCTGCCACTGTTGGGCACTAGTGATGAGAACCTCACTAGTGTCTTCTAGTCCAGTGACTGGCCTTATCTGCCCCTGTTGGGCACTAGTCATGAGAACCTCACTAGTGTCTTCTAGTCCAGGGACTGGCCTTATCTGCCCCTGTTGGGCACTAGTGATGAGAACCTCACTAGTGTCTTCTAGTCCAGTGACTGGCCTTACCTGCCCTGTTGGGCACTAGTGATGAGAACCTCACTAGTGTCTTCTAGTCCAGTGACTGGCCTTATCTGCCCCTGTTGGGCACTAGTGATGAGAACCTCACTAGTGTCTTCTAGTCCAGTGACTGGCCTTACCTGCCCCTGTTGGGCACTAGTGATGAGAACCTCACTAGTGTCTTCTAGTCCAGTGACTGGCCTTATCTGCCCCTGTTGGGCACTAGTCATGAGAACCTCACTAGTGTCTTCTAGTCCAGTGACTGGCCTTACCTGCCCCTGTTGGGCACTAGTGATGAGAACCTCACTAGTGTCTTCTAGTCCAGTGACTGGCCTTACCTGCCCTGTTGGGCACTAGTGATGAGAACCTCACTAGTGTCTTCTAGTCCAGTGACTGGCCTTACCTGCCCCTGTTGGGCACTAGTGATGAGAACCTCACTAGTGTCTTCTAGTCCAGTAACTGGCCTTACCTGCCCCTGTTGGGCACTAGTGATGAGAACCTCACTAGTGTCTTCTAGTCCAGTAACTGGCCTTATCTGCCCCTGTTGGGCACTAGTCATGAGAACCTCACTAGTGTCTTCTTACCTGCCCCTGTTCCTTCAGTCCAACTTTAGCCACCTGTGAGAACGTTTGATGGATTAGTGTAGTGTCATAAATGGGAGATATGTACTTTTCAACAGTTTTTGAAAGTATAGTCTGTTTAGTCCCCCACCTTTATGTGGGATATTGTTTATGTTCAGTGTGTTAGTTGCTGTTGTGCGCTACACACGTTGAGTCACGATCGTTGTGTTCTTCCTTTTGTTTTGGTGAGTTTAACTGAATAAATATGTTTTACTCAACCCGACACGCTGCGCCTTGGTCCGTCTTTGAAGATCTTGACACACATGCGTTTTTCTGGATTATTTTTTGTTATTCTGTCTCTCACTGTTCAAATAAACCTACCATTAAAATTATAGACTGATCATTTCTTTGTCAGTGGGCAAACGTACAAAATCAGCAGGGGATCAAATTCTTTTTTTTCCCTCACTGTATCTATTGGCAATGTAAGACATTGAAATATGACTGATTATGTACCATGGAAAAAACAATAAAATCAAACCGTCGGTCTGTGGATGATATGCAGCGGACACCCGATGCTTCACCCCCCAGTCCTCAAACAAAGCTTTATGGGTCTAAAGAAAACCGTTGGTGACAGAATATAGCCTATAATATTATTACCTTGTTCCAGAGTTCACAACCTCGGTCACTCAAGATGACCTCAGGAGCACCGTGAGTGTTAAAGATGTCCATCATGGCATTTGGAGGTGGCCTCGCCAGTCTTGTCCTTGATGGGGATCAATTAACATGAAAAAAAAAAGCGTATCCACACTGGGTTCCAAGCACCCTTTTTAATGGGTTACAGAAGGGAATTTAGAGTTAAGCAAATTCTCTTCCTTTACTGACCTTAATGGGTATTGCATCCACCCACTTGGTGAAGTAATCGGTTGCCGTCAGACACCAGCTGTTGCTATTCCGTGGATTTCGTGAAGTGTCCGATGAGGTCAACCCCTAACATTTAAAGTGTTAAAGAGAAGATTACTTTATTCTTAATTGTATCTGTCATACAGTATGCAGTTTTCATATGTGTAAGGATACTGAAACAAACATTTGATCATATTAAACTCTGCTGTGGTCAAATAAAACAAGTTATCAACGCAACATTTGAATTGTGACACACTTACCGATGTGCCATGGTGAAACAACTTTGATGGGCTTCAACTCAGGCTCCACAGTCTTCACCCTCTCAAACTTCTGGCAGGCTAGACAGGGTACTGACCTATAAGCAAAAAGTGACATATTGAAACATAGTGTGCGTTCTGATATGACACTCATCATCAAAAATCTGAATAATTTCACAGATAATAGAATGTGATTGAAAAACAAAAAGGTTATTTCACTTGCCCAGCTGTCCACATCCTTGACAATTCCCTGCCAGAAGAAGCGTAGGTTGGTTTTGGCAATCATGCATCTCTGTCAGCACGGCCTCTTTCTCCTCCTTAGTGAAAATAACCCTCCTGTGTGGCTGGCCATTCCTTCCCCCGTAGGTACCTGTGATTGGCTAACCAGTTGGAAGACAAGAGTTGTTAAAGTCTAAGTAAATTGGGATTGATTTGCACTGTATATACAGTTGAAGTCGGAAGTTTACATACACTTAGGTTGGAGTCATGAAAACTCGTTTTTCACCCACTCCACAAAAAGTCTGGTTCATTCTTGGGAGCAATTTCCAAACGCCTGAAGGTACCGGGTTCATCTGTACAAACAATAGTACGCAAGTATAAACTCCATGGGACCACGCAGCCGTCATACCGCTCAGGAAGGAGACATGTTCTGTCTCCTAGAGATGAACGTACTTTGGTGCGAAAAGTGAAAATCAATCCCAGAACAACAGCAAAGGACCTTGTGAAGATGCTGGAGGAAACAGGTACAAAAGTATCTATATCCACAGTAAAACGAGTCCTATATCGACATAACCTGAAAGGCCGCTCAGCAAGGAAGAAGCCACTGCTCCAAAACTGCCATAAAAAAGCCAGACTACGGTTTGCAACTGCACATGGGGACAAAGATCGTACTTTTTGGAGAAATGTCCTCTGGTCTGATGAAACAAAAATATAACTTTTGGCCATAATGACCGTTGTTATGTTTGGAGGAAAAAGGTGGAGGCTTGCAAGCAGAAGAACACCATCCCAACCGTGAAGCTCGGGGGTGGCAACATCATGTTGTGGGGGTGATTTGCTGCAGGAGGGACTGGTGCACTTTACAAAATAGATGGCATCATGAGGAAGGAAAAGTATGTGGATATATTTAAGCAACATCTTAAGACATCAGTCAGGAAGTTAAAGCTTGGTCGCAAATGGGTCTTCCAAATGGACAATGACCCCAAGCATACTTCCAAAGTTGTGGCAAAATGGCTTAAGGACAACAAAGTCAAGGTATTGGAGTGGCCATCACAAAGCCCTGACCTCAATAATATAGAAAATTTGTAGGCAGAACTGAAAAAGCGTGTGCGAGCAAGGAGGCCTACAAACCTGACTCAGTTACACCAGCTCTGTCAGGAGGAATGGGCCACAATTCACCCAACTTATTGTGGGAAGCTTGTGTAAGGCTACCCGGAAACGTTTGACCCTAAGTTATACAATTTAAAGGCAATTCTACCAAATACTAATTGAGTGTATGTAAACTTCTGACCCACTGGGAATGTGATGAAATAAATAAAAGCTGAAATAAATCATTCTCTCTACTATTATTCTGACATTTCACATTCTTAAAATAAAGTGGTGATCCTAACTGACCTAAGACAGGGAATTTTTACTAGGATTAAATGTCAGGAATTGTGGAAAAACTGAGTTTAAATGTATTTGGCTGAGGTGTATGTAAACCTCCGACTTCAACTGTATATATATATATGTATGTATGTATACATACACAGAGCTTTCGGGAAGTTTTCACATCCCTTGAACCCCTTACATTACATCCCTTACATTACAGCCTTGTTCTAAAATGTATTAAATTGTTTTCCCTCATCAATCTACACACAATACCCCATAATGACGAAGAAAAACAGGTTTATAGAAATTATTGCTAATTTATGAAAAACATCAAACTGGAATATCATATTTACACAATTATTCAGAACATTTACTCAGTACTTTGTTGAAGCACCTTTGGCAGTGATTACAGCCTCGAGTCTTCTTGGGTATGACGCTACAAGTTTGGCACACCTGTATTTGGGGAGTTTCTCCCATTCTTCTCTGCAGATCCTCTCAAGCTCTGTCAGGTTGGATGGGGAGCGTTGGTGCACAGCTATTTTCAGGTCTCTCCAGAGATGTTCGATCGGGTTCATGTCTGGGCTCTGGCTGGGCCACTCAAGAACATTCAGAGATTTGTCCCGAAGCCACTCCTGCGTTCTCTTGGCTGTGTGCTTAGGGTCATTGTCCTGTTGGAAGGTGAACCTTCGCCCCAGTCTGAGGTCCTGAGTGTTCTGGAGCAGGTTTTCATCAATGATCTCTCTGTACTTTTCTCCGTTCATCTTTTCCTCAATCCTGACTAGTCTCCCAGTCCCTGCCGCTGAAAAACATCCCCACAGCATGATGCTGCCACCACCATGCTTCACCGTAGGGATGGTGCCAGGTTTCCTCCAGACATAATAACAGTAGTCACAGTAATTACAGTAGTAACAATAGTAACAGCAGTAAAAATATTAACAGTAGTAACAGTAGTAACAGTAATAACAATAGTAACAGTAGTTACAGTAGTAACAGTAGTAACAGTAATAACAATAGTAACAGTAGTTACAGTAGTAACAGTAGTAACAGTAATAGCAGTAGTAACAATAGTAACAGTAATAACAATAGTAACAATAGTAACAGTAGTAACAGTAGTAACAGTAATAACAATAGTAACAGTAGTAACAGTAATAACAATAGTAACAGTAGTAACAGTAATAACAATAGTAACAGTAGTAACAGTAGTTACAGTAGTAACAGTAATAACAATAGTAACAGTAGTAACAGTAGTAACAGTAGTAACAGTAATAACAATAGTAACAGTAGTTACAGTAGTAACAGTAGTAACAGTAATAACAATAGTAACAGTAGTAACAGTAATAACAATAGTAACAGTAGTAACAGTAGTTACAGTAGTAACAGTAATAACAGTAGTAACAGTAGTTACAGTAGGAACAGTAGTAACAGTAATAACAATAGTAACAATAGTAACAGTAGTAACAGTTGTAACAGTAATAACAGTAGTGCTTTTACACCTGCATTGCTTGCTGTTTGGGGTTTAGGCTGGGTTTCTGTACAGCACTCTGTGACATCAGCTGATGTAAGGGGGGCTTTATAAATAAATTTGATTTGATTTGATTTGATAGTTACAGTAGTAACAGTAGTAACAGTAATAACAATAGTAACAGTAGTTACAGTAGTTACAGTAGTAACAGTAATAACAGTAGTAACAGTAGTTACAGTAGTTACAGTAGTAACAGTAATAACAGTAATACCAATAGTAACAATAGTGACAGTAGTGACAGTAGTTACAGTAGTAACAATAGTAACAGTAGTAACAGTAGTTACAGTAGTAACAGTAATAACAGTAGTAACAGTATTAACAGTAATAACAATAGTAACAGTAGTTACAGTAGTAACAGTAGTAACAGTAATAACAATAGTAACAGTAGTAACAGTAATAACAGTAGTAACAATAGTAACAGTAGTAACAGTAGTAACAATAGTTACAGTAGTAACAGTAATAACAGTAGTAACAGTAGTTACAGTAGTAACAGTAATAACAGTAGTAACAATAGTAACAGTAGTAACAGTAGTAACAGTAGTTACAGTAGTAACAGTAATAACAGTAGTAACAATAGTAACAATAGTAAAAGTAGTTACAGTAGTAACAGTAGTAACAATAGTAACAATAGTAACAGTAGTTACAGTAGTTACAGTAGTAACAGTAATAACAATAGTAACAATAGTAACAGTAATAACAGTAATAACAATAGTAACAGTAATAACAATAGTAACAGTAGTAACAATAGTAACAGTAATAACAATAGTAACAGTAGTAACAGTAATAACAGTAGTTACAATAGTAATAGTAATAACAGTAGTTACAGTAGTTACAGTAATAACAATAGTAACAGTAGTAACAGTAGTAACAGTAGTAACAGTAATAACAATAGTAACAGTAGTTACAATAGTTACAGTAATAACAATAGTAACAGTAGTAACAGTAGTAACAGTAGTTACAGTAGTAACAGTAGTAACAGTAGTAACAGTAGTAACAATAGTAACAGTAGTAACAGTAGTAACAGTAATAACAATAGTAACAGTAGTAACAGTAATAACAATAGTAACAGTAGTAACAGTAGTAACAGTAGTAACAGTAGTTACAGTAGTAACAGTAATAACAGTAGTAACAATAGTAACAGTAGTAACAGTAGTAACAATAGTTACAGTAGTAACAGTAATAACAGTAGTAACAGTGGTTACAGTAGTAACAGTAGTAACAATAGTAACAGTAGTAACAATAGTAACAGTAGTAACAGTAGTAACAGTAGTTACAGTAGTAACAGTAATAACAGTAGTAACAATAGTAACAATAGTAAAAGTAGTTACAGTAGTAACAGTAGTAACAATAGTAACAATAGTAACAGTAGTTACAGTAGTAACAGTAATAACAATAGTAACAATAGTAACAATAGTAACAGTAATAACAATAGTAACAGTAATAACAATAGTAACAATAGTAACAATAGTAACAGTAGTAACAGTAGTAACAGTAATAACAATAGTAACAGTAGTAACAGTAGTAACAGTAATAACAACAGTAACAATAGTAACAGTAATAGCAGTAGTTACAATAGTAATAGTAATAACAGTAGTTACAGTAGTTACAGTAATAACAATAGTAACAGTAGTAACAGTAGTAACAGTAGTAACAGTAATAACAACAGTAACAGTAGTAACAGTAATAACAATAGTAACAATAGTAACACTAGTAACAGTAGTTACAGTAGTAACAGTAATAACAATAGTAACAGTAGTTACAGTAGTAACAGTAATAACAATAGTAACAGTAGTAACAGTAGTTACAGTAGTAACAGTAGTAACAGTAGTAACAACAGTAACAGTAGTAACAGTAATAACAATAGTAACAATAGTAACAGTAGTAACAATAGTAACAGTAATAACAATAGTAACAGTAGTAACAGTAATAACAGTAGTTACAATAGTAATGGTAATAACAGTAGTTACAGTAGTTACAGTAATAACAATAGTAACAGTAGTAACAGTAGTAACAGTAATAACAATAGTAACAGTAGTTACAGTAGTTACAGTAATAACAATAGTAACAGTAGTAACAGTAGTAACAGTAGTAACAGTAGTAACAATAGTAACAGTAGTAACAGTAGTAACAGTAGTAACAGTAATAACAGTAGTTACAGTAGTAACAGTAGTTACAGTAATAACAATAGTAACAGTAGTTACAGTAGTAACAATAGTAACAGTAATAACAGTAATAACAATACTAACAGTAGTAACAGTAGTTACAGTAGTAACAGTAGTTACAGTAATAACAATAGTAACAGTAGTTACAGTAGTAACAGTAGTTACAGTAGTAACATTAGTAACAGTAATAACAATAGTAACAATAGTAACAGTAATAACAGTAGTTACAGTAGTAACAGTAGTAACAATAGTAACAGTAGTAACAGTAATAACAATAGTAACAATAGTAACAGTAGTAACAGTAGTTACAGTAGTAACAGTAGTAACAATAGTAACAGTAGTTACAGTAGTTACAGTAGTAACAGTAGTAACAGTAATAACAATAGTAACAGTAATAACAATAGTAACAGTAGTTACAGTAATACCAATAGTAACAGTAGTAACAGTAGTTACAGTAGTAACAGTAGTAACAATAGTAACAGTAGTAACAGTAATTACAGTAGTAACAATAGTAACAGTAGTTACAGTAGTTACAACTGTAAATAAATAATGTGAAACATATACACAACACAACTCACTTTAAACACGCACAACAGGCATGTGACTGGTGACTGGCAGATGACTTGGCAGTTGACTGGCAGGTGGCTGGCAGGTGTGGCAGGTGACTGGCAGGCGCGGCAGATGACTGGCAGGTGACTGACATGTGCGACGGTGACTGGTATAGGTGACTGGCAGGTGGCTGGCAGGTCGCGGTAGGTAACTGGCAGGTGACTGGCAGGTGCGACAGACGACCGGCAGGTGCCTGACAGGTGCCGGCAGGTACCTGGCTGGTGCGACAGGTGATTGGCAGTTGCCCGGCAATTGAGTAACAGTAGTAACAGTAGTTACAGTAGTAACTGTAGTAACAGTAGTAACAGTAGTAACAGTAATAACAATAGTAACAGTAGTAACAGTAGTTACAGTAGTAACAGTAGTTACAGTAATAACAATAGTAACAGTAGTTACAGTAGTAACAATAGTAACAGTAATAACAGTAATAACAATACTAACAGTAGTAACAGTAGTTACAGTAGTAACAGTAGTTACAGTAATAACAATAATAACAGTAGTTAAAGTAGTAACAGTAGTTACAGTAGTAACATTAGTAACAGTAATAACAATAGTAACAATAGTAACAGTAATAACATTAGTTACAGTAGTAACAGTAGTAACAATAGTAACAGTAGTAACAGTAATAACAATAGTAACAATAGTAACAGTAGTAACAGTAGTTACAGTAGTAACAGTAGTAACAATAGTAACAGTAGTTACAGTAGTTACAGTAGTAACAGTAGTAACAGTAGTTACAGTAATAACAATAGTAACAGTAATAACAATAGTAACAGTAGTTACAGTAATACCAATAGTAACAGTAGTAACAGTAGTTACAGTAGTAACAGTAGTAACAATAGTAACAGTAGTAACAGTAATTACAGTAGTAACAATAGTAACAGTAGTTACAGTAGTTACAACTGTAAATAAATAATGTGAAACATATACACAACACAACTCACTATAAACCGCACAACAGGCATGTGACTGGTGACTGGCAGATGACTTGGCAGTTGACTGGCAGGTGGCTGGCAGGTGTGGCAGGTGACTGGCAGGCGCGGCAGATGACTGGCAGGTGACTGACATGTGCGGCAGGTGACTGGTATAGGTGACTGGCAGGTGGCTGGCAGGTGCGGTAGGTAACTGGCAGGTGACTGGCAGGTGCGGCAGACGACCGGCAGGTGCCTGACAGGTGCCCGGCAGGTACCTGGCTGGTGCGGCAGGTGATTGGCAGTTGCCCGGCAATTGAGTAACAGTAGTAACAGTAGTTACAGTAGTAACAGTAGTAACAGTAGTAACAGTAGTAACAGTAATAACAATAGTAACAGTAGTAACAGTAGTTACAGTAATAACAATAGTAACAGTAATAACAGTAATAACAATACTAACAGTAGTAACAGTAGTTACAGTAGTAACAGTAGTTACAGTAATAACAATAGTAACAGTAGTTACAGTAGTAACAATAGTAACAGTAATAACAGTAATAACAATACTAACAGTAGTAACAGTAGTTACAGTAGTAACAGTAGTTACAGTAATAACAATAATAACAGTAGTTACAGTAGTAACAGTAGTTACAGTAGTAACATTAGTAACAGTAATAACAATAGTAACAATAGTAACAGTAATAACAATAGTAACAGTAATAACAGTAGTTACAGTAGTAACAGTAGTAACAATAGTAACAGTAGTTACAGTAGTTACAGTAGTAACAGTAGTAACAGTAGTTACAGTAATAACAATAGTAACAGTAATAACAATAGTAACAGTAGTTACAGTAATACCAATAGTAACAGTAGTAACAGTAGTTACAGTAGTAACAGTAGTAACAATAGTAACAGTAGTAACAGTAATTACAGTAGTAACAATAGTAACAGTAGTTACAGTAGTTACAACTGTAAATAAATAATGTGAAACATATACACAACACAACTCACTTTAAACACGCACAACAGGCATGTGACTGGTGACTGGCAGATGACTTGGCAGTTGACTGGCAGGTGGCTGGCAGGTGTGGCAGGTGACTGGCAGGCGCGGCAGATGACTGGCAGGTGACTGACATGTGCGGCAGGTGACTGGTATAGGTGACTGGCAGGTGGCTGGCAGGTGCGGTAGGTAACTGGCAGGTGACTGGCAGGTGCGGCAGACGACCGGCAGGTGCCTGACAGGTGCCCGGCAGGTACCTGGCTGGTGCGGCAGGTGATTGGCAGTTGCCCGGCAATTGAGTAACAGTAGTAACAGTAGTTACAGTAGTAACAGTAGTAACAGTAGTAACAGTAGTAACAGTAGTTACAGTAATAACAATAGTAACAGTAGTTACAGTAGTAACAATAGTAACAGTAATAACAGTAATAACAATACTAACAGTAGTAACAGTAGTTACAGTAGTAACAGTAGTAACAGTAGTTACAGTAATAACAATAGTAACAGTAGTTACAGTAGTAACAGTAGTTACAGTAGTAACATTAGTAACAGTAATAACAATAGTAACAATAGTAACAGTAATAACAGTAGTTACAGTAGTAACAGTAGTAACAATAGTAACAGTAGTAACAGTAATAACAATAGTAACAATAGTAACAGTAGTAACAGTAGTTACAGTAGTAACAGTAGTAACAATAGTAACAGTAGTTACAGTAGTTACAGTAGTAACAGTAGTAACAGTAGTTACAGTAATAACAATAGTAACAGTAATAACAATAGTAACAGTAGTTACAGTAATACCAATAGTAACAGTAGTAACAGTAGTTACAGTAGTAACAGTAGTAACAATAGTAACAGTAGTAACAGTAATTACAGTAGTAACAATAGTAACAGTAGTTACAGTAGTTACAACTGTAAATAAATAATGTGAAACATATACACAACACAACTCACTATAAACACGCACAACAGGCATGTGACTGGTGACTGGCAGATGACTTGGCAGTTGACTGGCAGGTGGCTGGCAGGTGTGGCAGGTGACTGGCAGGCGCGGCAGATGACTGGCAGGTGACTGACATGTGCGGCAGGTGACTGGTATAGGTGACTGGCAGGTGGCTGGCAGGTGCGGTAGGTAACTGGCAGGTGACTGGCAGGTGCGGCAGACGACCGGCAGGTGCCTGACAGGTGCCCGGCAGGTACCTGGCTGGTGCGGCAGGTGATTGGCAGTTGCCCGGCAATTGATTGGCAGCTGCCGATGCCATGAGGAAATCGAGGTGCCTCTCCCCCCTTGGGTTCTCGAGAGCAAGGCCTAACAGTTGTCAGCCAGTCTCTGGTGTTAAGAAAATATGGACTTGGTATTTTACCAAATAGGGCTATCTTTTGTATATCACCCCTACCTTGTCACAACACTGATCGGCTCAAATGCATTAAGGAAAGAAATTCCACAAAATTACTTTTAACAAGGCACACCTGTTAATTGAAATGCATTCCAGGTGACTACCTCATGAAGCTGGTTGAGAGAATGCCAAATCTGTGCAAAGCTGTCATCAAGGCAAATGGTGGCTACTTTGAAGAAACTCAAATATTAAATATATTAGGATTTGTTTAACACTTTTTTAGTTACTACACGATTCCATGTGTGTTATTTCATAGTTTTGATGTCTTCACTATTATTCTACAATGTAGAAAATAGTTTAAAAAAATAAAGAAAAACCCCTTGAATGAGTAGGTGAGTCCATACTTTTGACTGGTACTGTATGTTAAAAAACAAATAGGCTTACAATATTGGCACCATTTCACAAGTATGGGTAGCTGCACGCACTATGGCAACCAGAGTATGAGTGAGTGGGTGTGTCGAATGGAGTGGCTGTATGGAAAGCGAATCAGCTAGTTGGCCAGATTTGTTGCCACTCAATACCGTTTGGCGTGGTTGATTGGGCTGCACGACGAGATAAGCCCGGCGACCAGGGAGTGCACTGGCGTTGTATCAGCATGCCTGCCGACTTCTTTTTCTTCTTATTATTATTTTTTATATTAACAACAATCTAATCTTTCCTACTGATGAGTCAACAGGGGTAATCGAAGGTAGGTTCTGAGGGTCAGATCAGTCAGTCGATCAGATGTATTTATGTAGCCCTTTTTTACATCAGCCGATGTCACAAAGTGCTGTACAGAAACCCAGCCTAAAACCCCAAACAGCAAGCAATGCAGATGAAGAAACACGGTGGCTAGGGAAAAACTCCCTAGGAAGGCAGGAACCTAGGAAGAACCCTAGACAGGAACCAGGCTCTGAGTGGTGGCCAGTCCTCTTCTGGCTGTGCCGGGTAGAGATTGTAACAGTACATGGCCAAGATGTTCAAACGTTCATAGACGACCAGCAGGGTCAAATAATAATCACATTGGTTGTAGAGGGTGCAACAGGTCAGCACCTCAGGAGTAAATGTCAGTTGGCTTTTCATAGCCGATCATTCAGAGTTAGAGACAGCAGGTGCGGTAGAGAGAAAGAGTCGAAAACAGCAGGTCCGGGACAAGGCAGCACGTCCGGTGAACAGGTCAGCGTTCCCTAGCCGCAGGCAGAACAGTTGAAACTGGAGCAGCAGCACGACCAGGTGGACTGGGGACACGTTCCTGAATAATAAAGCAACACCTGGTGGAATGGCATCTAAAACAATTGCAAAATCTTTAGGTGTTACATGGATCTTGTGAAGTGATCAGAATTCCCTCTAATTAAGTAAAAGACCCTCTGCATTTACAAGTTGTCTCACCAATAGGACATTATTTCATAACCAATATTCTAAAAACAAAATATATATTTTTATACAATATGTCCCGATTATTCCTTATATAATATCTGTGTGGAGAAATTATGCTTCTAAATTAAGGAACATGACAAGAAAACCTGCCAATGAAAATGAGGGCAGTTTCACTCAAACTTTGTCAATATTATAATTGCAAACCAACATGAAGTTTAAGGCCACGATGAGATGATGGCCCCCTCCTGTACTCCCTGTTCACCCACGACTGAGTGGCCAAGAACGCCTCCAACTCAATCATCAAGTTTGCTGACGACACTACAGTGGTAGGCCTGATCACCAACAACAACGAGACGGCCTACAGGGAGGAGGTGAGGGCCCTCGGAGTGTGGTGTCAGGAAAATAACCTCACGCTCAACGTCAACAAAACAAAGGAGATGATCGTGGACTTCAGGAAACAGGAGAGGGAGCACCCCCCCTATCCACATCGACTGGACAGTAGTGGAGAAGGTGGAAAGTTTTAAGTTCCTCGGCGTACACATCACGGACAAACTGAAATGGTCCACCCACACAGACAGCATGGTGAAGAAGGCGTAAGAGCGCCTCTTCAACCTCAGGAGGCTGAAGAAATTTGGCTTGTCACCGAAAACACTCACAAACTTTTACAGATGCACAATCGATAGCATCCTGTCGGTACGGCATCTGCTCCGCCCACAACCGTAAGGCTCTCCAGAGGGTAGTGCGGTCTGCACAACGCATCGCCGGAGGCAAACTACCTGCCCTTCAGGCCACCTACACCACCCGATGTCACAGGAAGGCCAAAAAGATAATCAAGGACAACAACCACCCGAGCCACTGCCTGTTCACCCCGCTATCATCCAGAAGGCGAGGTCAGTACAGGTGCATCAAAGCTTGGACCGAGAGACTGAAAAACAGCTTCTATCTCAAGGCCATCAAACTGTTAAACAGCCATCACTAACATTGAGTGGCTGCTGCCAAAATACAGACTCAAATCTCTAGCCACTTTAATCATTAATAATTGGATGTAATAAATGTATCACTAGTCACTTTAAATAACGCCACTTTAATAATGTTTACATATCCTACATTACTCATCTCATATGTATATACTGTACTCCATACCATCTACTGCATCTTGCCTATGCCGGTCAGCCATCGCTCATCCATATATTTATATGTACATATTCTTACTCATTCCTTTACACTTGTGTGTATAAGGTAGTTGTTGTGAAATTGTTAGATTACTTGTTAGATACTACTGCATGGTCGGAACTAGAAGCACAAGCATTTCGCTACACTCGCATTAACATCTGCTAACCACGTGTAAAATTATAAAATCATAATAATAATAATAATAATAATAAAATAGTACCCATATGGTATATGGTCTGATATACCACGGCTTTCATCCAATCAGCATTCAGGGCTCAAACCAGGTTTATAATTGTGAATAAATCCCCTTTGTGCATTTGCATAACTGTAGGATCTCGAAATCTCTGAGCAAGAAACACTTGTGATGCACATAAAAAAAACTAATGTTAGCCTATTTTCTGGCAATTGTGCTGTTATTATCAAATCATGCAGGTTTAAAGATTTGTCACATGCGTCCGAATACAACAGGTGTAGACCTTATCGTGAAATGCTTACTTACAAGCCCAAAATATTTACTGGTACCGAGTCAATGTGGAGGCTATATACAGGGGGTACCGGTACCCAATCAATGTGGAGGCTATATACAGGGGGTACCGGTACAGAGTCAATGTGGAGGCTATATACAGGGGGTACTGGTACAGAGTCAATGTGGAGGCTATATACAGGGGGTATGTACAGAGACAATGTGGAGACTATATACAGGGGGTACCGGTACAGAGTCAATGTGGAGGCTATATACAGGGGGTACCGGTACAGAGTCAATGTGGAGGCTATATACAGGGGGTACCGGTACAGAGTCAATGTGGAGGCTATATACAGGGGGTACCGGTACCGAGTCAATGTTGGTTAATCGAGGTAATTTGAAAAGTGACTATGCATAGATAATAAACAGTGAGTAGCAGCAGTGTAAAGACAAACGTAAAATTGTCCAGGTGGCCATTTGATTAGTTGAGTTGTTGAGCAGTCTAATGGCTTGGGGGTACAAGCTTTATGGGCCAGATGTTAAGAATACAAACCGTTATAAATGGCCCATTTGCGA
Organism: Brachymystax lenok tsinlingensis; assembly: GCA_030435695.1. Classification (NCBI taxonomy): domain Eukaryota; kingdom Metazoa; phylum Chordata; class Actinopteri; order Salmoniformes; family Salmonidae; genus Brachymystax; species Brachymystax lenok. The sequence continues at coordinate 41,578,630 of CM059803.1, forward strand.
GATTGACTTGTCGTTTTGATAGGCATAGGCTTCAGACTAAAATCTGGGTTTATGATTCTAATAACATTTTGTCATAGTTTGCTTAGATAAAGGCAGGTAGTCTATAGACCCCGATAGCCCTAAATCTAATTTTAATATAGTCTACAGTAGCCTAGGTAAGATGCAGGTTTAAAGATTTAGCAGCTTGCATAGTTCAAATTTTTAAACGAATTTATTCAACATGAATAGCGAGGCAATTACGCAATAAGAAGTGCTTGTTTCCCCTATAGCCTGCTGGAATAGGCTACTGAGGATGAGGTCATAATTTCATGAACTAAATATGCTAGTCAACAACAGCCAGTGGTTTTAAATTTTTTTTTTGTTTTGTTTTACCTGTAGCCTAATCTGACTACTGTGACCGTCAATCTAATGTGCTCATAATAACACAAGGCTACAACAACAATAAACTGGCGTTATAGGCTTTTATTAAATTGGTTAATAAAATCCTAATGTCAGTTTCATTGAGGACTTTTCCCCATAAAAAAAGAACCACGCGACGGAGTTCCATAACTTCCATATCAAATGTACACTCTGGCAGCCCCAGAACTGAGCATGCATAAATGCATAAAGCACTTCGCTTGATACCGTTTTCTTTAAGCAGTCGACATTAGAATGCAGTTTAAACCACATCCGAGCGGGTTTATGTAATGCGCTCTAATGCGCCCAAAGTAGTTGTCCATTGCTTTGTCTCCATTATTTATTGACGTGCATCAGTTCTATAGTATTAATATGTTTCATGGAGATAAAAAAAAAAAAGTTTTGGGAAATAGGAGTCTCCATAATGACAAATCTAAATAGCCTACCTACAACTTCTAAAAGCGCGCGTGCTGCTCTCGCTCCTCTCGCTCACGTGACTCAGCCAATAACCGTAATGGTCTCTCAGCGCACCCCACCCGGTCCTCCGGTCCTCCCCGTCACTCAGCAACATCATGTCTCACCGCCTGACAGTCAGGAGCAGGTCACAGTGAAATGTATATATATATTTTTAAGAGAAATACCTTGGCGGCCGCGGTGCAATTTAGAAATAGCCCCCGCCCCCCCCAAACAAAAACAACAACAACCCGCGCAATAAATGATCCGCCATAACATGGTTTTCAAAGTGGCCCAATATCAGGGGGAAAACTCCCAACATGGTAACTCTGAGCATATTGGGAAGAACAAGCAAGCAGGCGGGCAAAATCAATTCGGCCTTGCACTGTTTCTAAACGACACACTTTTATTTTTAAATAAAAGTTGGTGCACTGTATTGGTAACATATTTTACTTTTGTGAACCGAACAATAGATTAAAATGTGATATTTTAATCGATGAGAATAATGTGCAGAATGTGGGCCCAGTTTCACCCAGTTCCATCCTCTCCTAATAGCCGAGACTGGACCTCCTCTAAACGGATGCTTCAGCCGTTATAGCCCCTGTGACGTGTCTGGATTTCCCCCGGCCGTATGTGATGAAACCGCTACAGTTGCATCCTGCTAGACTCCCGGTTCACTGAGTTATAATGACAACGCCCCCGTTTCATATGCGCTTATTGTGAGGTTTACAGGCACAGGAAATCTGCACAGAGAGAAAAAAAAAGTGAGCGTTGCTCCCTATGCAAATAGATTTCCTGTGTCTATGAACCTCACAGCTGCGCTAGCAATAGCGCATATCGTATTAAAGCCCTTTACTTTCATACCACATTAAAATAAGTTCACAAATGCAAAAATATACACTGTTTTTAACCTGCTTCAGTGGCAGCCAACAGTGACAACCTGTTTCTGGCAGCCTTCTTCCATTACGCACACGTGTTCAGAGCATGCTAGATAACTCATTATCACAGGTGTTCAGAGCATGCTAGATAACTCATTATCACAGGTGTTCAGAGCATGCTAGATAACTCATTATCACAGGTGATCAGAGCATGCTAGATAACTCATTATCACAGGTGTTCAGAGCATGCTAGATAACTCATTATCACAGGTGATCAGAGCATGCTAAATAACTCATTATCACAGGTGTTCAGAGCATGCTAGATAACTCATTATCACAGGTGATCAGAGCATGCTAGATAACTCATTATCACAGGTGTTCAGAGCATGCTAGACAACTCATTATCACAGGTGATCAGAGCATGCTAGATAACTCATTATCACAGGTGTTCAGAGCATGCAAGATAACTCATTATCACAGGTGTTCAGAGCATGCTAGATAACTCATTATCACAGGTGTTCAGAGCATGCTAGATAACTCATTATCACAGGTGGTCACCTCTGTCTTCCCTAAACACCAGCTGTAACATGGATATGGCAGTGTGAGAACAATAACCTTAACCCTATAAAGGTGTGTAGTAATTAAACCTTTTTTTACGTTTGAGTTTTTTTTTTTACAAATTCTCACTGATGTGAAAGATCCGTTCCGTATGTTTCCAAAACCGTACCGCAAGTGATTTGTGTTCCCGTTCAGACAAGAGTGTCGGGGCTCTTTAATAAAAGTTCCCTGGGAAGAAGATACGTTAATCAATAGGCGCCAAAGGCATTTAGGGTCTATGAATGTTGGTAGGGCTGTCCAGGCCCGACAACCAGAGCAGAGGTACAACTTCTACTGACAACTATTGTACCAGATGCATCACTATGGCCTAAAGTGGTAAAAGACAAAATGCACATTTGTACTGAAAACAGATTGTCTGAGAAAGCAATAGTGGGGGTTTTCTGGTGACAGTTCCACCTCCACCACAACCCACCAAATTGTAAACTCCAAGCCTGGATGTGTTTTGATGGTGTGTGTGTGCGTGTGTGTCATGTGTATTTACCGCAGATGGAGACAGTGGCCTCATTTCAGAGTTCACAACCATTTACAGAGTAAGACAACCTTTTCTCGCGAGATCCAAGGGCTCATGCAATGGGTCTTATGAAAGTGTTTCCCGGATCTCGCGTGAACACGCCACTGACGGCAGTGATATTGAGGCAGGGGTGAGAGGTACCCATGAGATGTTTAGACAATTTGGAGACAATTATTTATTTAAATAAAAAATGGCCGCCGTAGAGAGCGGAGACGAGAGACTGTAAGTGTGAATTACATGTATTCACCATTTCAATGTCGAGTTAGATGAATGTTCAAGTCGTTTAAAATGTACTGCTGCATTTAGCTAAAGTAATGCGTTGTATTTTTTTTTTTGTTATGAACTGGTCAGCAGGCAAGCTTACTGAAAGAGGCGTTCTGGAATACGTCACCAAATGATACATAAATAAGTATTCCCCTTACTTTAGCAGATCATAGATGAGCAAGGGAATGGTCTCAGTTAGCTTGCTGTCGTGTGTGTGTGTGTGTGTGTGTCATTTTCTGACCTCTGAAAAAACAGCCTGTAGATGTCTGTAAATATATTTACTGTCAACAAAAAAAGATATCCAGTTGTGTTGTTGTGTTTTCACTCTTTATTTGTCCACGTCCTCCACATCCTCATGACCAATGTGTCTTTCTGACTAAATATCTGGATAGGATGCAGCGTCATCTGGTTACATATGTGGCCATTTGACGTGGTCATTTTTTTGCGACAGAATAGACCACATATCATTACTGTTTTGTTATGATGTAAAACCATTAATTTTTCTTTCTTTTTTTACAGAGAAAAATGGGTTGCTTGGTTATGCCGACTGTTGTCATCTAGCTAAATACTAGAGCTAGCTGACATGAGTTGGCCCATTTTTCTAGAATAATAAATAATGCTATGGAGCAATCAAAAAGTATTGTTTTAATTGCATGAAGGACTGAGTATGATATGGCAGTGGTAAAACAAAAAGTATATTGATGTACCGTGAAAATAATGCCCCGTATTTTTAGCTACATTGGCATCTGGTATGGAGATATTCTACATAAGACAATTTATACAAAAAAATTGATTGTAAATATTCTTGTATATGCATTACAATTAGTCAGTTAGGAGGAAGTGAATAGCATATTGTGATGTAGCTACTGCTGTAGGCTACATGCATCTATTTTTACTGTTGTGTAGATCAGAATAATGACAAGATGTGAGATGCGTGTGTGGATGTGGGCCATGTGCAGTTCAAAATATTTCAACCATTCACATCTCTCGCCTAGTGGCTTCTCTGGCTGTCTGCATTATTCAATATGCCTGCTATAGGGACAGTGCTTATCTCCACAGTGAGTAGACTATGGTCCAGTCCAGTCCAGGCAGACTGAAGATTTTGTCCTTAAATGCTTTTTGCCAAACTTCCAATAATACCATATGTATATTTAACTATGTGAAGAAAACAGCACAACACAATATTATTTTCCCAGAATGTGTTTTTACAACCTTTGTGAATAGGTAGTGAGCAGGTTGGGAGCAAGCTGAGGTTTGTAACTTATCTGGGACATTTTTCTGGTTTATAACATGTTGTACTCTTTATCGGCCAAAGATAAGTTTTCAAAATTCTTGGAACTTTCAATAAATTCCCTGGTTTTCCCCCAAAAAAACTTAGATTGGAGGATACCGGATTTTTCTGCTTATTCCTCACAGATTCCGGGAATCCTCAAACTGGGATTTCGGGGAAAACCAGGGAATTTATTGAAAGTTACAGTACATTTTTTTTTTTTGGCAACCCTAGCTAAGGATAGCCATTCTCCATATTCTCTGGTCTGATGAGCTGAGACCATGCCTCTGCCTCTCTCCCTCTCATGACTAACGTTGTCTTCCACAGCAGCGAGGAGAAGAGTGAGGACGCCAACCAGAATCGGAGCTCCAACGACAAGGACCCTAAGACACACAGCGTGCCCAAGAAGGTGAGGCGGGAGCGGAGGGATATGGAGAAGGAGAGGCTGGAGTCTTCATCCACCACCACTATGTCCTCCCCTCCGCATCCTACAGTCCGGCAGCCCAGTGCAGACCAAGACCAGCCGCAGCTGGCTGAGGCGGGGCCCTCGGAGCCCATGGTTACTGCGGTTGGTGAGGCCTCGGGTCTCTTTGAGTCCCCTGCTTCGCCCAAACAGAGGAGGTCCGTCATCAGAGACCGTGGTCCTTTGTACGACGACCCCTCTCTGCCCCAGGGCTGGACACGTAAACTCAAACAACGCAAGTCTGGCCGGTCCGCCGGAAAGTTTGACGTCTACTTGATGAAGTGAGTATGAGAGAGAGCCATATCAAGAATTGTCTCTCAGAAGCATATCTGAAATAATGTCATGATATTATCATATTAAATATGATACAGAAAGACATGATACAGAGAGATATGATACAGAGAGATATGATACAGAGAGATATGATACAGCGAGATATGAAACAGAGAGATATGATACAGAAAGACATGATACAGAAAGATGTGATACAGAAAGACATGATACAGAAAGACATGATACAGAGATATGATACAGAGAGATATGATACAGCCTGATCTCCTCTAGGTGTGATATGAAATCTTTCGCTGGAAGTAGCTAAAAAAATCTGTCTCATCCCTCATTGATATTGTAATGTGACTGAACCGTATAGAGAGTGTTTTACAGGACTGGTTTAATGTGACTGAACCGTATAGTGTTTTACAGGACTGGTTTAATGTGACTGAACCGTATAGAGAGTGTTTTACAGGACTGGTTTAATGTGACTGAACCGTATAGTGTTTTACAGGACTGGTTTAATGTGACTGAACCGTATAGTGTTTTACAGGACTGGTTTAATGTGACTGAACCGTATAGAGAGTGTTTTACAGGACTGGTTTAATGTGACTGAACCGTATAGTGTTTTACAGGACTGGTTTAATGTGACTGAACCGTATAGTGTTTTACAGGACTGGTTTAATGTGACTGAACCGTATAGAGAGTGTTTTACAGGACTGGTTTAATGTGACTGAACCGTATAGAGAGTGTTTTACAGGACTGTTTTGAGGTTGATGGAAATACAAAGATGGATTACACTTTACAAAGTATTCAGACCCCTTGACTTTTAACACATTTTGTTACGTTACAGCCTTATTCTAAAATAGATTAAATAAAAACAATTCCTTGGTAATCTACACACAATAACCCATAATGACAGAGCAAAAACAGGTTTTTAGGCATGGCTTCCAGGCCAAACTGAGCAATTGGGAGAGAAGGGTCTTGGTCAGGGTCACTCTGACAGAGCCCCAGAATTCCTCTGTGGAGATGGTGGAACCTTCCAGAAGGACAACCATCTCTGCAGCTCTTCACCAATCAGGCCTTTATGGTAGAGTGGCCAGACGGAAGCCACTTCTCAGTAAAAGGCACATGACAGCCCACTTGGAGTTTGCCAAAAGGAACCTAAAGACAAGCAAAATTCTCTGGTCTGATGAAACCAAGATTTAACTCTTTGGCCTGAATGCCAAGTGTCAGGTCTGGAGGAATCCTGGCACCATCCCTATGGTGAAGCATGGTGGTGACAGCATCATGCTGTGGGGATGTTTTTCAGCGGCAGGGACTGGGAGACTAGTCAAGATTGTGGAAAAGATGAACAGAGCAAAGTACAGAGAGATCTTTGATGAAAACCTGCTCCAGAGCGCTCAGGACCTCAGACTGGGGCAAAGGTTCACCTTCCAACAGGACAACGACCCAAAGCACACAGCCAAGACAATGCAGGAGTGGCTTCGGGACAAGCTTGTGAATGTCCTTGAGTGGTCCAGCCAGAGCCTGGCCTTAAACCCGATCGAACATCTCTGGAGAGACCTGAAAATAGCTGTGTTGCAACGCTCCCCATCCAACCTGACAGAGCTTGAGAAGATCTGCAGAGAAGAATGGGAGAAACTCCCCAAATACAAGTGTGCCAAGCTCGTAGCGTCATACCCAAGAAGACTCAAGGCTGTAATCGCTGCCAAAGGTGCTTCAACAAAGCACTGAGTAAAGGGTCTGAATATTTAAGTAAATGTGATTTGTGTACTGTGTAAAAAACAGTTTTTGCCTTGTCATTATGGGGTATTGTGTGTAGATTGATGAGGAAATTATTATTTTTTTATCCATTTTAGAGTAAGGCTGTAACCTAAGAAAATTTGGAAAAAGTTCATGGGGTCTTAATTCTTTCCGAAGGTACTGTATATTTTTCTGAATCTGGAGATATTTGCTCAGTTCATACTGGTACTCGTACCTGCCCACCTTGTATTTCACCACACTTACATTTACAGAAAGGACGTTTACAGAAATTAGTTTTACAGATCAGTTTACAGAAAGTACGTTTAAAGACCCGTTTACAGTTAGAACTTTTACAGATCAGTTTCCAGTTAGGACGTTTACAGAAATTACATTTACAGATCGGTTTACCGTTAGGACGTTTACAGTTAGGATGTTTGCAGATCAGTTTACAGAAAGGAGGTTTGCAGATCCATTAACAGTTAGGAGGTTTACAGATCCGTTTACAGTTAGGATGTTTAGCGATACATTTACAGTTAGGACATTTACAGTTAGGACATTTACAGTTAGGACGTTTACAGATCCATTTACAGTTGGGACATTCGGTGTGATCTGTATTTCAGCCCAGAGGGGAAAGCCTTCCGTTCCAAGGTGGAGCTGATTGCCTTCTTCCAGAAGGTAGGAGACACCGCCACCGACCCCAACGACTTTGACTTCACCGTGACGGGGCGTGGCAGTCCCTCCCGCCGCGAGAAGGGACCCCCAAAGAAACCCAAGGTGATGAAACCGTCAGGGAGGGGCCGGGGTCGGCCGAAGGGAAGTGGGAAGCTACGCCCGGCCATGGAGGGCGTGGCAATGAAGCGTGTGGTGGAGAAGAGTCCTGGGAGGCTCTTGGTCAAAATGCCTTTCAGCGCATCCGAAGCGGTGGAGCAGCCGCCAGCGCAGGTCGTAGTCGCCAAGATGCGCCCGGGACGGAAAAGGAAGGCGGAGACACCACCGCAGACTGCTCCGAAAAAGCGGGGGCGTAAGCCAGGGTTGGTGTCAGCGGCAGTTGGGGTGGCGAGTTCCAGTACTTCCTCCTACGCAGCGGCTGCTATCCTCGCCGCAGAAGCCAAGAGGAAAGCTCAGAAGGAGTCTTCCACTAAGCCGGTGCAGCAGACCGCTCTACCCATCAAGAAACGCAAGACCAGAGAAACTGTTGAGGAGTCGAAAGACATTCCAGCTATAGCCACGCCAGAGCTGGGGACAGGTGGTTGTGGGACCGGGGCAGGGAGTGCTAGGGTGGTGGCAGCAGCAGAGAGGACAGACCAGGGACAGAAGTACCAGGGACAGAAGGATCAGGGACAGAAGCTGCCAAAGAGTCCAGGGAGTAAGCACAAGGACTGTCCCGTGACTGCCGGGCTGACCGCAGAAGACAGTGGTGGGGCCAGCGTTGGGTCTAATAGTGGGGCCAGTGGAGGCGGCAGCAGCAGTAGCGTCACTACCCCGAAGAGTCACAGCCACAAGAGAAAAGAGCGTACGCCTCACAAACACCTTCACCACCATCGCCACCACCACCACCACCGTCGCCACATTCACTCCTCTGAAGTGGAGGATCCTCCTCCCCCACCCTCCCAGCGGCCACCTCACCACCACTTCCCCGGCTTGACTATGGGCCTGGTTTCCCATACAGCCAGGGCCTCTGTGGGGCCAGGGGCCCTCCTGCAGAATGAGCCCCAGGACCTGAGCACCTCCAGGGGGCCCTGCCGGGCCAGCACCACCACGGCCAGAGGAGAGAGAGAGGAGGTCAGGGAGGTCAGACAGGACAGGTGTCCAAAGCCTCCAGCAGCTGCAGTGGTGGGAACGGGTGACACCAGAGCCAACAAGCATCAAGTGGACGTGGCAGCAGGGACGGTGGAAGGGAGGGATTTGAGAGACATTGTACCCTGCTTAGTCGTCCCCAGACCTTGCCGGGAGGAGACGGTCTCAGCCGTACCCAGACCAAGTCGGGAGGAGACGGTCTCAGCCGTCCCCAGACCTAGCCGGGAGGAGACGGTCTCAGTCATATCCAGACTTAGCCGGGAGGAGACGGTCTCAGCCGTCCCCAGACCTAGCCGGGACGAGACGGTCTCAGTCGTATCCAGACTTAGCCGGGAGGAGACGGTCTCAGCCGTACCCAGACCTAGCCGGGAGGAGACGGTCTCAGCCGTACCCAGACCTAGCCGGGAGGAGACGGTCTCAGTCGTATCCAGACCTAGCCGGGAGGAGACGGTCTCAGCCGTCCCCAGACCTAGCCGGGAGGAGACGGTCTCAGCCGTCCCCAGACCTAGCCGGGAGGAGACGGTCTCAGCCGTACCCAGACCTAGCCGGGAGGAGACGGTCTCAGCCGTACCCAGACCTAGCCGGGAGGAGACGGTCTCAGCCGTACCCAGACCTAGCCGGGAGGAGACGGTCTCAGCCGTACCCAGACCTAGCCGGGAGGAGACGGTCGAGTCTCGGACACCGGTCACTGAAAGGGTTAGTTGACTGCGTTGCAGGACCCAATGTCTGTAAGGAGAGAGGAGACAGTCGAGTCTTGGACGCCTGGTCTCTGAAAGGGTTAGTTGACTGCGTTGCAGAACCCAATGTCTGTAAGGAGAGAGGAGACACGTAGTGCAGCAGTGGATTTTATAAGAAAACAACAAACAGAAAATGTGTACATAAAAACAAAAGGCAGCTGTTGGTCGATGTTCTTTCTGTGGGTTGGGCTGTTTATTGACAAACAAATAACGCAGCTTAATGGACAACCCACAACAGATTGCTTCCTGATACATTATTATTTTTTATTTTTTTTTGTCATTGTTTTGTTCTTTGTTTCTGCTTTAAACCTGTTAGTCATCCACTGCGACCCATGATCCTTTGCTCAAAGCTGACAGGACGTGGAGGACCTACACTTCCTGTATACATCATCAGCCGGAAACTATGGAATCCATGGTTTAAGATACCATTATGAAAATGGGACTGAAACAGGGTTGGATTTGCCTAAAGCCAAGGCACATGTCCTGTCTGGCCCTTTATAAGTGGACTTGCCAATGTTGTTGTTCTGTGCTCCATGGATAGAGGCCTCACGATATACATATGCCATGCAAGCTGCCACTGCTTCTGTTGTAGCATTCTCTTATTACCGCACTACGCTCAGGATGAGTCCAAAAAGGCACCCTATTCCCCATTTTAATGCACTGCTTATAGGGTCCTGGTCAAACAGTGTGCACTGTATAGGGAATAGGGTGCCATTTTGGATGAAGCCTCGGTTTCCAGTCCACGCTCTACAGTCCACGCTCTACAGTCCACGCTCTACAGTCCAGGCCTATTCATTTAGGTGTTTTCCCTCCACCTATATTATGTCTGTGCGTCCCAAATTGTACCCTATTCCCCTATGTAGTGCGCAACTTTAGACCAGGACCCTAAAAGTAGTGCGCTACATAGAGAAGAGGGTATCGTTTGGGACGCACGCTGGGGCTTTGAAACTTAAACCCGCTCTTGACGCTGACATATCAACTTCCCATCTGATGGTTGAGGTGATGAAACCACAGGGGTTGAAGAGGCCTAGGTAAACACCAATGACGTGCGGTTGATGAATGTTTGGCTACTGAAAAACAGGTTTAATTTTTTATTTCAATGCTTTAGAATTCCAATTCTACTGATGCCTTTTCTCGTCGTTTACGTATGTGTAATGGAGGCTGACTGTAGTCCCACAAATACACAGAAGCAAATAATAGGATACCAATCATTAAAACTGTATTTATTAATTTTTTTACTAGTAATGCAAATTAGTACATATAGTACATGGACATTTTACCCAGTTTCTCATAAGTTGAACTGTTTCCCCACAGTCAGACAGGAAGCTAAAAGCACAACCGGACCCAAGGCATTGTTATAGCCAATGCTCCATAGATTCGTCACATCTTTTTGTTGTTGTTGGTCAATACCTAAAGTATCAGAAGTTTTCTAATACTCAAATTACATCCCAAAGACGTTATAATTAACCAAAACCCACTGGAGGAAGTTATTTTGTTGTGTGTTGTGTGGAGAATTTTTTTTTTTTTTGTTTGTCAATAATTAAAAGGTAGACAGCACAGTGGGTCAATTTCCACTACGACTAGGAGCGTTGAAGCGCGAGGCTCAACTTCTCCACTGTTTCGGTCCCCGTGAAATAGAACCAGTACACATGTGCAGATACTGTGTGAGAGCGATACTTGCTCATCTCAATATCTCCGGTACTGCTCGTGGCAACGTCATTTAGTCAAGTCTAACCTTTTTAATGTTATTCGGTTCTGTTCTAAAAAAAAAAAAAAAAAAAAATGTATTTTCAAATAGAGGCTGGATTATTTTGACCAGGAATATATTTCTCCAGTTTTGACGTAGGACCTATGGATGTCAGCGCAGTACTCCTTTCTGCATGCAACTGGATTAGCTTCTGTACTCGTGGCTTCATGAAACTTGCTGTGTTAGACAAGTCGCTTTCCTTTAGTTTAAACTCACAGGTAGGAAGTCAAGAAGACAAAAAACATAACGCATGCCAGTGGTTTTAGGAAGCTAGAACCTACTCCATGTCCATGGTCACTATAGAGGGGTTTAGGAAGCTAGAACCTACTCCATGTCCATGGTCACTATAGAGGGGTTTAGGAAGCTAGAACCTACTCCATGTCCATGGTCACTGTATAGGGTTTTAGGAAGCTAGAACCTACTCCATGTCCATGGTCACTATAGGGGGTTTAGGAAGCTAGAACCTACTCCATGTCCATGGTCACTGTATAGGGTTTTAGGAAGCTAGAACCTACTCCATGTCCATGGTCACTATAGAGGGGTTTAGGAAGCTAGAACCTACTCCATGTCCATGGTCACTATAGAGGGTTTTGGAAGCTAGAACCTACCAGTGTTTTTAGATAAGAAATAATGCGAACAGTGACATCATAGTCAGTCAGATTTAAAACTTATGGTTGGAAATCAATCAAATCTGCAGTGAGCAGAAATCGGCATTCCTGCGAAGACAATAGTCTACAATGTGTGTGTTGATGACAAGCAAAATTTGTATCTGTTTTGTTTCACCCCATTAACAATGTCTCGCTAATTACATTAGTTAATTACATATGTTAAAACATGCCTTTTTTCTTCTGGCTCAATAACAAATGTTTTAATGAATTTTACCCTACACTCAATCACTCACGCAGAAGCAATTCCATAAATTTACCGTAATGGCCCTGACTTTAAAAACATTGTTTCTAATCTGTACTCAGTCTTGAATCTGAAAAACGTATTCTTTCATGTAAAAACTCCAGAGATCTATTTGTTATTGACTTCTAACAGTGTAAAATATTATGATAGTATAGATTATTATTACTTTAATGCACCAATATGTTAAATCTGCAACTCTCTGTAATGGAATTGTGACGACAGTATGGATGTTGTGTAGAGTGGACCTGTTACAGTAGTTTGCTTAAACAGCAGTACTCAGTTTTGGCACAACACCAGACGTCACGAAACGTATATATTTTTTAATCTGCACTTGAATTTTTTGCCTTCTGTAGATCAGATGTAAAAACTGTGGAAGTTCAGAGCCCATGGTTTACACCTTGAGAATATGTCCTATATCTTCTAGAGATACACACCCCTGGTTTCCACCTTGAGAATATGTCCTATATCTTCTAGAGATACAGACCCCTGATTTCCACCTTGAGAATATGTCCTGTATCTACTAGAGGAGGCTTTGTCCTCCTCAATAAAATGCAAAGTGTAGACAAACAATAGTTTTGGATGTGGCCCATATCTCTCCTCCTGCTTTGCCTCTTCCCTTGCCCGAGGGAGGGGCACAATGGATAATAGGAGCTCTCTTGCTCACCAAGGGCTATGTAATATCTTCAAATTCACAACAGTGCGGGGAGAAAAAGACCTGTTAAAGTCTAGTGTATCTAAAACCTGACATGATCACACCATCTGCATTGTTGCAGGTTGGAAGTTTTGGTACATATTGACTGTTTCACTAGCTGAACGCCCAGTGACTCCAAGCACCGCTGGCTCTTTCTCTCCCCTCTCTCCTCCCCCTCTCTCCCTCTCTCTCTCTCTCTCTCTTCCCCTCCAGCTCTTTCGCCCCCTCCCCCTCTCTCTCTTCCCTCTCCAGCTCTTTCTCTCTCCCTCTCTCTGCAGATCATCACAAGAAGCTCTCACTCTACACAAATGCCCTTTCCACCCTACTGAGCCGAGCTGAGCTGAGCTGTACTGCGCTGTCTCCTATATTATTTCCAGCACAGTTTCAGCAACTATGGTGGATGCGGAACTAGGTCAGTGCAGTGTGATTCAGCTTGGCTCAGCTCCGTAGTGTGAATGGGTTTAACAATACCAGGGTCTGACTCAGTCTTCAGTAATATGTCTCCCCTGGTCCAGAAACCTGGAGGTGGAGGCTAGAGGAGGATGTGGGTCAGTCCGTTACACCAGTTTGAAGGCAAAAATATGCACTTTTCGTTTGCCATGAAGCAGAAATAGTAAATATCAAAAGTAGTATGAAAAATGAATTGGTTACTTGCAGTGCATTCGGGAAGTATTCAGACCCTTTGACTTTTTCCACATTTTGTTACGTTACAGCCTTATTCTAAAATGGATTCATTAGTTTTTTCCCCTCATCAATCTACACACAATACCCTATAATGACATCACAATACCCTATAATAACATCACAATACCCCATAATGACATCACAATACCCTATAATGACATCACAATACCCCATAATGACATCACAATACCCCATAATGACATCACAATACCCCATAATGACAAAGTAAAATCTGGTTTTTAGACATTTCTGGAAGAACCCCCCCCCGCCTGGAAATATTACATTTACATAAGTATTCAGACCCTTTACTCAGTACTTTGTTGAAGCACCTTTGACAGCGATTTCAGCATCGAGTCTTCTTGGGTATGATGCTACAAGCTTGGCACACCTATATTTAGGGAGTTTCTCCCATTCTTCTCTGCAGATCCTCTCAAGCTCTGTCAGGTTGGATGGGGAGCGTCGCTGCACAGCTATTTTCAGGTCTCTCCAGAGATGTTCGATCGGTTTCAAGTATGGGCTCTCAAGGACATTCACAGACTTGTCGTGAAGCCACTCCTGTGTTGTCTTGGCTGTGTGCTTAGGGTCGTTGTCCTGTTGGAAGGTGAACCTTCGCCCCAGTCTGAGGTCCTGAGCGCTCTGGAGCAGGTGTTTATCAAGGATCTCTCTGTACTTTGCTCCGTTCATCTTTCCCTCGATCCTTACTAGTCTCCCAGTCCCTGCCCCTGAAAAACATTCCCACAGCATGATGTTGCCACCACCATGCTTCACCGTAGGCATGGTGCCAGGTTTCCTCCAGGCATGACGCTTGGCACTCAGGCCAGAGAATCTTGTTTCTTTTGTTTCTTTAGGTGCCCTTTGGCAAACTCCAAGCGGGCTGTCATGTTCCTTTTCCAGAGGAGTGGCTTCTGTCTGGTCACTGGCCTGATTGGTGGAGTGCTGCAGAGATGGTTGTCCTTCTGGAAGGTTCTCCCATTGCCAACAGAGGAACTCTGGAGATCTGTCAGAGTGACCATCGGGTCCTTGGTCACCTCCCTGACCAAGGCCCTTCTCCCCTGATTGCTTAGTTTGGGCGGGTCGGCCAGCTCTTGGTGGTTCCAAACTTCTTCCATTTAAGAATGATGGAGGCCACTGCGTTCTTAGGGACCTTCAATGCTGCAGAACTTTTTGGGTACCCTTCCCCGATCTGTGCCTAAGCAACAATTCTGTCTCAGAGCTCTACGGAAATTCCTTGAACCTCATGACTTGGTTTTTGCTATGACATGCACTGTCAAGTGTGGGGCCTTCTATAGACAGGTGTGTGCCTTTCCAAATCATGTCCAATCAATTGTATTTACCACAGGTGGACTCCAATCAAGTTGTAGAAACATCTCAAGGGTGATCAATGGAAACAGGATGCACCTGAGCTAAAAGTCTCATAGCAAAGGGTCTGAATACTTATGTATATTTTTATGCATTTGCTTTGTCATTATGGGGTAATGTGTGTAAATATTTAATATATTTTATAATAATGCTGTAACATAACAAAATGTGGAAAAAGTTGAGGGGTCTGAATATGTCCTGAAATTCTGTCAATGTGATCAGTGTGGACTTGAGGACTGGATCGAATGTCTCCATTGCTCTATGTCTCCATTGCCTGGTTCACTCCGTAGGGCTGAACTGACCCGGACTCTGCTGGTTCTGGTTCCTTTACAGCAAGGAACCAAGGCAACCCAGTACAGCTAGGCATGGTTTGGCTCAGGTTCAAGTGAACAGCATTGCCAGTCTGGCTAGCTGAGCTGCAATCTAAGGGCTAGTGCCTTGCTTTGCGGATTTACATTATACACTGTATTGTGTGACAGATGTGGCCTTTGATTAAAAACATTTTCTTTTATTCCAGTACAATTAAACTATGGTCTAAGGAAAGAAGTGGGTGGATAGGACAATTCACTAGCCTAGTCCCAGATCTGTTTGCGTTGTCTTGCCAACGTAACGACCCTAGGAATGGGTAAGACAGCACAAACGGATTTGGGACCAGGCTACAATTTCACAACGAGGATCTTGCATTCCTTAAGTGAGAGTTAAGGTTATAATGTGAATAACACATTAATAACAGATGGTTATTACACTTCAATCAGATTGTGTCTGTTTGGACTCAACCCTCAATCAGTATGTAACCAACCTGTAGTTGATTGTGATTTTTGCCTGTTAAGTAATAAGTCCCTAATTTTTCTATTGGATTTGATTAAAGAAATATCCAGTGATGTAGAATGTAATTTCATGGACACAGCTAGACAGGCGTTTTGATGTGATAGCATGTGGTGAAGAAGAAATAAAGAACTATTCATTTTTATATTTTACGAAAAATAAATGTATGTGCCAGATTACCAGGACTTGTGTTTCTTTTGGTTAGGGAGAGTTGGTTGTATACTTTTCTAGAGATATGTATTTCTTCATGTCCCTGCTTCAGATGTTAGATTGAACTATTTCAGACATGGTAGCTTTGACAATGCTGTTTAAACTGTCTCTAACACCAAATCACTGCTTTTTAAAAAGCAATAGTATATCAAGCAAACGGTGAATTTATGTTTTTTTTACGTCATTATTCAATTTGCTTTTAATTTCTCCGTATACCTTCTATCCCTATGCGTCAATTGTGTAATAGGTGACATTGATGTATAGGATTAAGCTAACCTAACCAGATGTATTTATTGAATGCCAATTCAGGTTGAAATAAAACATAATAGTAAACTTTGATACAAATTCAAAAAATCCACTGTTGGAGAAGTTAACTGTCTATTTAACATAGTCTTTGTGCCTTGAAGTACTAGAATTTATACTGTGGTCCGTTGCTATACTGCGCTTTGAGTGTATTATAGAGTAAAATATAAAGTATTTTCTCGGTTTGATGATCATTTGCCTGCTTTTCATTTTTGTTCATTTAAAACAAAACGTATTTATAGGAACTGTGGACTATAACGGGCAATAACGAATATGTCATAAGACCTTTTGACAATTTAAGAGATTTTTGTTGTTTTTCGTATCTTGTTTTAGCACTTTGGAAAATTGTTGTTGTTGGTTAGCATTATTATTATTATTAATAATAATAATAATATCAAATAATTGGTCATCATTAGCCTGCCTTATCCCTTTCGGCTTTATATGAGATAATATTTAAATCATGGCCAGTGTATGAAATACAAAAATTAAAGACCTGCACTTTATATAGTCCGTTACCTGACAGGACACTCATCACACTTTTCTATGTATTTTTACCTTTGTCTGAATTAGTCATTTTATTTTGATATTTTTTCATTTAGTTTCAACTAGTAATGCAAGTGGATGGGGTAGTCCTCAATGTTAGCAAAACTATTTTAATGAAACAATCACACGTTCATGGTGTCAAGGGTTATACTGTATTGTTATTATGCCATTTACAAGCCATGTCTTTGCTTTCCTGAAACTGAAAAACATAGTAATGTATCTGTTTGTTTGATTTTAACCTATGTAACAAACATACTAGTAAACAACATATACCTACGTCGTCTTGTGTGTAAACATTATTTTTTTCATTCATTTATTCGGGCGACATTCATTCGGGCGACATTCATTTGGGCGACCACGAGCCACTTTACATCGCCACGTGTGTAATTCATATCCGAACCCTGACTGAGCCAAGCCACATATATTCTAGCCCAAACCTCCACCAATCCACTCCCTCCAGCTAGCCCATACCTCCACCAATCCACTCCCTCCAGGTAGCCCATACCTCCACCAATCCACTCCCTCCAGGTAGCCCATACCTCCACCAATCCACTCCCTCCAGGTAGCCCATACCTCCACCAATCCACTCCCTCTAGCTAGCCCAAAACTCCGCCAATCCACTCCCTCCAGCTAGCCCATACCTCCACCAATCCACTCGCTCCAGCTAGCCCATACCTCCACCAATCCACTCCCTCCAGCTAGCCCATACCTTCACCAATCCAATGCTTTTAGATTTGAGGGAGGTTGTGACCGAGTGTACATTTCAGGAAATAAGAGTTATTATTGGCGTGTCTCCAATGTGTAATTTGTAACCTGACTAGAGGCAGGCCACTTTTCTGTCACAGTAACAGGGTTTTCTTTTCTGAGCTGAACCAGTCTCTCTCTCTCTCTCTCTCTGAACTGAAGGTGAAAGGACATCGATCAAATTACACAAACACACACCCAGTTGCAGCGGGGTCTCTGTTTGAATTTAGAAAATGAGAGAAGACTTGAAATAGGCAAGATGGCAGCGTACACATTGATGGATTACTTCATGGAGCAACAAATATGATTTATTTTAATAGTGGAGCATTTTCTCAATTTAAACGGACCCCCATGCAACTGGACAAGGAGATTTATGAGACTCCTGTTTTCACAAATCGAGGTTTAAGACAGTATTGCGGGGCGGCAGGGTAGCCTAGTGGTTAGAGCGTTGGGCCAGTAACTGAAAGGTTGCTGGATTGAATCCCAGAGCTGACAAGTTAAAAATCTGTCGTTCTGCTCCTGAACAACACAGTTCCCAGTAGGCCGTCATTGTAAATAAGAATTTGTTCTTAACTGACTTGCCTGGTTAAATAAAGGTAAAAATAAATTGTTAACATGCAAAGAGTACCTAACCTGTAATTCCCAGTATAATAAATACCCCGTTTCTTTGTTTAAATGACATTATCTGGTGTTACAATCTGTTGCTATGTTGGCCCCTATGTGAGAAGAGGCCCTCGGGTAGTTCTTGATCATGACTCAGTCCCATTACATTACACATAAAAGTAATTGGACGAAAACCGTCTTCTGTCGGGGGGAGTGCTGTTAAGAGCCGCGACGCTCCGTCTGAACATTAACACCTATTGCTTGCGGTATGGTTTTGGAAGCTTATCTTTCATATTGGCAATAAATAAATTTAAAAAAATAAAAACAAAAGATTACATTGATACACACCTTTTTATAGGGTTAGGGTTCCCACATGGTCATATTTCTATGTTACAGCTCTTGTTTATGGAAAACACGCGGAAGACATAGTGGACTGACTACCTGTGATAATTAGCTATCTGCGTCTCCGAACAGCTATGTGTAAACAAAAGACAGATGCCACAAACATATTGTCACTGAAAAAATATTGTCTGCTGCAACAGTTTTAAACCTGGTTAAAAGTGTAAAGTGAGTGTGTATTTTGCATTTGTGAAAATATTTGGATGTGATATGAAAGTAGAGGGATTTATGTTTATAGAACTGTACCGCAATTGAGAATCGATTCACGTTTAGATGGAGTATTTGGCTGCTTTGGCTTCCAGATCAAATTCGCCCTTTAAACAGAATATGTAAGGTCGGTCCCTGTGTAGGGTCTGTGTACATTTAGTTAATTTGAGTCAAAACGGAGAGTGGAAAATGTCTAGTTTTTCATTACTGAATTTGCAAAACCAAAATCGGAAATCATTTTATTTTCTCATTTATTGTCAAAAATTTGACATGGAATAACAAATAAAAATCAACGATCTATTACATTTTGAGATTTTCGTTTTGTTCATACTGGGAAGTACACTCCCCTCGTAAAATATTCACTGGACTTAAGGGGGTTTACAGGGCTAGAATTTCTCCTGTTGTCATATTTCAATAACACTTATTCATTCTGAAACTATGAATGAGGTCGAGCAACCCATCGGTTCCAAGTGGAACAACATCTACTTTCTTTTTTTTCAATATAAATAACACCGTTCTCTATCACTGTAATTGACAAATTGATAAGAGCTATGGATAAGAGCTAGCTAACAGAGTAAGTCATTTTAATAAAGGGATTCTAAATATAAATAACAATTGTTTTAGATCGGGACACGTGAAAACAGTCATATGGCAGCAAACTGAAGCATATCAACATATCACCTTTTCCACAGTGACGTTTATGAAATCCTGGCCTTATAACTTGCAATGATGACATTTGGAGAACCAAGCTAGAGGTTCTGTAGCCATGCGCAAATGACAGTATAGCGCCAAACCTACTGAGTTGATTTTTGATTTCTAGAATGTTTTAATTATATGCCCAGACTTTTCACCCTATTTTGAATATTAGCCACAACCTCTGTCACAGCCTGGGTAGGATTAGACTGTGTGACAGGAAGATTAATATACTCATGTTAGCTAACCCTTTTTTATTTTAAATCAATTGTTGTGTCAAATTTAAACAACTTTTTTTTTTATCATCTTTTCAAACAGTAAAAATTATTTTTCTTTTCTCTTTTTAATGCAGCGTGTTTGTATTTAATACACTTGTCATCTGTCATTTCAAGCTTCGACATTCAGGTCTCAAACGGACTCCAGGGATAACATCTGCTCGTTACTGCCGTTCAGAGGACTTTATAAGCTACTAAATGTAATTTCATTGAATTACATTTTCTGAAATGTTGGTAATTCGCAAAAAATCTTTGTTTATTTCCATTTTTTGGCCCAAGAAACAGGTGGGAGGAGTCTGAATCAGAATGATATTCCCTATAATAAAATGTAATCAATAGACACAATTCAATATTAAGATAATTGTGTCATCTCCACAAGGACTTATTACATGTGTTCCTATAATGGGAAGTAGATCAGGTGTCCGGTCCTCAGAGCTGAAACAGCAGCTGCATCTGCTGACTACCTAGAGGGACCTGATCAGTGATCCTAGATCAGCAATGCTAACCTGAGGCACTTAGGGGGGTATTCCGACCCAAGTGAAGCACACGTACACCACCGATCAAAATATTTGGGGTCACTTAGAAATGTCCTTGTTTTTGAAAGAAAAGCAATTTTTTTGTCCATTAAAATAACATCAAATTGACCAGAAATACAGTGTAGGCATTGCTAATGTTGTAAATGACTATTGTAGCTGGAAACTGCTGTTTTTTTTATGGAATATCTACATAGGATGTACAGAGGCCCATTATCAGCAACCATCACTCCTGTGTTCCAATGGCACGTTGTGTTATCTAATCCAAGTTCATCATTTTTAAAGGCTAATTGATCATTAGAAAACCCTTTTGCAATTATGCTAGCACAGCTGAAAACTGTTGTTCTGATGAAAGAAGCAATAAAACTGACCTTCTTTAGACTAGTTGAGTATCTGGAGCACCAGCATTTGTGGGTTCGATTACAGGCTCAAAATGGCCAGAAACAAAGTACTTTTTTCTGAAACTCGTCAGTCTATTCTTGTTCTGAGAAATGGAGGCTATTCCATGCGAGAAATTTCCAATAAATTGAAGATCTCGTACAACGCAGCGTACTACTCCCTTCAAAGAACAGCGCAAATTGGCTCTAACCAGAATAGAAAGAGGAGTGGGAGACCCCAGTGCACAACTGAGCAAGAGAACAAGTACATTAGTATCTAGTTTGAGAAACAGATGCCTCACAAGTCCTCAACTGGCAGCTTCATTAAATAGTACCTGCAAAACACCAGTCTCAACGTCAACAGTGAAGAGGCGACTCCGGGATGCTGGCCTTCTAGGCAGAGTTGCAAAGAAAAAGCCATATCTCAGACTGGCCAATAAAAAGAAAAGATAGGCAAAAGAACACAGACACTGGACAGAGGAAGATTGGAAAAAAGTGTTATGGACAGACGAATCTAGGTCTAATGATCTTATCCTCTGCAGCAGAGGTAACTCTAGGTCTTCCTTTCCTGTGGCTGTCTTCCTTCATAAGAGCCAGTTTCATCATAGCGCTTGATGGTTTTTGCGAATGCACTTGTATAAACTTTCCTGCTCTGCTTGGTATAGTGGGCTATCAAAAAAGCTGAAAAGGAGAATGCAGGTCATGCAAAATAATGTTATCAGGTATATACTGAATGTCCCCCCCTAGGACCCACATAATGTTATCAGGTATATGCTGAATGTCCCCCCCTAGGACCCACATAATGTTATCAGGTATATGCTGTATGTCCCCCCCTAGGACCCACATAATGTTATCAGGTATATGCTGAATGTCCCCCTAGGACCCACATAATGTTATCAGTTATATGCTGAATGTCCCTGCCCCCCCCCAGGACCCACATAATGTTATCAGTTATATGCTGAATGTCCCCCTCCCCTAGGACCCACATAATGTTATCAGGTATATGCTGAATGTCCCCCTAGGACCCACATAATGTTATCAGGTATATGCTGAACGCCCTAGGACCCACATGTTATCAGGTATATGCTGAATGCCCCCTAGGACCCACATAATGTTATCAGGTATATGCTGAACGCCCCCTAGGACCCACATGTTATCAGGTATATGCTGAATGCCCCCAGGACCCACATAATGTTATCAGGTATATGCTGAATGTCCCCCTAGGACCCACATAATGTTATCAGTTATATGCTGAATATCCCCCCACTAGGACCCACATAATGTTATCAGGTATATGCTGAATGTCCCCCTAGGACCCACATAATGTTATCAGGTATATACTGAACGTCCCCCTCCTAGGAAGTCAATAAGAAGTCAATTTCCGATTTTCATTTTCCAAATTTAGAAACAAAAAACAACAAATTAGCCGCGGTTTTCCGTTTTTCCATTCTCCGTTTTCACATGGAAAACAAAATAACGAAACGTACATCGACCTACCGGACCACCCTCCTTGGACGAGTAGCATTAGGCTCCTTTAGTGTAATATTGGGCTAGCCCTTGGCTAGTAAGAGACAGCGTCTTGACAAGATATATAAATTAATTGAGACTAAGGTAGGCTCACTGCTATCATAATATTCCATTGAAATGCAAAGACATTTCTCAAGAAGGAATGATTCTATGTGAAAAGCCCCCAAAACGTTGTTCACTTTTATTACGTTGCGTTTTATTTTTAATTAACAAATATAACACAATATATACAAACATATCTTACAAAAACAAAAACAGTTTCACAAAATAACACAGTCAAAAGTTTGATACTTTAATGTTTTTTCTTTTAATACAAAAATTGATCAACAACATACATCGCTACAGTAAAAAAAGACAAGAAAATACTAAATACATACAAAATATATATATATATAATAAAAAATGAAAAAAAAACTTTTCTCCATGAAGATGTGACGTAGGCCATCATGTGGGAGGCGAGGCTGACTGCTTGCTGGCGATAGCGAAGCATACTTGACGCAGGGAAATAACTTATTGAATACCCGATTTTGTTATACTTTATTTTTTATATACACATATATATTAATCACGGACAACCACGTTAGGATCAACCGGCTCGATTGAGTAAAGGTGGACTTTCTAGTGAAGGTGAATGTAGTCGTTAAAGCGTAGTGAAGATGTGAACAAATTGCAACAAGAAAAATGTTCCAGCTAGCTGGCTAGATTTAAAGATGTCGTCCTGGGATATCCGAGAGGTTTACTTGTACAAGTTACCACCACTTGTACTGTGTAATTTCTCCCTTGTTATGGACAGTATCTCCGACGTGGACTGGGACCGATTCGGTAAGATATGGCACTGACCGACATGCTAGTATTAAATATAGTTTTCAACAACAGTAAAATACAAAATAAAATACACGGTGCTAGTGAACTAGTATCAGTTGTAGCGTCCAAAGTTGGTGGCGTATTTCAGCCCGAAAAACAAAAACAAAAACAAAAAAACTTTTGCCGAAGTAAAAAAATAAATGAACAAACACGGCATAAAATGTAGTCCTAAAATATGCATAATCGCATGATCTGTTTCGGTTGTGAAGCATGGGGGACTCCCCTCTCTCCCCCCTTCGCCAGCGACTGGGTAGCAGTAGGGATTCTTCAATTAAGTGCATTTTGTCATTCAATAAAGTGCAACAACGACAAAATAACTTTTAATACTACGTCTAACATCCCAGTCAGATACAAAATTGCGCCACAAAGATTTTTCTCCTCACCTAAAATCTGACAGATTTCTTTAGTTATCTTAGATCAATTATTACTTTTGTGGAAATATATATATATATATTTATATATTTATTACACACACTGACTACAGCATCTCAAAATAGACAAATACACTATTACCCCGTTTTTCAAGCCAAGTTATTTTAAGGGAGTACGAAGCAGTGGTGGAAAAAAGTACCCAGTTGTCATACTTGAGTAAAAGTACCTTTTAATAGGAAGTGAAAGTCACCCAGTAAAATACTACTTGAGTAAAAGTCTAAAAGTATTTGGTTTTAAATATACTTGCGTATTAAAAGTATAAATAATGTCAAATTCCTTATATTAAGCAAACCAGACTGCACCATTTTCTTGTTTTATTTTTTATTTATTTACTGATAGCCAGGGACACACCCCCAACACTCAGGGACGACCAGGGATGTTCTCTGTTTAGTGCATCAATTTGACCATGTTCCTGTCCTACTAACCATTCAAAATGTAACGAGTACTTTTAGGGTGTCAGGGGAAAACGTATGGAGTAAAAAGTACATAATTTTCTTTAGGAATGTAGTCAAGTAAAAGTTGTCCAAAAATAAATAGTAAAGTACAGATTACCCCCAAAAGAACTACCTAAGTAGTCATTTTTAATGTATTTGTACTGAAGTTCGTTACACCACTGGCATGCGGCACACTCGTCTAGCCAAACTGAAGCATGGTGTTGCATCACCTATCAAAATAGCAATTCATTTTATTTTGACTCTCATTGCCCCCCCCCCATTAAAATAACTCATCACCTGCTAAATAATGAATTAATGACCGAAACCCTCTCGCTTCGCCGCTCCCTCTCAGGTATAGCCTCTCGCTAGCCAGCTAGTAGTCACACGTGGCATTGGGGACAGCTAGATAGCTAAGCTAAAGCAGAGTGGAGGAGGTGAAGCCATTTATCTTTCGCTATAGATCATTTTTTGCTTAAAGTTGATTTCCATTGACTATGAATACCAAATAAAGGTAAGTATCTTTGCTAAGAATGGTATTGCTAGCTTGCTCAGTAAAAAAGCCTTATTATACAGATAACAGACAGTTAACTAGCTGAAAACATAGTGAGCGGTTAACTAGCTGAAAACATAATGAGCTGTTAACTAGCTGAAAACATAATGAGCTGTTAACTAGCTGGATACATAGTGAGCGGTTAACTAGCTGGGTACATAGTGAGCGGTTAACTAGCTGGGTACATAGTGAGCGGTTAACTAGCTGAAAACATAGTGAGCGGTTAACTAGCTGAAAACATAATGAGCGGTTAACTAGCTGAAAACATAGTGAGCGGTTAACTAGCTGAAAACATAGTGAGCGGTTAACTAGCTGAAAACATAATGAGCGGTTAACTAGCTGGGTACATAGTGAGCGGTTAACTAGCTGGGTACATAGTGAGCGGTTAACTAGCTGGGTACATAGTGAGCGGTTAACTAGCTGGGTACATAGTGAGCGGTTAACTAGCTGGATACATAGTGAGCGGTTAACTAGCTGGGTACATAGTGAGCGGTTAACTAGCTGGGTACATAGTGAGCGGTTAACTAGCTGGGTACAAAGTGAGCGGTTAACTAGCTGAAAACATAGTGAGCGGTTAACTAGCTGAAAACATAATGAGCGGTTAACTAGCTGAAAACATAGTGAGCGGTTAACTAGCTGAAAACATAATGAGCGGTTAACTAGCTGGGTACATAGTGAGCGGTTAACTAGCTGGGTACATAGTGAGCGGTTAACTAGCTGAAAACATAGTGAGCGGTTAACTAGCTGAGAACATAGTGAGCGGTTAACTAGCTGGGTACATAGTGAGCGGTTAACTAGCTGGGTACAAAGTGAGCGGTTAACTAGCTGGGTACATAGTGAGCGGTTAACTAGCTGAAAACATAATGAGCGGTTAACTAGCTGGGTACATAGTGAGCGGTTAACTAGCTGGGTACATAGTGAGCGGTTAACTAGCTGGGTACATAGTGAGCGGTTAACTAGCTGGGTACATAGTGAGCGGTTAACTAGCTGGATACATAGTGAGCGGTTAACTAGCTGGGTACATAGTGAGCGGTTAACTAGCTGAAAACATAATGAGCGGTTAACTAGCTGGGTACATAGTGAGCGGTTAACTAGCTGGATACATAGTGAGCGGTTAACTAGCTGGGTACATAGTGAGCGGTTAACTAGCTGGGTACAAAGTGAGCGGTTAACTAGCTGGGTACATAGTGAGCGGTTAACTAGCTGAAAACATAATGAGCTGTTAACTAGCTGAAAACATAATGAGCGGTTAACTAGCTGAAAACATAATGAGCGGTTAACTAGCTGGGTACATAGTAGAGGTCGACTGATTTAATTAGGGCCGATTTCAAGTTTTCATAACAATCGGTAATCTGCCTTTTTGGACGCCGATTATGGCTGATTACATTGCCCTCCACGAGGAAACTGCGTGGCCGGCTGACCACCTGTTACGCGAATGCAGCGTCAAAAGGACCTTGTGGCTGCAAGGAGCCAAGGTAAGTTTCTAGCTAGCATTAAACTGATCTTATAAAAAACAATCAATCTTCACACAATCACTAGTTAACTACACACGGTTGATGATATTACTAGGTTAACTAGCTTGTCCTGCGTTGCATATAATCAATGCGGTGCCTGTTAATCTATCATCGAATCACAGCCAACGTCGCCAAACGGGTGATGATTTAACAAAAGCGCATTTGCGAAAAAAGCACAATCGCTGCACAAATGTACCGAACCATAAACATCAATGCCTTTCATAAAATCAATACACAGAAGTATATTTTTTTAATATCTGCATATTTAGTTAAAATAAATGCATGTTAGCAGGCAATATTAACTAGGGAAATTGTGTCACTTCTCTTGCCTTCAGTGCAAGCAGAGTCAGGGTATAATATGCAACCGTTTGGGCCTCCTGGCTCGTTGCGAAACCGTGTTTTTTTCCTAACAAAGACCGTAAGGGTGGGCAGGGTAGCCTAGTGGTTAGAGCGCGTTGGACTAGTAACCGTGAAGGTTTCCTGATCAGGAAAAACGTAGCTAACAACAAGAGTGCTGCTGACTATAACTGAAGTGTATCACGGTGTGATTGGATCTCTACCCAATTATTGATTTCTATACCATTTTGTTATTGGTCCTTCATTGCAGCGTCCCATGTGTTGACTGACCAGACTGACAGGCGTCTGGCCGAGAGGAGAGAGAGACGGACAGACTGGGTGATGAACCACTGGGCTCAGAGGAATGGAACAGTGGGAGAACTGCTGAACGTACTGGAGAAGCTGCAGCTGTTGAGAGCCAGAGATATCATCTTGGACTGTGAGTTAGACACAGACCCGGGCACGGACAGACACGCGTGCGGGGGACGGACGGACGGACAGAGAGACGCGTGCGGGGACGGTTGGACAGAGGGACGCGTGCGGGGACGGACGGAGAGACGCGTGCGGGGGACGGACGGACGGACAGAGAGACGCGTGCGGGGACGGACGGACAGAGGGACGCGTGCGGGGACGGACGGACAGAGGGACGCGTGCGGGGACGGACGGACGGACGGACAGAGGGACTCGTGCGGGGACGGACGGACAGAGAGACGCGTGGGGCACGGACGGACGGACAGAGAGACGCGTGGGGGGACGGACGGACAGAGAGACGCGTGGGGGGACGGACGGACGGACAGAGAGACGCGTGGGGGGACGGACGGACAGAGGGACGCGTGCGGGGACGGACGGACAGAGGGACGCGGGGGGGGACGGACGGACAGAGGGACGCGTGCGGGGACGGACGGACAGAGGGACGCGTGCGGGGACGGACGGACAGAGGGACGCGTGCGGGGACGGACGGACAGAGGGACGCGTGGCGGACGGACGGACAGAGGGACGCGTACGGACGGACAGAGGGACTCGTGGGGCACGGACGGACGGACGGACAGAGAGACGCGTGGGGCACGGACGGACGGACGGACAGAGAGACGCGTGGGGCACGGACGGACGGACAGAGAGACGCGTGGGGCACGGACGGACGGACAGAGAGACGCGTGGGGCACGGACGGACGGACAGAGAGACGCGTGGGGCACGGACGGACGGACAGAGAGACGCGTGCGGGGACGAACACCTACCTTAGCTGTACACTCCAATCAGAAAAGCTGAGAAAGTGAAGCCCAGGTCCAAGGTTTTGGTGAATCATTGTTCTTTATAATGGATGCTTCTGGAAGATAGCTGTGTAATGGCTGCTGTTGTCTTAATGTAGGGGAGCCCAGTGGACAGCGGCCCTCTTCCCATCCACATGCTGCCCCGTCGTCGCAGGTTAAACTGGAGCCTCTTGTTCCTCCCGCTCATCTCTTCAACCCTCCTCCTAAAGTCAACACTCTGACCACTAAGGCTTACTCTCCACCTGGTAACATGATTATTATAACACTTCTCACGAGATTTCACACTGCTTGTAATAGGACGATAACACAGGCTTATAAAGTCTCATCGTGTTTTACACCATAGAATTACGTATAGGATCTCTGTGTTTTTATAGGATCTTTGTGTTTATCTCTGTTTTTATAGGATCTCTGTTATATACTGTTTCTAATGTGTTCATAACACTGCTTGTGTAAGGTCTTTTTGTCATATTTTACACCATAGAATTACATATAGGATCTCTGTGTTTTTATAGGATCTTTGTGTTTATCTCTGTTTTTATAGGATCTCTGTTATATACTGTTTCTAATGTGTTCATAACACTGCTTGTGTAAGGTCTTTTTGTCATATTTTACACCATAGAATTACGTATAGGATCTTTGTGTTTATCTCTGTTTTTATAGGATCTCTGTTATATACTGTTTCTAATGTGTTCATAACACTGCTTGTGTAAGGTCCTGTTGTCATATTTTTCAGTGTGATCATTGAGCCATGTAACCCAGTTTTTTTTTTTAAAGTGCCGTGCTATCAGATCAGGCGGCAGGTCTGTTCCCCCACCTTCACTCGGGCTGTTTCTCTCCCTCCAGGACTGAGGTCTCTGCCCAAACCTGGCCCTCCACCCTCAGGGCTGAAATCATCACAGGACCACAGAGGGGCGTCTGTAGACCAACAGGTGACGGAAGCCATTAAGTAGCAAATGTAGTAGCAAATTTAAATATCAATCAATCAAATGTACACTGACTGTACCAAACGTTACGAACACTTTCCTAATACGGAGTTGTACCCCCTTTTTGTCCGTCCGAACAGCCTCAATTCGTCGGGGCGGTGGACTCTACAAGGGTGTTCGAAAGCGTTCCACAGGGGATGCTGCGCCCATGTTGACTCCAACGCTTCCCCACAAGTTGTGTCAAGTTGGCTGGATGTCCTTTTGGGTGGTGGACCATTCTTGATACACACGGGGAAACTGTTGAGCGTGAAAAAACCCAACAGCGTTTCAGTTCTTGACACAAAACCGTTGCGCCCGACACCTACTGCCATACTCTGTTTTGTCTTGCCCAGTCACCCTCTGAATGGCACACATAAAAAAAATCCTTCTTTAACCTACCTGTCTCCTCCCCTTCATCTACACCGATTTTTTTTGAAGTGACATCGATAAGGGATCGTAGCTTGGATTCACCTGGTCATGGAAAGAGCAGGTGTTCTTAATGTTTTGTACACTCAGTGTAAAATTTTTCAGTCTCGACAGATCAGATTGAATCTTTTTGTCCAATAGTTGGGTATGCTTGTGTAAACGCAGCCTTTGAAAGAGGCGCGGTATGAGAGAGGAACTATAGTCACTATTGTTAGACTCTGTTTTTTTCTTTTTTTACATTCAGATGTCAAAAGCAGAATGAAATAGTTGACTCACGGAAATGTTTCTATAGTAGACCGAAACAATAAAACGGAACTAACACATATATATTTACAACAGTTCTATTTCTCTGGTAGCCCGTCGGTCTCCACAATGACTACTCGTTCACGGTTACTGACACCGGTAGTAGTTCACGGTTACTGACACCGGTAGTAGTTAACCGTGAACTAGTAGTTCTATACCAAAGTATCTATCTCAACAGTCTGTATCTCTCTCGTTAGTCTGTGGGGGTCTGTATCTCTCTCGTTAGTCTGTGGGGGTCTGTATCTCTCTCGTTAGTCTGTGGGGTCTGTATCTCTCTCGTTAGTCTGTGGGGTCTGTATCTCTCGTTAGTCTGTGGGGTCTGTATCTCTCTCGTTAGTCTGTGGGGGTCTGTATCTTTCTCGTTAGTCTGTGGGGGTCTGTATCTTTCTCGTTAGTCTGTGGGGGTCTGTATCTCTCTCGTTAGTCTGTGGGGGTCTGTATCTCTCTCGTTAGTCTGTGGGGGTCTGTATCTCTCTCGTTAGTCTGTGGGGGTCTGTATCTTTCTCGTTAGTCTGTGGGGGTCTGTATCTCTCTTGTTAGTCGGTGGGGGTCTGTATCTTTCTCGTTAGTCTGTGGGGGTTTGTATCTCTCTCGTTAGTCTGTGGGGGTCTGTATCTTTCTCTTTACTCTGTGGGGGTCTGTATCTCTCTCGTTAGTCTGTGGGGGTCTGTATCTTTCTCGTTAGTCTGTGGGGTCTGTATCTCTCGTTAGTCTGTGGGGGTCTGTATCTCTCTCGTTAGTCTGTGGGGGTCTGTATCTCTCTCGTTAGTCTGTGGGGGTCTGTATCTCTCTCGTTAGTCTGTGGGGGTCTGTATCTTTCTCGTTAGTCTGTGGGGGTCTGTATCTCTATCGTTAGTCTGTGGGGGTCTGTATCTTTCTCTTTACTCTGTGGGGGTCTGTATCTCTCTCTTTACTCTGTGGGGGTCTGTATCTCTCTCGTTAGTCTGTGGGGGTCTGTATCTTTCTCTTTACTCTGTGGGGGTCTGTATCTTTCAATAAGGGGTTGGGATCAAAATGGATGAACTGCAAGGAAAATGGATGAATGAAGTATTGTCGTTCTTCATTAGTGGTCCGTCTCCAGAGGTCCCCTGCTGTCCAGTGCTATGTGTTGGCCGTTTGAGGAAGTCCAGAGAGGAACAGAGGACTTCTCCCATGCCAGGCAGATAGGAGAGGGGGGTTTTGGACATGTGTACCGGGCTACCATGAGGAGCACGGACTTCGCTGTCAAGAAACTGAAGGAGGTATGTGCCTTTTGGACTAAGGACGATGGTTGATTATGAAGATCTTCATGACTGCCGACCCGGGGCAATATCTTTGGGGTGTAAATGTTTCAGTCAAATCGAAGTATTTGTTAGGCTACAACGTGTGTAAAACGGTCCGGGGAAATGCTTTACTTACAAGCGCTTTCTTAACAAAGCAGTGTTCAATATCAAAGATTAAGAAAAGTAGAATATCCAGGAAGGATCTTAACCCTTTTATACTTGTGGGAATTGGCCTATATGGATAGGGCTACCATTTTAAGTGTTTTCTTAAAGAAATATGAAAATGCATAATCGTGTATCAATTGAAAGGGTACAGTTTGTACATTATGGGGAAATTATTAGACCAAAGGGTGAGGACACAACAGTGTTCTTGACACAAGACTGAATTCAAACATTACACAAACACTGTTGATTTTTATGAGCATTTTACACTCACCGGACAGTTTATTAGGTACACCCATGTAGTACCGGGTCGGACAGCCTGAATTCTTCTGAGCATTCTACAAGTTGCTGCAGATTGGATGGCGGCACATTCATGCTGCGAACAGCCCGTTCCATCTCATCCCAAAGAGGCTCGATTGGGTTGAGGTCTGGGGACTGTGCAGGCCACTCAAGTACACTGAACTCGCCGTCATGGTTCCAGGTGATGTGTTTTTATCTGATAGGAGTGGAACCCGGCGTGGTCGTCTGCTGCAATAGAACCATCCGTGACGAGGACCGACCCGTTCTGCGCAGCCCTGTTGTACTGCTCTGTTGTGTGCCTGCTTGTGGCCCGCCTGTTACAGTAGCTTACATGATTCTTGCCCTTCAACCTCTCATCAACCAGCTGTTTTCACCCACAGGACTGCCGCTGACTGGATGTTTGTTTGTTTGTTGCACCGTTCTCTGTAAACCCTAGACACCGTGGTGTGTGTGTGTGTGTGTGTGTGTGAAAAGCCCTGGAGGGCGGCTGTTTTTTTTTAAGATACTGCAATCGGGCGCGCCTGGCACAGACGATCTCAAAGTCTCTTAGGTCACTTGTGTTGCCCATTCTGATGTTCAATCGAACAGGAACTGGATGCCTGTCTGCCTGCTTTATATTGCAAGCCACGGCTACGTGACTCATGGTCTGTAGGAGCGATGCATTGTTCTGAGGAGGGTGGTGTACCTAATAAACTGTCCGACGAGTGTACATTTACTGTACTTTTTTTGCCGTATTTGTTGATGATCAAATGTGAAAATACTCTGGATGCATTCAGTAACATGATAAGAATATTCCTGGAAAATGTGGGGTAGGTGCAACATGAGACAAATGGTCACATTCCTCTCCAGTGTCTCCTATTGGCCACACTCCTCTCCAGTGTCTCCTATTGGCCACACTCCTCTCCAGTGTCTCCTATTGGTCACACTCCTCTCCAGTGTCTCCTATTGGTCACACTCCTCTCCAGTGTCTCCTATTGGCCACACTCCTCTCCAGTGTCTCCAAATGGCCACACTCCTCTCCAGTGTCTCCAAATGGCCACATTCCTCTCCAGTGTCTCCTATTGGCCACACTCCTCTCCAGTGTCTCCTATTGGTCACACTCCTCTCCAGTGTCTCCTATTGGCCACACTCCTCTCCAGTGTCTCCTATTGGCGACACTCCTCTCCAGTGTCTCCAAATGGCCACACTCCTCTCCAGTGTCTCCTATTGGCCACACTCCTCTCCAGTGTCTCCTATTGGCCACACTCCTCTCCTAACTGTTCACATTTCCTAAATAATTTCAATGCACTTATATGACTCAGAAGAGTCCACTATACAAAAATATAAACGCAACATGCAATAATTTCAAAGATTTGACTGAGTTTGTTCATTAACGGAAATCAGTCAAATTTAAATATTAATTAGGCCCTAATCTATGGAAGTCACATCACTAGGAATACAGATATGCATCTCGTGGTCATAGATGAATACATTTTAATAAAAGAATAGGGGGTGTGGATCAGAAAACCAGTCAGTGTCTGGTGTGACCACCATTTGCCTCAGGCAGCGCGACACATCTCCTACACATAGAGTTGAACAGAAGGTTGATTGTGGCCTGTGGAATGTTGTTCCACTCCTCTTCAATGGCTGTGCCAAGTTGCTGGATATTGGCGGGGAACTGGAACACGCTGTCGTACACACGTCGATCCAGAGCATCCCAAACATGCTCAATGGGTGACATGTCTGGTGGGTATGCAGGCCATGGAATAAATGGGACTTTTTCAGCTTCCAGGAATTGTTTACAGATCCTTGCGACATGGGGTCGTGCGTTATCATGCTGAAACATGAAGTGATGGCGGCAGATGGCACGACAATGGGCCTCAGGATCTCGTCAAGGTCTCTGTGCATTCAAATTGACATCAATAAAATGCAAGTGTGTTGGTTGTCCGTAGCTTATGCCTGCCCGTACCATAACCCCACCGCCACCATGGGGCTCTCTGTTCACGTTGACATCAGCAAACCACTCGCCCACAAGGCGCCATACATGTAGTCTGCGGTTGGACGTCCTACCAAACTCTATAAAACAACGTTGGAGGCGGCTTATGGTAGAGAAATTAACTTTCAATTCTCTGGCAACAGCTCTGGTGGACGTAACTTCAGTCAGCATGCCAATTGCACACTACCTCAACTTGAGTCATCTGTGGCATTGGGTTGTGACAAAACTACACATTTTGTTGTCCTTGTTGTCCCCAGCACAATTTGCACCTGTGTAATGATCATACTTTAACCAGCTTCTTGATTTGCCACACCTGTCAGGTGGGTGGATTATCTTGGAAAAGGAGAAATGCTCACTAACAGGGATGTAAACACATTTATGCAAAAAAAATTGAGAGAAGCTTGACTTTTTCCACATTTTGTTACGTTACAGCCTTGTTCTAAAATTGATTAAATTATTATTTTCCTCATCAATCTACACACAATACCCCATAATGACATCACAATACCCCATAATGATATCACAATACCCCATAATGATATCACAATACCCCATAATGACATCACAATACCCCATAATGACAAAGCAAAAACAGGTTGACGTTTTTGCATATTTATTAAAAATAACTCACATTTACACAAGTATTCAGACCCTTTACTCAGTACTTTGTTGAAGCACCTTTGGCAGCGATTACAGCCTCGAGTCTTCTTGGGTATGATGCTACAAGTTTGGCACACCTGTATTTGGGGAGTTTCTCCCATTCTTCTCTGCAGATCCTCTCAAGCTCTGTCAGGTTGGATGGGGAGCGTCGCTGCACAGCTATTTTCAGGTCTCTCCAGAGATGTTCGATCGGGTTCAAGTCCGGGCTCTGGCTCGGCCACTCAAGGACATTCAGAAACTTGTCCCCAAGCAACTCCTGCGTTTTCTTGGCTGTGTGCTTAGGGTCGTAGTCCTGTTGGAAGGTGAACCTTCGTCCCAGTCTGAGGCCATGAGCGCTCTGGAGCAGGTTTTCATCAAGGATCTCTCTGTACTTGCTCTGTTCATCTTTCCCTCGATCCTGATTAGTCTTCCAGTCTCTGCCACTGAAAAACATCCCCACAGCATGATGCTGCCACCACCATACCTCACCATAGGGATGGTGCCAGGTTTCCTACGGATGTGACGCTTGGAATTCAGGCCAAAGAGTTAAATCTTTGTTTCATCAGACCAGAGAATCTTGTTTCTCATGGTCTGAGAGTCCTTAAGGTGCCTTTTGGCAAACTCCAAGCGGGCTGTCATGTGCCAGTTTACTCTGGAGTGGCTTCCGTCTGGCCGCTCTACCTTAAAGGCCTGATTGGTGGAGTGCTGCAGAGATGGATGTCCTTCTGGAAGGTTCCCCGACACAATGTGCTAGTTTATTAATGATTCACTACTGATCAATAATAATAAACAATAACAGCACCGTGTGTGCACATGCGAGAGTAACATTGTGCTTGTGAGTGTGAATAGAGACCTGAGAGTGTGTATCGTCAGTGCAGGTCGCCCGTGGATGAGGGTGAACAGCCATCAGTTGGTCACCAGTATTATTGCTTGGAGATAGAAGCTGTCTTGGGGCCTGTTATTTTCGAGACCTGATGCTCCGATACCGCTTGCAAGACTGTAATGGAGAGAATAGTCCATAGCTGGCGTGGCTTTAGTCTTTGGCAATATTCCGGGCCTTTCGCAGACACTGCTTGGTATAAATGTCAACTGATGATAACTTTGTTATTATTTCTGTTTAAACTGGTCAGTAAATGTCATTTGAATGAATGAATGAATGAATGAATGAATGAATATATAAAAGAAAGCCAGTCAAATGCTTTTTGTTATATTGGATCTTGTTCTTGTATCCCTTTTGTAGAACTCTCCACTAGACTGGAGCGTGGTGAAGGAGAGCTTCAAGACCGAGGTGGAGAAACTATCACAGTAAGCTGACAGTCTTAGAACTTCTCCTACTTAATCTCTGGCATCTTACTTTAACCTTGTTCAATTCGTCTTGGTTTTCTTTCTTTTCTAAGAAGTTATCTGTGTAGAAAATAGGGCTGCCCCCACCCAAAAAAAAATCTTGTGTTCTTTCGACCAATCGACTGGTCGAAATATTAAAACGTATATTTTTCCATATATAGACGTGTTTTAATAAAATCAACTATATATAGGCTACTGAGCTTGTTTGATGCTTTAAGCATACTGTGATGAAATAATTAAGACACAAATGACTCAAGAGGGAGCTAGAGATCAAGATAGCCCCCCCAAAAAAACACCACATCCCGTTGCTGCTGACCTTTGCAGATTCTGCCATTACTTTCCCGAAGTTGCCGGTAATAGGATACGCCAGGGGTCGGCCACCTTTTTCATTTGGAGTGTCAATTTATCTTACCAATTCTACCGATCAGTTATAATTTTCATATGCACATTTTCGTGGAACAATTTAATTTATTTTAGAATAAAGTCTTTGTATCTCAATCATTGTCATGTGATTTAATACAAATTCTATCTAAATGAAAATAATACAAATCTTAAATTGCCATTGCCAACTACAGTACCAGTCGAAGGTTTTGACACCTACTCATTGTTTTATGCCAAGAGTGTGCAAAGCTGTCAAGGCAAAGGGTGGTTACTTTGAAGAATCTAAAATTTACAATATATTTTGATTTGGTTACTACATGATTCCATATATGTTATTTCATAGTTTTAATGTCTTCACTATTATTCTACAATGTAGAAATAAGTAAAAAAATGATGTGTGTGTGTTTTTATATATATATATATATATATATAAAGCCCTTGAATGAGTAGGTGTCAACTTTTGACTGGTACTGTATATAAAAATAGCCTACATAAAATCAAACATTAAACATTGCAGCCTGAAGGTATAAAATATTGGTGATTAAAAATAAATCACATTGGCTATGCATGGCCTGTCTGCAAGGAACTTGAAACCTCCTTTCAACTTGGTCCAGCCCAAGCGCTAACAAACTTGAACATTTTATAAAATATTCTGGACCCTCTGCGCCATTTAAGCTCCGGATAGACACAGCTGTATTTTGCACAAGGGATAAGAAGTAATCAGGTAGGCCTATTTAATGACGTTTCCACCGGATCAGAGCACGACGGACCCTTTTTGTCTACTGTGGTAGCAGACAACATGACTGAGATTGCATTTCCACTATTAGCAGGCAGAATTTAGACTGTCCACTTTAAGTGCTGAGACACAATGGCTATATAAGGAATGGCGCATATAGGATGAGGGCTCAGGCACCATTATAGCTACCATTGTGGCCTGGACAGCTGTCAGATGTGGGCGTTAACAAGCAAAGAACTGAGAGGAAGATCATTTGTAAAAGCAGGGCCAATGGGAGTTGTTCATGAATAGACAAGGAGTGACTATATGTGCTATGTAAAGATAATGTAGGGCCAATGGGTGTAGTTCTATACGTTAAGCAGGGACAGAAGCCTATAAAGGAAGAGCTCTGTGATTTAAGATTTTTCAGTCTCTTTCCATGGGAGAGGCTTGGCTTTAGTCCGTTGAATTAAAGTCTGAATTGAAATCACAAGTTCCGGTATCTGTGCAATTATTTGACTAATTGTTTTTCCATAACGCTACACATTTTAACGCTAAGTGGTTAGCGAAAGGGAGGTAGCTGCAATGATTTTGCAACTAGGAAAGATTTTGCTACTAGGAAAGATTTTGCTACTAGGAAAGATTTTGCAACTAGGAAAGATTTTGCTACTAGGAAAGATTTTGCTACTAGGAAAGATTTTGCTACTAGGAATGATTTTGCAACTAGGAAAGATTTTGCTACTAGGAAAGATTTTGCTACTAGGAATGATTTTGCAACTAGGAAAGATTTTGCTACTAGGAATGATTTAGCAAATAGGCTTAATTGAGGAACTGTTATTTTCAATTTATGTAAAAAAAAAAAAAAAAAAGAGACGTTAGCTGTGTTTTGAATACTCATACTAACCGTACTATTTGTGATGTGAATAGAGTATATAGTATGCTTATTGGTCCTAGTATGGATAACATAGTTAGTATGCCAAAAGTTCCTGGATGTCGTACTAAATTCGCCAAATATACGAAGTATACACGCAGTGGACAATTTAAGAAATTTAATAAAGTAATGACTTTTCAAATAAGTTACATGTTATGTTTGGCTGACAATTTGTTAGCTACGCTAATCCTTACGAACGGCGGCATAGCAATACAGCAGCATGTACCGGTATGTTAGCTAGCTACCTAACGTTAGTTGGCTAACTTACTAATACATCGAACTTGCCAGTATATTAACTGTCTTGTTATCTAACTACGTCTAACTACCCAACGTTTATTCACTTGGATGATTTACACCATACTAAGCTAAGGGGTATAGTTGTTATGTGTGTCACGAATAACTGATGAATTTACGAACGCTCAAACACCAGTTGAATATGACCGGTGTGTCTGAAATTAAATTGTTGCCAGCAGCACAGTTACCTTACGTTCACCAACGCTCTGGATAACATAAAAAACTGCCAAAACCAGCTATGCTAGGAGGGGTGGGGGGAAGGGGTGGGGGGTGATAAAAATGGTCAGAGCGAGGTGTTCTCTCATTTGTGTCTGGAAGTAACTTGGTTAGACAGACGCTCTGATCAACCCTACTCCTCGGCCAGAGCGTCCAATGTGCGCAGGAGGCGCTCAAAACGAAACACAATGAATAAATTGACAACTCCGTAAAAAGGGAATGAAATAAACCAAGACTTGTTTCTCAAAATTGTAGCCTAGGTTGTGCACTCTGACAATGACAACTGTAAAACACTGGAATAATTAGTGATGCATCTTTTTGGCCGATATCCGATATTGCATACTGCATCTCAGTGCAAGAGGCGCGTCACTACAGTCCCTGGTTCGAATCCAGGCTGTATCACATCCGGACGGAATTGGGAGTCCATTAGGTCACACACACACACGCCACACTGACCAAAAAGTTATTTTGTTGGCATTTACGTATGTCCCCATTACCAGTAAAACACAATCAAAACCTATTTCATTCACTTACCTGCTGTGCTGTTTAATTGTTCATTTGTTCAGTCGTTTCATCCTCAACCAGGATTTCTATGGAACGCCGTTTGGGTCTTTGCTATGGAACACTATTTGACGTGTCACATAAGCTTGTTGACCAATCAGGCCCTGAATATGACCGCATGTCATGTAATTATTTAACTCGTAATTATTATTTTTTTACGTAGTTATTACACATCGATTACACTCACTCGTATTTCATTCTGTCACAACGATTCATCGATACGTATGCTACGATGCCGGTCAAGTTGTCTCGCGCACCTACAGCGCTGGTCATAAAAAAAAAAAAGCTAGCTAGCTCATGGATGCGAACAATGTTCTTCCCCAAAAACACGGCAAAACGACATAATCTGTTTCTGTTGCTATATTTAGCTAGCTAACTATATAGCTAGGTGTCATCATCTAAAATAACCCTAATTTGTAAGGCTGTTCTTATTTGATTAATGGTGGTCGGACCCATCAAAGTGAAGCTAGCCACAATAAGGATTAGCCACAATAGGGATTAGCCACCATAAGGATTAGCCACCATAGGGATTAGCCACCATAGGGATCAGCCACCATAGGGATTAGCCACAATAGGGATTAGCCACCATAAGGATTAGCCACCATAGGGATTAGCCACCATAGGGATCAGCCACCATAGGGATTAGCCACCATAGGGATTAGCCACCATAGGGATTAGCCACCATAGGGATTAGCCACCATAGGGATCAGCCACCATAGGGATTAGCCACAATAGGGATTAGCCACCATAGGGATTAGCCACCATAGGGATTAGCCACAATAGGGATTAGCCACCATAGGGATTAGCCACCATAGGGATCAGCCACCATAGGGATTAGCCACAATAGGGATTAGCCACCATAAGGATTAGCCACCATAGGGATTAGCCACCATAGGGATCAGCCACCATAGGGATTAGCCACCATAGGGATTAGCCACAATAGGGATTAGCCACCATAGGGATTAGCCACCATAGGGATTAGCCACCATAGGGATTAGCCACCATAGGGATTAGCCACCATAGGGATTAGCCACCATAGGGATTAGCCACAATAGGGATTAGCCACCATAGGGATTAGCCACCATAGGGATTAGCCACAATAGGGATTAGCCACCATAGGGATTAGCCACCATAGGGATTAGCCACCATAGGGATCAGCCACCATAGGGATTAGCCACAATAGGGATTAGCCACCATAAGGATTAGCCACCATAGGGATTAGCCACAATAGTGGACTTTGCGGTTAGCCTTCAAAATACAAGTATGGCATAATTCTACTATTTGTATTCATTTGCATCACTGTCAATGACATACTTTTATTTTGAAGGCAAACTGCAAATTCCACTCTTGTGCCTAATCCATTTTCATGAACTGAAGTTCACTTTCAATAGGGCGAACAACAAGTGCCATCCTAACCAATACTTACTCACAAGGATTCCTAAATCATTGCTAAGAATAATGAAAATGACTGCAGTTTCTACTTGTCATTGTTTTCAGGCTGGTTGTATTGGTGCTAGCTAGGTACCAAGCTAAAACTAGCTGCCCCAGAAGTTGCGGTCGAACAAATGATGCTTTTATTACCAACGCGGTATTGTAAACACATCGTTCGTTGCCGGTGTTTGCTTGTTTGCAGACTGTTTTTTGTACAGCTTTGACAGCGCTACTGTATCTTTCTTGACACACAAAGACCCAAACGGCGTTCCATAGTAGGGCATGTTGTGAAGCTAACAGCAGTGACGATATTACTGTGTAACTCCGGTAGGGCAACGTCTGAAAAATAGCGCACTTGGTAGTGTGTGCCGGTGCTCGACCAGTCGGCGAAAGCCAAACATCACCCACGACCAGAGAACGGTTGTGGTTAGTCTGTACTCTGCCTATGTGCTCTTCTGTCTGTACTCTGCCTATATGCTCTTCTGTCTGTACTCTGCCCATATGCTCTTCTGTCTGTACTCTGCCTATATGCTCTTCTGTCTGTACTCTGCCCATATGCTCTTCTGTCTGTACTCTGCCTATATGCTCTTCTGTCTGTACTCTGCCCATATGCTCTTCTGTCTGTACTCTGCCTATATGCTCTTCTGTCTGTACTCTGCCTATATGCTCTTCTGTCTGTACTCTGCCTATATGCTCTTCTGTCTGTACTCTGCCTATGTGCTCTTCTGTCTGTACTCTGCCTATATGCTCTTCTGTCTGTACTCTGCCTATATGCTCTTCTGTCTGTACTCTGCCTATGTGCTCTTCTGTCTGTACTCTGCCTATATGCTCTTCTGTCTGTACTCTGCCCATATGCTCTTCTGTCTGTACTCTGCCCATATGCTCTTCTGTCTGTACTCTGCCCATATGCTCTTCTGTCTGTACTCTGCCCATATGCTCTTCTGTCTGTACTCTGCCTATATGCTCTTCTGTCTGTACTCTGCCCATATGCTCTTCTGTCTGTACTCTGCCTATATGCTCTTCTTTCTGTACTCTGCCTATATGCTCTTCTGTCTGTACTCTGCCTATGTGCTCTTCTGTCTGTACTCTGCCTATGTGCTCTTCTGTCTGTACTCTGCCTATGTGCTCTTCTGTCTGTACTCTGCCTATATGCTCTTCTGTCTGTACTCTGCCTATGTGCTCTTCTGTCTGTACTCTGCCTATGTGCTCTTCTGTCTGTACTCTGCCCATATGCTCTTCTGTCTGTACTCTGCCTATATGCTCTTCTGTCTGTACTCTGCCTATATGCTCTTCTGTCTGTACTCTGCCTATATGCTCTTCTGTCTGTACTCTGCCCATATGCTCTTCTGTCTGTACTCTGCCTATATGCTCTTCTGTCTGTACTCTGCCCATATGCTCTTCTGTCTGTACTCTGCCCATATGCTCTTCTGTCTGTACTCTGCCTATATGCTCTTCTGTCTGTACTCTGCCTATATGCTCTTCTGTCTGTACTCTGCCTATATGCTCTTCTGTCTGTACTCTGCCTATGTGCTCTTCTGTCTGTACTCTGCCTATGTGCTCTTCTGTCTGTACTCTGCCTATATGCTCTTCTGTCTGTACTCTGCCTATATGCTCTTCTGTCTGTACTCTGCCTATATGCTCTTCTGTCTGTACTCTGCCTATGTGCTCTTCTGTCTGTACTCTGCCTATATGCTCTTCTGTCTGTACTCTGCCCATATGCTCTTCTGTCTGTACTCTGCCCATATGCTCTTCTGTCTGTACTCTGCCCATATGCTCTTCTGTCTGTACTCTGCCCATATGCTCTTCTGTCTGTACTCTGCCTATATGCTCTTCTTTCTGTACTCTGCCTATATGCTCTTCTGTCTGTACTCTGCCTATGTGCTCTTCTGTCTGTACTCTGCCTATATGCTCTTCTGTCTGTACTCTGCCCATATGCTCTTCTGTCTGTACTCTGCCCATATGCTCTTCTGTCTGTACTCTGCCCATATGCTCTTCTGTCTGTACTCTGCCTATATGCTCTTCTGTCTGTACTCTGCCTATATGCTCTTCTGTCTGTACTCTGCCTATGTGCTCTTCTGTCTGTACTCTGCCTATGTGCTCTTCTGTCTGTACTCTGCCCATATGCTCTTCTGTCTGTACTCTGCCTATGTGCTCTTCTGTCTGTACTCTGCCTATGTGCTCTTCTGTCTGTACTCTGCCTATGTGCTCTTCTGTCTGTACTCTGCCTATGTGCTCTTCTGTCTGTACTCTGCCTATGTGCTCTTCTGTCTGTACTCTGCCTATGTGCTCTTCTGTCTGTACTCTGCCTATGTGCTCTTCTGTCTGTACTCTGCCCATGTGCTCTTCTGTCTGTACTCTGCCTATATGCTCTTCTGTCTGTACTCTGCCTATATGCTCTTCTGTCTGTACTCTGCCCATATGCTCTTCTGTCTGTACTCTGCCCATATGCTCTTCTGTCTGTACTCTGCCCATATGCTCTTCTGTCTGTACTCTGCCCATATGCTCTTCTGTCTGTACTCTGCCCATATGCTCTTCTGTCTGTACTCTGCCTATATGCTCTTCTGTCTGTACTCTGCCTATATATGCTCTTCTGTCTGTACTCTGCCTATGTGCTCTTCTGTCTGTACTCTGCCTATGTGCTCTTCTGTCTGTACTCTGCCTATATGCTCTTCTGTCTGTACTCTGCCTATATGCTCTTCTGTCTGTACTCTGCCTATATGCTCTTCTGTCTGTACTCTGCCTATGTGCTCTTCTGTCTGTACTCTGCCTATGTGCTCTTCTGTCTGTACTCTGCCCATGTGCTCTTCTGTCTGTACTCTGCCCATGTGCTCTTCTGTCTGTACTCTGCCCATGTGCTCTTCTGTCTGTACTCTGCCCATGTGCTCTTCTGTCTGTACTCTGCCTATATGCTCTTCTTTCTGTACTCTGCCTATGTGCTCTTCTGTCTGTACTCTGCCTATGTGCTCTTCTGTCTGTACTCTGCCTATGTGCTCTTCTGTCTGTACTCTGCCTATATGCTCTTCTGTCTGTACTCTGCCCATATGCTCTTCTGTCTGTACTCTGCCCATATGCTCTTCTGTCTGTACTCTGCCTATATGCTCTTCTGTCTGTACTCTGCCTATATGCTCTTCTGTCTGTACTCTGCCTATATGCTCTTCTGTCTGTAACTTCTGTACCGACTTCTCCCCTGAACAAAATACATCAGAAAAGTGTCTTCTTCGTTGTAAGATGCGGACAACCGGCTACGTTGTAGGTTTAGCAACAAACATTAAGAAAAAAACCTCTTGCCATTCCCCTCCCAGATACAGACATCCCAATATAGTGGATTTTGTGGGCTACAGTGTTGGACAAGGAACCTACTGTCTGCTCTATGTCTTCATGCCCAACGGTTCTCTGGAAGAACAGCTGCACAACCAGGTCAGTCTTTATTCTTCTTATCTTTTAAAACTAACAAACATTAACTGGGGACTGCTATGGAGACAGACTGGGGACTGCTATGGAGACAGACGGGGGACTGCTATGGAGACAGGCGGGGGACTGCTATGGAGACAGACGGGGGACTGCTATGGAGACAGACGGGGGACTGCTATGGAGACAGACGGGGGACTGCTATGGAGACAGGCGGGGGACTGCTATGGAGACAGGCGGGGGACTGCTATGGAGACAGACGGGGGACTGCTATGGAGACAGACGGGGGACTGCTATGGAGACAGACGGGGGACTGCTATGGAGACAGACGGGGACTGCTATGGAGACAGGCGAGAGACTGCTATGGAGACAGGCGAGACTGCTATGGAGACAGGCGGGAGACTGCTATGGAGACAGGCGGGGACTGCTATGGGAGACAGGCGAGGGGACTGCTATGGAGACAGACGGGGACTGCTATGGAGACAGACGGGGGACTGCTATGGAGACAGGCGGGGGACTGCTATGGAGACAGGCGGGGGACTGCTATGGAGACAGGCGGGGGACTGCTATGGAGACAGGCGGGGGACTGCTATGGAGACAGGCGGGGGACTGCTATGGAGACAGGCGGGGGACTGCTATGGAGACAGGCGGGGGACTGCTATGGAGACAGGCGGGGGACTGCTATGGAGACAGACGGGGGACTGCTATGGAGACAGACGGGGGACTGCTATGGAGACAGACGGGGGACTGCTATGGAGACAGCTTATTAAACAATGGGAAAGGAGGACATGACACGAGGATTGAACCTGGAATATGTGTTGTTGACAGTGTGTGTTGACAGTGTCTGTTGACTGTGTGTGTGCCTCTCCCTCAGGCCAGTGCTGCCCTCTTCTGGCCACAGCGTGTCGGTGTGTTGCTGGGCACAGCCAGAGCCATCCAGTTCCTTCACTCTTCCTCTCCGCAGCTCATACATGGAGACATCAAGAGGTAGGCTTTCCTGGCTACCCAGACACATCGCTCCGCAAACTGACCTTTCTTTTCCATCATTCTTCTGGATTTGCCTTCCTCCCCAAATGATTTCTAGAATGTGAAGACATTGTGTCCGTTCTTATTGTTCCTAGAAACCGATGGGTTGGGCCAGAGCCAGCCTACATGGTATCATCAACTTAGATTTTCTGATTGGTTAGATTTGTAAGAGACGATCCAATCGCTGATGAATTTTGGTTACAACGCCCCTCATTTTGAAGTCACACAAACGACTTCTAGGAGGGAGAGGCTATACAGAAACGCCTGGTGCCCCAAATTGATGACATACGTCGAGCAGCTGAGAGTTGAGTGGAGACGAATGAGCCCTTCCCAGCTAGCTAGTTTATGCTGGCTAGCTGGCAACAGAAGCATGGTCTAGTTAAAACTAGTTAAAATAAAGTGATGTTTATTTTGATGGGTTCCGGAGGGAGAAATACAGTGGGGCAAAAAGGTATTTAGTCAGCCACCAATTGTGCAAGTTCTCCAACTTAAAAAGATGAGAGAGGCCTGTAATTTTCATCATAGGTACACTTCAACTATGACAGACGAAATGAGAAAAAGAAATCCAGAAAATCACATTGTAGGATTTTTAATTTATTTATTTGCAAATTATGGTGGAAAATAAGTATTTGGTCAATAACAAAAGTTTATCTCAATACTTTGTTATATACCCTTTGTTGGCAATGACAGAGGTCAAACGTTTTCTGTAAGTCTTCACAAGGTTTTCACACACTGTTGCTGGTATTTTGGCCCATTCCTCCATGCAGATCTCCTCTAGAGCAGTGATGTTTTGGGGCTGTCGCTGGGCAACACGGACTTTCAACTCCCTCCAAAGATGTTCTATGGGGTTGAGATCTGGAGACTGGCTAGGCCACTCCAGGACCTTGAAATGCTTCTTACGAAGCCACTCCTTCGTTGCGGCGGTGTGTTTGGGATCATTGTCATGCTGAAAGACCCAGCCACGTTTCATCTTCAATGCCCTTGCTGATGGAAGGAGGTTTTCACTCAAAATCTCACGATACATGGTCCCATTCATTCTTTCCTTTACACGGATCAGTCGTCCTGGTCCCTTTGCAGAAAAACAGCCCCAAAGCATGATGTTTCCACCCCCATGCTTCACAGTAGGTATGCTGTTCTTTGGATGCAACTCAGCATTCTTTGTCCTCCAAACACAACGAGTTGAGTTTTTACCAAAAAGTTATAT
This sequence comes from Brachymystax lenok tsinlingensis, assembly GCA_030435695.1. Taxonomy (NCBI): domain Eukaryota; kingdom Metazoa; phylum Chordata; class Actinopteri; order Salmoniformes; family Salmonidae; genus Brachymystax; species Brachymystax lenok. Next base: position 41,623,601 of record CM059803.1, read on the forward strand.
TTTGGTTTCATCTGACCATATGACATTCTCCCAATCCTCATCTGGATCATCCAAATGCTCTCTAGCAAACTTCAGACGGGCCTGAACATGTACTGGCTTAAGCAGGGGGACACGTCTGGCACTGCAGGATTTGAGTCCCTGGCGGCGGAGTGTGTTACTGATGGTAGGCTTTGTTACTTTGGTCCCAGCTCTCTGCAGGTCATTCACTAGGTCCCCCCGTGTGGTTCTGGGATTTTTGCTCACCGTTCTTGTGATCATTTTGACCCCACGGGTGAGATCTTGCGTGGAGCCCCAGATCGAGGAAGATTATCAGTGGTCTTGTATGTCTTCCATTTCCTAATAATTGCTCCCACAGTTGATTTCTTCAAACCAAGCTGCTTACCTATTGCAGATGCAGTCTTCCCAACCTGGTGCAGGTCTACAATTTTGTTTCTGGTGTCCTTTGACAGCTCGTTGGTCTTGGCCATAGTGGAGTTTGGAGTGTGACTGTTTGAGGTTGTGGACAGGTGTCTTTTATACTGAAAACAAGTTCAAACAGGTGCCATTAATACAGGTAACGAGTGGAGGACAGAGGAGCCTCTTAAAGAAGAAGTTACAGGTCTGTGAGAACCAGAAATCTTGCTTGTTTGTATGTGACCAAATACTTATTTTCCACCATAATTTGCAAATAAATTCATAAAAAATCCTACAATGTGATTTTCTGGATTTCTTTTCCTCATTTTGTCTGTCATAGTTGAAGTGTACCTATGATGAAAATTACAGGCCTCTCTCATCTTTTTAAGTGAGAGAACTTGCACAATTGGTGGCTGACTAAATACTTTTTTGCCCCACTGTAACTTGTAGTATTGGTCACCATGACGTGTCAATCCGCTAACGTAACGGACAAGCCGGCGTGAATGACCAACGATGTTGTATCGAGGTTTCTTGCTGTAGCCTCTTCGCTCCGGGCAACAGGTCTTCCGGAGCGAAGCAATATGGTCTGGTGAAGAGGCTAGTGCTTGCCGACGGGAGTTGCTTCCCACCAGCTGTATCACGTCGTTGGCGTTAGCTAACGTGGCCAGTTTTCTTTTCTTCTTCCCCATTCCACTTGATTTTATTTCGATTGGGATAACTGCCTACGCGAGAAATAACTCGTAGTATTGGTATTTACACCTAGTAACCATCTGAATTTCACAGTGACAGTATACTGGTCAATGGTGAGAGTTTGCACTGCAAGCTGGTCACACAGCAACATGGGGCAAAGTGTCCTTCACTCCCGCTTGCCCTAGTCAAGAGAGGGGAAGTAGCCAGATAATGTAGTTAATATCAGGTCAGTAAGGAGAGGGAAGTAGCTAGATAATGTAGTTAATATCAGGCCAGTAAGGAGAGGGGAAGTAGCTAGATAATGTAGTTAATATCAGGCCAGTCAGGAGAGGGAAGTAGCTAGATAATGTAGTTAATATCAGGCCAGTAAGGAGACGGAGGTAGCTAGATAATGTAGTTAATATCAGGTCAGTAAGGAGAGGGAAGTAGCTAGATAGTGTAGTTAATATCAGGCCAGTAAGGACACGGAAGTAGCTAGATAGTGTAGTTAATATCAGGCCAGTCAGGAGAGGGAAGTAGCTAGATAGTGTAGTTAATATCAGGCCAGTAAGGAGAGGGAAGTAGCTAGATAATGTAGTTAATATCAGGTCAGTAAGGACACGGAAGTAGCTAGATAGTGTAGTTAATATCAGGCCAGTCAGGAGAGGGAAGTAGCTAGATAATGTAGTTAATATCAGGCCAGTAAGGAGAGGGAAGTAGCTAGATAATGTAGTTAATATCAGGCCAGTAAGGAGACGGAGGTAGCTAGATAATGTAGTTAATTTCAGGTCAGTAAGGACACGGAAGTAGCTAGATAGTGTAGTTAATATCAGGCCAGTAAGGAAAGAGAAGTAGCTAGATAATGTAGTTAATATCACGTCAGTAAGGACACGGAAGTAGCTAGATAATGTAGTTAATATCAGGCCAATCAGGAGATGGAAGTAGCTAGATAATGTAGTTAATATCAGGCCAGTAAGGAGAGGGAAGTAGCTAGATAATGTAGTTAATATCAGGCCAGTAAGGAAAGGGAAGTAGCTAGATAATGTAGTTAATATCAGGTCAGTAAGGACACGGAAGTAGCTAGATAGTGTAGTTAATATCAGGCCAGTAAGGAGACGGAAGTAGCTAGATAATGTAGTTAATATCAGGTCAGTAAGGAGACGGAGGTAGCTAGATAATGTAGTTAATTTCAGGTCAGTAAGGACACGGAAGTAGCTAGATAGTGTAGTTAATATCAGGCCAGTAAGGAAAGGGAAGTAGCTAGATAATGTAGTTAATATCAGGTCAGTAAGGACACGGAAGTAGCTGGATAGTGTAGCCAATATCAGGCCAGTAAGGAGAGGGAAGTACTGTAGCTGGATAGTGTAGCCAATATCAGGCCAGGGTGACAGCTAAAGCACATTATAGTGATTTTTACAGAAAATGTACAACTACAGCATTAAAGTCTACATTTTAGTAAAATATAACAACAAAAAATAGCAATTACTTATGAAGAAACGAAATGATTCTGAACACGATCCCAAGTCCTAATTTCGTCAGACAAGTTTCTAATTGTCACTGAAGTTTGTAGCCACATCTGTAAATCTTCCCGGCACAGCCAGAAGAGTACTGGCCACCCCTCACAGCCTGGTTCCTCTCTAGGTTTCTTCCTAGGTTCTGGCCTTTCTAGGGAGTTTTTCCTAGCCACCGTGCTTTTACACCTGCATTGCTTGCTGTTTGGGGTTTTAGGCTGGGTTTCTGTACAGCACTCTGTGACATCCAGCTGATGTAAGAAGGGCTTTATAAATACATTTGATTGATAAACTAACTAGATGGCTAAGGCTCATCAGGAAGAATTATACCCTGACTACACCGCTCGCGTCGGGTTGCAATTTATTTTTTGAAATCTATATTATTCAATTATTGCACCCACACTGCTCGCGCGCGCTAACGAGCGTCTGCGTTGCCAAGGGCTAAAATAGAAGTCAGTTCTATTTGTGACTCAGATCGCGATGCAAGTCCTGCCTCTCCCATCTCCTCATTGGTTTATAGAAGCAGGACCCACGTGCCATCTCCTCATTGGTTATACCCACGTGGGTGACTGAAAGACGAACTGTGTTGTCGGTCGTCATGGTAATACTATGAATGTTTAGATGCCGATCACCATACAAGATCAAAGAAGGAAAAAGCCTGGAAGGAGGAGAGATGACTATAAACGATTCGGTTGACCGTTTTATGTGTGGATTAATTGTCGGAGTAGAGGACCTTGTGCATTTCAGGTAAAATAACAACTCAATGTTTATATCCCAGGACAAATTAGCTAGCAACAGCAAGCTAGCTATCTAAATTGCCATAAATGTTTAATGCTTTTCGACCTGTCCCCAAATTAATGTAATTGGCTCAGAGTTTGTTTTGATATTTTAACCTGCGTGTCGTGATCGCGTTTGGTGTGGGCGGACAAAATTAATTTATGCACGATGGCACACGAGTGCAGCCGGTTTGGGTTTCGTGTTACTGAACCGAATCCGTTCGTCTCCACTTGACTCTGCTCTGTTAAATTCAGGCTGAGTCACCAGGCAAGAGGTAGGCCTGGTCATCAGGCAAGAGGTAGGCTGTTCTGTTCACTGAATCATTCCTTTGTCCCAATTTCTTACTTCCATATTCAGCCTCCATCTCATCTTTGAAATTAGAAATTAGCCTCTAGAAGAATAACCACGTTGTGTACTGTACTACAGCTGATGCTCTGACCTTTGTAGGAAAACTTGGCACAGTAAATAACTGAAGTTTGCATTGATCCTGTTTTATTTTGATCAATCCCACTCAAACCATCGGTCTTCTTTTTCCAGCTCTAACATCCTACTAGACGAGCACCTGGAGCCTAAGCTGGGGGACTTTGGCCTGGCCCGGTTCTACTGTAGCCCCAGCAGTAGGTCAGCTGGTAGAACCACCACGGTAGCCTATACCAAGACAGTGAGGGGAACACAGGCGTACTTACCTGACGAATACCTCAAAACAGGAGCGTTGGGAGTAGCCATTGACACCTTCAGCTTTGGAGTGGTAAGAGGAAAGCACACACTGTACTATACTGTTTTATACTATACTACTGTACTATACTGTACTATACTGTACTATACTGTTTTACACTGTACTACTGTACCATACTGTTTTATACTGTACTACTGTACCATACTGTTTTATACTGTACTACTGTACTATACTGTTTTATACTGTACTACTGTACCATACTGTTTTATACTGTACTACTGTACTATACTGTTTTATACTGTACTACTGTATTATACTGTTTTATACTGTACTACGGTGCTATACTGTTTTATACTGTACTACTGTACTATACTGTTTTATACTGTACTACGGTGCTATACTGTTTTATACTGTACTACTGTACTATACTGTACTACTGTACTATACTGCTTTATACTGTACTACTGTACCATACTGTACTATACTGTTTTATACTGTACTACTGTACTATACTGTTTTATACTGTACTACGGTACTACTCTACTACTATTGTACTATACGGTTTTATACTGTACTGTACTATACTGTACTACTGTACTATACTGTACTATACTGTTTTATACTGTACTACTGTACCATACTGTTTTATACTGTACTACTGTACCATACTGTTTTATACTGTACTACGGTACTACTCTACTACTACTGTACTATAGTTTTATACTGTACTACTGTACTATACTGTACTACTGTACTATACTGTTTTATACTGTACTACTGTACTACTGTACTATACTGTACTACTGTACTATACTGTTTTATACTGTACTACGGTACTACTCTACTACTACTGTACTATACGGTTTTATACTGTACTGTACTATACTGTACTACTGTACTATACTGTTTTATACTGTACTACGGTACTACTCTACTACTACTGTACTATACGGTTTTATACTGTACTATACTGTACTACTGTACTATACTGTTTTATACTGTACTACTGTACCATACTACTATATTATACTGTACTACTGTATTATACTGTTTTATACTGTACTACTGTATTATACTGTACTACTGTACTATACTGTACTACTGTACTATACTGTTTTATACTGTACTACTGTACTACTGTACTATACTGTACTACTGTACTATACTGTTTTATACTGTACTACGGTACTACTCTACTACTACTGTACTATACGGTTTTATACTGTACTGTACTATACTGTACTACTGTACTATACTGTTTTATACTGTACTACGGTACTACTCTACTACTACTGTACTATACGGTTTTATACTGTACTATACTGTACTACTGTACTATACTGTTTTATACTGTACTACTGTACCATACTACTATATTATACTGTACTACTGTATTATACTGTTTTATACTGTACTACTGTATTATACTGTTTTATACTGTACTACTGTACTATACTGTACTATACTGTACTACTGTACTACTGTACTATACTGTTTTATACTGTACAACTGTACCATACTGTTTTATACTGTACTACTGTACCATACTGTACTATACTGTACTACTGTATTATACTGTTTTATACTGTACTACGGTACTACTCTACTACTACTACTGTATTATACTGTTTTATACTGTACTACTATACTATACTGTTTTATACTGTACTGTACTATACTGTTTTATACTGTACTACTGTACTATACTGTACTACTGTACCATACTGTTTTATACTGTACTACTGTACCATACTGTACTATACTGTTTTATACTGTACTACTGTACTATACTGTTTTATACTGTACTACTGTACCATACTGTTTTATACTGTACTACTGTACTATACTGTTTTATACTGTACTACTGTACTATACTGTTTTATACTGTACTTTTATACTATACTGTTTTATACTGTACTACTGTACTATACTGTTTTATACTGTACTATACTGTTTTATACTGTACTACTGTACTATACTGTTTTATGCTGTACTACTGTATTATACTGTTTTATACTGTACTACTGTACTATACTGTTTTATACTGTACTATACTGTACTACTGTACTATACTGTTTTATACTGTACTACTGTACCATACTGTTTTATACTGTACTACTACTGTATTATACTGTTTTATACTGTACTACGGTACTACTCTACTACTACTGTATTATACTGTTTTATACTGTACTACTGTACTATACTGTTTTATACTGTACTACTGTACTATACTGTTTTATACTGTACTACTGTACTATACTGTTTTATACTGTACTACTGTACCATACTGTACTATACTGTACTACTGTACTATACTGTTTTATACTGTACTACTGTATTATACTGTTTTATACTGTACTACGGTACTATACTGTTTTATACTGTATTATACTGTTTTATACTGTACTACTGTACCATACTGTTTTCTGCTGTACTACTGTACTATACTGTCTTATACTGTACTACTGTACCATACTGTTTTATACTGTACTACTGTACTATACTGTTTTATACTGTACTACTGTACCATACTGTTTCATACTGTACTACTGTACCATACTGTACTATACTGTACTACTGTACTATACTGTTTTATACTGTTTTATACTGTACTACTGTACCATGCTGTTTTATACTGTACTACTGTACCATACTGTTTTATACTGTACTACTGTACTATACTGTTTTATACTGTACTACTGTACCATACTGTTTTATACTGTACTACTGTACCATACTGTACTACTGTACTACTATACTGTACTATACTGTACTACTATACTATACTGTTTTATACTGTACTACTGTACTATACTGTTTTATACTGTACTACTGTACTATACTGTTTTATACTGTATTATACTGTTGTATACTGTACTACTGTACCATACTGTTTTATACTGTACTATGGTGCTATACTACTGTACTATACTGTTTTATACTGTACTATACTGTTTTATACTGTACTATACTGTTATTCTGTACTACGGTACTACTCTACTACTACTGTATTATACTGTTTTATACTTTACTACTGTACTATACTGTTTTATACTGTACTACTGTACTATACTGTTTTATACTGTAATACTGTACCGTACTGTTTTATACTGTACTACGGTACTGTTTTATACTGTACTACGGTACTGTTTTATACTGTACTACGGTACTGTTTTATACTGTACTACGGTACTGTATTATACTGTTTTATACTGTACTACTGTACCATACTGTTTTATACTGTACTACTGTACCATACTGTTTTATACTGTACTACTGTACCATACTGTTTTATACTGTACTACTATACCATACTGTACTACTGTACTACTATACTGTACTATACTGTACTACTATACTATACTGTTTTATACTGTACTACTGTACTATACTGTTTTATACTGTACTACTGTACTATACTGTTGTATACTGTACTACTGTACCATACTGTTTTATACTGTACTATGGTGCTATACTACTGTACTATACTGTTTTATACTGTACTATACTGTTATTCTGTACTACGGTACTACTCTACTACTACTGTATTATACTGTTTTATACTGTACTACTGTACTATACTGTTTTATACTGTACTACTGTACCATACTGTTTTATACTTTACTACTGTACTATACTGTTTTATACTGTACTACTGTACCATACTGTTTTATACTGTACTACTGTACTGTTTTATACTGTACTACGGTACTGTTTTATACTGTACTACGGTACTGTTTTATACTGTACTATACTGTACTACTGTACCATACTGTTTTATACTGTACTACTGTACTATACTGTTTTATACTGTACTACGGTGCTATACTACTGTACTATACTATTGTATACTGTACTATACTGTTTTATACTGTACTACTGTACTATACTGTTTTATACTGTACTACGGTGCTATACTACTGTACTATACTATTTTATACTGTACTATACTGTTATACTGTACTATGGTACTATACTGTTTTATACTGTACTATGGTGCTATACTACTGTACTATACTGTTTTATACTGTACTACTGTACTATACTACGGTACTACTCTACTACTATTGTACTATACTGTTTTATACTGTACTATGGTAGTACTCTACTACTACTACTGTACTATACTATTATTCAGTAGCCTAGTACAGTAGCATAGTAGAGTAGTGTAGTAGTATATAATAGTATACTACTGTAGTACTACTGTACTATGGTATTGTACTACACTATTATACAGTAGCCTAGTACAGTAGCAAAGTAGAGTAGTGTAATAATAGTATACTACTGTACTAGGCTAAATTACTCTATTATACTAATGTACTATACTACTATACTATACTATTGTATTATACTGTACTTCTGTATTGTGCTATTCTATTCTACTATACTATTCTACTATGCTACTGTACTCTACTATACTAATGTACTATACTAATTTATTTTAGCTTTTTTTAACAAATTCTTATTTTCAATGACTTCCTAGGAACAGTGGGTTAACTGCCTTGTTCAAGGGCAGAATGACAGATTTTTACCTTTCGGTTACTAGTCCAATGCTCTAACCACTAGGCTACCTGCCGCCCCTTGTACTACTAATGTATGACTGTACTATACTACTCTACTATACTACTGTACTATACTACTCTACTATACTACTCTACTATACTAATGTATTATACTAATGTACGACTGTACTATACTACTCTACTATATTACTGTACTATACTACGCTACTATACTAATGTATTATACTAATGTATGACTGTACTATACTACTCTACTATACTAATGTATTATACTAATGTACGACTGTACTATACTACTCTACTATATTACTGTACTATACTACTCTACTATATTACTGTACTATACTACTCTGCTATACTAATGCACTACTGTACTATACTACTCTACTATACTACTCTACTATACTAATGTACTACTGTACTATACTACTCTACTATATTACTGTACTATACTACGCCACTATACTAATGTACTACTGTACTATACTACTCTACTATATTACTGTACTATACTACTCTACTATTACTGTACTATACTACTCTACTATATTACTGTACTATACTACTCTACTATATTACTGTACTATACTACTCTACTATACTACTCTACTATACTAATGTACTACTGTACTATACTACTCTACTATATTACTGTACTATACTACGCCACTATACTAATGTACTACTGTACTATACTACTCTACTATATTACTGTACTATACTACTCTACTATATTACTGTACTATACTACGTCACTATACTACTCTACTATATTACTGTACTATACTACTCTACTATATTACTGTACTATACTACTCTACTATATTACTGTACTATACTACTCTACTATATTACTGTACTATACTACGCCACTATACTAATGTACTACTGTACTATACTATACTCACAGACCTACAGATACGCACAACAAAGATGACCACCAAGGCTACTGTTTCAATGACCAGGTAGACGTCAAAAACACACACACAATCACCTTGTCGTCTTTTCCTCAGGTTCTGCTGGAGGCACTGACTGGCCGTAGAGCTCTAGAAGTGGACCACAGCCAATCCAAAGCTGTCTACCTGGTGAGGGTGACGCAGTTGATATTCTAATCTCTGTCCTTTGCGAGGGGGGGAAAAAAAAATAAAAGACCCCATGAACCACTAGTTACGCTGACACTCTGATCAAAATGTTCCGCACCCTGCGTCGTGCTGTGATGTCCGGCAGTTCAAAAACATCTTGCGTATTGTTTTGCTCTTCAGAAAGACCTGGTGAAAGAGGAGGAAGACGACAGAGGTCATCAGTCCAGAGTGAGGTCCAAGAGGAGTTCAGAGAGAGTAACCCAGGAACAGTCTAGTATTCCTCCAGCAGCTACACATATCTGGCAGAAGCACCTGGACCCCAGACTGGTGGTGACAGGGATGGGAGGCTCTCTTTCTAGCCCACCCTGGGTGTGTACGGCAGGGCCAGGCGGCTCCCCTTCTCCTCCGGCCCCACACGGCTCCCTGGACCTGGCTACTCTGGCCTGTCGCTGTCTGGAGGCCCGGGGGAAGAAAAGGCCCCCCATGACTGAGGTAGTACTTGTCACCGTGTGAATTTAAACAAGTTTGGAACGCAATTGTTTACCAGGATCGATTTAAATTTAAATTCCAGTCTATTCAGAAAGTAAACCTGAATTCCAATTAATTCCAATTCCAATCAATTCCAATTCCCTTAATTGGAAAGCATTGAAGAGAATTTGGAATTTCAGTGTACTTCCTGAGTTGAAATGGACTTGACTCCAACCCCTAATTGTGACACGACTCCTAGGTGTTCCAGGTGCTTCAAGACATCCGTACCAGTTTGAAGGCCTCGGACAAAGCCGTATCCTCCTCTTGTCCTTCTCACCAGTCCATCCCCGAGCCTCCTCAATCGTCCATAGACTCATGTATAGACTGCCTAACAGACGTTCTGTCAAAAGCGGGTCCGCTGGAAGACACGTACCACTGCCCTCCTCACCCCTCCTCGGTCCTCCCTCCCTCCTCCTCCTCCTTCCTTGGTCCATGTGAATCAGACGAGAGCCAAGGTTATTCCCAGTACTGTGCTCCTCCCCCTCAACTCCCCCATAGTGACACCAGATCAGACCCCCAGACCTCCGTGCCGTGTGGTTGGTCTTCACCAGCCAGACTGTTACGATCCAGGTCACCGTGCTCAGCATCAGGTAAGCGGATTTGTTGTCTCAGAGCCCAGGGTCAGGGTGCACAGCTCAACTCCATGAGGGCTGCAGTCATGGCGATTTTAGTTTTACTCCGTCAGCGCCCGTAGAAACACGGCTCCGCCAGCGCCCGTAGAAACACAGCTTTGGGTCATGTTCATCGGCAGGGATGGAAAGAGTACTCACATAGCCTAAACCAGTAGCAGTACTGTTATTTCAGTGATAGTTTACTCCGGTAGCAGTACTGTTATTTCAGTGATAGTTTACTCCAGTAGCAGTACTGTTATTACAGTGATAGTTTACTCCAGTAGCAGTACTGTTATTTCAGTGATAGTTTACTCCAGTAGCAGTACTGTTATTTCAGTGATAGTTTACTCCAGTAGCAGTACTGTTATTTCAGTGATAGTTTACTCCAGTAGCAGTACTGTTATTACAGTGATAGTTTACTCCAGTAGCAGTACTGTTATTTCAGTGATAGTTTACTCCGGTAGCAGTACTGTTATTTCAGTGATAGTTTACTCCAGTAGCAGTACTGTTATTACAGTGATAGTTTACTCCGGTAGCAGTACTGTTATTTCAGTGATAGTTTACTCCAGTAGCAGTACTGTTATTACAGTGATAGTTTACTCCAGTAGCAGTACTGTTATTTCAGTGATAGTTTACTCCAGTAGCAGTACTGTTATTTCAGTGATAGTTTACTCCAGTAGCAGTACTGTTATTTCAGTGATAGTTTACTCCAGTAGCAGTACTGTTATTACAGTGATAGTTTACTCCAGTAGCAGTACTGTTATTTCAGTGATAGTTTACTCCAGTAGCAGTACTGTTATTTCAGTGATAGTTTACTCCAGTAGCAGTACTGTTATTTCAGTGATAGTTTACTCCAGTAGCAGTACTGTTATTACAGTGATAGTTTACTCCAGTAGCAGTACTGTTATTACAGTGATAGTTTACTCCAGTAGCAGTACTGTTATTTCAGTGATAGTTTACTCCAGTAGCAGTACTGTTATTTCAGTGATAGTTTACTCCAGTAGCAGTACTGTTATTTCAGTGATAGTTTACTCCAGTAGCAGTACTGTTATTACAGTGATAGTTTACTCCAGTAGCAGTACTGTTATTACAGTGATAGTTTACTCCAGTAGCAGTACTGTTATTACAGTGATAGTTTACTCCAGTAGCAAAAATGTTACATTAATGACATTTCACTCAAGTAAAATTACTCACTTAGAAAAATACTCAAAAGTAGATGTACTCAGAAAGCTACTCAGTAACTGTTAAGGATAGTGTAATTGTATTTGTAATTGGTTGGCACAAAAGGGAAGAAAGTGGATTGGAACAGGGAGAGACTACATAGCGACAATATGCCCTTTCTGAAGTAACACATCCCTGGTTTCCCCAGGTCTAAACTAGCCACTGATTTTAAATGGCAGGCAACTAAAACGGACTGCATCCCTCGCGGCCTGGAGTTGTGGACCTCTGCCCTTACCCAACACTACGTCTATCTTACCTCTTACCTGTTAGGAAACATAGTCTCTCTCTCTCTGCCAGGCTTGCCATGCCATGGACTAGTTGTTAATGCGTGCAAAGAGCGTTTCCTCCACAAGATGGCGCTCTATGACGAAGGCAGAATACAGACCGACGAGCTTTTTTTCTCAGATATTTGTAAGCCGATATTTTCTTTCCATGATCTGACCTTTCCCTACATTAAACTCCCTGACTGTGGTTGCAATGGTACAAATAGCTTATTTGCCTACATAGTCAACAGTTATTGTCAGTGTGTTCAATCGCTGTTGTTTTTTTTTCTATCTGGTGCACGTGACAATAAATGTGCTTTCAGGTGCTGAGACGAACCCACAATGCCGAGGACCAGAAGAGAGTGATGAGCTTGAGTACCTCTCCGGGGGAGGCCAGTGAGAATCAAGGCAACACACCCAGACCAACCGACGCTCACAACTAACAACCCAGCCTACCATTACACACTGCAGTACCTAGACAGACAAAGCCATGTCGGTGCGATCTGTGTGTCATACATTGGCCAACAGTCAATATTGGCTGTTATACACGGCAGTTTGGGAAGAGCAAAGCAAATGTTGAGTTACAAAAAAAGAAACAGAATTGGAGTATGTTTCATTTAATTAAAAAAAAAAAAAAAAAACTGAAGCGTGCGGTTTGGTATCGCGAAATGTAATCAACCACAAATCCAGTCATTTCTTCACATCACTAGTTCTGTTTTACAATTTATACTATGTATCTTTTCGATAATTCAGACAGCTGTATGTACAATGAATGTCAAGATTTTCATTAAATAAACTTGGAACTGGACTGACCACCTGCTCTGATTCTTCGCACCGTAGTACACATGCACTCACCCATACACATACGGTCGTGGCCAAAAGTTTTGAGAATGACACAAATATTAATTTCCACAAAGCTTGCTGCTTCAGTGTCTTTAGATATTTTTGTCAGATGTTACTATGGAATACTGAAGTATAATGACAAGCATTTCATAAGTGTCAAAGGCTTTTATTGACAATTACATGAAGTTGATGCAAAGAGTCAATATTTGCAGTGTTGACCCTTCTTTTTCAAGACCTCTGCAATCCGCCATGGCACGCTGTCAATTAACTTCTGGGCCACATCCTGACTGATGGCAGCCCATTCTTGCATAATCAATGCTTGGAGTTTGTCAGAATTTGTGGGTTTTTGTTTGTCCACCCGCCTCTTGAGGATTGACCACAAGTTCTCAATGGGATTAAGGTCTGGGGAGTTTCCTGGCCATGGACCCAAAATATCGATGTTTTGTTCCCTGAGCCACTTAGTTAATACTTTTGCCTTATGGCAAGGTGCTCCATCATGCTGGAAAAGGCATTGTTTGTCACCAATCAGTTCCTGGATGGTTGGGAGAAGTTGCTCTTGGAGGATGTGTTGGTACCATTCTTTATTCATGGCTGTGTTCTTAGGCAAAATTGTGAGTGAGCCCACTCCCTTGGCTGAGAAGCAATCCCACACATGAATGGTCTCAGAATGCTTTACTGTTGGCATGACACAGGACTGATGGTAGCGCTCACCTTGTCTTCTCCGGACAAGCTTTTTTACGGATGCCCCAAACAATCGGAAAGAGGATTCATCAGAGAAAATGACTTTACCCCAGTCCTCAGCAGTCCAATCCCTGTGCCTTTTGTAGAATATCAGTCCCTGATGTTTTCCTGGAGAGAAGTGGCTTCTTTGCTGCCCTTCTTGACACCAGGCCATCCTCCAAAAGTCTTCACCTCACTGGGTGCAGATGCACTCACACCTGCCTGCTGCCATTCCGGTGCCCTGATCCCGCAGCTGAATCAACTTTAGGAGACGGTCCTGGCGCTTGCTGGACTTTCTTGGGCGCCCTGAAGCCTTCTTCACAACAATTGAACCGCTCTCCTTGAAGTTCTTGATGATCCGATAAATTATTAATTTAGGCGCAATCTTACTGGCCGCAATATCCTTGCCTGTGAAGCCCTTTTTGTGCAAAGCAATGATGACGGAACGTGTTTCCTTGCAGGTAACCATGGTTGACAGAGGAAGAACAATGATTCCAAGCACCACCCTCCTTTTGAAGCTTCCTGTCTGTTATTCGAACTCAATCAGCATGACCGAGTGATCTCCAGCCTTGTCCTCGTCAACACTCACACCTGTGTTAACGAGAGAATCACTGACATGATGTCAGCTGGTCCTTTTGTGACAGGGCTGAAAAACAGTGGACATGTTTTTTGGGGGATTCAGTTCATTTGCATGGCAAAGAGGGAGTTTGCAATTAATTGCAATGCAATTCATCTGATCACTCTTCATGACATGGAGTATATGCAAATTGCCATCATACAAACTGAGGCAGCTGACTTTGTGAAAATTAATATTTGTGTCATTCTCAAAACTTTTGGCCACGACTGTACAAAAATGCTACGTACACATCACAACTGCTGCTACCACGGAACGGCAGGTAGCCTAGTGGTTAGAGCGTTGGACTTCGAATCCGCAAGTTCGAATCCCCGAGCTGACAAGGTAAAAATCTGTCGTTCTGCCCTTGAACAAGGCAGTTAACCCACTGTTCCCCGGGCGCCGAAGACGTGGATGTTGATTAAGGCAGCCCCCCCGCACCTCTCTGATTCAGAGGGGTTGGGTTAAATGTGGAAGACACATTTCAGTTGAAGGCAGTCGGTTGTACAACTGACTAATAATGGTGACTTTGTGTGACTTTGTGTTGTGTACCAGACTCTTATTATACTGCTCAGTTTATACACTGTTTACACACTATTTCAGCTCATGAAACATGGGACCAACACTTCACCTGTTGCGTTTATATTTTTGTTCAGTATAGATGTTCCTTTTAGATTTTTTGTTTTTAAAGGAATAGTTTCACCATATTAAAATTACAGTTCAGCTCACGTAACAGGATTGACCTTAAAATGAGGAACAGGTGTAAATGAATCACTAATCACATGAAATAAATAATGATCTTCAGAAATTACAACAAAATAACTAGGACTTTACAACGATGGTGAAACTTGGGAGAAATGTTTGGATGCCACTGCGCTACGATGAACTGCGTTCATATAGGTGATAAACGCCAGTGTAGGACCGATAGGAACGCGTTGACTAAATAATCTTCTTTCTACTACACGGGAACAAAAATACTTTGGAGTTCTGTCTGTGAAGTTATTTTTTTGAACTGTTTTACATGCAGCTTGGTCTAGGCCATTTGGTGCCATGTAGTGTCCTGCAAACCTTTGCCCCCTGTTGTTGGGAGTGGTGAGACAGCTTTAATGAGATTCTCCCTCCATATGCTGTACTGGTGTCAGCAAGCCACTGTGCTCTGCCATCTCCACTATGGGCTTTATGGATAGTGGTGTTTGTTTGAGACAGCTTTAATGAGATTCTCCCTCCATATACTGTGCTGCTGTCAGCAAGCCACTGTGCTCTGCCATCTCCACTATGGGCTTTATGGATAGTGGTGTTTGTTTGAGGCAGCTTTAATAATGAGATTCTCCCTCCATATGCTGCACTGGTGTCAGCAAGCCACTGTGCTCTGCCATCTCCACTATGGGCTTTATGGATAGTGGTGTTTGTTTGAGGCAGCTTTAATAATGAGATTCTCCCTCCATATACTGTGCTGCTGTCAGCAAGCCACTGTGCTCTGCCATCTCCACTATGGGCTTTATGGATAGTGGTGTTTGTTTGAGGCACATGACGAAATGTCGGCATGATAAGTAGCCAAAAGACTGTACTAGGTTCTTCTCATTTTTAACTGATATAATTATCTGGGTGTAATTTTTTTTTTAAATTGAGTCCCGCTCTTGAGACTTTTGATTAGTTACAATTAACGTGTAAGTATAATGTGGTAATGATAATTTAATTTTTTTGTTGTTGGTACCATTTTTTTCTTGAGGGAAATTGGCTAGAAAGGCTAATAAGGGAAGTCACTTTTATAACTGGTAATGTTTCAACAATGAAAGACGTTAATAATAAATACATTTCAACTTAATTTCCCCCCCAAAAAATATTTTACCATGTTAGTTTAAAAAAAATTTTTTTTACTAAGGCTGCTCGTCATTCATAACTAGCTGTACTTGGTCAAGTGGTATATTAACTTTAGCTTCTAAGCTGGAAACGTAACATTTAACGAGAGAGTTACTAGTTCTTGTTATCTAAATATCTATATGCTATCTGTGTTGTATTGAAATGTCCGTGTATAATCTGGCAGTAATGTTATTTTTTGGAATCTTGATTTTGCAGCATTAGTTAGCTAGCGGACTATTAAAGATGCTTCACTAGCTGGTAGTTTGTGTGTAGAAATGGCGACACCCAGGGGGGGAACAAGCATGACTTTTTATTTTTCTATTTCTTTTATTTCACCTTCATTTACATCACAAGAACAACAAAACAACACCAAATGAACATCTCCTGCCTGCAACTTTTAGCGACAATTACTAGAGATGACAACCGGAGTGGTACTGAAGGGGAAAAAAAACAAGTTACTATTAAAATAGGCATATCTGCTCAATATTTACACCTGTAAAGTTTGCTGAATTAACTTTAGATATGTATTTTCTGCTCATGAAGCATGAAAAATAAAACAACTGTGTGGCTACCTTCCCTCCCCGGGGGGACGACGAGGACGACAATAATTGTCCAAAACATAAATTTAGATTACAAGTTATAGACGTGACACAAATTAAGTTAAAAATGATATGTGGAATGAGTCAGCTAGTAAAAACCTTGAAGTCCTAACTAGCTGTCTGTGTTCGGCGTGTAATGCGTTTGTATTTTTTTTAGTCAAAGCGGTTAGTTTAGTTGGGAGTGATTGAGTCGCACCGTCTTGGTTATATGGAAGTCATTATTAAAGTGCAACCCAGACAGTTGATGCGGCAGTCTGTTCTATTAAAAAGACAAGACTGCACCAAGTTGACTGCGACTTGCACACACATGTTGATAAGCGCTGCAATTCACGGTGCTCCGGATCTGTGTTGCTTTGACCTGCCGGTCTCCCAATATATAAATAAATATATAAATAAATATATAAATAAATAAATCTATCTTCCTGCAGAGCGTCTATCTAGGTAAAATGGCGGCTCCCATAGATGTTATTTAGCTTCTTCTTGGCTAAATAAGCGTGTTAGTGTTCGCTAGAAGTACAGCCGCCTGGACATAGTTTCAGTAGAGCTATCTACCATTAGACCTCCACTGGGATAGATATATATCTAGATATATAGAGAGAGGGAACAACCCCATGGTGGTTGTATAGTGTGTTAGTGTGCAGTATTTCAGCAGGACGCGGTAGCCTGCTAGCTGGCTCTTCCTCAACAGGGAAGCTCGGCCGCTTTAACACTGCTGATACTTTTACCTCTTTCACCAGCAATTTTTTTCTAAATCATATTGGAAACAGCTTTTCAATTTGGATTTTTTTGTTATTTTATTTTTTTTCCGCCCTGCTCTCTCTCTCTCTCTCTCTCTCCCTCCAAGAGGAACTGAATCTGCCGGCACAATGGCCTGTGGCTCAGTCCTGCAGCCACGGTGGAAGCGGGTTCTGGGTTGGTCGGGTCCGGTCCCTCGGCCCCGACACGGGCACCGTGCGGTCACAATCAAAGAACTCATGGTGGTTTTCGGAGGAGGCAATGAAGGAATTGTGGACGAGTTGCACGTTTATAACACCGGTGAGGGGGAGAAGTGGTTCATGCATACATTTAGTACATAGTGTTAAACCCTAGCTAGCTAACGTTACCATGTTATAGTGCTGGGAGAAACGGTGCCAGTCAGTTATTGGGACTGGACTAGCTAAAAGGCACTAGTCAACTAGAAATACAATGTACTGCTGGCTGGCTAAACTATCTATACATATGATCATGTTTAATCCGCTTATGCATTTTGTCGTTCAGCATTGTAGTGAATTAGCGATGCACCTCTGTGTCTGCCAGCGGGTAGATGGTTCAGAATGGGACTTCTGTATTGCTCCTATGTATTATACCTTTGCAAGGTAAGCAGCGTTGACGTGCTGTGAAATGTCATGGTTTCACTAGTTCGTCATGTGGATAACGTCCTTGGCTGTTGATTTGGAGAGACAAATCCAGAGGGAAAGAATTTGCGGGTTAATAGAAAAACAGAAACGGAATAATATCAGCAAAGATCAAATCATTTATTAAACACCTTCGAGCCTGTCTTTAAAAAAAAAAAACATAAAAAAAAACGATTGTGCTATTTTTATAAGCATACCTGAGCACTGTCAAAATGGCATAGCGTCAAACGAAAATGTAAACAATGCGATGATCAACACAACACACCCCATTCACATGCAATAGCACTGTATTCCTATGCTCTGTCAGTGGTACAGCATCAGGAATCACTTTCCATATTGGCAAATCTGCTAGGCTATAGTATTAATTGAAATCACTGGAGTTCTCAGCTTGTGGCTTTGACATTTGTTTTGTAGTTTAAGCAGGTTATTATTTCTACAGTAATATTGGTATGTAGCAAGGGGTTGTCATTTTTAATCTAGGTGTTAATTGTGTTTCAGCGACCAACCAGTGGTTCATCCCCGCTGTCCGTGGTGACATCCCGCCTGGCTGTGCTGCGTATGGGTTTGTGTGCGACGGCACCAGGCTGCTGGTGTTCGGAGGGATGGTGGAGTATGGCAAATACAGCAACGATCTGTATGAACTGCAGGTACGCGCTCAGCCCACAGAATTACAGCTCTGATAGTTATTTAGTGAGCCATTGGGGGGGTCGTAAACACTCAACAGTTTGCACAAACAAATCTCTATATTATTTTCTGTCAATTTAAAACCAATTTCTGTTTCGCATCAGATGTCTGCCTAGGCTAGTTAGAGATCATAGGGCCACACCCAAGCTCGTTAGTGAGTTATTATATCTGCATGGTGTCATTTTCTCCCTTGCTACGTCCCCAGGCCAGCCGCTGGGAGTGGAAGCGTCTGAAGGCCAAGTCTCCTAAGAACGGCCCCCCTCCATGCCCCCGTCTGGGCCACAGCTTCTCCCTGGTAGGGAACAAATGCTACCTGTTCGGAGGACTGGCTAACGACAGCGAGGACCCCAAGAACAACATCCCCAGGTACACTACTTCACTATATACTGAACAAAATGAAAAAAAATAATAATAATTAGTTACAGTTCATATAAGGAAGTCAGTCAATTTAAATGTTCATTAGGCCCTAATCTATGGATTTCACATGACTGGGAATACAGTCATTCATATGTTTGTCACAGATGCCTTAAAAAAGAAAAGTAGGTGGAGTGGATCAGAAAACCAGTCAGTATCTGTTGTGACCACCGTTTGCCTCATGCAGTGCGTCACATCTCCTTCACATTGAGTTGATCAGGCTGTTCATTGTGGCCTGTGGAATGTTGTCCCCACTCCTCTTTAATGGCTCTGCGATGTTGCTGTATATTGGCGGGAACTGGAACACGCTGTCGATCCAGAGCATCCCAAACATGAACAATGGGTGACATGTCTGGTGAGTATGCATATCACGTTGAAACATGAGGTGATGGTCGGAGGATGAATGGAACGACAATGGGCCTCAGCATTGTCTGCCGTCTCCCTGGTACAGTTGAAACCAGATTAATCCGTGAAGAGCACATTTCTCCAGCGTGCCAGAAGCCGGATGTGGAGGTCCTGGGCTGGCGTGGTTGCTCGTGGTCTGTGGTTGTGAGGCCGGTTGGACGTGCTGCCAAATTCTTTCAAACCATATTTGTAACTGTTTCGCAACACAAGGGGAGGGGGCTGTAGCACGTTCCTGTGACTCGCTGGGTTGTCTTCACCGCTGGAGGGCCTTGCGATTCTTCATTAAATTGCGGGAAAACTTTTGAAAGCAGTGTTTTGGGCCTATGTTAAAAAAAATACAAATAAAAAAAAAAAAAAAGAGGAATCCCAGTTTTCCATTGCATCCACATTTATTTCTCTACTCCTTCAATTGTGCGAAGTGGCATTGTTTTACACATGCGGTTACCACTGGAGTTACAAGCATGATATAGGTGCGGAAAATAGAACTCTTAAAGGGCCAGCGGTGTCTTAAAACGTTAATGACATAGGTCTACTTTGTAATTAGAAACAACAAAAATATTTTGGGGTGAATAATTCTTTATGTACAGTGCATTTGGAAAGTATTCAGACCCCTTGACTTTCTACCCATGTTGTTACGTTACAGCCTTATTCTAAAATGTATTAAATACATTTATTTCCACAGCAACCGACACACACTATCCCATCATGAAAGTGAAAAAAGGCTTTTATTTACATAAGTATTCACACCCTTTTGCTTTGAGCTCAGGTGCATCCTGTTTCCATTTAAATTCAATTGATTGGACATGATTTGGTAAGGCACACACCTGTCTATATAAAAGGTCCCACAGTTGACAGTGCATGTCAGAGCAAAAAACCAAGCCATGAGGTCGAAGGAATTGTCCGTAGAGCTCCGAGACAGGATTGTGTCGAGGCACAGATCTGGGGAAGGGTACCAAAACATTTAGGTGGTCCAGGTAAGTCATGTCGTAGCACAGGGGGTATTTCTTAAGTCATGACGTAGCACAGGGGGGATTTCTTAAGTCATGACGTAGCACAGGGGGGATTTCTTAAGTCATGAAGTAGCACAGGGGAATTTTTTTAAGTCTGCTTTCTTCTTCTGTTCTCTAATGCTACTCTGTTCCTCAAGAAGGGGGGAGGCCTTTGACATCACGACTTCCCATCAAACCAACTCCTTGAATGTCCTTCTTAAAGTTTGCAGTTGTGTGTTAAAAAAAAAACAAAAAAAACAAACAAAAAACACTGTTTTGCTCAAAACCTATTTTTTGTTGCCTTTAGTGTGTAGCTTACTGTGTTTATAGTTGGGATATAATTTTTTTTCAACAGGGAACACTTAAACTCACTGGAGAACGTTGTCTACGTTTCAGTTAGGGTATTGGTTGATACTTTAACCCCTGTCCAATAGATGAGTGACTCTCAGTACACAGTGATCTCTGTTGGGATTGAACCCATAGCCTTGCCCATCAACTATAAGATATAACCAGATGGAGGGAGGCTGTAATCATCATGAGACAGAAGAGCATCAGGCCCTGCAGCTAACTCGGGGGGGGGGTGTGTCTACCATCCAGTGTGGTGGTTGGATGGTGTTAATGTAGGCCTTGTCAAAACATAGCAAACGTATAACATAATCTAGTCTTTTATTTTATTTTTTTACAGCGGAATGATAGAACAGAATAAACTGTAACTGTTTCCTTTCCTCCACCCAGATACCTTAACGATCTGTATACGTTAGAGCTGCGCGCCGGCTCCAGTGTGGTGGGCTGGGACATCCCCATCACCTACGGGGTGTTGCCCCCACCCAGAGAGAGCCACACTGCCGTGGTCTACACAGAGAAGTCCCGTCTGGTCATCTATGGAGGCATGAGTGGTTGCCGTCTGGGGGATCTGTGGATCTTAGACATAGGTGAGTGATGGCTCGAGTTTCCTGCCCGACTAGAAAATCCAATCAAGTTAATTTTGTCTAGACAGGATTACACATGGTGTTCACAGTACAGTGCCACTCTGACTTGCGTCAACCAATGGCTGCGTGCTACGTCATCGACTGTGCAGTTGGGCGTCATTTTGTTATATCACGTTTATGTGGTTAGCTGATATGTTAAACACATATCCAGACGTTGTAACCTCTGACATGAGTATTCAGTCTTGGTCGAGCAGAATTTTCGGAAACCGAATCTTGGACCTTTGGGCTGTGTTTACACAGGTTATCCAATTATAGTCTAATTTGGTCAAATAGTGTAAAAAAATTATCCAAATAGAGCTGTCTGTGTAAACTTAGCCTATGTTACATGATCTAGGTTTATTATTATTATTAGTAGTAGTAGTAGTAATATTAGTAGTAGTAGTAGTAATATTAGTAGTAGTAGTAGTAGTAGTAATATTATTATTAGTAGTAATTTTAGTATTGTTATTATTAGTAGTAGTAGTAGTAATTTTAGTATTAGTAATATTATTATTAGTAGTATTAGTAATATTATTAGTAGTATTATTAGTAGTAGTAGTAATATTATTATTTATTATTATTAGTAGTAGTATTAGTACATTTATTAGTATTAATAATATTATTAGTAATATTAGTATTAGTAATATCATTATTGTTATTAGTAATATTATTATTAGTAGTAGTATTAGTAGTGTTGTTGTTGTTGTTATTAGTAATATTATTATTAGTAGTAGTAATATTATTATTATTATTAGTAGTAGTAGTAGTATTAGTAAATGTATTAGTAATATTATTATTATTAGTAGTATTAGTAAATGTATTATAAGTATTAGTAATATTATTATTATTAGTAGTAGTATTAGTAAATGTATTAGTATTATTATTAGTAGTAGTATTAGTACATGTATTAGTAATATTATTATTATTAGTAGTAGTATTAGTAAATGTATTATTAGTATTAGTAATATTATTATTATCAGTATTATTATTATTAGTAGTATTAGGATTAGTAGTATTATTATAGTAATGATAATAATAATTATTAGGATTTGTATTATTAGTAGTATTATTATTATTATTAGGATTAGTAGTAGTATTATAATAATAATAATTATTAGTAGTAGTATTAGTATTATTATAATTAGTATTATTAGTAGTAGGATTAGTAGTAGTATTGTTATAATTAGTATTATTAGTAGAATTAGGATTTCTGGCAGTATTATTATAATTAATATTGTAATTAGTATTATTATTAGGATTAGTAGTAGTATTATTATTAGTAGTAGTAGTAGTAGTAGTAGTATTATAATAATGCATTTTAAGTGCTTTTTAAGACACCCAAAGTAACTTTTTACACAAGAAAATCAGCAGGATCAAAAGCACTAAAATCCCACATTAAAATAAGTACCTGAACCACAGGACAGGAGAACAGCTAAGACCCGCAGAAAAAAACCATGAAGTGCTATAGTGTATTGTCAACTTTCTAGCAGGTTTTCTGGACCCAGATGAAGCCTACTCCTGGGCTGAAATTATTTAAAATGGAGACTTAAAAAAAAAAAAAAAAAAAAAATGTGTACAGGAACTGGATGAGTTATTTGTCTTTCCTCTGCAGACACCCTCACATGGAATAAACCCTCTATCAACGGAACAGCTCCTCTCCCTCGCAGTCTCCACTCTGCCACAACCATCACCAACAAGTGAGTTAAATGTCAGCTTTTAAAATGTGCACATGTGATCCCTGTGGGAATTGAACCCACTGAGTTGGCATTGCTGGCTCATACCGACTGAGCCACAGGATCATACTCATGGCCATCTTTATTCCTCACAAACTCACCTGTCTCTCTCTGTCTCTGTCTCTGTCTCTCTCTCTCTCTCTCTCTCTCTCTCTCTCTCTCTCTCTCTCTCTCTCTCTCTCCTGCCTCTCTCTCTCTCCTGCCTCTCTCTCTCTCTCTTTCTCCTGCCTCTCTCTCTCTCTCTCTGTCTCTCTCTCTCTCACCTGTCTCTCTCTCTCACCTGTCTGTCCTGTAACAGGATGTATGTGTTCGGAGGCTGGGTTCCCCTGGTGATGGATGACGTCAAAGTAGCGACGCACGAAAAGGAGTGGAAGTGCACCAACACACTGGCCTGTCTCAACCTAGGTATGTCAGGCTGACCAACACACTGGCCTGTCTCAACCTAGGTATGTCAGACTGACCCACACACTGGCCTGTCTCAACCTAGGTATGTCAGGCTGACCAACACACTGGCCTGTCTCAACCTAGGTATATCAGGCTGACCAACACACTGGCCTGTCTCAACCTAGGTATGTCAGGCTGACCAACACACTGGCCTGTCTCAACCTAGGTATGTCAGGCTGACCAACACACTGGCCTGTCTCAACCTAGGTATGTCAGGCTGACCGACACACTGGCCCGTCTCAACCTAGGTATGTCAGGCTGACCGACACACTGGCCCGTCTCAACCTAGGTATGTCAGACTGACCGACACACTGGCCCGTCTCAACCTAGGTATGTCAGACTGACCGACACACTGGCCCGTCTCAACCTAGGTATGTCAGACTGACCGACACACTGGCCCGTCTCAACCTAGGTATGTCAGACTGACCGACACACTGGCCCGTCTCAACCTAGGTATGTCAGACTGACCCACACACTGGCCCGTCTCAACCTAGGTATGTCAGACTGACCCACACACTGGCCCGTCTCAACCTAGGTATGTCAGACTGACCCACACACTGGCCCGTCTCAACCTAGGTATGTCAGACTGACCGACACACTGGCCCGTCTCAACCTAGGTATGTCAGACTGACCGACACACTGGCCCGTCTCAACCTAGGTATGTCAGACTGACCCACACACTGGCCCGTCTCAACCTAGGTATGTCAGACTGACCCACACACTGGCCCGTCTCAACCTAGGTATGTCAGACTGACCCACACACTGGCCCGTCTCAACCTAGGTATGTCAGACTGACCCACACACTGGCCCGTCTCAACCTAGGTATGTCAGGCTGACCGACACACTGGCCCGTCTCAACCTAGGTATGTCAGGCTGACCCACACACTGGCCCGTCTCAACCTAGGTATGTCAGACTGACCCACACACTGGCCCGTCTCAACCTAGGTATGTCAGACTGACCCACACACTGGCCCGTCTCAACCTAGGTATGTCAGACTGACCCACACACTGGCCGTCTCAACCTAGGTATGTCAGACTGACCCACACACTGGCCGTCTCAACCTAGGTATGTCAGACTGACCCACACACTGGCCCGTCTCAACCTAGGTATGTCAGACTGACCGACACACTGGCCGTCTCAACCTAGGTATGTCAGACTGACCGACACACTGGCCCGTCTCAACCTAGGTATGTCAGACTGACCCACACACTGGCCCGTCTCAACCTAGGTATGTCAGACTGACCCACACACTGGCCCGTCTCAACCTAGGTATGTCAGACTGACCCACACACTGGCCCGTCTCAACCTAGGTATGTCAGACTGACCCACACACTGGCCCGTCTCAACCTAGGTATGTCAGACTGACCCACACACTGGCCCGTCTCAACCTAGGTATGTCAGGCTGACCCACACACTGGCCCGTCTCAACCTAGGTATGTCAGACTGACCCACACACTGGCCCGTCTCAACCTAGGTATGTCAGACTGACCCACACACTGGCCCGTCTCAACCTAGGTATGTCAGACTGACCCACACACTGGCCCGTCTCAACCTAGGTATGTCAGACTGACCCACACACTGGCCCGTCTCAACCTAGGTATGTCAGACTGACCCACACACTGGCCCGTCTCAACCTAGGTATGTCAGACTGACCCACACACTGGCCCGTCTCAACCTAGGTATGTCAGACTGACCGACACACTGGCCCGTCTCAACCTAGGTATGTCAGACTGACCGACACACTGGCCCGTCTCAACCTAGGTATGTCAGACTGACCCACACACTGGCCCGTCTCAACCTAGGTATGTCAGACTGACCCACACACTGGCCCGTCTCAACCTAGGTATGTCAGACTGACCCACACACTGGCCCGTCTCAACCTAGGTATGTCAGACTGACCCACACACTGGCCCGTCTCAACCTAGGTATGTCAGACTGACCCACACACTGGCCCGTCTCAACCTAGGTATGTCAGACTGACCCACACACTGGCCCGTCTCAACCTAGGTATGTCAGACTGACCCACACACTGGCCCGTCTCAACCTAGGTATGTCAGACTGACCCACACACTGGCCCGTCTCAACCTAGGTATGTCAGACTGACCGACACACTGGCCCGTCTCAACCTAGGTATGTCAGACTGACCCACACACTGGCCCGTCTCAACCTAGGTATGTCAGACTGACCCACACACTGGCCCGTCTCAACCTAGGTATGTCAGACTGACCCACACACTGGCCCGTCTCAACCTAGGTATGTCAGACTGACCCACACACTGGCCCGTCTCAACCTAGGTATGTCAGACTGACCCACACACTGGCCCGTCTCAACCTAGGTATGTCAGGCTGACCCACACACTGGCCCGTCTCAACCTAGGTATGTCAGACTGACCCACACACTGGCCCGTCTCAACCTAGGTATGTCAGACTGACCCACACACTGGCCCGTCTCAACCTAGGTATGTCAGACTGACCCACACACTGGCCCGTCTCAACCTAGGTATGTCAGACTGACCCACACACTGGCCCGTCTCAACCTAGGTATGTCAGACTGACCCACACACTGGCCCGTCTCAACCTAGGTATGTCAGACTGACCGACACACTGGCCCGTCTCAACCTAGGTATGTCAGACTGACCGACACACTGGCCCGTCTCAACCTAGGTATGTCAGACTGACCCACACACTGGCCCGTCTCAACCTAGGTATGTCAGACTGACCCACACACTGGCCCGTCTCAACCTAGGTATGTCAGACTGACCCACACACTGGCCCGTCTCAACCTAGGTATGTCAGACTGACCCACACACTGGCCCGTCTCAACCTAGGTATGTCAGACTGACCCACACACTGGCCCGTCTCAACCTAGGTATGTCAGACTGACCCACACACTGGCCCGTCTCAACCTAGGTATGTCAGACTGACCCACACACTGGCCCGTCTCAACCTAGGTATGTCAGACTGACCCACACACTGGCCCGTCTCAACCTAGGTATGTCAGACTGACCCACACACTGGCCCGTCTCAACCTAGGTATGTCAGACTGACCCACACACTGGCCCGTCTCAACCTAGGTATGTCAGACTGACCCACACACTGGCCCGTCTCAACCTAGGTATGTCAGACTGACCCACACACTGGCCCGTCTCAACCTAGGTATGTCAGACTGACCCACACACTGGCCCGTCTCAACCTAGGTATGTCAGACTGACCTGCACACTGCTCTCTTAGATAAAATGGCCTAAAAATTACCACATTTGACGCCCAGTTTTTATAAAACGTTGGAGCACAAACACAGTCAGCAATGAAACACAAAAATTCACCTATTTCTTTTATTTGTTTTTTACTAAATTCGACTGACACACGTGCCTCAGCAACAACGTACCTCTCAACGGATCCATGTAAAATGATTTCCCTCTGTCCCTTCTGTTTCCATTTGCCAATAACATTATACCAGACTCGATGTCGTGGGAGTCAGTTCTGCTGGACTCTCTAGAGGATAATATCCCCAGGGCCCGGGCTGGACACTGCTCCGTAGCCATCAACTCACGCCTCTACGTCTGGAGCGGACGGGACGGCTACCGCAAAGCCTGGAACAACCAGGTGTGCTGTAAGGATCTCTGGTACCTGGAGACAGGTGAGTCTGCTTCCATCCGTCATTAAATCAGTCAGTGTGATGCTGGTTAATTCACCCGCCACTTCATCGGTCAGTGTGATGCTGGCTATTCACACGTCATTTCATCAGTCAGTATGATGCTGGTTATTCATCAGTCATTTCATCAGTCAGTATGATGCTGGTTATTCACACGTCATTTCATCAGTCAGTATGATGCTGGTTATTCATCAGTCAGTATGATGCTAGTTATTCACACGTCATTTCATCAGTCAGTATGATGCTGGTTATTCATCAGTCATTTCATCAGTCAGTATGATGCTGGTTATTCATCAGTCATTTCATCAGTCAGTATGATGCTGGTTATTCACCTGTCATTTCATCAGTCAGTATGATGCTGGTTATTCACCTGTCATTTCATCAGTCAGTATGATGCTGGTTATTCACACGTCATTTCATCAGTCAGTATGATGCTGGTTATTCATCAGTCAGTATGATGCTGGTTATTCATCAGTCATTTCATCAGTCAGTATGATGCTGGTTATTCACACGTCATTTCATCAGTCAGTATGATGCTGGTTATTCATCAGTCAGTGTGATGCTGGTTATTCATCTGTCATTTCATCAGTCAGTATGATGCTGGTTATTCACCCGCCACTTCATCAGTCAGTATGATGCTGGTTATTCACACGTCATTTCATCAGTCAGTATGATGCTGGTTATTCACACGTCATTTCATCAGTCAGTATGATGCTGGTTATTCACCCGCTACTTCATCAGTCAGTATGATGCTGGTTATTCACCTGTCATTTCATCAGTCAGTATGATGCTTGTTATTCATCAGTCATTTCATCAGTCAGTATGATGCTGGTTATTCACACGTCATTTCATCAGTCAGTATGATGCTGGTTATTCATCAGTCAGTATGATGCTGGTTATTCACACGTCATTTCATCAGTCAGAATGATGCTGGTTATTTACACGTCATTTCATCAGTCAGTATGATGCTGGTTATTCACACGTCATTTCATCAGTCAGTATGATGCTGGTTATTCATCAGTCATTTCATCAGTCCGTATGATGCTGGTTATTCATCAGTCATTTCATCAGTCAGTATGATGCTGGTTATTCACCTGCCACTTCATCAGTCAGTATGATGCTGGTTATTCACATGTCATTTCATCAGTCAGTATGATGCTGGTTATTCACCCATCATTTCATCAGTCAGTGATGCTGGTTATTCATCAGTCAGTATGATGCTGGTTATTCATCAGTCATTTCATCAGTCAGTATGATGCTGGTTATTCACACGTCATTTCATCAGTCAGTATGATGCTGGTTATTCATCCGACATTTCTTCAGTCAGTATGATGCTGGTTATTCACCCGCTACTTCATCAGTCAGTATGATGCTGGGTTTTCATCCATCATTTCATCAGTCAGTATGATGCTGGTTATTCACCTGTCATTTCATCAGTCAGTATGATGCTTGTTATTCATCAGTCATTTCATCAGTCAGTATGATGCTGGTTATTCACACGTCATTTCATCAGTCAGTATGATGCTGGTTATTCATCAGTCAGTATGATGCTGGTTATTCACCCGTCATTTCATCGGTCAGTATGATGCTGGTTATTCATCAGTCAGTATGATGCTGGTTATTCACCGTCATTTCATCAGTCAGCATGATGCTGGTTTTTCAAAGATGCTTGTGTGTGTTAATAGTAAATGTCTTTTTAAAATACAAAATGTTAATTATTTAATCAGGTTGTTATTTAAATCCTAACTGCTGCTCTGTTTTTATTCGTCTCCCCCACAGAGAAGCCCGGCCCCCCGTCGCGGGTGCAGCTGGTGAGAGCCAACACCAGTAGCCTGGAGGTGAGCTGGGGGGCGGTACCTACGGCAGACACCTACCTGCTGCAGCTTCAGAAGTACGATATCCCCCCCGCCACGGCTGCCACTTCCACCGGCGTTAGCCCCGCGACGCCGCTGCCGGTCAATTCCTCCCCCAAGAGCCCTGTCACAGCCTCGGCAGTGTCCGTCCAGGGCCGCCCTCTCCAGGGAATCACCCTGGTCCCCTCCATGCCTGGGAGTCCAGTCCCTGCTCGCGGACCAGGTAACCGCTACTTACTGACAGTTTTATTTTAGGCTATTACTGTAATATTTGAAATGCTATAGTTTCATTTCTACGTAACTTTTCAAAACTAAGTAGATTGTGGAGGCTATGGTGAAGTTTCGACTGCATGTATTTTCCTATCTGTTTTTTATTATACATTTTGTTTACATCAAAATCAAATGTTTTTTTTTTTACAGATCAGCGAACATCTAAACATGGTTTTATTTTCTTCTCCCCTCCAGCTATCCTGAAGGTGTCTGCCCCCCACGCCACCACAGGCACCTCCATCGTCACGGTGAGACAGGCCAACCAGGGCGGGAAATCCCCTGTCATGGTTACATCACTTCCTGCCGGGGTCCGCATGGTGGTGCCGGCCCAGGTCGCACAGGCAACCGTATGAATAAATTATGAATTTATGGTCTGCAAATGAGTTCTGGTCAAATGTAGTGCACTGTATAGGGTGTGCACAAATGTAGTGCACTGTATAGGGTGTGCACAAATGTAGTGCACTGTATAGGGTGTGCACAAATGTAGTGCACTGTATAGGGTGTCATCTGGGACTTAGTCATGGATTTAACCAGTGAAAAGAATGGATTAAGACTGAGGAATTGGCACAAAATAGGCAAGTTTTTTGGGTGTCACTGAATGTTGTCTCTGTGGCACTATTTCACGGAGAATGTTTCCCAACCTAGTCCTACACTAAACAGTATGCTCAGTGGACCATCTCTGGGGAAACTAGACGTTTCATTTGTTTCCTTTCCTGTCTTATGTATTCACGCGCTAGTTGTGCTCCTTCTATTCCCGTCGAGTCTTCCCTAATCCTATGAATACTCCTGCTAATTTTAATAATGTTTTCCTCCTTCTCAGCCAATGGGCAGCAGCCCTCAGATGAGTGGCATGGCTGCGCTGGCTGCAGCTGCTGCGGCCACCCAGAAGATCCCGCCCTCCACGGCCACCATGCAGCTGCCAGCTGGTGCCACCATAGTCAAGACAGTGGCCATGAGCCCTGGCTCACAGACTGTCAAAGTAGCTTCGCCTGTTATGGTAAGATCCTGCTTGGACTAATAGCAACACACACACACACACACACTTCATGTAAACCTCTGACTGCTGTCAATTATAAAGTCTGCTGGCTGGCTCACTAGAGCGATTTGTAGTGTGTGATTTTTTTTTTTACCAATATCCACACTACCTACCGTACCACTTGGAATGAAGCAATGTATTAACCATGCGTTTATTCTAAGTGCAGTAGGAATTTATTCTGAAGAAAAATATAAAGGCAACATGTAAAGTGTTGGTCACATGGTTATTGAGCTCACATGGTCATGAGCTGAAATGAATGATCCCAGAAATGTTCCGTAAGCACAAAAAAGCTTATTTCTCTCAAATGTTGTGCACACATTTGTTTACATCCCTGTTAGTGAGTTTATCATTTGCCAAGATAATTCATCCACCTGACATGTATGGCATATCAAGAAATTGATAAAAACAGTATGATCATTACACAGGTGCGCCTGGTGCTGGGGACAATAAAAAGCCACTCTAAAATGATCCGTTTTGTCACACAACACAATGCCACAGATGTCTCAAGTTGAGGGAGCGTGCAATTGGTATGCTGACTACCGAGATGTTGCAAGAGAATTGAATGTTCATTTCTCTATCATAAGCCGCCTCGTCAGTTTAGCGAATTTGGAAGAAAAGTACAACCGGCCTCACAACCGCAGACCACGTGTAACCAGCCCAGGACCTACACATCCGGCTTCTTCGCCTGCGGGATCGTCTGAGACCAGCCACACAGGCAGCTGATGAAACATGGGACCAACACTTTACATGTTGCGTAAAAAAAAAAAAAAATCTGTATATACGGTGCATTCAGAAAGTATTCAGACCCCTTCACCTTTTCCACATTTTGTTATGTTAGACTTATTCTAAAATGGATTCAACAACAAAAAAATCCTCATCAACCTACACACAATACCCCACAATGACATCACAATACCCCACAATGACATCACAATATCCTATAATGACATCACAATACCCCACAATGACATCACAATACCCCACAATGACAAAGCAAAAACAGGTTTTTCATTTATTTAAAAAATAAGAAAACATATCACATTTACACATATTCAGACCCTTTACTCAGTACTTTGTTGAAGCTCCTTTGGCAGCGATTACAGCCTCAAGTCTTCTTGGGTATGACGCTACAAGCTCGGCACACCTGTATTTGGGGAGTTTCTCCCATCTCTGCATATCCTCTCAAGCTCTGTCAGGTTGGGGAGCGTTGCTGCACAGATATTTTCAGGTCTCTAGAGATGTTCAAGTCCACGCTCTGGCTGGGCCGCTCAAGAACATTCAGAGACTTGTCCTGAAGCCACTCCTGCATTCTCTTGGCTGTGTGCTGAGGGTCGTTGTCCTGTTGGAAAGTGAACCTTTGCCCCAGTCTGAGGTCCTGAGCGCTCTGGAGCAGGTTTTCATCAAGGATCCCTCTGTACTTTGCTCCATTCATTTTTCCCTCAATCCGGACTCAATCCCAGTCCCTGCCCCACAGCATGATGCTGCCACCACTATGCTTCAACGTAGGGATGGTGCCGGGTTTCTTCCAGATGTGACACATTGCATTCAGGCCAAAGAGTTCAATCTTGGTTTCATCAGACCAGAGAATCTTGTTTATCATGGTCTGAGTCCTTTAGGTGCCTTTTGGCAAACTCCAAGCGGGCTGTCATTTGCCTTTTACTGAGGATTGGCTTCAGTCTGGCCACTCCCATAAAGGCCTGATTGGTGGAGTGCTGCAGAGATGGTTGTCCTTCTGGAAGGTTCTCCCATCTCCACAGAGGAACTCTGGAGATCTGTCAGAGTGACCATCGGGTCCTTGGTGACCTCCCTGACCAAGGCCCTTCTCCCCCGATTGCTCAGTTTGGCCGAGCGGCCAGGTCGAGGAAGAGTCTTGGTGGTTCCAGACTTTTTCCATTTAAGAATGATGGAGGCCACTGTGTTCTTGGATCTTCAGTGCTGCAGACATTGTTTGGCACCCTTCCCCAGATCTTTGCCTCGACACAATCCTGTTTCGGAGCTCTACAGACAATTCCTTCGACCTCATGGCTTGGTTTTTGCTCTTGACGCACTGTCAACAGTGGGACCTTATATAGACAGGTGTGTGCATTCCCAAATCATGTCCAATCAATTGAATTTACCACAGGTGGACTCCAATCAAGTTGTAGAAACATCTCAAGGATGATCAATGGAAACAGGATGCACCTGAGCTCAATTTTGAGTCTCATAACAAAGGGTCTGAATACTTATGTAAATAAGGTATTTCAATTTTTTTTAATTTATAATACATTTGCAACAAAAAAAAAAGAAAAACCTGCTTTGTCATTATGGGCTGTTGTGGTTAGATTGATGAGGAAAAAAATTATTTTAATAATTGTATCCGTTTTAGAATAAGGCTGTAACGTATCAAAATGTGGAACAAGTCAAGGGGTCTGAGCACTTTCCCGAATGCCCTGTACATACAAAAGAATACCACACTGTGTTGTGACCATAACATTAGAGTACTTTTGAGAAAATATATTCAGTATTTGAAACAGGTGTCCAGCACCATTTCAAATGCCCAGCCCATATGGGCTTTAAAGGAACTACTTGCATTTAGAAACAAAAAGGAATAGTAGATATTTGAAACCTGACCCTGGCGCCTCCCTCCTCCATCCTCTCGCTCCTCCTCCTCTCAGATTAGTAACCCAGCTACTCGTATATTTGAAACCTGACCCTGGCGCCTCCCTCCTCCATCCTCTCGCTCCTCCTCCTCTCAGATTAGTAACCCAGCTACTCGTATATTTGAAACCTGACCCTGGCCCCTCCCTCCATCTCTCGCTCCTCCTCCTCTCAGATTAGTAACCCAGCTACTCGTATATTTGAAACCTGACCCTGGCCCCTCCCTCCTCCATCCTCTCGCTCCTCCTCCTCTCAGATTAGTAACCCAGACACTCGTATATTTGAAACCTGACCCTGGCCCCTCCCTCCATCTCTCGCTCCTCCTCCTCTCAGATTAGTAACCCAGCTACTCGTATATTTGAAACCTGACCCTGGCCCCTCCCTCCTCCATCCTCTCGCTCCTCCTCCTCTCAGATTAGTAACCCAGCTACTTGTATATTTGAAACCTGACCCTGGCCCCTCCCTCCTCTCGCTCCTCCTCCTCTCAGATTAGTAACCCAGCTACTCGTATATTTGAAACCTGACCCTGGCCCCTCCCTCCTCCATCCTCTCGCTCCTCCTCCTCTCAGATTAGTAACCCAGCTACTCGTATATTTGAAACCTGACCCTGGCCCCTCCCTCCTCTCGTTCCTCCTCCTCTCAGATTAGTAACCCAGCTACTCGTATGCTGAAGACTGCTGCGGCTCAGGTGGGCACATCCGGTGTCGCCGCACCCGGAACGCCCAATCGGCCAATCATCACCGTGCACAAGTCTGGCACGGTGACGGTTGCCCAGCAACACCAGGTGGTTACCACGGTAGTGGGAGGAGTCACCAAGACCATCACTCTGGTCAAGAGTCCCCTCACTCTGGGGGGAGGTGGCACGCTGGTAAGATCACACCTGACCGACGCTGTTTAGTGGCCTTAGCAGGATCGCTAAGTTAGCTAGCGAACTCTGATAAATATTCATAACTTGAACAACGTTTTATAATTCAGTATGGAATTTAAGATTTTTCTGGTTCGGTTTCTGCACTACTGGTTGTAATTGTTGGTTAGACTAAGCAACATCAAAAAAATGTATTTAAAACAAACAATAATAACATTTTAAGCAAGTCAGCTGGCCAGCTCATTGACCCCTGGCTTAGCAATGACTCACTGCATCTGTTTTGTGCCCCGTTCTAAGCTGACTGCGGCCAACCAGGGTCAAAACAAAGTGATGTCTGGCAAGGACGTGCAGCATTGGGTTAGTTAGGATACCTTCTGTTGTCTTTTACATGTAGAGTGGAACAGTCCATTCCCCCCATGGGGGTCACATATTAAACATGTACAGTGGAACAGTCCATTCCCCCCATGGGGGTCACATATTAAACATGTACAGTGGAACAGTCCATTCCTCCATGGGGGTCACATATTAAACATGTACAGTGGAACAGTCCATTCTCCCCATGAGGGTCACATATTAAACATGTACAGTGGAACAGTCCATTCCCCCCATGGGGGTCACATATTAAACATGTACAGTGGAACAGTCCATTCCCCCCATGGGGGTCACATATTAAACATGTACAGTGGAACAGTCCATTCCTCCATGGGGGTCACATATTAAACATGTACAGTGGAACAGTCCATTCCCCCCATGGGGGTCACATATTAAACATGTACAGTGGAACAGTCCATTCTCCCCATGGGGGTCACATATTAAACATGTACAGTGGAACAGTCCATTCTCCCCATGGAGGTCACATATTAAACATGTACAGTGGAACAGTCCATTCTCCCCATTGGGGTCACATATTAAACATGTACAGTGGAACAGTCCATTCTCCCCATGGGGGTCACATATTAAACATGTATTGTACTGTATACACTCACTGTATTGTAAGTTGCTTTGGATAAAAGCATCTGCTAACTGGCATGAATAAATGAATCAACTTTATGTGTCCGATTTCAAATATATAGTTTCCTCAGCCATGTAAGTACAACAATACACACACATTATATGGTGTTAAATAGACATATCTTTATAAGTCATGTGGAAGCGTCATAGTGTCATATGCTGTATTACATTGAATAGAAATAGATGTTGACTTTGATAGTAAAAGCCTCTGCAATCTGACGGTCTCCCCTACCTCCTGTTCTCAAAGCTGTCCAACCTGTCCAACCTGGGGAAGGTGATGTCTGTGGTCCAGACCAAGCCTGGCCAGACCGGAGCGGTGACGGGACAGGCTGGCTCCAGCCTACAGCACATCCTACAGGTCAGTATTACATTTAGTTATGTAATAAAGGTCAGTAATACATTTAGTTATATAATACAGGGCTGTATTACATTTAGTTATTTAATACAGCACATCCTACAGGTCGGTATTACGTTTAGTTATATAATACAGCTCAGTAATACATTTAGTTATTTAACACAGGTCAGTGTTACCTGTAGTTATTTAACACAGGTCAGTGTTACCTGTAGTTATTTAACACAGGTCAGTGTTACCTGTACTTATTTAACACAGGGCGGTGCTACCTGTTCTTATTTTACACAGGGCGGTTCTACCTGTAGTTTTGTAACAAGGGACGGTTCTAGCTGGGCTTATGTAACACGGGACGGTGCTACCTGTAGTTTTGTAACAAGGGACGGTTCTAGCTGGGGTTATGTAACACGGGACGGTGCTACCTGTAGTTTTGTAACAAGGGACGGTTCTAGCTGGGGTTATGTAACACGGGACGGTGCTACCTGTAGTTTTGTAACAAGGGACGGTTCTAGCTGGGCTTATGTAACACGGGACGGTGCTACCTGTAGTTTTGTAACAAGGGACGGTTCTAGCTGGGCTTATGTAACACGGGACGGTGCTACCTGTAGTTTTGTAACAAGGGACGGTTCTAGCTGGGCTTATGTAACACGGGACGGTGCTACCTGTAGTTTTGTAACAAGGCGGTTCTAGCTGGGCTTATGTAACACGGGGCGGTGCTACCTGTAGTTTTGTAACAAGGGCGGTTCTAGCTGGGCTTATGTAACACGGGACGGTGCTACCTGTAGTTTTGTAACAAGGGACGGTTCTAGCTGGGGTTATGTAACACGGGACGGTGCTACCTGTAGTTTTGTAACAAGGGACGGTTCTAGCTGGGCTTATGTAACACGGGACGGTGTTACCTGTGTTTATGTAACACGGGACGGTGTTACCTGTGTTTATGTCATGTACGTGGCAGGGTCAGTACACAATCAACTTATTTGGTGAATTCACATTGACAGCGTATTCTTTTCCATAGTCACTGTGGTTTGAGATCCTGTGGCGATAAGATCTAGAATATGTTCTGATGTATAGAGAATTAGTCTCCAACTGTCTACCAAGCTGAAATGGTCAGTGCTTGTTGTTTTTATGCGTAGAAGAACAGGCGGTTTAGTCCTTCTTTGACGGATATTACACCAACTACAAGGTGGGGCTCTATTACAGCACGATGTTCGTCAGCTTCCACCTCTCGTCTTCACTTCTGACCCCTCTCTCTCTCTCTCTCTCTCTCTCTCCTTCCTGTCCCCCAGACGAAGGGTCCGCTCCCGGCGGGTACTATCCTGAAGCTGGTGACATCAGCCGACGGCACGCCCACCACCATCATCACCACTTCCAAGGCCGGGTGCACCGTCGGGGGCAAGCCCACCATCTTGTCCTACAGCAGCATGCCCACTTCCACCTCCAAGCCGGGCACCCACATCATACCCATGTCCACCATCGGACAAACGGGTCCGTCTGCTTCCTATCGATCATTCCTATCAACTAATCTGTCAATCTAATGTATTTGTCCACTGCAGGTCAGGATCCTTTTTGTTGTCACGTGTCGGTCTCTGAAAAAGGTCTCTTGCCACGCACCAAGTACATGGATTTGACAGTCAAACTATCACTTAAATAGCAGCCAACCGTTGTCGCTGCTGATATCCTATGCCACGTCGTGATTCGTTTTATGTTAACTAACAGGAAAAAGTGGTCTGTTCCCTTTTCTGTGATGGCAGTCTCCTGACATCAACATTCGACATTCCCAAAATATAGATATTTGACTTGAATCAAAAAAATGCAACACTTCGTGATGAAGCTAGCGATCTTCTTCAAATGGTCTTCTAACCAGGGATTCACACGATTCCCAGATTCGGTGTGTTTTTTTT
The DNA here is from genome assembly GCA_030435695.1 of Brachymystax lenok tsinlingensis. Taxonomy (NCBI): domain Eukaryota; kingdom Metazoa; phylum Chordata; class Actinopteri; order Salmoniformes; family Salmonidae; genus Brachymystax; species Brachymystax lenok. Next base: position 41,661,098 of record CM059803.1, read on the forward strand.
GTTCTTGCTGTTTTAACAGGACGTGCAACCTCATCTCCCCCTTCTCGCGCAATTTGATTTCAACGTGATAATCGATACGAGTGATTGACTAAACAGTGTGCTTCTCTTTCTATTCCGGCGACCACCGTATCAAAATGCAACCATTACAAAAAAAAATCTGTGTTCAGCAGGTTGTCCTCCAACCAGTGATGGGGGGGGGTATATTTCCAGTTTCTATGTGGTTTTGAGTTGTGGTCTTTTCAATGACGCATAAAATGTTTTTAAATTAAATTGAGTCATTTAAACATTAAGACAAAAAATTCCTAACTGAAAAACTGGCATCAACACGTCCCCGTCATCAAAGGGATTATTTCATTACGAATAAACCTACCTAATGCAACAATGCTGTAATGTTAGTTCGCGGATATGCATCTTTCAAATTACTATATATATATATATATATATATATATATATATATTATTTAAGCAGGGAGTCACCATTGAGACCAGGTAGTCTTTCACAAGGAGCCCTGCATATACAATGACAAAATCTAAACCAATATAAAACCGGTCAAGTACAGCACAACACAAATACTCGAGAAAAACAATTACGTTTTACCATTTAAGAAGGTGAGAAATCCGTATTTGAAACAGGAAGTGCTAACCAATCTTATGAATGGGTTTGGTATCATGTTTTAATATTTTTTTTTGTGCTGACTAGTCGATTGTTTGGTCAATAGGCCGTTAATCAGTCAAGCTTTCTTTTTTTTCGAGCAGTAGAAAATATATATATATATATATATATATATATATATATATATATATATATATATATATATATATATATTATTTTTTATGGCAAATGAGACACCAATTTATTGAATTCCATTTGCCAGTTTTGTCAATTTAGTGATTGTCTTTTGTTTGGAGCGTTACTGGCAATGTTGAGTAAGGATGTGCACCTGATTACACAGAGAAGTAGGCCTATAGGCTACCTGGCCTGATTACACAGAGAAGTAGGCCTATAGGACTACCTGGCCTGATTACACAGAGAAGTAGGCCTATAAGGCTACCTGGCCTGATTACACAGAGAAGTAGGCCTATAGGACTACCTGGCCTGATTACACAGAGAAGTAGGCCTATAGGCTACCTGGCCTGATTACACAGAGAAGTAGGCCTATAGGCTACCTGGCCTGATTACACAGAGAAGTAGGCCTATAGGACTACCTGGCCTGATTACACAGAGAAGTAGGCCTATAGGCTACCTGGCCTGATTACACAGAGAAGTAGGCCTATAGGCTACCTGGCCTGATTACGCAGAGAAGTAGGCCTATAGGCTACCTGGCCTGATTACGCAGAGAAGTAGGCCTATAGGATCCCTGGCCTGATTACACAGAGAAGTAGGCCTATAGGCTACCTGGCCTGATTACACAGAGAAGTAGGCCTATAGGACTACCTGGCCTGATTACACAGAGAAGTAGGCCTATAGGCGACCTGGCCTGCGTTGAAAATTTAAGCATATAAATGTGCCCATTTGGGGATCTGATAGTAATTCTGATTGTCTTAACCCACCACCACTAATGACCTGTGGAGCTTCTCAAAGTCATGTTCTCTTCACCCCAAACAACAAGCAAACTAAGTCTGTTTTTACATCCATTGAGAATGACAATAGTTCCTCCATGTCTAGATCTCTCCCTGTCGATAACCACGCAGCGTGAAAGGGGATAAATGTCATGCTCTGATCCAATGGAAACGTCATGAGATGGGTCTAATCCCTTGTGCAAAATAGCTTCCAGCGGTGTCTGTCCTGACCTCACTGGCACTGGAAACTCTTGAGGGCCCGGAATATTTTTTATACAATATTGCAAGTTCGTTAGTGCAAGCTTTGGGCCCAAGTTAATAGTCGATACAATGTTTCAAGTTCGTTGCAGACAGGCCATGTGTAGCCATGGTGATTTTTATAAGATATTTATTTTTTCTATCCAGATATCTTCTACCTGCAGGCTGCAATGTTTTTATTTGTTGTCTTTATGTAGACTATTTTTACATAGTTGGCAATAGAAGTTACTTTTTAGGTTTTTATCATTTACATTTGGAATAGAATTTTTAAAATAGCCACATGATAATGATTTTGAAATACAAAGACATTTATTTTAAATTTAAATCGTTCCATGAAAAAGGTGCATATGAAAACCATAACTGGCACACAGATTGGTAGAAATGAAGAAACATTTGCAAGAAAGTCCATCATCTCTGTAGGCTTTGGCTGTGGTCTCCCGCACGCGTAGAGGGAGTGACTGGATCAAAGTTGATTGAGAGACACGGAGGGTGGGAAAAAAAGAGAACGTAGGGGAACACAACGGATCACTTGGCTTGGTTTCTTGTTGTTGTTGTTGTTGTTGTGAGTCGCTAATGCACATAACAAACGGAAGGAACACTGGAGTCTTATGTGAATTTAACGTTTTGTCTTTGGGACAATTTCACCTGCCACAAAGCAGACTCCTGTATGACTGCATCATTGGCCCCTAGTTGTCATACCACCCATAGGATTTTACTTGAAATTTTGTGAAAAATGTCTTATAGTTTTAACGCCAAAACAATTCCATTTGTCACATCCCTATTGGGAACAGAACTGTATTGAGGTCGGGATTTTCTTCCATGAGCAGAATGTTGGCCCAGTTCCATCTCTTCCCACTGCCCGCCACTGGGCTTCCTACCATCACCATATTTGGCGGGGAGTGGAAATTCCAACCGGATTCTTCAGGTTTATACATCTGGTGAAGCGTCTGGCTCCTTGTTCTAGCTATGACATAGTTTTCAACTTAAGTTTTTTGGGGGAATATAAATTTAATTTTCAACATTAATTTCCAATGGTATTGTACTTGATCAGGTAACTACTGACTGAGTTCAAAAGCGTGCTGTGATTTTATTTTGTTCATATACCAGAAATGGGTTTCCCCTGCCTACTACATATAACTGTACTAATGTGTTTTAATATGTTGTCTGGTCAGGAATGACAGGCAGTGGTATGAAGTCCCCCATTACCATCATCACCACTAAGATGATGACACCAGGCACCGGGACACCAGGCAAGATCATCAGCTCTATGCCCAGAGCTGGGGCTGGCCAGCAGGGACTCACACAGGTACCCTAACCCCCCCTCTATCCCCTCTCTAACCTTGGGGCTGGCACCACACCCTCATAGCTACATGTTTTCCCCTGAGAGACGTTAAGGCCAGGCACCACACCCTCATAGCTACATGTGTCCCAGTGACGACAAATCTCAATTTGTCGTCACATTTGTCGTCAAATCCCCCTCCCTCTGTGGAAAGATGAGACTCGCGAACACGCTGGTTTTGCTCTACGACCCCCTCAAATGACACAGGACGGTACAACTTCTTCTGCCAACTGTAGCGTCCCAAAGGTTTGGGCTGTACACTATATAGATGACCCCCTGTGGAAAGGTGAGACTCAACACGTACATGTTGGTTGTTCCCACGAGCCTCACAAGACTCATCCGAAGATCCCCGGTACCAGTTGAAACATTATTTTTTATGAAAAGATTATATGGGAGATTTAGTTTAGTACCAAAAATAAGGGGTTAAATTATCCTTGATATGACCATCTTTAAAACAATTCCACATGTTCGCTTAGTAGAACCTTCTAGACTCTAAGAGGGTTAAAGAGACTAATACACTGAATTAAGACGCCCAAATGCCTAGTTAGATCCAGTCGCTAACGCTTCAAAGTAAATTACTAAATCTACTGTAGTGCAGTTTGTAACACTCTATGAAATGGGCTTTTAAAAAAATGTAATTTTAAATGTGAGCGTTTGAAATGATTTGATTTTAGTGGATTAAAATGCATGCAAATGTTGATGATAAAACGAAAGAAAATATACAGTGGGGCAAAAAAGTATTTAGTCAGCCACCAATTGTGCAAGTTCTCTCACTTAAAAAGATGAGAGGCCTGTAATTTTCATCATAGGTACACTTCAACTATGACAGACAAAATGAGGAAAAAATTCCAGAAAATCACATTGTAGGATTTTTTATGAATTTATTTGCAAATTATGGTGGAAAATAAGTATTTGGTCACATACAAACAAGCAAGATTTCTGGCTCTCACAGACCTGTAACTTCTTCTTTAAGAGGCTCCTCTGTCCTCCACTCGTTACCTGTATTAATGGCACCTGTTTGAACTTGGTATCAGTATAAAAGACACCTGTCCACAACCTCAAACAGTCACACTCCAAACTCCACTATGGCCAAGACCAAAGAGCTGTCAAAGGACACCAGAAACAAAATTGTAGACCTGCACCAGGTTGGGAAGACTGAATCTGCAATAGGTAAGCAGCTTGGTTTGAAGAAATCAACTGTGGGAGCAATTATTAGGAAATGGAAGACATACAAGACCACTGATAATCTTCCTCGATCTGGGGCTCCACGCAAGATCTCACCCGTGGGGTCAAAATGATCACAAGAACGGTGAGCAAAAATCCCAGAACCACACGGGGACCTAGTGAATGACCTGCAGAGAGCTGGGACCAAAGTAACAAAGCCTACCATCAGTAACACACTACGCCGCCAGGGACTCAAATCCTGCAGTGCCAGACGTGTCCCCCTGCTTAAGCCAGTACATGTTCAGGCCCGTCTAAAGTTTGCTAGAGAGCATTTGGATGATCCAGATGAGGATTGGGAGAATGTCAGATGAAACCAAAATATAACGTTTTGGTAAAAACTCAACTCGTCATGTTTGGAGGACAAAGAATGCTGAGTTGCATCCAAAGAACACCATACCTACTGTGAAGCATGGGGGTGGAAACATCATGCTTTGGGGCTGTTTTTCTGCAAAGGGACCAGGACGACTGATCCGTGTAAAGGAAAGAATGAATGGGGCCATGTATCGTGAGATTTTGAGTAAAAACCTCCTTCCATCAGCAAGGGCATTGAAGATGAAATGTGGCTGGGTCTTTCAGCATGACAATGATCCCAAACACACTGCCCGGGCAACGAAGGAGTGGCTTCGTAAGAAGCATTTCAAGGTCCTGGAGTGGCCTAGCCAGTCTCCAGATCTCAACCCCATAGAAAATCTTTGAAAGTCCGTGTTGCCCAGCGACAGCCCCAAAACATCACTGCTCTAGAGGAGATCTGCATGGAGGAATGGGCCAAAATACCAGCAACAGTGTGTGAAAACCTTGTGAAGACTTACAGAAAATGTTTGACCTCTGTCATTGCCAACAAAGGGTATATAACAAAGTATTGAGATAAACTTTTGTTATTGACCAAATACTTATTTTCCACCATAATTGGCAAATAAATTCATAAAAAATCCTACAATGTGATTTTCTGGATTTTTTTTCCTCGTGTTGTCTGTCATAGTTGAAGTGTACCTATGATGAAAATTACAGGCCTCTCTCATCTTTTTAAGTGAGAGAACTTGCACAATTGGTGGCTGACTAAATACTTGTTTTCCCCACTGTATAAGAATATATACGTTTTTATTTTATTTTTTACATTTTTGTGTTTACTTTAAAAAAATTCTAATATGAATTTAATATTACTTTCTAAATTGGTGCCTGGCCTTAAGTTGTGGACACGTTATTTGTTACACTTTTTGTTTTTCCATCCAGGACCTGAATTACTGGTTGTCCACTGCCTTTCCCAACAACCCCAGATATATATACACACACACACACACACACACACACACACACACTGAGAGGCAAAGAGTCAGCCATACTGAAGAACCCTGGATTGAGAGCAATTGTGCTTAACTGTATTTATTATGGATCTCCATTAGTTCCTGCCAAGGCAGCAGCTACTCTTCCTGGGGTTTATTATGGATCCCCATTAGTTCCTGCCAAGGCAGCAGATACTCTTCCTGGGGTTTATTATGGATCCCCATTAGTTCCTGCCAAGGCAGCAGCTACTCTTCCTGGGGTTTATTATGGATCCCCATTAGTTCCTGCCAAGGCAGCAGATACTCTTCCTGGGGTTTATTATGGATCCCCATTAGTTCCTGCCAAGGCAGCAGATACTCTTCCTGGGGTTTATTATGGATCCCCATTAGTTCCTGCCAAGGCAGCAGATACTCTTCCTGGGGTTTATTATGGATCCCCATTAGTTCCTGCCAAGGCAGCAGCTACTCTTCCTGGGGTTTATTATGGATCCCCATTAGTTCCTGTCAAGGCAGCAGATACTCTTCCTGGGGTTTATTATGGATCCCCATTAGTTCCTGCCAAGGCAGCAGATACTCTTCCTGGGGTTTATTATGGATCCCCATTAGTTCCTGCCAAGGCAGCAGATACTCTTCCTGGGGTTTATTATGGATCCCCATTAGTTCCTGCCAAGGCAGCAGCTACTCTTCCTGGGGTTTATTATGGATCCCCATTAGTTCCTGCCAAGGCAGAAGCTACTCTTCCTGGGGTTTATTATGGATCCCCATTCGTTCCTGCCAAGGCAGCCCGGGACTATTTTAATGTATTTAAGGCCTCTATGTATCTAACAGGCTGTTATTATAATGATGTTTCTACCAGGTGGTGCTGAAGGGTGCCCCAGGACAGCCCGGAACTATTTTACGGACCGTCCCCATGGGAGGTGTACGTCTCGTCTCCCCGGTAACGGTTTCCGGTGTCAAACCTAACGTCACCACCCTGGTCGTCAAGGGAACCACAGGTAAAGGAGCTCGGTGATAGTCTCATCCCAGCTTTGCTAGTCATGTCTATAGTTATGCCGATTTTTAAATATGATTTAGTTAGTGACACGTTGAATCGTCAACGGTCACCGTCATGCTTTAGCTTGTTGCCCGGTTTTGCAGCATCAGTCCCGTTTACACCCGGGTACCAGTCTGTTAGCGCTACCAATGGCCGTCCCTCTGAACAGGTGTGACTACGTTGGGTACGATGACTGGCACAGTGTCGACCAGCCTGGCAGGAGGAAGTGTTGCCGCGGTTGCTCCTATCGCCACCTTGGGCACCATGCCGACCCTGCCGGGACAGGTCACCGTCTCCGCAGCACAGGTACAGTTCATGTAGATGACGTAGGATGCATTTTCGCAGGTAGCCCAATTCTGATCTTTTGCACAGTTATTGGCAAAATAGCTGATTTTTGTTTTTTAATTGATTAATTGATTTAATTAATTTAATTAAATTTTTAATTGGTCAAAAGTGCAATTAGTGACTAAAAAAAGATCAGATTTGTCTGCCTGTGTAAATGCAGCCTTAGTGTCTTACCTACCACATTTGCTATGTCAGTCCAGGACAGGTTATAACCAGTTTGGTACAGATACATACTGTCGTCATTAATACTTGGAATGGGTTGACTCCCATTTAAAATTGCATGATAAGCTTGTCCTGGTGGCATACACCTGGGAGACACCAAGCTGACTTTGCAGTGCTTCTTGTATGAACCGTGGACATTTATTTTTCTGTTCAGACATGCCACCGTGAAAACATAACACTTGGAGTGATTGAATTCCATTTATTGAAGTGTTTTTTGTTATTTTTTTCGAATTTTTCTTGGCAAGATTGAATTATTTTATTGACCTCTTGTGTGTCTGTCCTCCAGGCAGGAAGCCAGGCCACCCAGGTGACCTTGATCACGACCCCTAGCGGCGTGGAGGCTCAGCCTGTCCACGACCTCCCGGTCTCCATCCTGTCCTCCCCCACCTCCGCCGACGCCTCCTCCACCCAGCCCGAGGCGGGCGACCCAGGCACCGTGACCCTGGTCTGCTCAAACCCGCCCTGCGAGACCCACGAGACCGGCACTACCAATACGGCTACAACGGCCTCCGCTAACATGACTGGTAACGGTGGGGTGGAGAGGGTGTGTTCAAACCCCCCCTGCGAGACCCATGAGACCGGCACCACCAATACTCAAACGACAGCGTCCTCCAACATGGGCCAGGTACAGCAGGTGTGCACCAACCCACCGTCAGAGACCCACGATACAGGCACCACCAACACCCAGACCACCGCCAGCTGCAACATGGGGTCCAACCAGCAACAACAAGGCTCCTGCGTAACCGACCCCAGCGGGTCTGATCCCACGTCCTCTCCGCCCCCTTCCTCCGGAGCCCTCTCCCCCTCGTCTGTCTCTGGTGCCAGCTCTGTGCCTGGGGTGCTGCGACCGGAGACCCTGAGAACGGGGACCACCTACACCTCGACCACCGCCCGCTCTAACATGGGCTCTGACAAAATGGGGATGACGCTCAGCTCCTCGTCCTCCGATAACCAGAGCAAGTCATCCAGCGGTGGAGGAGGAGGGTCCCCCCTCACCTCTCCTGTCTGCTCCAGTCCACCCTGTGAAACACACCAGACTGGCACTAGCACTACGTCGACGCAGGACAACTCCAGTATGGGCAGCGGGCAGACTACAGGGACAGTACAAAACGTGTGTTCCAATCCGCCGTGTGAGACGCATGAGACGGGGACCACCAACACCCCATCTCAGACTACGTCCAACCTGGCGGGAACAGGGACAGGAACGGGCACGGTCCAGAGAGTGTGTTCCAATCCGCCGTGTGAGACGCATGAGACGGGGACGACCAACACCCCTTCTCAGACTACGTCCAACCTGGCGGGAACAGGGACAGGAACGGGCACGGTCCAGAGAGTGTGTTCCAATCCGCCGTGTGAGACGCATGAGACGGGGACCACCAACACAGCTACCACAGGTAGGACCTACTGCTACCTGTCCACTGAGCATGACTGTGTCTTTAACCCGTCGCTTTCTTAAAGTTGACTGATTCGGGTTCGTACGGTCAGGTTTCGTACGGTTATGAAAATCCTGGAAAAGTCATTGTATTTGAAAATATTTTTTTTGCCGGGGCCTGGAAATGTTTGGGGAAATGATCAAATCGGAAAAGTAATGGAAATTAATTTAATGTAATTTATGTTAATGTCATTTATTTAGGCACAGTTTTTAAATATTTTAATTAAATCAAATAAAAATCAACATACTTTTGATCATGTAGTGTACACCTGCTCCTCCAACATCTCATTCCAAAACCATGGGCATTAATATGGAGTTGGTCCCCCCCCCCTTAGCTGCTATAACAGCCTCCACTCTTCTGGGAAGGCTTTCCACTAGATGTTGGAACATTGCTGTGGGGACTTGCTTCCATTCAGCCACAAGTGATTAGGCTTGGCTCGCAGTCTGCTGGCTCTGCTGGCTCGCAGTCTGCTGGCTCGCAGTCTGCTGACTCGCAGTCTGCTGGCTCGCAGTCTGCTGGCTCTGCTGGCTCCCAGTCTGCTGGCTCCCAGTCTGCTGGCTCGCAGTCTGCGTTCCAATTCATCCCAAAAGGTGTTCGATGGGGTTGAAGTCAGGGCTTTGTGCAGGCCAGTCAAGTTCTTCCACACCGATCTCGACAAACCATTTCTGTATGGACCTCGCTTTGTGCCCAGGGGCGTTGTCATGCTGAAAGGGCCTTTGATGCCACAAAGTTGGAAGTACAGAATTGTCTCGGATGTCATTGTATGCTGTAGCGTTAAGATTTCCCTTCATTGGAACTAAGGGACCCGAACCATGAAAAACAGCCCCAGACCATTATTCCTCCTCCACCAAACTTTACAGCTGGCACTATGCATTGGGGCAGGTAGCGTTCTCCTGGCATCCGCCAAACCCAGATTCGTCCGTCGGACTGCCAGATGGTGAAGTGTGATTCATCACTCCAGAGAACGTGTTTCTACTGCTCCAGAGTCCAATGGCGGTGAGCTTTTACACCACTCTAGCCGACGCTTGGCGTTGCCCATGGTGATCCTAGGCTTGTGTGCGGCTGCTCGGACATGGAAACCCATTTCATGAAGCTCCCGACAAACAGTTTTATTGTGCTGATGTTGGTTCCAGGGGCAATTTGGAACTCCGTAGGCAGTGTTGCAACCGAAGGGACAGACAAATTTACGCGCTTCAGCACTCAGTGGTGCCGTTCTGTGAGCTTGCCGAGCCGTTGTTGTTCCTAGACGTTTCCACTTCACAATAACAGCGCTGTAGGGCTGACGCCAATTAGTCGATTGTTTGTTCGTTAGGCTGTTGATCGACCGAGATTTGTTTTAGTGGAGCAGTAGCTAAAACGTACAGTACCAGTCCAGTTTGGGGACAGCTACTCATTCAAGGGGTTTTTCTTTATTATTTTTTTACTATTTTCTACATTGTAGAATAATAGTGAAGACATCAAAACTAGGAAATAGCAGATATGGAATCATGTAGTAACCCCCCCAAAAAAAGTGTTAAACAAATCAAAATGTTTTATTTGAGAATCTTCAAAGTGGCTACCCTTAGCCTTGATTACAGCGTTGCACACTCTTGGCATTTGGGTGCTGGTACTGTTTAATATTTAGGTGCAGGAGCTCCACAGATCGTCTCCACAATCTTGAGACTGATTCCCTGACCTGTCAATGTTTTATGATTTTTGTTATACTGGTTTTTACTAGATTACTTGTAGTTTTTTTTACGTTGTTTGTCTGTAATTTTTTGGAATGACTTGGTGCTGCCTGTCTTGGCCAGGACGCTCTTGGAAAAAGAGATTTCAAATCTCAATGAGCCCTTCCTGGTTAAATAAAGGATAAATAAAAAAAAATACTTTTCAACAAACAGGAGCTCTAGCAGTAGAACATTTTGAGGTGCCGGTAATCCCTCCGGCGAGCTCTTGCCCAAGTTGAGCACTGCTACTTATCCCGACCTCACTGGCACTGGAAATTCTGAGGGCCCGGAATATTTTATACAATGTTGCAGGTTCGTTAGTGCAAGCTTTGGGCCCAAGTTAATAGTCGATACAATGTTTCAAGTTTGTTGCTGACAGGCCATGTGTAGCCATGGTGATTTTATAAGATATTTTTTATTTTTAATCAGGATATTTTCTACCTGCAGGCTGGAATGTTTTTATTTGTTGGCTTTATGTAGGCTATTTTTTTTTTGTTTACTTCTAATTCCGTTACAAACCTAAAGTTACATGTTTTCTATCATTTTCATTTAGATTTGGATAGAATTTTGCAGCTTTTTGGGGGGGTTATTTATTGTCGAGCTTTAGAAACCGAAGACATACTGCAACATTTTAGTAGCCTAGCTAGGACTATGGCATGTGTCTGTACCAGTGGAGGCTCCTCAGAGGAGGAAGAGGAGGACCAGCTTCCTCAGTGAATTTCATAAAAATGTAAGTTGTAAATCATTAAATGTATCCTTTTTAGATATATCTATACTAAATATAATCATATCACCAAATAATTGATTAAAACACACTGTTTTGCAAAGAAGGTAGCCTCCGCAGCACTCTGTAGGATAGCACCATGGTGTAGCCAGAGGACAGCTAGCTTCCGTCCTCCTCTGGGTACATTGACTTCAATACAACACCTAGGAGGCTCATGGTTCTCACCCGCTTCCATAGACTTACATAGTAATTATGACAACTTCCGGAGGACGTCCTCCAACCTGTCAGAGCTCTTGCAGCATGAACTGATATGTTGTCCACCCAATCAAAGGATCAGAGAATTATCATAGTACTGAAAGCAGAAGCTAGCTAGCACTGCAGTGGATAAAATGTGGTGGGTAGTTGAGAGAGAGAGAGAGAGAGAGAGAGAGAGAACAGTTTTTAACAAATTAATTTCATCCAAAATGAAGGAGAAGCAAGAGTGAAATAGAGAGATTTAGTATATATTCCTAGCAAATGCCGCTAGCTAGTTTAGCCTACTGAAACAACCTGCCCAAACAGAGGGATGTTTATGTTAGCTAGCTGGCTATGACTTTCCAACACAACACTGGAACTGTTCCAAGTCAAGGTAAAGCGTTCTGCTAATTACTCATGTACTGCCACCGGGGCCTTGTCGGGTGTAACTGCTTACTGACTGTACACTGTTGACGTCACTGCGGGTTTACTAACACATTAGTTCTGTTAGCTGTGCTGCCTATGACGGTACTTTAGCTATTATTATAGGCAGTGGGGGGGGACCCTGTGTAGAGGTCCCCCCCTGGCCTGGTCACAAACAGCTGACGCGTTGTTGCATTTGAAGAGTCCACAAAGGGAATGGGACAAGGTAACCTTTACACGTGATCAGGGGTGTATTCATTCCGTCGAGAAAAAAAAAACGTTTTATTAAACGGAAGCAAAAAAAAAAAAAAAAACGTGTATAAACAAACCTAGAATTTGTCCCAATGGAAACTCTCGTTTTGCAACAGTTTGGACTAATGATGACACCCTAGATCAGCTAGATGCCGGCAAGAGTGTGCAAGGGAATAGTGAATGTGTCGCTGGTCTGTCGACCTCAAAATGCGCTGTGTGCACCTACGCTGTAAACTTTTAGTCGTAGGCGATGGTTGTAGCTACAGGGGGGAAATGTGAGTATCATGTAGGAGCCTCAACCTATCGCTGTTACATGGAACTGGGTGAAGGGAATATGAATGACAGTCATCCAATACGCTGTGTAATAGAAATAAGGCCGGTGCTCATGAAAAAACAAAGCGTGTCCTCCCTCGTCGTTAAGTGTCACCGACCACCACTAGTCTGTGTCCTTACCGTCCACTGAAACGCTGTAAACGATGCCAGCCATCATCAGGCTGTAATCTCATACAGTGGATGAATCAGCTGGTTAACTTATTTCGACTCGCTTGTTCGTCCTATTGTCATTTTACTAGTAATTTATACTCGCGTTGTGAATCCTTTTGTCTTATAACTTTTGACAACCAAGGTTACATTTTCTGTAGGCTACAGCAATGACCAGTTGTAAACGAAACTTGGTGTGGTAATCAAGTTTAATAGAATATTTGATCATTGCCATTTAGTGATGGTGTGATACAGTGCACTGGCTGGCTCATGTGTGGGTCTGGGAGGAGGTGTGTGTGTGTGAGACACTGCAGTTCGGCAGCGCTTCGTGAACGGTATGGAAGCGGGCCAAAATGAATTGACAACCTAAAAATCCATTGCGCAGACCAGGTAGAAACGTGGGCCTTGTGTTTCACACGTCCTTGAGGACGGTCGACCATCCTCCGGGAGAGATAATGGGTGGTCTAACATCCTCCTGGAGAGAGAATGGGTGGTCTAACATCCTCCTGGAGAGAGAATGGGTGGTCTAACATCCTCCTGGAGAGAGAATGGGTGGTCTAACATCCTCCTGGAGAGATAATGGGTGGTCTAACATCCTCCTGGAGAGATAATGGGTGATCTAACATCCTCCTGGAGAGATAATGGGTGGTCTAACATCCTCCGGGAGAGATAATGGGTGGTCTAACATCCTCCGGGAGAGATAATGGGTGGTCTAACATCCTCCTGGAGAGATAATGGGTGGTCTAACATCCTCCGGGAGAGATAATGGGTGGTCTAACATCCTCCTGGAAAGATAATGGGTGGTCTAACATCCTCCTGGAGAGAGAATGGGTGGTCTAACATCCTCCGGGAGAGATAATGGGTGGTCTAACATTCTCCGGGAGAGATACTGGGTGGTCTAACATCCTCCTGGAGAGATAATGGGTGGTCTAACATCCTCCTGGAGAGATAATGGGTGGTCTAACATCCTCCGGGAGAGATAATGGGTGGTCTAACATCCTCCTGGAGAGATAATGGGTGGTCTAACATCCTCCGGGAGAGATAATGGGTGGTCTAACATTCTCCGGGAGAGATACTGGGTGGTCTAACATCCTCCTGGAGAGATAATGGGTGGTCTAACATCCTCCGGGAGAGATAATGGGTGGTCTAACATCCTCCTGGAGAGATAATGGGTGGTCTAACATCCTCCGGGAGAGATAATGGGTGTGCAGGGTTTTATTCCCCTCAAACTACATTTTAGAAATGATCTGCTCAACCGGACCTTGAAAAACTGGCGCGGATGTGTTTGAGAAGACCCAGTATCTCTCCAGACTGACGGTTGACTACGTTTAAAAAAAAAAAACATTTATGACATTCGTTTTAATTATTGTCCTACTGTTGGGGACATTTTTTATTCATAATGTTGGGATGTCTCTCTGCCCTCCAGCCCAGCCTGGTGACTCGACACAAGGAGACAATGGAACTACAGAGGCTCCCTCGTCGTCCTCGGCAACCACCGAGTCCAGCGCCGTGACGACATCTGGCAGAGCCGTCACCACGGTTACTCAATCCACGCCCACACCTGGGCCCTCCGTACCTGTAAGGACATTATTACACCTGGCTTTCATACTGTCAACTCTTTTGGAGTTGTGATTGATGTGCTTGTCCTTGGGGGTTAGGCATCCCTGGTTCGAGCCCCACAGCCCGTCTCTGCACTATAGACTGTCTTGTCCTTGGGGGTTAGGCATCCCTGGTTCGAGCCCCACAGCCCGTCTCTGCACTATAGACTGTCCTGTCCTTGGGGTTAGGCATCCCTGGTTCGAGCCCCACAGCCCGTCTCTGCACTATAGACTGTCTTGTCCTTGGGGTTAGGCATCCCTGGTTCGAGCCCCACAGCCCGTCTCTGCACTATAGACTGTCCTGTCCTTGGGGTTAGGCATCCCTGGTTCGAGCCCCACAGCCCGTCTCTGCACTATAGACTGTCCTGTCCTTGGGGGTTAGGCATCCCTGGTTCGAGCCCCACAGCCCGTCTCTGCACTATAGACTGTCCTGTCCTTGGGGGTTAGGCATCCCTGGTTCGAGCCCCACAGCCCGTCTCTGCACTATAGACTGTCTTGTCCTTGGGGGTTAGGCATCCCTGGTTCGAGCCCCACAGCCCGTCTCTGCACTATAGACTGTCTTGTCCTTGGGGGTTAGGCATCCCTGGTTCGAGCCCCACAGCCCGTCTCTGCACTATAGACTGTTAAAGACTTTTCTTTTGGACATCATGGGTGGGTAGTACAAACATGGATTAACGCTTAAACTGGTTAAATCAAGGTTTATCTATTAATCAAACTTTAAACCAAGCTTTTAATTAATCCTAGTATTAATTTAACCTTCATCTAAAATGAATTGAAACCATGTTGGTGCAACCCACCCAGTAAGTTTGGAGAATTTGAGAATTCAACCCTTTTTTTACTTGGTCTTGGTCTGGCTCTGCTTCTCTCCTCTCGCTGGCTCTCCTTCTCTCCTCTCGCTGGCTCTCCTTCTCTCCTCTCGCTCTCCTTCTCTCCTCTCGCTCTCCTACTCTCCTCTCGCTCTCCTACTCTCCTCTCGCTCTCCTACTCTCCTACTCTCCTCTCGCTGGCTCTCCTTCTCTCCACTCGCTGGCTCTCCTTCTCTCCTCTCGCTGGCTCTCCTTCTCTCCTCTCGCTGGCTCTCCTTCTCTCCTCTCGCTGGCTCTCCTTCTCTCCTCTCGCTGGCTCTCCTTCTCTCCTCTCGCTGGCTCTCCTTCTCTCCTCTCGCTGGCTCTCCTTCTCTCCTCTCGCTGGCTCTGCTTCTCTCCTCTCGCTGGCTCTCCTTCTCTCCTCTCGCTGGCTCTCCTTCTCTCCTCTCGCTGGCTCTCCTTCTCTCCTCTCGCTGGCTCTCCTTCTCTCCTCTCGCTGGCTCTGCTTCTCTCCTCTGGCTCTCCTTCTCTCCTCTCTCTGGCTCTCCTTCTCTCCTCTCGCTGGCTCTCCTTCTCTCCTCTCGCTGGCTCTGCTTCTCTCCTCTCGCTGGCTCTCCTTCTCTCCTCTGGCTCTCCTTCTCTCCTCTCGCTGGCTCTCCTTCTCTCCTCTCTCTGGCTCTGCTTCTCTCCTCTCGCTGGCTCTCCTTCTCTCCTCTCGCTGGCTCTCCTTCTCTCCTCTCGCTGGCTCTCCTTCTCTCCTCTCGCTGGCTCTCCTTCTCTCCTCTCGCTGGCTCTCCTTCTCTCCTCTCGCTGGCTCTGCTTCTCTCCTCTCGCTGGCTCTGCTTCTCTCCTCTCGCTGGCTCTCCTTCTCTCCTCTCGCTGGCTCTGCTTCTCTCCTCTCGCTGGCTCTGCTTCTCTCCTCTCGCTGGCTCTCCTTCTCTCCTCCTCGCTGGCTCTGCTTCTCTCCTCTCGCTGGCTCTCCTTCTCTCCTCCTCGCTGGCTCTCCTTCTCTCCTCTCGCTGGCTCTCCTTCTCTCCTCTCGCTGGCTCTCCTTCTCTCCTCCTCGCTGGCTCTCCTTCTCTCCTCTCGCTGGCTCTCCTTCTCTCCTCTCTCGCTGGCTCTGCTTCTCTCCTCTCGCTGGCTCTCCTTCTCTCCTCCTCGCTGGCTCTCTGGCTTCTCTCCTCTGGCTCTCCTTCTCTCCTCTCTCTGGCTCTCCTTCTCTCCTCTCGCTGGCTCTCCTCTCCTCTCGCTGGCTCTCCTTCTCTCCTCTCGCTGGCTCTCCTTCTCTCCTCTCGCTGGCTCTCCTTCTCTCCTCTCTCTGGCTCTCCTTCTCTCCTCTCTCTGGCTCTCCTTCTCTCCTCTCGCTGGCTCTCCTTCTCTCCTCTGGCTCTGCTTCTCTCCTCTCGCTGGCTCTCCTTCTCTCCTCTCGCTGGCTCTCCTTCTCTCCTCTCGCTGGCTCTCCTTCTCTCCTCTCGCTGGCTCTCCTTCTCTCCTCTCGCTGGCTCTCCTTCTCTCCTCTCGCTGGCTCTCCTTCTCTCCTCTCCTCTCGCTCTCCTTCTCTTCTCTCCTCTCGCTCTCCTACTCTCCTCTCGCTCTCCTACTCTCCTCTCGCTGGCTCTGCTTCTCTCCTCTCGCTGGCTCTCCTTGACTCTTTCTCTTATATATTCTCCAGGAGATCTCATCAATGTCTGGGTCGTCTGAGGCGGTGGCATCGGGGGCTGAAGAGGAAGAGGAGGCCATGCAGACTGACTCTCTCCCAGAGGGCACAGTGAGGGTTGTGACCCTGGAGGAGGCTGCTGCAGCTGGGATACAGGTCCATGTGGAGGGCATGGAGGAACAGAACCAGGGGGACCAGGAGGTACTGTTAATTTCTGAGCAGACTTGTTTGTTTCGTTGTCAAGATGTGTGAATATATCCTGGTAGTATAACACAACAAAGATGTATTGAATTGTCCTCAACAATTTCCCCCTTCTCTGCGTTCTGTTGTCTAGGGCCTGCCTGCAGAGCTGATGTCTGAAGGTGGCGCGGGGGGCCAGCAGACCCTGATGGTGACCGGTTTAACTCCTGAGGAGCTGGCTGTTACCGCTGCAGCCGAGGAGGCAGCACAACACGCTGCTACTGAGGAGGCCAACGCCCAGGCCAAGGCCATACAGGCTGTCCTGCAGGCCGCACAGCACGCTGTCATGAGTGAGTACGCAGACGGGTGGGCAGACGGGCAGGCAGAGAGCCGGACAGCCAGACAGAGAGAAAGAGAGCCAGACAGACAGAGAGAGAGAGCCAGCCAGACAGAGAGAGAGAGCCAGCCAGACAGAGAGAGAGAGAGCCAGCCAGACAGAGAGAGAGAGAGCCAGCCAGACAGAGAGAGAGAGAGCCAGCCAGACAGAGAGAGAGAGAGCCAGCCAGACAGAGAGAGAGAGAGCCAGCCAGACAGACAGACAGAGAAAGAGAGCCAGCCAGAGAGAGAGAGCCAGCCAGACAGACAGACAGACAGAGAAAGACAGCCAGCCAGACAGAGAGTGAGCCAGACCGACAAAGAGAGAGCCAGCCAGCCAGACAAAGAGTGAGCCAGACCGACAAAGAGAGAGCCAGCCAGCCAGACAAAGAGAGAGCCAGCCAGACACAGAGAGCCAGCCAGACAGACAGATAGACCCTGGCCATACAGGCTGAGTAAGTAGAGAAAGACCGACTGGTGACTAGGCCTATTGCTCCAGCACCAGGGCCTGTGTACACAAAGCGTCTGAGTAGGAGTGCTGATCTAGGATCAGTTTAGCCTTTTTAGATAATAATGAATGAGATTACTTGGACAGGGGGACCTGATCCTAGAGCGGCACTCCTACTCTGAGACACAATGAATACGGGCCCCGATGTAGAACCAGCAGGGGTCGTTACAGATTTGTTAAATTCTCCCTGGAAGGCTAGCAGATTGACTGTTTTAACCAGATGTGTGGTAGGACTGGAGAGAGAACCGTTGGTGTCAGCAGTCTCATCTCTCCCCCTCCAGATGAAGGAGACGGTGGCCATCAGACCACCACCATCCCCATTGTGTTGACTCAGGCTGAGCTGGCAGCCCTGGTACAACAACAGCAGCAGCTACAGGAGGCTCAGGCTCAGGCTCAGGCTCAGGCTCAGGCTCAGGCCCAGGCTCAGGCCCAGGCTCAGGCCCAGGCTCAGGCTCAGGCTCAGGCTCAGGCAGCAGCAGCACAACACAACCAGGTCAGTCAGCCCAACCACTGTTTTACTGCCTGTCGCTAACTGCCTGCCTGTCGCTAACTGCCTGCCTGTCGCTAACTGCCTGCCTGTCGCTAACTGCCTGCCTGTCGCTAACTGCCTGCCTGTCGCTAACTGCCTGCCTGTCGCTAACTGCCTGCCTGTCGCTAACTGCCTGCCTGTCGCTGACTGTCTGTCGCTGACTGCCTGCCTGACTGTCTGTCTCTGCCTGCCTGTCTGTCGCTAACTGCCTGTCTGCCTGTCGCTAACTGTCTGCCTGCCTACCTGCCTGTCGCTAACTGTCTGCCTGTCTTCCTCTGTCTGCCTTACTGTCTGTCACTGACTGCCTGTCGCTAACTGCCTGCCTGCCTGCCTGCCTGCCTGTCTGTCTGTCGCTAACTGCCTGCCTGCCTGTCGCTAACTGTCTGCCTGTCGCTAACTGCCTGCCTGCCTGTCGCTAACTGCCTGCCTGTCTTCCTCTAACTGCCTGTCTCCTACTGTCTCCTACTGCCCAGGCAGCAGCAGCACAACACAATCAGGTCAGTTGGCCCAACCACTGTTTTACTCTGTCTGCCTGCTTCCAACTGCCGCCTTGTCTCTGTCTCTGCCTGCCTCTAACTAACTGTCTGTATCGTTCTGTCTAGTCTCATTATATTTTATCGATCGTATAGATAAAAACACTTGAACTGTTGGAATCATTTAAATAGTGTGATTTCTGTTAAGAAACAAAGCAGCACCGTTGTTGTTTGGAACAATTCGTTGACCTGACAGAATAACTCCTAGTGGATCTAACGGCGAGGGGGACGAACCGCGCTGCTCCTAGTGGATCTAACAGCGAGGGGGACGAACCGCGCTGCTCCTAGTGGATCTAACAGCGAGGGGGAATCTAACAGCCACGCGCGCGCTCTAGTGGATCTAACAGCGAGGGGGACGAACCGCGCCGCTCCTAGTGGATCTAACAGCGAGGGGGACGAACCGCGCCGCTCCTAGTGGATCTAACAGCGAGGGGGACGAACCGCGCCGCTCCTAGTGGATCTAACGGAGAAGGGGACGAACCGCGCCGCTCCTAGTGGATCTAACAGCGAGGGGGACGAACCGCGCCGCTCCTAGTGGATCTAACAGCGAGGGGGACGAACCGCGCCGCTCCTAGTGGATCTAACAGCGAGGGGACGAACCGCGCCGCTCCTAGTGGATCTAACGGAGAAGGACGAACCGCGCCGCTCCTAGTGGATCTAACAGCGAGGGGGACGAACGCGCCGCCTCCTAGTGGATCTAACAGCGAGGGGGACGAACCGCGCCGCTCCTAGTGGATCTAACAGCGAGGGGGACGAACCGCGCCGCTCCTAGTGGATCTAACAGCGAGGGGGACGAACCGCGCCGCTCCTACTGGATCTAACAGCGAGGGGGACGAACCGCGCCGCTCCTACTGGATCTAACAGCGAGGGGGACGAACCGCGCCGCTCCTAGTGGATCTAACGGCGAGGGGGACGAACCACACCGCTCCTAGTGGATCTAACAGCGAGGGGGACGAACCGCGCTGCTTGATTGACAGGGTGCGGGGCTTGGTGTGTGTGTGGGAGGCAGCCACGTGTTGAGGAGGGAGACGACGGAGTAAACTAGAAGCAAAAAAACGTACCCTGGGCTTAGTGACGTTTCAAAATATTGCGTGCGATATGAGTCTCTTGCGATATTGATATTATGGTTTCGATGTGAATTCGAGTTATTGTGCAGCCCTACTGTCTGTCTGTCTTGTCCCGCTTTTCTGTCCGTCTGGCTTTTTGGGCGATCTGAACGTATTGTTTGCATTTGTTAAGTAAGCACTTTGAACTGCGTTTTTTTAATTGTAATAAAGTTTGATTTGACCCAGCCCACCGAGGGCCTGGCCCCAGCAGACAGCCTGAACGACACAGCGTCAGAGAGTAACGCCCAGGAGCTGGCTGCAGCAGCGTCCTGTACCTTAACCCCCACTCAGACAATGATGGTGGCCAGCCCGGCTAAGATGCAGGCAGCTACGACCACGGCAGAGGTGGTCAATGGAATAGAGTCTGCTGCTGGGGTGAGTGGATCGGACTAGACTGGCTGGCTTTTCGGCTGACCTCTGTTTACCTGATTGTAATCATTGAAGTAACTCGAAAAAAGGCTGTTATTTAGTCAGGTTCACTATGAGATGATTTTCTAAGACATTATAACAGGGTCATACATGACAAGTCTTATAATGCATTATAACTGCAGGCTTTAGGTAAAATGTTACCAAACAGGGCTTTTTTTTTTCTCTGGATAAAAATGGGGTTTAGGTGGTGGGCTTGGTGAATTTCCTGCAAAATGTCTGTAATTATGGGTGATTCCTGATTTTAATAATAACATTATCTACAAAGTTTTTTCTCAAAATAAGTTTGTTGTACAATTTTTAAAGGTCAAATACATTGCATTTCAAACAGTCAGCAATACTGTAATGAATTCAGTGTTTTGTGAAATTATATTTAAAATAAATATGAAGCCTTATACTAACATAAGATCCACTAATCATTTGTATTTTTTTATATCAAAGTAGTTTAACCTGCTTTTCCCCCCCGCAATAATCACTGATCTGGCTTTCAAGTCTTCTCTATGAAAATGCCCTAACCAGAACCATGCGTAATGCACATTCAATAATAATGACTGACTTCTTGTAGCCGGCATCATAGAACATGAACACAGGTCTCATCAATAACCTCTCAACGTACAAGCCCACGTGCTAGTGAGTAGCAGGCTAACCGTTATGTTTTTTTTTAAGTTTAGTGAAGTTGGATATTTTTACATAGCTAACAAGTCAGAGCAGTTGAATCTCTCTGTCTCTGTCTCTGTCTCTGTCTCTGTCTCTGTCTCTGTCTCTGTCTCTGTCTCTCTCTCTCTCTCTCTCCCCACCCCCGTCCGCCTCCCAACTGTTTTTTTTTTAACAGCACGCTAGCCTGTCCCACTTTGTTCAGATGTTTTGAAATCAAGTGGCCTTCCTTATTTCTCAGAATGACAACGAGTTGCCCCTTCCTTATATATATTATGCTTATTGCACATTTTTATTAAACCAGACTATATACAGCTAACTATGTCTTATCTATTCCTCTAATGAATAAATGTCAAAACGGTTATTTATATATATTGTGTGTGTTCTAACCGCCACGTCTTCTCCAGAGGCCAGGACCGTCTCCTACAGTGGCCAAAGCCCCGCTGAAGAAAGAAAACCAGTGGTTTGATGTTGGCATCGTCAAGGTTACCAACGCGGTGGTCACGCACTACTACCTACCCGACGAAGACTCGGCCGCTGTTGAGGTAAGACACTAACACAAAGATCAACACAAAAAACATGCCACCTGTTGTTGAGTTTGAGTTTATTTTTTTTATTTTTACAGGGACAGTGCACATTAATCAACGTTTCAGTAAAAGTGCCGGTTTTAGCCAGCAGGGGATAATTTTCAACCTGCAGTCCCTGGGCAGGTTATTTAAAAACAATTACAATACAGACAATCAATGAGCACACGCAGAGCAACATAGGACAAGCAAGACATAGCATGCAGACAGAGCAACATAGCGCAACAAGACAAAATCCATAAAAGCAACAGTGTTTCCACACCTTTACGAGCTACAGACAACGGACAACATGGAAAGCGGCAATACACAGCTAGGGAATATGTATTGATGATTTAGTGCATTGGGGTTTATATAGAGCTTTTCTAGTGCTTTCCCCACGTTCTGATTTGTTTTCCTCAATTGCTCACAACGCTCGCTCATAAGTCTCATTCTCAAAATGTGTTTGAGGAGAACCTCTCAAGGTCCATCCCTCTGAACTTCTCCTCCGGGGGCTTTTTTTTGAGGAGGAGGAGGAGGCAAGGAGAGAATACGATGCGAAGAATCAAGGAAAAGACTTAAGATCTAGGGCTTCCCCCCTGCTAGGGCTGTTTGGGTGACCGTATTACCGGAAGTCATGAGTCATGACCGCAGTAAAATTCCACGTGACCATTGAGTCACGGTGATCTCCTTTTAGGCATTCTAAACATGCTTTGGTTGTACCCAACTTGCTAACGTCCATCGGGTCCTAATGGCCTGGTACTCAGGGCTCTATTGTCCCTCCATCAGGTCCTAATGGCCTGGTACTCAGGGCTCTATTGTCCCTCCATCAGGTCCTAATGGCCTGGTACTCAGGGCTCTATTGTCCCTCCATCAGGTCCTAATGGCCTGGTACTCAGGGCTCTATTGTCTCTCCATCAGGTCCTAATGGCCTGGTACTCAGGGCTCTATTGTCCCTCCATCAGGTCCTAATGACCTGGTACTCAGGGCTCTTTTATCCCTCCATCAGGTCGTAATGGCCTGGTACTCAGGGCTCTATTGTCCCTCCATCAGGTCCTAATGACTGTGACTGATCAATCTGAAGGAAGAAGTTCCAACAACAGGTTGAAACAGTGGAAAACATTAGTTTTTTTTTTATGTCGTTTGAAAAGCCTAACAACAACAAAATAGGACAGCCCTTTCTGAGGTGGTGATTAATTTAAAAAAAACACCCATAATTATATCAGAGCCTATGAGCCCAAGCCTGAAAGGAAAACAAAAAAAGAGAAACTGAATTAAAATAACGATTGTGCCCTTTATAAGATACATAGGCTACCGCATATTACCTACGGCATAAAAAAAACATAAAATAAAATTTGATTCTAAGATTTCTTAAGGTAACTTGGTTACCTTATGCTACGCTCAAATGTTTATTCATGAGTCAGGGAGAGAAACCTATAACCCTATGCGATATTGTTGGTTCATTTATTGTGCAGGGCGGCTTATAGTTAACCTTTTTTAATTATAGTGAATTTATATTTTGATTTTAAATAGCCAAGTAAAAGGGATTTTTTTTTTTTTTAAATATATATTTTCATAATTAATTGGGTTGACACATTAACCTTTTAGCTATACAGAATATCTCACCACTGTGTGTTTCAGTCTCCTCTCTCTCTCTCTCTTTCTCTCTCTCTCTCTCTCTCCTTTATTGCTGTCCAGAGCACGCAGAAAGAGTGTCAGTAAACTGTTGACAGCGTCTTTCGTTGCGAAAAACATGTTACAATCGATGTTAAATGAAGCACTGGGTAGCTGCAGGAACAAGGTTGGAGAGCCCGTGACATCCAGAGTTTGGGTGGAATATCACCTGTCAGGGCAGTGAGAGCATGCTCCTCATACAGTGGTTGATGAGTGTGGTGAAATATTTATTTCTCAGCTGCTCATATTAAACGCAGCTCAGCTATAAAACCGAAGTAGCCTACAAAACACACTGGCGGCCTCCATTCGCTATTAAGAGTGCGTTTCCCTCCGACCCCTGTTCCTGCGTATTTGATAATGGGACATTCTATATCAAAACTAATTTTACGTATTAGTAAAGACGAGATAAAATTGAGAATAGTCTGATGGGTGAAAATAGGATCACTTGATGAGAGAACAGCGTGTGCAACCTGAGGCAAAGAACAGAGAGCTACTTTCTCAAATCATCAATAGCCTATTAGTCATTCGGAAAGTATTCAGACCCCTTGACTTTTTCCACATTTTGTTATGTTACAGCCTTATTCTATAATGGATTTAATTGTTGTTTTTTTCTCATCAATCTACACACAATACCCCATAATGACATCACAATACCCCATAATGACATCACAATACCCCATAATGACATCACAATACCCCATAATGACATCACAATACCCTATAATGACATCACAATACCCCATAATGACAAAGCGAAAACATGTTTTTAAAAAACAAATATTACATTTACATAAGTATTCAGACCCTTTACTCAGTACTTTGTTGAAGCACCTTTGGCAGCGATTACAGCCTCGAGTCTTCTTGGGTATGACGCTACAAGCTTGGCACACTTGTATTTGGGGAGTTTCTCCCATTCTTCTTTGCAGATCCTCTCAAGCTCTGTCAGGTTATATGGGGAGCGTCGCTGCACAGCTATTTCCAGGTCTCTCCAGAGATGTTCGATCGGGTTCAAGTCCGGGCTCTGGCTGGGCCACTCAAGAACATTGAGACTTGTCCCGAAGTGACTCCTGCGTTGTCTTGGCTGTGTGCTTAGGGTTGTTGTCCTATTGGAAGGTGATCCGTCACCACGGTCTAGGGTCCCTAGCGCTCTGTAGCAGGTTTTCATCAAGGATCTCTCTGTACTTTTTTCTGTTCATCTTTCCCTCGATCCTGACTAGTCTCCCAGTCCCTGCCACTTAAAAAAATCCCCACAGCATGATGCTGGCTCCACCATGCTTCACCGTAGGGATGGTGTCAGGTTTCCTCCAGACGTGACGCTTGGCATTCAATCTTGGTTTCATCAGAGATGGATATCCTTCTGGAAGGTTCTCCCATCTCCACAGAGGAATTCTGAAGCTCTGTCAGAGTGACCATCTGGTTCTTGGTCTGGTCACCCGATTGCACAGTTTGGCCGAGCGGCCAGCTCTAGGACGAGTCTTGGTGGTTCCAAACTTCTTCTATTTAAGAAGAAAGGTCACTGTCCTTTTGGGCACCTTCAATGCTGCATATCTGTTTTGGTGTCCTTCCCCAGATCTGTGCCTCGACACAATCCTGTCTTTGAGTTCCAAGGACAATTCCTTCGACCTCATGGCTTGGTTTTTGCTCTGACATGCACTGTCAACTGTAGGACCTTTATATAGACAGGTGTGTGCCTTTTCCAAATCATGTCCAATCAATTGAATTTATCACAGGTGGACTCCAATCAAGTTGTAGAAACATCTCAAAGATGATCAATGGAAACCGGATGCACATGAGCTCAATATCGAGTCTCATAGCAAAGGGTCTGAATACTTATGTAAATAAGGTATTTCAGTTTTTTATTTGTAATAAATTAGCAACAATTACAAACCTGTTTTACCTTTGTCGTTTATGTATTGTGTGTAGATTGATGAGGGGAAAAACACTTATTTAGTCCATTTTTGAATAACTGTAACGTCACAAAATGTGGAAAAAGTCAAGGGGTCTGAATACTTTCCGAAGGCACTGAGTGTTTTGATTTCTAAGACATTGTAAGGTTTGTATCATTCGCAACTAAAGTCGCCAAATAACTCTCAATCTAGCATATAGGACCTGTTTTCAAGTAATCACTATTACCTCAATATAGCCACATCATATGCGCACTTACTCCGTAATGGGAAAAATATCCTCAAGAAATATTTTCTGCTAAGTTCAATTATATTGTTCTTAGTATAAAATCGTATAAAATAACTGCACGGGACTTATAAACATATCTTGTCAGCTAAGTGAACAAGCCTATAGCATGGATCATAGCCAGTAGGACAACTCATATTCTACAGTCTATAGCATGGAGCATAGCCAGATAACATACAGTAGGACAACTCATATTCTACAGTCTATAGCAGGGAGCATAGCCAGTAGGACAACTCATATTCTACAGTCTCAAGCATGGAGCATAGCCAGTAGGACAACTCATATTCTACAGTCTATAGCATGGAGCATAGCCAGTAGGACAACTCATATTCTACAGCCTATAGCATGGAGCATAGCCAGATAACATACAGTAGGACAACTCATATTCTACAGCCTATAGCATGGATCATAGCCAGTAGGACAACTCATATTCTACAGTCTATAGCATGGATCATAGCCAGTAGGACAACTCATATTCTACAGCTAAGTGAACAAGCCTATAGCATGGAGCATAGCCAGTAGGACAACTCATATTCTACAGTCTATAGCATGGAGCATAGCCAGTAGGACAACTCATATTCTACAGTCTATAGCATGGAGTATAGCCAGATAACATACAGTAGGACAACTCATATTCTACAGTCTATAGCATGGAGTATAGCCAGATAACATACAGTAGGACAACTCATATTCTACAGTCTATAGCATGGAGCATAGCCAGATAACATACAGTAGGACAACTCATATTCTACAGCCTATAGCATGGAACATAGCCAGATAACATACAGTAGGACAACACATATTCTACAGCCTATAGCATGGAACATAGCCAGATAACATACAGTAGGACAACTCATATTCTACAGTCTATAGCATGGAGTATAGCCAGATAACATACAGTAGGACAACTCATATTCTACAGCCTATAGCATGGAACATAGCCAGATAACATACAGTAGGACAACTCATATTCTACAGCCTATAGCATGGAACATAGCCAGATAACATACAGTAGGACAACTCATATTCTACAGCCTATAGCATGGAGCATAGCCAGATAACATACAGTAGGACAACTCATATTCTACAGTCTATAGCATGGAGCATAGCCAGTAGGACAACTCATATTCTACAGTCTATAGCATGGAGCATAGCCAGTAGGACAACTCATATTCTACAGTCTATAGCATGGAGCATAGCCAGTAGGACAACTCATATTCTACAGTCTATAGCATGGAGCATAGCCAGTAGGACAACTCATATTCTACAGCCTATAGCATGGAGTATAGCCAGATAACATACAGTAGGACAACTCATATTCTACAGTCTATAGCATGGAGCATAGCCAGTAGGACAACTCATATTCTACAGTCTATAGCATGGAGTATAGCCAGATAACATACAGTAGGACAACTCATATTCTACAGTCTATAGCATGGAGCATAGCCAGTAGGACAACTCATATTCTACAGTCTATAGCATGGAGCATAGCCAGTAGGACAACTCATATTCTACAGTCTATAGCATGGAGCATAGCCAGTAGGACAACTCATATTCTACAGTCTATAGCATGGAGCATAGCCAGTAGGACAACTCATATTCTACAGTCTATAGCATGGAGCATAGCCAGTAGGACAACTCATATTCTACAGCCTATAGCATGGAGCATAGCCAGATAACATACAGTAGGACAACTCATATTCTACAGCCTATAGCATGGAGCATAGCCAGATAACATACAGTAGGACAACTCATATTCTACAGTCTATAGCATGGAGCATAGCCAGTAGGACAACTCATATTCTACAGTCTATAGCATGGAGTATAGCCAGATAACATACAGTAGGACAACTCATATTCTACAGTCTATAACATGGAGCATAGCCAGTAGGACAACTCATATTCTACAGTCTATAGCATGGAGTATAGCCAGATAACATACAGTAGGACAACTCATATTCTACAGTCTATAGCATGGAGCATAGCCAGTAGGACAACTCATATTCTACAGTCTATAGCATGGAGCATAGCCAGTAGGACAACTCATATTCTACAGTCTATAGCATGGAGCATAGCCAGTAGGACAACTCATATTCTACAGTCTATAGCATGGAGCATAGCCAGTAGGACAACTCATATTCTACAGTCTATAGCATGGAGCATAGCCAGTAGGACAACTCATATTCTACAGTCTATAGCATGGAGTATAGCCAGATAACATACAGTAGGACAACTCATATTCTACAGTCTATAACATGGAGCATAGCCAGTAGGACAACTCATATTCTACAGTCTATAGCATGGAGCATAGCCAGTAGGACAACTCATATTCTACAGTCTATAGCATGGAGTATAGCCAGATAACATACAGTAGGACAACTCATATTCTACAGTCTATAACATGGAGCATAGCCAGTAGGACAACTCATATTCTACAGTCTATAGCATGGAGCAAAGCCAGTAGGACAACTCATATTCTACAGCCTATAGCATGGAGCATAGCCAGATAACATACAATAGGACAACTCATATTCTACAGCCTATAGCATGGAGCATAGCCAGATAACATACAGTAGGACAACTCATATTCTACAGCCTATAGCATGGAGCATAGCCAGATAACATACAGTAGGACAACTCATATTCTACAGCCTATAGCATGGAGCATAGCCAGATAACATACAGTAGGACAACTCATATTCTACAGCCTATAGCATGGAACATAGCCAGATAACATACAGTAGGACAACTCATATTCTACAGCCTATAGCATGGAACATAGCCAGATAACATACAGTAGGACAACTCATATTCTACAGCCTATAGCATGGAGCATAGCCAGATAACATACAGTAGGACAACTCATATTCTACAGTCTATAGCATGGAGCATAGCCAGTAGGACAACTCATATTCTACAGTCTATAGCATGGAGCATAGCCAGTAGGACAACTCATATTCTACAGTCTATAGCATGGAGCATAGCCAGTAGGACAACTCATATTCTACAGTCTATAGCATGGAGCATAGCCAGTAGGACAACTCATATTCTACAGTCTATAGCATGGAGCATAGCCAGTAGGACAACTCATATTCTACAGTCTATAGCATGGAGCATAGCCAGTAGGACAACTCATATTCTACAGTCTATAGCATGGAGCATAGCCAGTAGGACAACTCATATTCTACAGCCTATAGCATGGAGTATAGCCAGATAACATACAGTAGGACAACTCATATTCTACAGTCTATAGCATGGAGCATAGCCAGTAGGACAACTCATATTCTACAGTCTATAGCATGGAGTATAGCCAGATAACATACAGTAGGACAACTCATATTCTACAGTCTATAGCATGGAGCATAGCCAGTAGGACAACTCATATTCTACAGTCTATAGCATGGAGCATAGCCAGTAGGACAACTCATATTCTACAGTCTATAGCATGGAGCATAGCCAGTAGGACAACTCATATTCTACAGTCTATAGCATGGAGCATAGCCAGTAGGACAACTCATATTCTACAGTCTATAGCATGGAGCATAGCCAGATAACATACAGTAGGACAACTCATATTCTACAGCCTATAGCATGGAGCATAGCCAGATAACATACAGTAGGACAACTCATATTCTACAGCCTATAGCATGGAGCATAGCCAGATAACATACAGTAGGACAACTCATATTCTACAGTCTATAGCATGGAGCATAGCCAGATAACATACAGTAGGACAACTCATATTCTACAGTCTATAGCATGGAACATAGCCAGTAGGACAACTCATATTCTACAGTCTATAGCATGGAGCATAGCCAGTAGGACAACTCATATTCTACAGCTAAGTGAACAAGCCTACAGCATGGAGCATAGCCAGTAAGACAACTCATATTCTACAGTCTATAGCATGGAGCATAGCCAGTAGGACAACTCATATTCTACAGTCTATAGCATGGAGTATAGCCAGATAACATACAGTAGGACAACTCATATTCTACAGTCTATAGCATGGAGTATAGCCAGATAACATACAGTAGGACAACTCATATTCTACAGTCTATAGCATGGAGCATAGCCAGATAACATACAGTAGGACAACTCATATTCTACAGCCTATAGCATGGAACATAGCCAGATAACATACAGTAGGACAACACATATTCTACAGCCTATAGCATGGAACATAGCCAGATAACATACAGTAGGACAACTCATATTCTACAGTCTATAGCATGGAGTATAGCCAGATACCATACAGTAGGACAACTCATATTCTACAGCCTATAGCATGGAACATAGTTAGATAACATACAGTAGGACAACTCATATTCTACAGCCTATAGCATGGAACATAGCCAGATAACATACAGTAGGACAACTCATATTCTACAGCCTATAGCATGGAGCATAGCCAGATAACATACAGTAGGACAACTCATATTCTACAGTCTATAGCATGGAGCATAGCCAGTAGGACAACTCATATTCTACAGTCTATAGCATGGAGCATAGCCAGTAGGACAACTCATATTCTACAGTCTATAGCATGGAGCATAGCCAGTAGGACAACTCATATTCTACAGTCTATAGCATGGAGTATAGCCAGATAACATACAGTAGGACAACTCATATTCTACAGTCTATAGCATGGAGCATAGCCAGTAGGACAACTCATATTCTACAGTCTATAGCATGGAGCATAGCCAGTAGGACAACTCATATTCTACAGTCTATAGCATGGAGCATAGCCAGTAGGACAACTCATATTCTACAGTCTATAGCATGGAGCATAGCCAGTAGGACAACTCATATTCTACAGTCTATAGCATGGAGCATAGCCAGTAGGACAACTCATATTCTACAGTCTATAGCATGGAGCATAGCCAGTAGGACAACTCATATTCTACAGCCTATAGCATGGAGCATAGCCAGATAACATACAGTAGGACAACTCATATTCTACAGTCTATAGCATGGAGCATAGCCAGTAGGACAACTCATATTCTACAGTCTATAGCATGGAGCATAGCCAGATAACATACAGTAGGACAACTCATATTCTACAGTCTATAGCATGGAGTATAGCCAGATAACATACAGTAGGACAACTCATATTCTACAGCCTATAGCATGGAGCATAGCCAGATAACATACAGTAGGACAACTCATATTCTACAGCCTATAGCATGGAGCATAGCCAGATAACATACAGTAGGACAACTCATATTCTACAGCCTATAGCATGGAGCATAGCCAGATAACATACAGTAGGACAACTCATATTCTACAGCCTATAGCATGGAGCATAGCCAGATAACATACAGTAGGACAACTACTATTCTACAGCCTATAGCATGGAGCATAGCCAGATAACATACAGTAGGACAACTCATATTCTACAGCCTATAGCATGGAGCATAGCCAGATAACATACAGTAGGACAACTCATATTCTACAGTCTATAGCATGGAGCATAGCCAGATAACATACAGTAGGACAACTCATATTCTACAGCCTATAGCATGGAACATAGCCAGATAACATACAGTAGGACAACACATATTCTACAGCCTATAGCATGGAACATAGCCAGATAACATACAGTAGGACAACTCATATTCTACAGTCTATAGCATGGAGTATAGCCAGATACCATACAGTAGGACAACTCATATTCTACAGCCTATAGCATGGAACATAGTTAGATAACATACAGTAGGACAACTCATATTCTACAGCCTATAGCATGGAACATAGCCAGATAACATACAGTAGGACAACTCATATTCTACAGCCTATAGCATGGAGCATAGCCAGATAACATACAGTAGGACAACTCATATTCTACAGTCTATAGCATGGAGCATAGCCAGTAGGACAACTCATATTCTACAGTCTATAGCATGGAGCATAGCCAGTAGGACAACTCATATTCTACAGTCTATAGCATGGAGCATAGCCAGTAGGACAACTCATATTCTACAGTCTATAGCATGGAGTATAGCCAGATAACATACAGTAGGACAACTCATATTCTACAGTCTATAGCATGGAGCATAGCCAGTAGGACAACTCATATTCTACAGTCTATAGCATGGAGCATAGCCAGTAGGACAACTCATATTCTACAGTCTATAGCATGGAGCATAGCCAGTAGGACAACTCATATTCTACAGTCTATAGCATGGAGCATAGCCAGTAGGACAACTCATATTCTACAGTCTATAGCATGGAGCATAGCCAGTAGGACAACTCATATTCTACAGTCTATAGCATGGAGCATAGCCAGTAGGACAACTCATATTCTACAGCCTATAGCATGGAGCATAGCCAGATAACATACAGTAGGACAACTCATATTCTACAGTCTATAGCATGGAGCATAGCCAGTAGGACAACTCATATTCTACAGTCTATAGCATGGAGCATAGCCAGATAACATACAGTAGGACAACTCATATTCTACAGTCTATAGCATGGAGTATAGCCAGATAACATACAGTAGGACAACTCATATTCTACAGCCTATAGCATGGAGCATAGCCAGATAACATACAGTAGGACAACTCATATTCTACAGCCTATAGCATGGAGCATAGCCAGATAACATACAGTAGGACAACTCATATTCTACAGCCTATAGCATGGAGCATAGCCAGATAACATACAGTAGGACAACTCATATTCTACAGCCTATAGCATGGAGCATAGCCAGATAACATACAGTAGGACAACTACTATTCTACAGCCTATAGCATGGAGCATAGCCAGATAACATACAGTAGGACAACTCATATTCTACAGCCTATAGCATGGAGCATAGCCAGATAACATACAGTAGGACAACTCATATTCTACAGCCTATAGCATGGAACATAGCCAGATAACATACAGTAGGACAACTCATATTCTACAGCCTATAGCATGGAGCATAGCCAGATAACATACAGTAGGACAACTCATATTCTACAGTCTATAGCATGGAACATAGCCAGATAACATACAGTAGGACAACTCATATTCTACAGCCTATAGCATGGAGCATAGCCAGATAACATACAGTAGGACAACTCATATTCTACAGTCTATAGCATGGAGCATAGCCAGTAGGACAACTCATATTCTACAGTCAATAGCATGGAGCATAGCCAGATAACATACAGTAGGACAACTCATATTCTACAGTCTATAGCATGGAGTATAGCCAGATAACATACAGTAGGACAACTCATATTCTACAGCCTATAGCATGGAGCATAGCCAGATAACATACAGTAGGACAACTCATATTCTACAGCCTATAGCATGGAGCATAGCCAGATAACATACAGTAGGACAACTCATATTCTACAGCCTATAGCATGGAGCATAGCCAGATAACATACAGTAGGACAACTCATATTCTACAGCCTATAGCATGGAGCATAGCCAGATAACATACAGTAGGACAACTCATATTCTACAGCCTATAGCATGGAACATAGCCAGATAACATACAGTAGGACAACTCATATTCTACAGTCTATAGCATGGAGCATAGCCAGATAACATACAGTAGGACAACTCATATTCTACAGTCTATAGCATGGAGCATAGCCAGATAACATACAGTAGGACAACTCATATTCTACAGCCTATAGCATGGAGCATAGCCAGATAACATACAGTAGGACAACTCATATTCTACAGCCTATAGCATGGAGCATAGCCAGATAACATACAGTAGGACAACTCATATTCTACAGCCTATAGCATGGAGCATAGCCAGATAACATACAGTAGGACAACTCATATTCTACAGCCTATAGCATGGAGCATAGCCAGATAACATACAGTAGTACAACTACTATTCTACAGCCTATAGCATGGAGCATAGCCAGATAACATACAGTAGGACAACTCATATTCTACAGCCTATAGCATGGAGCATAGCCAGATAACATACAGTAGGACAACTCATATTCTACAGCCTATAGCATGGAGCATAGCCAGATAACATACAGTAGTACAACTACTATTCTACAGCCTATAGCATGGAGCATAGCCAGATAACATACAGTAGGACAACTCATATTCTACAGTCTATAGCATGGAACATAGCCAGATAACATACAGTAGGACAACTCATATTCTACAGCCTATAGCATGGAGCATAGCCAGATAACATACAGTAGGACAACTCATATTCTACAGTCTATAGCATGGAGCATAGCCAGATAACATACAGTAGGACAACTCATATTCTACAGCCTATAGCATGGAGCATAGCCAGATAACATACAGTAGGACAACTCATATTCTACAGCCTATAGCATTGAACATAGCCAGATAATATACAGTAGGACAACTCATATTCTACAGCCTATAGCATGGAACATAGCCAGATAACATACAGTAGGACAACTCATATTCTACAGCCTATAGCATGGAACATAGCCAGATAACATACAGTAGGACAACTCATATTCTACAGCCTATAGCATGGAACATAGCCAGATAACATACAGTAGGACAACTCATATTCTACAGCCTATAGCATGGAACATAGCCAGTAGGACAACTCATATTCTACAGCCTATAGCATGGAGCATAGCCAGATAACATACAGTAGGACAACTCATATTCTACAGTCTATAGCATGGAGCATAGCCAGATAACATACAGTAGGACAACTCATATTCTACAGCCTATAGCATGGAGCATAGCCAGATAACATACAGTAGGACAACTCATATTCTACAGTCTATAGCATGGAGCATAGCCAGATAACATACAGTAGGACAACTCATATTCTACAGCCTATAGCATGGAGCATAGCCAGATAACATACAGTAGGACAACTCATATTCTACAGCCTATAGCATGGAACATAGCCAGATAACATACAGTAGGACAACTCATATTCTACAGTCTATAGCATGGAGCATAGCCAGATAACATACAGTAGGACAACTCATATTCTACAGCCTATAGCATGGAGCATAGCCAGATAACATACAGTAGGACAACTCATATTCTACAGTCTATAGCATGGAGCATAGCCAGATAACATACAGTAGGACAACTCATATTCTACAGTCTATAGCATGGAACATAGCCAGTAGGACAACTCATATTCTACAGTCTATAGCATGGAGCATAGCCAGTAGGACAACTCATATTCTACAGTCTATAGCATGGAGCATAGCCAGTAGGACAACTCATATTCTACAGTCTATAGCATGGAGCATAGCCAGATAACATACAGTAGGACAACTCATATTCTACAGCCTATAGCATGGAGCATAGCCAGATAACATACAGTAGGACAACTCATATTCTACAGTCTATAGCATGGAGCATAGCCAGATAACATACAGTAGGACAACTCATATTCTACAGCCTATAGCATGGAGCATAGCCAGATAACATACAGTAGGACAACTCATATTCTACAGCCTATAGCATGGAACATAGCCAGATAACATACAGTAGGACAACTCATATTCTACAGTCTATAGCATGGAGCATAGCCAGATAACATACAGTAGGACAACTCATATTCTACAGCCTATAGCATGGAGCATAGCCAGATAACATACAGTAGGACAACTCATATTCTACAGTCTATAGCATGGAGCATAGCCAGATAACATACAGTAGGACAACTCATATTCTACAGTCTATAGCATGGAACATAGCCAGTAGGACAACTCATATTCTACAGTCTATAGCATGGAGCATAGCCAGTAGGACAACTCATATTCTACAGTCTATAGCATGGAGCATAGCCAGTAGGACAACTCATATTCTACAGCTAAGTGAACAAGCCTACAGCATGGAGCATAGCCAGTAGGACAACTCATATTCTACAGTCTATAGCATGGAGCATAGCCAGTAGGACAACTCATATTCTACAGTCTATAGCATGGAGTATAGCCAGATAACATACAGTAGGACAACTCATATTCTACAGTCTATAGCATGGAGTATAGCCAGATAACATACAGTAGGACAACTCATATTCTACAGTCTATAGCATGGAGCATAGCCAGATAACATACAGTAGGACAACTCATATTCTACAGCCTATAGCATGGAACATAGCCAGATAACATACAGTAGGACAACACATATTCTACAGCCTATAGCATGGAACATAGCCAGATAACATACAGTAGGACAACTTATATTCTACAGTCTATAGCATGGAGTATAGCCAGATAACATACAGTAGGACAACTCATATTCTACAGCCTATAGCATGGAACATAGCCAGATAACATACAGTAGGACAACTCATATTCTACAGCCTATAGCATGGAACATAGCCAGATAACATACAGTAGGACAACTCATATTCTACAGCCTATAGCATGGAGCATAGCCAGATAACATACAGTAGGACAACTCATATTCTACAGTCTATAGCATGGAGCATAGCCAGTAGGACAACTCATATTCTACAGTCTATAGCATGGAGCATAGCCAGTAGGACAACTCATATTCTACAGTCTATAGCATGGAGCATAGCCAGTAGGACAACTCATATTCTACAGTCTATAGCATGGAGCATAGCCAGTAGGACAACTCATATTCTACAGTCTATAGCATGGAGTATAGCCAGATAACATACAGTAGGACAACTCATATTCTACAGTCTATAACATGGAGCATAGCCAGTAGGACAACTCATATTCTACAGTCTATAGCATGGAGTATAGCCAGATAACATACAGTAGGACAACTCATATTCTACAGTCTATAGCATGGAGCATAGCCAGTAGGACAACTCATATTCTACAGTCTATAGCATGGAGCATAGCCAGTAGGACAACTCATATTCTACAGTCTATAGCAATGAGCATAGCCAGTAGGACAACTCATATTCTACAGTCTATAGCATGGAGCATAGCCAGTAGGACAACTCATATTCTACAGTCTATAGCATGGAGCATAGCCAGTAGGACAACTCATATTCTACAGTCTATAGCATGGAGCATAGCCAGTAGGACAACTCATATTCTACAGCCTATAGCATGGAGCATAGC
The DNA here is from genome assembly GCA_030435695.1 of Brachymystax lenok tsinlingensis. Taxonomy (NCBI): domain Eukaryota; kingdom Metazoa; phylum Chordata; class Actinopteri; order Salmoniformes; family Salmonidae; genus Brachymystax; species Brachymystax lenok. The sequence continues at coordinate 41,697,437 of CM059803.1, forward strand.
CAGATAACATACAGTAGGACAACTCATATTCTACAGTCTATAGCATGGAGCATAGCCAGTAGGACAACTCATATTCTACAGTCTATAGCATGGAGCATAGCCAGATAACATACAGTAGGACAACTCATATTCTACAGTCTATAGCATGGAGTATAGCCAGATAACATACAGTAGGACAACTCATATTCTACAGTCTATAGCATGGAGCATAGCCAGATAACATACAGTAGGACAACTCATATTCTACAGTCTATAGCATGGAGCATAGCCAGTAGGACAACTCATATTCTACAGCTAAGTGAACAAGCCTACAGCATGGAGCATAGCCAGTAGGACAACTCATATTCTACAGTCTATAGCATGGAGCATAGCCAGTAGGACAACTCATATTCTACAGTCTATAGCATGGAGTATAGCCAGATAACATACAGTAGGACAACTCATATTCTACAGTCTATAGCATGGAGTATAGCCAGATAACATACAGTAGGACAACTCATATTCTACAGTCTATAGCATGGAGCATAGCCAGATAACATACAGTAGGACAACTCATATTCTACAGCCTATAGCATGGAACATAGCCAGATAACATACAGTAGGACAACACATATTCTACAGCCTATAGCATGGAACATAGCCAGATAACATACAGTAGGACAACTCATATTCTACAGTCTATAGCATGGAGTATCGCCAGATAACATACAATAGGACAACTCATATTCTACAGCCTATAGCATGGAACATAGCCAGATAACATACAGTAGGACAACTCATATTCTACAGCCTATAGCATGGAACATAGCCAGATAACATACAGTAGGACAACTCATATTCTACAGCCTATAGCATGGAGCATAGCCAGATAACATACAGTAGGACAACTCATATTCTACAGTCTATAGCATGGAGCATAGCCAGTAGGACAACTCATATTCTACAGTCTATAGCATGGAGCATAGCCAGTAGGACAACTCATATTCTACAGTCTATAGCATGGAGCATAGCCAGTAGGACAACTCATATTCTACAGTCTATAGCATGGAGCATAGCCAGTAGGACAACTCATATTCTACAGTCTATAGCATGGAGTATAGCCAGATAACATACAGTAGGACAACTCATATTCTACAGTCTATAACATGGAGCATAGCCAGTAGGACAACTCATATTCTACAGTCTATAGCATGGAGTATAGCCAGATAACATACAGTAGGACAACTCATATTCTACAGTCTATAGCATGGAGCATAGCCAGTAGGACAACTCATATTCTACAGTCTATAGCATGGAGCAAAGCCAGTAGGACAACTCATATTCTACAGCCTATAGCATGGAGCATAGCCAGATAACATACAATAGGACAACTCATATTCTACAGCCTATAGCATGGAGCATAGCCAGATAACATACAGTAGGACAACTCATATTCTACAGCCTATAGCATGGAGCATAGCCAGATAACATACAGTAGGACAACTCATATTCTACAGCCTATAGCATGGAGCATAGCCAGATAACATACAGTAGGACAACTCATATTCTACAGCCTATAGCATGGAACATAGCCAGATAACATACAGTAGGACAACTCATATTCTACAGCCTATAGCATGGAACATAGCCAGATAACATACAGTAGGACAACTCATATTCTACAGCCTATAGCATGGAGCATAGCCAGATAACATACAGTAGGACAACTCATATTCTACAGTCTATAGCATGGAGCATAGCCAGTAGGACAACTCATATTCTACAGTCTATAGCATGGAGCATAGCCAGTAGGACAACTCATATTCTACAGTCTATAGCATGGAGCATAGCCAGTAGGACAACTCATATTCTACAGTCTATAGCATGGAGCATAGCCAGTAGGACAACTCATATTCTACAGTCTATAGCATGGAGTATAGCCAGATAACATACAGTAGGACAACTCATATTCTACAGTCTATAACATGGAGCATAGCCAGTAGGACAACTCATATTCTACAGTCTATAGCATGGAGTATAGCCAGATAACATACAGTAGGACAACTCATATTCTACAGTCTATAGCATGGAGCATAGCCAGTAGGACAACTCATATTCTACAGTCTATAGCATGGAGCATAGCCAGTAGGACAACTCATATTCTACAGTCTATAGCATGGAGCATAGCCAGTAGGACAACTCATATTCTACAGTCTATAGCATGGAGCATAGCCAGTAGGACAACTCATATTCTACAGTCTATAGCATGGAGCATAGCCAGTAGGACAACTCATATTCTACAGTCTATAGCATGGAGTATAGCCAGATAACATACAGTAGGACAACTCATATTCTACAGTCTATAACATGGAGCATAGCCAGTAGGACAACTCATATTCTACAGTCTATAGCATGGAGCATAGCCAGTAGGACAACTCATATTCTACAGTCTATAGCATGGAGCATAGCCAGTAGGACAACTCATATTCTACAGTCTATAGCATGGAGCATAGCCAGTAGGACAACTCATATTCTACAGTCTATAGCATGGAGCATAGCCAGTAGGACAACTCATATTCTACAGTCTATAGCATGGAGCATAGCCAGTAGGACAACTCATATTCTACAGTCTATAGCATGGAGCATAGCCAGTAGGACAACTCATATTCTACAGCCTATAGCATGGAGCATAGCCAGATAACATACAGTAGGACAACTCATATTCTACAGTCTATAGCATGGAGCATAGCCAGTAGGACAACTCATATTCTACAGTCTATAGCATGGAGCATAGCCAGATAACATACAGTAGGACAACTCATATTCTACAGTCTATAGCATGGAGTATAGCCAGATAACATACAGTAGGACAACTCATATTCTACAGCCTATAGCATGGAGCATAGCCAGATAACATACAATAGGACAACTCATATTCTACAGCCTATAGCATGGAGCATAGCCAGATAACATACAGTAGGACAACTCATATTCTACAGCCTATAGCATGGAGCATAGCCAGATAACATACAGTAGGACAACTCATATTCTACAGCCTATAGCATGGAGCATAGCCAGATAACATACAGTAGGACAACTCATATTCTACAGCCTATAGCATGGAGCATAGCCAGATAACATACAGTAGGACAACTCATATTCTACAGCCTATAGCATGGAACATAGCCAGATAACATACAGTAGGACAACTCATATTCTACAGTCTATAGCATGGAGCATAGCCAGATAACATACAGTAGGACAACTCATATTCTACAGTCTATAGCATGGAGCATTGCCAGATAACATACAGTAGGACAACTCATATTCTACAGCCTATAGCATGGAGCATAGCCAGATAACATACAGTAGGACAACTCATATTCTACAGTCTATAGCATGGAGCATAGCCAGATAACATACAGTAGGACAACTCATATTCTACAGCCTATAGCATGGAGCATAGCCAGATAACATACAGTAGGACAACTCCTATTCTACAGCCTATAGCATGGAGCATAGCCAGATAACATACAGTAGGACAACTCCTATTCTACAGCCTATAGCATGGAGCATAGCCAGATAACATACAGTAGGACAACTCATATTCTACAGTCTATAGCATGGAGCATAGCCAGATAACATACAGTAGGACAACTCATATTCTACAGTCTATAGCATGGAGCATAGCCAGTAGGACAACTCATATTCTACAGTCTATAGCATGGAGTATAGCCAGATAACATACAGTAGGACAACTCATATTCTACATACAGTAGGACAACTCATATTCTACAGCCTATAGCATGGAGCATAGCCAGATAACATACAGTAGGACAACTCATATTCTACAGTCTATAGCATGGAGCATAGCCAGATAACATACAGTAGGACAACTCATATTCTGTTCTTCTGAAATACATGTTCCTTTAGACCTCCCTAATATAAATAATGGTTTTATTGTGATGCCGTATTAAATATTGATTTATTATTTTATAGCAGTCTATAGCATGGAGCATAGCCAGATAACATACAGTAGGACAACTCATATTCTACAGTCTATAGCATGGAGCATAGCCAGATAACATACAGTAGGACAACTCATATTCTACAGTCTATAGCATGGAGCATAGCCAGTAGGACAACTCATATTCTACAGTCTATAGCATGGAGTATAGCCAGATAACATACAGTAGGACAACTCATATTCTACAGTCTATAACATGGAGCATAGCCAGTAGGACAACTCATATTCTACAGTCTATAGCATGGAGTATAGCCAGATAACATACAGTAGGACAACTCATATTCTACAGTCTATAGCATGGAGCATAGCCAGTAGGACAACTCATATTCTACAGTCTATAGCATGGAGCATAGCCAGTAGGACAACTCATATTCTACAGTCTATAGCATGGAGCATAGCCAGTAGGACAACTCATATTCTACAGTCTATAGCATGGAGCATAGCCAGTAGGACAACTCATATTCTACAGCCTATAGCATGGAGCATAGCCAGATAACATACAGTAGGACAACTCATATTCTACAGCCTATAGCATGGAGCATAGCCAGATAACATACAGTAGGACAACTCATATTCTACAGTCTATAGCATGGAGCATAGCCAGTAGGACAACTCATATTCTACAGTCTATAGCATGGAGTATAGCCAGATAACATACAGTAGGACAACTCATATTCTACAGTCTATAACATGGAGCATAGCCAGTAGGACAACTCATATTCTACAGTCTATAGCATGGAGTATAGCCAGATAACATACAGTAGGACAACTCATATTCTACAGTCTATAGCATGGAGCATAGCCAGTAGGACAACTCATATTCTACAGTCTATAGCATGGAGCATAGCCAGTAGGACAACTCATATTCTACAGTCTATAGCATGGAGCATAGCCAGTAGGACAACTCATATTCTACAGTCTATAGCATGGAGCATAGCCAGTAGGACAACTCATATTCTACAGTCTATAGCATGGAGCATAGCCAGTAGGACAACTCATATTCTACAGTCTATAGCATGGAGTATAGCCAGATAACATACAGTAGGACAACTCATATTCTACAGTCTATAACATGGAGCATAGCCAGTAGGACAACTCATATTCTACAGTCTATAGCATGGAGCATAGCCAGTAGGACAACTCATATTCTACAGTCTATAGCATGGAGTATAGCCAGATAACATACAGTAGGACAACTCATATTCTACAGTCTATAACATGGAGCATAGCCAGTAGGACAACTCATATTCTACAGTCTATAGCATGGAGCAAAGCCAGTAGGACAACTCATATTCTACAGCCTATAGCATGGAGCATAGCCAGATAACATACAATAGGACAACTCATATTCTACAGCCTATAGCATGGAGCATAGCCAGATAACATACAGTAGGACAACTCATATTCTACAGCCTATAGCATGGAGCATAGCCAGATAACATACAGTAGGACAACTCATATTCTACAGCCTATAGCATGGAGCATAGCCAGATAACATACAGTAGAACAACTCATATTCTACAGCCTATAGCATGGAACATAGCCAGATAACATACAGTAGGACAACTCATATTCTACAGCCTATAGCATGGAACATAGCCAGATAACATACAGTAGGACAACTCATATTCTACAGCCTATAGCATGGAGCATAGCCAGATAACATACAGTAGGACAACTCATATTCTACAGTCTATAGCATGGAGCATAGCCAGTAGGACAACTCATATTCTACAGTCTATAGCATGGAGCATAGCCAGTAGGACAACTCATATTCTACAGTCTATAGCATGGAGCATAGCCAGTAGGACAACTCATATTCTACAGTCTATAGCATGGAGCATAGCCAGTAGGACAACTCATATTCTACAGTCTATAGCATGGAGTATAGCCAGATAACATACAGTAGGACAACTCATATTCTACAGTCTATAACATGGAGCATAGCCAGTAGGACAACTCATATTCTACAGTCTATAGCATGGAGTATAGCCAGATAACATACAGTAGGACAACTCATATTCTACAGTCTATAGCATGGAGCATAGCCAGTAGGACAACTCATATTCTACAGTCTATAGCATGGAGCATAGCCAGTAGGACAACTCATATTCTACAGTCTATAGCATGGAGCATAGCCAGTAGGACAACTCATATTCTACAGTCTATAGCATGGAGCATAGCCAGTAGGACAACTCATATTCTACAGTCTATAGCATGGAGCATAGCCAGTAGGACAACTCATATTCTACAGTCTATAGCATGGAGTATAGCCAGATAACATACAGTAGGACAACTCATATTCTACAGTCTATAACATGGAGCATAGCCAGTAGGACAACTCATATTCTACAGTCTATAGCATGGAGCATAGCCAGTAGGACAACTCATATTCTACAGTCTATAGCATGGAGCATAGCCAGTAGGACAACTCATATTCTACAGTCTATAGCATGGAGCATAGCCAGTAGGACAACTCATATTCTACAGTCTATAGCATGGAGCATAGCCAGTAGGACAACTCATATTCTACAGTCTATAGCATGGAGCATAGCCAGTAGGACAACTCATATTCTACAGTCTATAGCATGGAGCATAGCCAGTAGGACAACTCATATTCTACAGCCTATAGCATGGAGCATAGCCAGATAACATACAGTAGGACAACTCATATTCTACAGTCTATAGCATGGAGCATAGCCAGTAGGACAACTCATATTCTACAGTCTATAGCATGGAGCATAGCCAGATAACATACAGTAGGACAACTCATATTCTACAGTCTATAGCATGGAGTATAGCCAGATAACATACAGTAGGACAACTCATATTCTACAGCCTATAGCATGGAGCATAGCCAGATAACATACAATAGGACAACTCATATTCTACAGCCTATAGCATGGAGCATAGCCAGATAACATACAGTAGGACAACTCATATTCTACAGCCTATAGCATGGAGCATAGCCAGATAACATACAGTAGGACAACTCATATTCTACAGCCTATAGCATGGAGCATAGCCAGATAACATACAGTAGGACAACTCATATTCTACAGCCTATAGCATGGAGCATAGCCAGATAACATACAGTAGGACAACTCATATTCTACAGCCTATAGCATGGAACATAGCCAGATAACATACAGTAGGACAACTCATATTCTACAGTCTATAGCATGGAGCATAGCCAGATAACATACAGTAGGACAACTCATATTCTACAGTCTATAGCATGGAGCATTGCCAGATAACATACAGTAGGACAACTCATATTCTACAGCCTATAGCATGGAGCATAGCCAGATAACATACAGTAGGACAACTCATATTCTACAGTCTATAGCATGGAGCATAGCCAGATAACATACAGTAGGACAACTCATATTCTACAGCCTATAGCATGGAGCATAGCCAGATAACATACAGTAGGACAACTCCTATTCTACAGCCTATAGCATGGAGCATAGCCAGATAACATACAGTAGGACAACTCCTATTCTACAGCCTATAGCATGGAGCATAGCCAGATAACATACAGTAGGACAACTCATATTCTACAGTCTATAGCATGGAGCATAGCCAGATAACATACAGTAGGACAACTCATATTCTACAGTCTATAGCATGGAGCATAGCCAGTAGGACAACTCATATTCTACAGTCTATAGCATGGAGTATAGCCAGATAACATACAGTAGGACAACTCATATTCTACATACAGTAGGACAACTCATATTCTACAGCCTATAGCATGGAGCATAGCCAGATAACATACAGTAGGACAACTCATATTCTACAGTCTATAGCATGGAGCATAGCCAGATAACATACAGTAGGACAACTCATATTCTGTTCTTCTGAAATACATGTTCTTCATATCATGTTTCTTTAGACCTCCCTAATATAAATAATGGTTTTATTGTGATGCCGTATTAAATATTGATTTATTATTTTATAGCAGTCTATAGCATGGAGCATAGCCAGATAACATACAGTAGGACAACTCATATTCTACAGTCTATAGCATGGAGCATAGCCAGATAACATACAGTAGGACAACTCATATTCTACAGTCTATAGCATGGAGCATAGCCAGTAGGACAACTCATATTCTACAGTCTATAGCATGGAGTATAGCCAGATAACATACAGTAGGACAACTCATATTCTACAGTCTATAACATGGAGCATAGCCAGTAGGACAACTCATATTCTACAGTCTATAGCATGGAGTATAGCCAGATAACATACAGTAGGACAACTCATATTCTACAGTCTATAGCATGGAGCATAGCCAGTAGGACAACTCATATTCTACAGTCTATAGCATGGAGCATAGCCAGTAGGACAACTCATATTCTACAGTCTATAGCATGGAGCATAGCCAGTAGGACAACTCATATTCTACAGTCTATAGCATGGAGCATAGCCAGTAGGACAACTCATATTCTACAGTCTATAGCATGGAGCATAGCCAGTAGGACAACTCATATTCTACAGCCTATAGCATGGAGCATAGCCAGATAACATACAGTAGGACAACTCATATTCTACAGCCTATAGCATGGAGCATAGCCAGATAACATACAGTAGGACAACTCATATTCTACAGTCTATAGCATGGAGCATAGCCAGTAGGACAACTCATATTCTACAGTCTATAGCATGGAGTATAGCCAGATAACATACAGTAGGACAACTCATATTCTACAGTCTATAACATGGAGCATAGCCAGTAGGACAACTCATATTCTACAGTCTATAGCATGGAGTATAGCCAGATAACATACAGTAGGACAACTCATATTCTACAGTCTATAGCATGGAGCATAGCCAGTAGGACAACTCATATTCTACAGTCTATAGCATGGAGCATAGCCAGTAGGACAACTCATATTCTACAGTCTATGGCATGGAGCATAGCCAGTAGGACAACTCATATTCTACAGTCTATAGCATGGAGCATAGCCAGTAGGACAACTCATATTCTACAGTCTATAGCATGGAGCATAGCCAGTAGGACAACTCATATTCTACAGTCTATAGCATGGAGTATAGCCAGATAACATACAGTAGGACAACTCATATTCTACAGTCTATAACATGGAGCATAGCCAGTAGGACAACTCATATTCTACAGTCTATGGCATGGAGCATAGCCAGTAGGACAACTCATATTCTACAGTCTATAGCATGGAGCATAGCCAGTAGGACAACTCATATTCTACAGTCTATAGCATGGAGCATAGCCAGTAGGACAACTCATATTCTACAGTCTATAGCATGGAGCATAGCCAGTAGGACAACTCATATTCTACAGCCTATAGCATGGAGCATAGCCAGATAACATACAGTAGGACAACTCATATTCTACAGTCTATAGCATGGAGCATAGCCAGTAGGACAACTCATATTCTACAGTCTATAGCATGGAGCATAGCCAGATAACATACAGTAGGACAACTCATATTCTACAGTCTATAGCATGGAGTATAGCCAGATAACATACAGTATGACAACTCATATTCTACAGCCTATAGCATGGAGCATAGCCAGATAACATACAATAGGACAACTCATATTCTACAGCCTATAGCATGGAGCATAGCCAGATAACATACAGTAGGACAACTCATATTCTACAGCCTATAGCATGGAGCATAGCCAGATAACATACAGTAGGACAACTCATATTCTACAGCCTATAGCATGGAGCATAGCCAGATAACATACAGTAGGACAACTCATATTCTACAGCCTATAGCATGGAGCATAGCCAGATAACATACAGTAGGACAACTCATATTCTACAGCCTATAGCATGGAACATAGCCAGATAACATACAGTAGGACAACTCATATTCTACAGTCTATAGCATGGAGCATAGCCAGATAACATACAGTAGGACAACTCATATTCTACAGTCTATAGCATGGAGCATTGCCAGATAACATACAGTAGGACAACTCATATTCTACAGCCTATAGCATGGAGCATAGCCAGATAACATACAGTAGGACAACTCATATTCTACAGTCTATAGCATGGAGCATAGCCAGATAACATACAGTAGGACAACTCATATTCTACAGCCTATAGCATGGAGCATAGCCAGATAACATACAGTAGGACAACTCCTATTCTACAGCCTATAGCATGGAGCATAGCCAGATAACATACAGTAGGACAACTCCTATTCTACAGCCTATAGCATGGAGCATAGCCAGATAACATACAGTAGGACAACTCATATTCTACAGTCTATAGCATGGAGCATAGCCAGATAACATACAGTAGGACAACTCATATTCTACAGTCTATAGCATGGAGCATAGCCAGTAGGACAACTCATATTCTACAGTCTATAGCATGGAGTATAGCCAGATAACATACAGTAGGACAACTCATATTCTACATACAGTAGGACAACTCATATTCTACAGCCTATAGCATGGAGCATAGCCAGATAACATACAGTAGGACAACTCATATTCTACAGTCTATAGCATGGAGCATAGCCAGATAACATACAGTAGGACAACTCATATTCTGTTCTTCTGAAATACATGTTCTTCATATCATGTTTCTTTAGACCTCCCTAATATAAATAATGGTTTTATTGTGATGCCGTATTAAATATTGATTTATTATTTTATAGCAGTCTATAGCATGGAGCATAGCCAGATAACATACAGTAGGACAACTCATATTCTACAGTCTATAGCATGGAGCATAGCCAGATAACATACAGTAGGACAACTCATATTCTACAGTCTATAGCATGGAGCATAGCCAGTAGGACAACTCATATTCTACAGTCTATAGCATGGAGTATAGCCAGATAACATACAGTAGGACAACTCATATTCTACAGTCTATAACATGGAGCATAGCCAGTAGGACAACTCATATTCTACAGTCTATAGCATGGAGTATAGCCAGATAACATACAGTAGGACAACTCATATTCTACAGTCTATAGCATGGAGCATAGCCAGTAGGACAACTCATATTCTACAGTCTATAGCATGGAGCATAGCCAGTAGGACAACTCATATTCTACAGTCTATAGCATGGAGCATAGCCAGTAGGACAACTCATATTCTACAGTCTATAGCATGGAGCATAGCCAGTAGGACAACTCATATTCTACAGTCTATAGCATGGAGCATAGCCAGTAGGACAACTCATATTCTACAGCCTATAGCATGGAACATAGCCAGATAACATACAGTAGGACAACTCATATTCTACAGCCTATAGCATGGAGCATAGCCAGATAACATACAGTAGGACAACTCATATTCTACAGTCTATAGCATGGAGCATAGCCAGTAGGACAACTCATATTCTACAGTCTATAGCATGGAGTATAGCCAGATAACATACAGTAGGACAACTCATATTCTACAGTCTATAACATGGAGCATAGCCAGTAGGACAACTCATATTCTACAGTCTATAGCATGGAGCATAGCCAGTAGGACAACTCATATTCTACAGTCTATAGCATGGAGCATAGCCAGTAGGACAACTCATATTCTACAGTCTATAGCATGGAGCATAGCCAGTAGGACAACTCATATTCTACAGTCTATAGCATGGAGCATAGCCAGTAGGACAACTCATATTCTACAGTCTATAGCATGGAGCATAGCCAGTAGGACAACTCATATTCTACAGTCTATAGCATGGAGCATAGCCAGTAGGACAACTCATATTCTACAGCCTATAGCATGGAGCATAGCCAGATAACATACAGTAGGACAACTCATATTCTACAGTCTATAGCATGGAGCATAGCCAGTAGGACAACTCATATTCTACAGTCTATAGCATGGAGCATAGCCAGATAACATACAGTAGGACAACTCATATTCTACAGTCTATAGCATGGAGTATAGCCAGATAACATACAGTAGGACAACTCATATTCTACAGCCTATAGCATGGAGCATAGCCAGATAACATACAATAGGACAACTCATATTCTACAGCCTATAGCATGGAGCATAGCCAGATAACATACAGTAGGACAACTCATATTCTACAGCCTATAGCATGGAGCATAGCCAGATAACATACAGTAGGACAACTCATATTCTACAGTCTATAGCATGGAGCATTGCCTGATAACATACAGTAGGACAACTCATATTCTACAGCCTATAGCATGGAGCATAGCCAGATAACATACAGTAGGACAACTCATATTCTACAGCCTATAGCATGGAGCATAGCCAGATAACATACAGTAGGACAACTCATATTCTACAGTCTATAGCATGGAGCATAGCCAGTAGGACAACTCATATTCTACAGTCTATAGCATGGAGCATAGCCAGTAGGACAACTCATATTCTACAGTCTATAGCATGGAGCATAGCCAGTAGGACAACTCATATTCTACAGTCTATAGCATGGAGCATAGCCAGTAGGACAACTCATATTCTACAGTCTATAGCATGGAGTATAGCCAGATAACATACAGTAGGACAACTCATATTCTACAGTCTATAACATGGAGCATAGCCAGTAGGACAACTCGTATTCTACAGTCTATAGCATGGAGTATAGCCAGATAACATACAGTAGGACAACTCATATTCTACAGTCTATAGCATGGAGCATAGCCAGTAGGACAACTCATATTCTACAGTCTATAGCATGGAGCAAAGCCAGTAGGACAACTCATATTCTACAGCCTATAGCATGGAGCATAGCCAGATAACATACAATAGGACAACTCATATTCTACAGCCTATAGCATGGAGCATAGCCAGATAACATACAGTAGGACAACTCATATTCTACAGCCTATAGCATGGAGCATAGCCAGATAACATACAGTAGGACAACTCATATTCTACAGCCTATAGCATGGAGCATAGCCAGATAACATACAGTAGGACAACTCATATTCTACAGCCTATAGCATGGAACATAGCCAGATAACATACAGTAGGACAACTCATATTCTACAGCCTATAGCATGGAACATAGCCAGATAACATACAGTAGGACAACTCATATTCTACAGCCTATAGCATGGAGCATAGCCAGATAACATACAGTAGGACAACTCATATTCTACAGTCTATAGCATGGAGCATAGCCAGTAGGACAACTCATATTCTACAGTCTATAGCATGGAGCATAGCCAGTAGGACAACTCATATTCTACAGTCTATAGCATGGAGCATAGCCAGTAGGACAACTCATATTCTACAGTCTATAGCATGGAGCATAGCCAGTAGGACAACTCATATTCTACAGTCTATAGCATGGAGTATAGCCAGATAACATACAGTAGGACAACTCATATTCTACAGTCTATAACATGGAGCATAGCCAGTAGGACAACTCATATTCTACAGTCTATAGCATGGAGTATAGCCAGATAACATACAGTAGGACAACTCATATTCTACAGTCTATAGCATGGAGCATAGCCAGTAGGACAACTCATATTCTACAGTCTATAGCATGGAGCATAGCCAGTAGGACAACTCATATTCTACAGTCTATAGCATGGAGCATAGCCAGTAGGACAACTCATATTCTACAGTCTATAGCATGGAGCATAGCCAGTAGGACAACTCATATTCTACAGTCTATAGCATGGAGCATAGCCAGTAGGACAACTCATATTCTACAGTCTATAGCATGGAGCATAGCCAGTAGGACAACTCATATTCTACAGCCTATAGCATGGAGCATAGCCAGATAACATACAGTAGGACAACTCATATTCTACAGTCTATAGCATGGAGCATAGCCAGTAGGACAACTCATATTCTACAGTCTATAGCATGGAGCATAGCCAGATAACATACAGTAGGACAACTCATATTCTACAGTCTATAGCATGGAGTATAGCCAGATAACATACAGTAGGACAACTCATATTCTACAGCCTATAGCATGGAGCATAGCCAGATAACATACAATAGGACAACTCATATTCTACAGCCTATAGCATGGAGCATAGCCAGATAACATACAGTAGGACAACTCATATTCTACAGCCTATAGCATGGAGCATAGCCAGATAACATACAGTAGGACAACTCATATTCTACAGCCTATAGCATGGAGCATAGCCAGATAACATACAGTAGGACAACTCATATTCTACAGCCTATAGCATGGAGCATAGCCAGATAACATACAGTAGGACAACTCATATTCTACAGCCTATAGCATGGAACATAGCCAGATAACATACAGTAGGACAACTCATATTCTACAGTCTATAGCATGGAGCATAGCCAGATAACATACAGTAGGACAACTCATATTCTACAGTCTATAGCATGGAGCATTGCCAGATAACATACAGTAGGACAACTCATATTCTACAGCCTATAGCATGGAGCATAGCCAGATAACATACAGTAGGACAACTCATATTCTACAGTCTATAGCATGGAGCATAGCCAGATAACATACAGTAGGACAACTCATATTCTACAGCCTATAGCATGGAGCATAGCCAGATAACATACAGTAGGACAACTCCTATTCTACAGCCTATAGCATGGAGCATAGCCAGATAACATACAGTAGGACAACTCCTATTCTACAGCCTATAGCATGGAGCATAGCCAGATAACATACAGTAGGACAACTCATATTCTACAGTCTATAGCATGGAGCATAGCCAGATAACATACAGTAGGACAACTCATATTCTACAGTCTATAGCATGGAGCATAGCCAGTAGGACAACTCATATTCTACAGTCTATAGCATGGAGTATAGCCAGATAACATACAGTAGGACAACTCATATTCTACATACAGTAGGACAACTCATATTCTACAGCCTATAGCATGGAGCATAGCCAGATAACATACAGTAGGACAACTCATATTCTACAGTCTATAGCATGGAGCATAGCCAGATAACATACAGTAGGACAACTCATATTCTGTTCTTCTGAAATACATGTTCTTCATATCATGTTTCTTTAGACCTCCCTAATATAAATAATGGTTTTATTGTGATGCCAGTATTAAATATTGATTTATTATTTTATAGCAGTCTATAGCATGGAGCATAGCCAGATAACATACAGTAGGACAACTCATATTCTACAGTCTATAGCATGGAGCATAGCCAGATAACATACAGTAGGACAACTCATATTCTACAGTCTATAGCATGGAGCATAGCCAGTAGGACAACTCATATTCTACAGTCTATAGCATGGAGTATAGCCAGATAACATACAGTAGGACAACTCATATTCTACAGTCTATAACATGGAGCATAGCCAGTAGGACAACTCATATTCTACAGTCTATAGCATGGAGTATAGCCAGATAACATACAGTAGGACAACTCATATTCTACAGTCTATAGCATGGAGCATAGCCAGTAGGACAACTCATATTCTACAGTCTATAGCATGGAGCATAGCCAGTAGGACAACTCATATTCTACAGTCTATAGCATGGAGCATAGCCAGTAGGACAACTCATATTCTACAGTCTATAGCATGGAGCATAGCCAGTAGGACAACTCATATTCTACAGTCTATAGCATGGAGCATAGCCAGTAGGACAACTCATATTCTACAGCCTATAGCATGGAGCATAGCCAGATAACATACAGTAGGACAACTCATATTCTACAGCCTATAGCATGGAGCATAGCCAGATAACATACAGTAGGACAACTCATATTCTACAGTCTATAGCATGGAGCATAGCCAGTAGGACAACTCATATTCTACAGTCTATAGCATGGAGTATAGGCCAGATAACATACAGTAGGACAACTCATATTCTACAGTCTATAACATGGAGCATAGCCAGTAGGACAACTCATATTCTACAGTCTATAGCATGGAGCATAGCCAGTAGGACAACTCATATTCTACAGTCTATAGCATGGAGCATAGCCAGTAGGACAACTCATATTCTACAGTCTATAGCATGGAGCATAGCCAGTAGGACAACTCATATTCTACAGTCTATAGCATGGAGCATAGCCAGTAGGACAACTCATATTCTACAGTCTATAGCATGGAGCATAGCCAGTAGGACAACTCATATTCTACAGTCTATAGCATGGAGCATAGCCAGTAGGACAACTCATATTCTACAGCCTATAGCATGGAGCATAGCCAGATAACATACAGTAGGACAACTCATATTCTACAGTCTATAGCATGGAGCATAGCCAGTAGGACAACTCATATTCTACAGTCTATAGCATGGAGCATAGCCAGATAACATACAGTAGGACAACTCATATTCTACAGTCTATAGCATGGAGTATAGCCAGATAACATACAGTAGGACAACTCATATTCTACAGCCTATAGCATGGAGCATAGCCAGATAACATACAATAGGACAACTCATATTCTACAGCCTATAGCATGGAGCATAGCCAGATAACATACAGTAGGACAACTCATATTCTACAGCCTATAGCATGGAGCATAGCCAGATAACATACAGTAGGACAACTCATATTCTACAGCCTATAGCATGGAGCATAGCCAGATAACATACAGTAGGACAACTCATATTCTACAGCCTATAGCATGGAGCATAGCCAGATAACATACAGTAGGACAACTCATATTCTACAGCCTATAGCATGGAACATAGCCAGATAACATACAGTAGGACAACTCATATTCTACAGTCTATAGCATGGAGCATAGCCAGATAACATACAGTAGGACAACTCATATTCTACAGTCTATAGCATGGAGCATTGCCAGATAACATACAGTAGGACAACTCATATTCTACAGCCTATAGCATGGAGCATAGCCAGATAACATACAGTAGGACAACTCATATTCTACAGTCTATAGCATGGAGCATAGCCAGATAACATACAGTAGGACAACTCATATTCTACAGCCTATAGCATGGAGCATAGCCAGATAACATACAGTAGGACAACTCCTATTCTACAGCCTATAGCATGGAGCATAGCCAGATAACATACAGTAGGACAACTCCTATTCTACAGCCTATAGCATGGAGCATAGCCAGATAACATACAGTAGGACAACTCATATTCTACAGTCTATAGCATGGAGCATAGCCAGATAACATACAGTAGGACAACTCATATTCTACAGTCTATAGCATGGAGCATAGCCAGTAGGACAACTCATATTCTACAGTCTATAGCATGGAGTATAGCCAGATAACATACAGTAGGACAACTCATATTCTACATACAGTAGGACAACTCATATTCTACAGCCTATAGCATGGAGCATAGCCAGATAACATACAGTAGGACAACTCATATTCTACAGTCTATAGCATGGAGCATAGCCAGATAACATACAGTAGGACAACTCATATTCTGTTCTTCTGAAATACATGTTCTTCATATCATGTTTCTTTAGACCTCCCTAATATAAATAATGGTTTTATTGTGATGCCGTATTAAATATTGATTTATTATTTTATAGCAGTCTATAGCATGGAGCATAGCCAGATAACATACAGTAGGACAACTCATATTCTACAGTCTATAGCATGGAGCATAGCCAGATAACATACAGTAGGACAACTCATATTCTACAGTCTATAGCATGGAGCATAGCCAGTAGGACAACTCATATTCTACAGTCTATAGCATGGAGTATAGCCAGATAACATACAGTAGGACAACTCATATTCTACAGTCTATAACATGGAGCATAGCCAGTAGGACAACTCATATTCTACAGTCTATAGCATGGAGTATAGCCAGATAACATACAGTAGGACAACTCATATTCTACAGTCTATAGCATGGAGCATAGCCAGTAGGACAACTCATATTCTACAGTCTATAGCATGGAGCATAGCCAGTAGGACAACTCATATTCTACAGTCTATAGCATGGAGCATAGCCAGTAGGACAACTCATATTCTACAGTCTATAGCATGGAGCATAGCCAGTAGGACAACTCATATTCTACAGTCTATAGCATGGAGCATAGCCAGTAGGACAACTCATATTCTACAGCCTATAGCATGGAGCATAGCCAGATAACATACAGTAGGACAACTCATATTCTACAGCCTATAGCATGGAGCATAGCCAGATAACATACAGTAGGACAACTCATATTCTACAGTCTATAGCATGGAGCATAGCCAGTAGGACAACTCATATTCTACAGTCTATAGCATGGAGCATAGCCAGATAACATACAGTAGGACAACTCATATTCTACAGTCTATAGCATGGAGTATAGCCAGATAACATACAGTAGGACAACTCATATTCTACAGCCTATAGCATGGAGCATAGCCAGATAACATACAATAGGACAACTCATATTCTACAGCCTATAGCATGGAGCATAGCCAGATAACATACAGTAGGACAACTCATATTCTACAGCCTATAGCATGGAGCATAGCCAGATAACATACAGTAGGACAACTCATATTCTACAGCCTATAGCATGGAGCATAGCCAGATAACATACAGTAGGACAACTCATATTCTACAGCCTATAGCATGGAGCATAGCCAGATAACATACAGTAGGACAACTCATATTCTACAGCCTATAGCATGGAACATAGCCAGATAACATACAGTAGGACAACTCATATTCTACAGTCTATAGCATGGAGACTACACAGCCCCAGGACAACTCATATTCTACAGCCTATAGCATGGAACATAGCCAGATAACATACAGTAGGACAACTCATATTCTACAGTCTATAGCATGGAGCATAGCCAGATAACATACAGTAGGACAACTCATATTCTACAGCCTATAGCATGGAGCATAGCCAGATAACATACAGTAGGACAACTCATATTCTACAGTCTATAGCATGGAGCATAGCCAGATAACATACAGTAGGACAACTCATATTCTACAGCCTATAGCATGGAACATAGCCAGATAACATACAGTAGGACAACTCATATTCTACAGCCTATAGCATGGAACATAGCCAGATAACATACAGTAGGACAACTCATATTCTACAGCCTATAGCATGGAACATAGCCAGATAACATACAGTAGGACAACTCATATTCTACAGCCTATAGCATGGAGCATAGCCAGATAACATACAATAGGACAACTCATATTCTACAGCCTATAGCATGGAGCATAGCCAGATAACATACAGTAGGACAACTCATATTCTACAGCCTATAGCATGGAGCATAGCCAGATAACATACAGTAGGACAACTCATATTCTACAGCCTATAGCATGGAGCATAGCCAGATAACATACAGTAGGACAACTCATATTCTACAGTCTATAGGACAACTCATATTCTACATACAGTAGGACAACTCATATTCTACAGCCTATAGCATGGAGCATAGCCAGATAACATACAGTAGGACAACTCATATTCTACAGTCTATAGCATGGAGCATAGCCAGATAACATACAGTAGGACAACTCATATTCTGTTCTTCTGAAATACATGTTCTTCATATCATGTTTCTTTAGACCTCCCTAATATAAATAATGGTTTTATTGTGATGCCGTATTAAATATTGATTTATTATTTTATAGCAGTCTATAGCATGGAGCATAGCCAGATAACATACAGTAGGACAACTCATATTCTACAGTCTATAGCATGGAGCATAGCCAGATAACATACAGTAGGACAACTCATATTCTACAGTCTATAGGACAACTCATATTCTACATACAGTAGGACAACTCATATTCTACAGCCTATAGCATGGAGCATAGCCAGATAACATACAGTAGGAAAACTCATATTCTACAGTCTATAGCATGGAGCATAGCCAGATAACATACAGTAGGACAACTCATATTCTGTTCTTCTGAAATACATGTTCTTCATATCATGTTTCTTTAGACCTCCCTAATATAAATAATGGTTTTATTGTGATGCCGTATTAAATATTGATTTATTATTTTTTTTTAAATGTAGATGTTCCAAAACCGCGCATCAGTGGCTTGCTTGGAATCCTGGATGTTTAATGACCCCCACAGCCCCAGGCCTGGTGGTGTTTAATGACCCCCACAGCCCCAGGCCTGGTGGTGTTTAATGACCCCCACAGCCCCAGGCCTGGTGGTGTTTAATGACCCCCACAGCCCCAGGCCTGGATGTTTAATGACCCCCAGGCCTGGAGGTGTTTAATGACCCCCACAGCCCCAGGCCTGGAGGTGTTTAATGACCCCCACAGCCCCAGGCCTGGAGGTGTTTAATGACTGCCACAGCCAAAAAACCACCAAGATGCTTTACAATAAATCGATTGTTTTTGTTGTGTGTGTGTGTGTGTTGTAGGATGACTCTGGCACGATCCCGGACTACAGTCAGATGAGGAAGATCGATCTCCAGCCAGGGACGGCCTATAAGTTCAGAGTGGCCGGGATCAACACCTGTGGCCGTGGGAACTTCTCAGAGATCTCAGCCTTCAAGACCTGCCTACCAGGCTTCCCCGGAGCTCCCTGTGCTATCAAGATCAGCAAGGTAACACATATGATGAAGATACATTCTTTAATTATTTAACCAGGCAAGTCAGTAGAGAAGAAATTCTTGAACATGTTTTTTTTACCCAGGGAGTGTTTTATTTCACCGTGAATTTGTGTTTATGGCTCATATCACGCTTTCTTCTTCTCCCTCCTCCCCACTCAGAGCCCAGACGGAGCCCACCTGACCTGGGAACCCCCCGTCGGTCACATCTGGTAAGATCATTGAGTACTCGGTGTACCTGGCCATCCAGAGCGCCCAGAGCGGGGAGCAGGCCAAGCCCACCACCACCACCACCCCGGCCCAGCTGGCTTTCATGCGTGTGTTCTGTGGGCCCAACCCCTCCTGCCTGGTGCAGTCGTCCAGCCTCTCCAACGCACACATAGACTACACTACCAAGCCGGCCATCATCTTCCGTATCGCGGCCCGCAACGAGAAAGGTTACGGCCCTGCCACGCAGGTCAGGTGGCTCCAAGGTACGGAACGTTATGTTAAGCTTGATTCACTTGTCAGTTGTCAATATTAAATTGAACAAAAATATGAACACCGCATGTAAAGTGTTGGTCCTATCTATGTTTCATGAGCTGAAATAAAACAGCCCAGGAATGTTCCATACGCACAAAAAAAAAAAAAGCTTATTTCTCTCAAATGTTGTTGCACAAATTTGTTTACATCCCTGTTAGTGAGCATTTCTCCTTTGCCAAGATAATCCATCCACCTGACAGGTGTGTCATATCAAGAAGCTGATTGAATAGAAGGATCATTACACAGGTGCACCTTGTGCTGTGGGGACCATAAAAGGTCACTCTAAAATGTGCAGTTATGTCACACAACACAATGCCACAGATGTCTCAAGTTGAGGGATTGTGGTATTGGTATGCTGACTGCAGGAATGTCCACCAGAGCTGTTGCCAGAGAATTTAATATTCATTTTTCTTCCATAAGCCGCCTCCAATGTCGTTTTAGAGAATTTGGCAGTACGTCCAACTGGCCTCAAAACCGCAGACCACGTGTAACCAAGCCAGCCCAGGACCTCCTACTTCACCTGCGGGGTCGTCTGAGACCAGACACCCGGACAGCTGATTAAACTGTGGGTTTGCACAAACTGTCAGAAACCGTCTCAAGGAAGTTGATCTGCGTGCTCGTCGTCCTCACCAGGGTCTTGACCTGACTCCAGTTCGGCGTCGTAACCGACTTCAGTGGGCAACCTGCTCACCTTCGATGGACACTGGCACACTGGACAACTGTGGTCTTCACGGATGTATCCTGGTTTCAACTGTACCGGGCAGATGGCAGAAAGCGTGTATGGCGTCGTCTGGGTGAGTGGTTTGCTGATGTCAACGTTGTGAACAGAGAGACCCATGGTGGGGTTATGGTACGGGCACGCGTAAGCTACGGACAACCAACACGATTTGCATTTTATCGATTGCAATTTGAATGCACAGATATACCGTGACGAGATCCTGAGGTCCATTGTCGTGCCATTCATCCACCACCATCACCTCATGTTTCAGCATGATAATGCACGGCCCCATGTCGCAAGGATCTGTACACAATTCCTGGAAGCTGAAAATATCCCAGTTTTTCCCATGGTCTGCATATTCACCAGACGTCCCCACACCCATTGAGCATGTTTGGGATGCTCTGGATCGACGTGTGTACGACAGCGTGTTCCAGTTCCCCGCCAATATCCAGAAACTTCACACAGCCATTGAAGAGGAGTGGGACAGCATTCCACAGGCCACAATCAACAGCCTGATCAACTCTATGTGAAGGAGATGTGTCGCGCTGCATGAGGCAAATGGTGGTCACACCAGACACTGACTGGTTTTCTGATCCACGCCCCAATCATTTTAAAAAGATATCTGTGATCAACTGTATTCCCAGTCATGTGAAATCTGTAGATTAGGGCCTATAGAATTGTGTTCAATTGACTGATTTCCTTATCTGAGCTTTAACTCAGTAAAATCTTTTTAAATTGTTGCGTATTGCGTTATTTATATTCTTGTTCAGTACAATCCTAACAGTTTCCCTTCTCCCTGTAGAGATGAGTAAAGATGGCCTTGCAGGTAAACCTACTGTTAAGAGACCAGGCTCCTCGCCTGACATGTGAGTACTAGGATTCATCCTTCTCTCTCTTTAGTATCCACAGAATGATTAAATAAGAAGTAGAATTCATGAATTCAGGTATTTAACTGGACATTCCTAAAAAAAAAAGACTATGAATTCATTTATTTATTTGGAAATGCAAAAGTGTTTGGAAAAAAGTTTTTCAGTAGTCGGTTGTGGCCAAGCCTGTCCTAACTCTTAACTCTCTGTCATAATGGATGGGGCCTTAACTCTCTGTCCTAACTCTACAGCCTTATCCATGTTTTCTCTCCTCTTGTAGGAAAGCTGCTGGTCCAAAGAAGGCCAGATCAGACCAGTGAGGGGTTTCCTTCCTCTCCCCTTTGTTGTCCAATGATGACTATGACTGAACTGAATACAACACCTTCCTACTGAATACAAGACCCCAGGCTCTACCTAGACCCCGGACTCCAACCTCTACCAGACCCCATCTAACCCTACAACAACACATCCTGAACCTAGACCCGGCCCCATCCTGAACCTAGACCAGGCCCCATCCTGAACCTAGACCAGGCCCCATCCTGAACCTAGACCAGGCCCCGTCCTGAACCTAGACCAGGCCCCGTCCCGAACCTAGACCAGGCCCCGTCCCGAACCTAGACCAGGCCCCGTCCCGAACCTAGACCCGGCCCCGTCCCGAACCTAGACCCGGCCCCGTCCGAACCTAGACCAGGCCCCGTCCCGAACCTAGACCCGGCCCCGTCCCGAACCTAGACCCGGCCCCGTCCCGAACCTAGACCCGGCCCCGTCCCGAACCTAGACCCGGCCCCGTCCCGAACCTAGACCCGGCCCCGTCCCGAACCTAGACCCGGCCCCGTCCCGAACCTAGACCCGGCCCAACCACCCATCAGTCACAAAATGGCTGCAAAATAGATAAAGCTGAGAAACGCCAGATCCCCTGCCCTCATCACTGGACGTTGTGGTGCCATGGACGCCTTGTTTCATTCTTCTGTATTTCTTATTGTATTATTATTATTATTATTATTATTGTTGATATTTACTTGTTTAAACCATGGAAAGCACATAATTAACTTTTTATTTTCCTATGATATGATTTTCTGTGGAATCAAAATACAAAAAACTGTTCAGTCTGGTTTTAACTGTAGGTTGCTAGATAGTTCTCTAGTCTCTTTCATGCGTTTCCTCTCCCCTGTTTATCTACACAAGCAATAGACAACACAAATAACTGCTCATAATACATGCCAGTGTATCTCATTATGTCATTAAAGGGTATGGGCATCAGTAGGTTGCATGCAGAAGAATCAGACGGTTGCTATAGGAGACGGTTGGAACATAAGAAGACGACGTCATTGTCACATCGTCATGGAGATTTAATAAATACACCCACACACAGGCGTTCTCCATTCCTCATCAACCAATCAATACTCTGTATCTGTCCCGGCTGTCATCTTGCTTTGTGACATCACTGTGTTAATGTGTAGCTATGTCGGAGGGGGACGAGTAAAGGATTAGCTTCAGAATAAATACCTGTGGTTCATGTAGGTTTAGGAGACTGCTTTATTCTCCCTCTAGTTGACCTATCTACTCCGGTAGTTTCTCTGCTTTCATTGGAGGAATTTGGTGACAGTGATTGGCTGACTGCCAGGGTGACCGTGATTGGCTGACTGCCAGGGTGACCGTGATTGGCTGACTGCCAGGGTGACCGTGATTGGCTGACTGCCAGGGTGACCGTGATTGGCTGACTGCCAGGGTGACCGTGATTGGCTGACTGCCAGGGTGACAGTGATTGGCTGACTGCCAGGGTGACACAACCCAATACGTATTTTAATAACCTGATTTGACCGTTTCAGAATTGGCGGTGTAACGAACCATTACGTAACAAGGACCTTTTTGTACTTGCTCTGCTGCGGAACATCAGATTTGTCCGAGAAAGAGGAGTGGAGTATTTAATTTTTGTTTACTTAATTTCTTTTATTAAAGGAATTAATTTGTTGAAGAAAAAAAAAATGCTTATTTTCACCTTTCCCCCTCTCAATCTGTTGATAGTCCATAGTATAATTAATTTGTTGGAATTGGAATTCAAAAGGTTATTTTTATTTTCCCAATGCTTGTTTTCTTTTCTTTCTTTTGTTGTCGTTGATAAATCCCAGTTTATTCTCAGAAATATTCTGCCCCCAAATTGTGGAGCAACTTTTCGTATTGATAACCATTGACGTTTAGTTTTTGGTGTATTATATGTTAAGGTATGCAAGTGTGTGTGTGTAACGTGACTAGTGGTTTCCACATAGTCTTTTTGAACGGAGCGGTTTTTAGTTTACCTAGTGGTGGGATACGATGGCAGGAAGAGTGATTGATTGGCGCAGCTAGTATGGGCTCAGTTGTAAATAAGTTCCTTCACGTAGCAAGAAGTTTAAAAAAAAAAAAAAAAAAAAAAAGAATACGGCTTTTTATATAATTATCTGTAACAAAAATGTTTTTACATGTTTGTCATCTCGGTTGCTTTATGTCTAGATATAAAAACAAACAAAACATTTTAGGAAATGTCTTCCTGCTCTGTCTTGTTCTCGCTTCTGTTTTTTCCTCATTGACTACAATGCAGAACCCTTCTTGGTATCGTTGTTATGGTTATAATGCCCAAGTTGTTTTGGCAGGCAGGGACGTCAGGAAGTTTTATTAAGAACCAAACATAGATATAGAATCTAGAACCAAACATAGAAATAGAATCTACAACCAAACATAGAAATAGAATCTAGAACCCAACATAGAAATAGAATCTAGAACCCAACATAGAAATAGAATCTAGAACCCAACATAGAAATAGAATCTAGAACCCAACATAGAAATAGAATCTAGAACCCAACATAGAAATAGAATCTAGAACCCAACATAGAAATAGAATCTAGAACCCAACATAGAAATAGAATCTAGAATAGATTGTTGAATAGATTATATTTCTATGGAAACAACAACAGCTAAAGCTGATGGGCTTTGTTCAATCTCCAATCTGATCTGAGATGTTTGGGTATTAAAACTGTTTGTGAATATTACTATGGAAAATAAAACTTTTTAGTGCATCCTTTTCTTACCATTTCTGGAGATGTGACTTATTTTGTGTGAATGTTGTGTTGGTATTGAGGGGAGAGACATCTTTTCTTTAACTTGGGACACTGGTTGAGTTCACCACCACCACCTCTACTTTTATGTGTAATTGTTCATCCTTGGTGTAAATGTAAAATATATAAAGTACATACCGTTCGGTTACATAATACCACTGCTGTGGGTAGTCAGAATAATATGTTAGTTTAAAATGTTTACATGCTAGTAAGGACGATTTCCCTAATAATCCTGTTTGCATGGGTTTGCTAACAAGAGTGCAGTGTATAAAGTCAGAACATCTGTCTCAGCCACTGCCTGTCGCCAAGGGAGTACCCCATAGCAACGACATAATAGCTATGGGGTACAACATAGCTCAGGCAGTAGGAGACTCTCTTATCCATTTATAAGCAGATGATACAGTCTTATACTCAGCTGGCCCCTCCCTGGATTTTGTGTTAAACGCTCTACAACAAAGCTTTCTCAGTGTCCTACAAGATTTCTCTGCCCTTAAACCTTGTTCTGAACACCTCCAAAACAAAGGTCATGTGGTTTGGTAAGAAGAATGTCCCTCTCCCCACAGGTGTGATTACTACCTCTGAGGGTTTAGAGCTTGAGGTAGTCACCTCATACAAGTACTTGGGAGTATGGCTAGACGGTGCACTGTCCTTCTCTCAGCACATATCAAAGCTGCAGACTCTGGTTAAATTCATTCAAAGACTCAATCATGGACACTCTTACTGACAGTCGTGGCTGCTTTGTGTGATGTATTGTTGTCTCTACCTTGCCCTTTGTGCTGTTGTCTGTGCCCAATACTGTTTTGTGTTGCTACCATTTTGTCATGTTGTGTTGCTACCATGCTTTGTTGTTGTCTTAGGTCTCTCTTTAGTGTTGTGGTGTCTCTCTAGTCATGATGTGTTTTGTTCTATATTATTTTTATTTTTAATCCCAGGCCCCCGTCCCTGCAGAAAACCTATAGCCTTTTGATAGGCCGTCATTGTAAATAAGAATTTGTTCTTAACTTACTTGCTCAGTTAAATAAAGGTTAAATAAAATAAATAACATGGACACATCTGAAATCAGGTTACGGAAACTTTCATCACCATGGAGTGGAGTTTAGTCCGCCAGCTAGCGAAGGGACTTTGGATAAATGCAACAACAAAAAATCTTTACCCCCATGAGTTGTAGATGCTGAAACACTATCTTTACCCCCCCATGAGTTGTAGATGCTGAAACACTATCTTTACCCCCATGAGTTGTAGATGCTGAAACACTATCTTTACCCCCATGAGTTGT
Source organism: Brachymystax lenok tsinlingensis (assembly GCA_030435695.1). NCBI lineage: Eukaryota > Metazoa > Chordata > Actinopteri > Salmoniformes > Salmonidae > Brachymystax > Brachymystax lenok. The sequence continues at coordinate 41,724,392 of CM059803.1, forward strand.
AGATGCTGAAACACTATCTTTACCCCCATGAGTTGTAGATGCTGAAACACTATTCCCCCATGAGTTGTAGATGCTGAAACACTATCTTTACCCCCATGAGTTGTAGACACATGAGCCCAAACACCCCCTATAAAATCCTGGTTTCTATAAAACAGTAGGCTATATTGATTTAAACTGGTGTAGAGAACAACGCAGCGTAGGCGAGCGGCAGCGGAGTGGGGAGACGAGGAAACAGCCATTGGGCCTTGAATAAGCTTAGAGACAGGAAAACTCCCCTTAGTTATAATCAATTGAATGATAAACATATTAGAATGAAGTAGGCTAATTCTATTAAAGGCATGCCTTAAATTCTTGACTATACTGAAACTCAAAAGGTCTCGACCTTTCAGTCTATACTGAAGACTCATCTCTTCAGTAGGTCCTAAGGCCCAGGGGTGTGAAGGTGAACGGAAAGGCACTGGAGCGACGAACTGCCTTTGCTGTCTCTGCCTGGCCGGTTCCCCTCCACTGGGATTCTCTGCCTCTAACCCTATTACAGGGGCTGAGTCACTGGCTTACTGGTGCTCTTCCATGCTGTCCCTGGGAGGGGTGCTTCACTTGAGTGGGTTGAGTCACTGACGTGATCTTCCTGTCCAGGTTTGCGCCCCCTCGGGTTCGTGCCGTAGGGGAGATCTTTGTGGGCTATACTCGGCTTTGTCTCAGGGTAGTAAATTGGTGGTTGAAGATCTCCCTCTAGTGGTGTGAGGGCTGTGCTTTGGCAAAGTGTGTGGGGTTATATCCTGCCTGGTTGGCACTGTCCGGGGGTATCGTCGGATGGGGCCTCAGTGTCTCCCGACCCCTCCTGTCTCAGCCTCCAGTATCTATGCTGCAATAGTGTATGTCCTGGGGGCTAGGGACAGTCTCTTATATCTGGAGTATTTCTCCTGTCTTATCCAGTCTCCTGTCTTATTTCTCCTGCCTTATAGACTGTTTTCCTGTCATCCCAATCACACTGAAACCCAAAATCCTAGCGTTTCTTGCATGAAAATTCCTGATTCTGTAATCCACAGGTTGCATTATCAAAGCACGTCTCGCCTGTGCATGTCAGAATACCTCTATAACAAGTCACCCACTTTTCTGCAGTCTCAAATTGGTATCTATATGAGAGCTTCTCTGCACGGTTTCCTATTGGTATCCATACGACATTTTCTCTGCACTGTCTCCTATTGGTATCCATACAAGATTGTCTCTGCACTCTCTCCTATTGGTATCCATATGAGAGCTTCTCTGCACTGTCTCCTATTGGTATCCATACGAGATTGTCTCTGCACTGTCTCCTATTGGTATCCATATGAGAGCTTCTCTGCACTGTCTCCTATTGGTATCCATATGAGAGCTTCTCCGCACAGTCTCCTATTGCTATCCATAGGCGAGCTTCTCTGCACGGTCTACCATTGCTATCCATATGAGAGCTTCTCTGCACTGTCTCCTATTGCTATCCATATGAGAGCTTCTCTGCACTGTCTCCTATTGGTATCCATATGGGAGCTTCTCTGCACGGTCTCCTATTGGTATCCATACAACATTTTCTCTGCACTGTCTCCTATTGCTATCCAGATAAGAGCTTCTCTGCACTGTCTCCTATTGCTATCCATAGGCGAGCTACTTTGCACTGTCTCCTATTGGTATCCATATGGGAGCTTCTCTGCACGGTCTCCTATTGGTATCCATACAAGATTGTCTCTGCACTGTCTCCTATTGGTATCCATATGAGAGCTTCTCTGCACGGTCTCCTATTGGTATCCATACGAGATTGTCTCTGCACTGTCTCCTATTGGTATCCATACAAGATTGTCTCTGCGCTGTCTCCTATTGGTATCCATATGAGAGCTTCTCTGCACGGTCTCCTATTGGTATCCATACGAGATTGTCTCTGCACTGTCTCCTATTGGTATCCATATGAGAGCTTCTCTGCACTGTCTCATATTGGTATCCATATGAGAGCTTCTCCGCACAGTCTCCTATTGCTATCCATAGGAGAGCTTCTCTGCACTGTCTCCTATTGCTATCCATAGGAGAGCTCTGTGCTGTCTCCTAATGGTATCTATATGAGAGCTTCTCTGCACGGTTTCCTATTGGTATCCATACAATATTTTCTCTGCACTGTCTCCTATTGGTATCTATATGAGAGCTTCTCTGCACTGTCTCCTATTGGTATCCATATGAGAGCTTCTCTGCACTGTCTCCTATTGGAATCCATATGAGAGCTCTGCGCTGTCTCCTAATGGTATCCATATGAGAGCTTCTCTGCTCTGTCTCCTATTGTTATCCGTACAAGATTTTCTCTGCACTGTCTCCTATTGGTATCCATATGAGAGCTTCTCAGCACTGTCTCTTATTGCTATCCATATGAGAGCTTCTCTTTATGGTCTACTATTGCTATCCATATGAGAGATTCTCTGCACGGTCTCCTATTGGTATCCATACAAGATTGTCTCTGCACTGTCTCCTATTGGTATCCACATGAGAGCTTCTCTGCACTGTCTCCTATTGCTATCCAGATAAGAGCTTCTCTGCACGGTCTCCTATTGGTATCCATACGAAATTTTCTCTGCACTGTCTCCTATTGCTATCCATACAAGATTGTATCTGCACTGTCTCCTATTGGTATCCATATGAGAGCTTCTCCGCACTGTCTCCTATTGCTATCCATAGGAGAGCTTCTCTGCACTGTCTCCTACTGGTATCCATATGAGAGCTTCTCTGCACTGTCTCCTATTGGTATCCATATGAGAGCTTCTCTGCACTGTCTCCTATTGGTATCCATATGAGAGCTTCTCCGCACAGTCTCCTATTGCTATCCATAGGCGAGCTTCTCTGCACGGTCTACCATTGCTATCCATATGAGAGCTTCTCTCCACTGTCTCCTATTGCTATCCATATGAGAGCTTCTCTGCACTGTCTCCTATTGGTATCCATATGGGAGCTTCTCTGCACGGTCTCCTATTGGTATCCATACGACATTTTCTCTGCACTGTCTCCTATTGGTATCCATACAAGATTGTCTCTGCACTGTCTCCTATTGGTATCCATATGAGAGCGTCTCTGCACGGTCTCCTATTGGTATCCATACGAGAGCTTCTCTGCACAGTCTCCTATTGCTGTCTATATGAGAGCTTCTCTGCACGGTCTCCTATTGGTATCCATACTACATTTTCTCTGCACTGTCTCCTATTAGTATCCATATGGGAGCTTCTCTGCACGGTCTCCTATTGGTATCCATACGACATTTTCTCTGCACTGTCTCCTATTGGTATCCATACAAGATTGTCTCTGCACTGTCTCCTATTGGTATCCATATGAGAGCGTCTCTGCACTGTCTCCTATTGGTATCCATATGAGAGCTTCTCTGCACAGTCTCCTATTGCTGTCTATATGAGAGCTTCTCTGCACGGTCTCCTATTGGTATCCATACTACATTTTCTCTGCACTGTCTCCTATTAGTATCCATACAAGATTGTCTCTGCGCTGTCTCCTATTGGTATCCATATGAGAGCTTCTCTGCACGGTCTCCTATTGGTATCCATATGAGATTGTCTCTGCACTGTCTCCTATTGGTATCCATATGAGAGCTTCTCCGCACAGTCTCCTATTGCTATCCATAGGAGAGCTTCTCTGCACTGTCTCCTATTGCTATCCATAGGAGAGCTCTGTGCTGTCTCCTAATGGTATCTATATGAGAGCTTCTCTGCACGGTTTCCTATTGGTATCCATACAACATTTTCTCTGCACTGTCTCCTATTGGTATCCATACAAGATTGTCTCTGCACTGTCTCCTATTGGTATCCATATGAGAGCTTCTCTGCACTGTCTCCTATTGCTATCCACATGAGAGCTTCTCTGCACTGTCTCTTACTGCTATCCATATGTGAGCTTCTCTGCACGGTCTCCAGTTGCTATGAATATGAGTGCTTCTCTGCACGGTCTCCTATTGGTATCCATACGAAATTTTCTCTGCACTGTCTCCTATTGGTATCCATATGAGAGCTTCTCCGCACTGTCTCCTATTGCTATCCATAGGAGAGCTTCTCTGCACTGTCTCCTACTGGTATCCATATGAGAGCTTCTCTGCACTGTCTCCTATTGGTATCCATATGAGAGCTTCTCTGCACTGTCTCCTATTGGTATCCATATGAGAGCTTCTCCGCACAGTCTCCTATTGCTATCCATAGGCGAGCTTCTCTGCACGGTCTACCATTGCTATCCATATGAGAGCTTCTCTGCACTGTCTCCTATTGCTATCCATATGAGAGCTTCTCTGCACTGTCTCCTATTGGTATCCATATGGGAGCTTCTCTGCACGGTCTCCTATTGGTATCCATACGACATTTTCTCTGCACTGTCTCCTATTGGTATCCATACAAGATTGTCTCTGCACTGTCTCCTATTGGTATCCATATGAGAGCGTCTCTGCACGGTCTCCTATTGGTATCCATACGAGAGCTTCTCTGCACAGTCTCCTATTGCTGTCTATATGAGAGCTTCTCTGCACGGTCTCCTATTGGTATCCATACTACATTTTCTCTGCACTGTCTCCTATTAGTATCCATATGGGAGCTTCTCTGCACGGTCTCCTATTGGTATCCATACGACATTTTCTCTGCACTGTCTCCTATTAGTATCCATACAAGATTGTCTCTGCGCTGTCTCCTATTGGTATCCATATGAGAGCTTCTCTGCACGGTCTCCTATTGGTATCCATATGAGATTGTCTCTGCACTGTCTCCTATTGGTATCCATATGAGAGCTTCTCTGCACAGTCTCCTATTGCTATCCATAGGAGAGCTTCTCTGCACTGTCTCCTATTGCTATCCATAGGAGAGCTCTGTGCTGTCTCCTAATGGTATCTATATGAGAGCTTCTCTGCACGGTTTCCTATTGGTATCCATACAACATTTTCTCTGCACTGTCTCCTATTGGTATCCATACAAGATTGTCTCTGCACTGTCTCCTATTGGTATCCATATGAGAGCTTCTCTGCACTGTCTCCTATTGCTATCCATATGAGAGCTTCTCTGCACTGTCTCCTATTGGTATCCATATGGGAGCTTCTCTGCACGGTCTCCTATTGGTATCCATACGACATTTTCTCTGCACTGTCTCCTATTGGTATCCATACAAGATTGTCTCTGCACTGTCTCCTATTGGTATCCATATGAGAGCTTCTCTGCACGGTCTCCTATTGGTATCCATACGAGATTGTCTCTGCACTGTCTCCTATTGGTATCCATATGAGAGCTTCTCTGCACTGTCTCCTATTGCTATCCATAGGAGAGCTCTGTGCTGTCTCCTAATGGTATCTATATGAGAGCTTCTCTGCACGGTTTCCTATTAGTATCCATACAATATTTTCTCTGCACTGTCTCCTATTGGTATCCATATGAGAGCTTCTCCGCACTGTCTCCTATTGCTATCCATAGGAGAGCTTCTCTGCACTGTCTCCTACTGGTATCCATATGAGAGCTTCTCTGCACTGTCTCCTATTGGTATCCATATGAGAGCTTCTCTGCACTGTCTCCTATTGGAATCCATATGAGAGCTCTGCGCTGTCTCCTAATGGTATCCATATGAGAGCTTCTCTGCTCTGTCTCCTATTGTTATCCGTACAAGATTTTCTCTGCACTGTCTCCTATTGGTATCCATATGAGAGCTTCTCTGCACTGTCTCTTATTGCTATCCATATGAGAGCTTCTCTTTATGGTCTACTATTGCTATCCATATGAGAGATTCTCTGCACGGTCTCCTATTGGTATCCATACAAGATTGTCTCTGCACTGTCTCCTATTGGTATCCACATGAGAGCTTCTCTGCACTGTCTCTTACTGCTATCCATATGTGAGCTTCTCTGCACGGTCTCCAGTTGCTATGAATATGAGTGCTTCTCTGCACTGTCACCTATTGGTATCCATATGAGAGCTTCTCCGCACTGTCTCCTATTGCTATCCATAGGAGAGCTTCTCTGCACTGTCTCCTACTGGTATCCATATGAGAGCTTCTCTGCACTGTCTCCTATTGGTATCCATATGAGAGCTTCTCTGCACTGTCTCATATTGGAATCCGTACAAGATTTTCTCTGCACTGTCTCCTATTGGTATCCATATGAGAGCTTCTCTGCACTGTCTCCTATTGGTATCCATATGAGAGCTTCTCTGCACTGTCTCCTATTGGTATCCATATGAGAGCTTCTCTGCACTGTCTCCTATTGGTATCCATATGAGAGCTTCTCTGCACGGTCTCCTATTGGTATCCATACGAGATTGTCTCTGCACTGTCTCCTATTGGTATCCATATGAGAGCTTCTCTGCACAGTCTCCTATTGCTATCCATAGGAGAGCTTCTCTGCACTATCTCCTATTGCTATCCATAGGAGAGCTCTGTGCTGTCTCCTAATGGTATCTATATGAGAGCTTCTCTGCACGGTTTCCTATTGGTATCCATACAATATTTTCTCTGCACTGTCTCCTATTGGTATCCATATGAGAGCTTCTCTGCACTGTCTCCTATTGCTATCCATAGGAGAGCTTCTCTGCACCGTCTCCTACTGGTATCCATATGAGAGCTTCTCTGCACTGTCTCTTATTGGTATCCAAATGAGAGCTTCTCTGCACTGTCTCCTATTGGAATCCATATGAGAGCTCTGCGCTGTCTCCTAATGGTATCCATATGAGAGCTTCTCTGCTCTGTCTCCTATTGTTATCCGTACAAGATTTTCTCTGCACTGTCTCCTATTGGTATCCATATGAGAGCTTCTCTGCACTGTCTCCTATTGGTATCCATATGAGAGCTTCTCTGCACTGTCTCTTATTGCTATCCATATGAGAGCTTCTCTGCACGGTCTACTATTGCTATCCATATGAGAGATTCTCTGCACGGTCTCCTATTGGTATCCATACAAGATTGTCTCTGCACTGTCTCCTATTGGTATCCACATGAGAGCTTCTCTGCACTGTCTCTTACTGCTATCCATATGTGAGCTTCTCTGCACTGCCTCCTATTGGTATCCATACGACATTTTCTCTGCACTGTCTCCTATTGGTATCCATACAAGATTGTCTCTGCACTGTCTCCTATTGGTGTCCATATGAGAGCTTCTCTGCACTGTCTCCTATTGTTATCCGTACAAGATTTTCTCTGCACTGTCTCCTATTGGTATCCATATGAGAGCTTCTCTGCACTGTCTTTTATTGGTATCCATATGAGAGCTTCTCTGCACTGTCTCCTAATGGTATCCATATGAGAGCTTCTCTGCACTGTCTCCTATTGTTATCCGTACAAGATTTTCTCTGCACTGTCTCCTATTGGTATCCATATGAGAGCTTCTCTGCACTGTCTCCTATTGGTATCCATATGAGAGCTTCTCTGCACGGTCTACTATTGGTATCCATACAAGATTGTCTCTGCGCTGTCTCCTATTGCTATCCATATGAGAGCTTCTCTCCACGGTCTCCTATTGGTATCCATACGAGATTGTCTCTGCACTGTCTCCTATTGGTATCCATATGAGAGCTTCTCTGCACTGTCTCATATTGGTATCCATATGAGAGCTTCTCCGCACAGTCTCCTATTGCTATCCATAGGAGAGCTTCTCTGCACTGTCTCCTATTGGTATCCATATGAGAGCTTCTCTGCACGGTCTACTATTGCTCTCCATATGAGAGATTCTCTGCACGGTCTCCTATTGGTATCCATACAAGATTGTCTCTGCACTGTCTCCTATTGGTATCCACATGAGAGCTTCTCTGCACTGTCTCTTACTGCTATCCATATGAGCGCTTCTCTGCACGGTCTCTTATTGCTATCAATATGAGAGCTTCTCTGCACTGTCTCCTTTTGCTATCCAGATAAGAGCTTCTCTGCACTGTCTCCTGTTGCTGTGCATATGACAGCTTCTTTGCACTGTCGCCTATTGCTATCCATATTAGAGCTTCTCTGCATTGTCTCCTATTGCTATCCATATGAGAGCTTATCTGCATTGTCTCCTTTTGCTGTCTATATGAGAGCTTCTCTGCACGGTCTCCTATTGGTATCCATACGACATTTTCTCTGCACTGTCTCCTATTGGTATCCATACAAGATTGTCTCTGCACTGTCTCCTATTGGTATCCATATGAGAGCTTCTCTGCACTGTCTCCTATTGGTATCCATATGAGAGCTTCTCCGCACAGTCTCCTATTGCTATCCATAGGAGAGCTTCTCTGCACGGTCTACCATTGCTATCCATATGAGAGCTTCTCTCCACTGTCTCCTATTGGTATCCATATGAGAGCTTCTCCGCACAGTCTCCTATTGCTATCCATAGGAGAGCTTCTCTGCACGGTCTACCATTGCTATCCATATGAGAGCTTCTCTGCACTGTGTCCTATTGCTATCCATATGAGAGCTTCTCTCCACTGTCTCCTATTGGTATCCATATGAGAGCTTCTCCGCACAGTCTCCTATTGCTATCCATATGAGAGCTTCTCTACACTGTCTCCTATTGGTATCCATATGGGAGCTTCTCTGCACGGTCTCCTATTGGTATCCATACGACATTTTCTCTGCACTGTCTCCTATTGGTATCCATACAAGATTGTCTCTGCACTGTCTCCTATTGGTATCCATATGAGAGCTTCTCTGCACGGTCTCCTTTTGGTATCCATACAAGATTGTCTCTGCGCTGTCTCCTATTGCTATCCATATGAGAGCTTCTCTCCACGGTCTCCTATTGGTATCCATACAAGATTGTCTCTGCGCTGTCTCCTATTGGTATCCATATGAGAGCTTCTCTGCACTGTCTCATATTGGTATCCATATGAGAGCTTCTCTGCACTGTCTCCAGTTGCTATCAATATGAGAGCTTCTCTGCACTGTCTCTTATTGCTATCCAGATAAGAGCTTCTCTGCACGGTCTCCTATTGGTATCCATATTAGAGCTTCTCTGCACTGTGTCCTGTTGCTGTCCATATGACAGCTTCTTTGAACTGTCGCCTATTGCTATCCATATTAGAGCTTATCTGCACTGTCTCCTATTGCTGTCCATATGAGAGCTTCTCTGCACGGTCTCCTATTGGTATCCATACAAGATTGTCTCTGCACTGTCTCCTATTGGTATCCATATGAGAGCTTCTCTGCACTGTCTCCTATTGGTATCCATATGAGAGCTTCTCTGCACGGTCTACCATTGCTATCCATATGAGAGCTTCTCTGCACTGTCTCCTATTGCTATCCATATGAGAGCTTCTCTCCACTGTCTCTTATTGGTATCCATATGAGAGCTTCTCCGCACAGTCTCCTATTGCTATCCATATGAGAGCTTATCTGCACTGTCTCCTATTGGTATCCATATGAGAGCTTCTATGCACGGTCTCCTTTTGGTATCCATACGAGATTGTCTCTGCACTGTCTCCTATTGGTATCCATATGAGAGCTTCTCTGCACTGTCTCATATTGGTATCCATATGAGAGCTTCTCCGCACAGTCTCCTATTGCTATCCATAGGAGAGCTTCTCTGCACTGTCTCCTATTTGTATCCATATGAGAGCTTCTCTGCACGGTCTACTATTGCTATCCATATGAGAGATTCTCTGCACGGTCTCCTATTGGTATCCATATGAGAGCTTCTCTGCACGGTCTCCTATTGGTATCCATACAAGATTGTCTCTGCACTGTCTCCTATTGGTATCCATATGAGAGCTTCTCTGCACTGTCTCCTATTGGAATCAATATGAGAGCTCTGCGCTGTCTCCTAATGGTATCCATATGAGAGCTTCTCTGCTCTGTCTCCTATTGGTATCCATACAAGATTTTCTCTGCACTGTCTCCTATTGGTATCCATATGAGAGCTTCTCTGCACTGTCTCCTATTGGTATCCATATGAGAGCTTCTCTGCACTGTCTCTTATTGCTATCCATATGAGAGCTTCTCTGCACGGTCTACTATTGCTATCCATATGAGAGATTCTCTGCACGGTCTCCTATTGGTATCCATACAAGATTGTCTCTGCACTGTCTCCTATTGGTATCCATATGAGAGCTTCTCTGCACTGTCTCCTATTGCTGTCTATATGAGAGCTTCTCTGCACAGTCTCCTATTGGTATCCATACTACATTTTCTCTGCACTGTCTCCTATTGGTATCCATACAAGATTGTCTCTGCGCTGTCTCTTATTGGTATCCATATGAGAGCTTCTCTGCACGGTCTCCTATTGGTATCCATACGAGATTGTCTCTGCACTGTCTCCTATTGGTATCCATATGAGAGCTTCTCTGCACTGTCTCATATTGGTATCCATATGAGAGCTTCTCCGCACAGTCTCCTATTGCTATCCATAGGAGAGCTTCTCTGCACTGTCTCTTATTGCTATCCATAGGAGAGCTCTGTGCTGTCTCCTAATGGTATCTATATGAGAGCTTCTCTGCACGGTTTCCTATTGGTATCCATACAATATTTTCTCTGCACTGTCTCCTATTGGTATCCATATGAGAGCTTCTCCGCACTGTCTCCTATTGCTATCCATAGGAGAGCTTCTCTGCACCGTCTCCTACTGGTATCCATATGAGAGCTTATCTGCATTGTCTCCTATTGGTATCCATACGACATTTTCTCTGCACTGTCTCCTATTGGTATCCATACAAGATTGTCTCTGCACTGTCTCCTATTGGTATCCATATGAGAGCTTCTCTGCACGGTCTCCTTTTGGTATCCATACAAGATTGTCTCTGCGCTGTCTCCTATTGCTATCCATATGAGAGCTTCTCTCCACGGTCTCCTATTGGTATCCATACGAGATTGTCTCTGCACTGTCTCCTATTGGTATCCATATGAGAGCTTCTCTGCACTTTCTCATATTGGTATCCATATGAGAGCTTCTCCGCACAGTCTCCTATTGCTATCCATAGGAGAGCTTCTCTGCACTGTCTCCTATTGGTATCCATATGAGAGCTTCTCTGCACGGTCTACTATTGCTCTCCATATGAGAGATTCTCTGCACGGTCTCCTATTGGTATCCATACAAGATTGTCTCTGCACTGTCTCCTATTGGTATCCACATGAGAGCTTCTCTGCACTGTCTCTTACTGCTATCCATATGAGCGCTTCTCTGCATGGTCTCTTATTGCTATCAATATGAGAGCTTCTCTGCACTGTCTCCTTTTGCTATCCAGATAAGAGCTTCTCTGCACTGTCTCCTGTTGCTGTGCATATGACAGCTTCTTTGCACTGTCGCCTATTGCTATCCATATTAGAGCTTCTCTGCATTGTCTCCTATTGCTATCCATATGAGAGCTTATCTGCATTGTCTCCTATTGCTGTCTATATGAGAGCTTCTCTGCACGGTCTCCTATTGGTATCCATACGACATTTTCTCTGCACTGTCTCCTATTGGTATCCATACAAGATTGTCTCTGCACTGTCTCCTATTGGTATCCATATGAGAGCTTCTCCGCACAGTCTCCTATTGCTATCCATAGGAGAGCTTCTCTGCACGGTCTACCATTGCTATCCATATGAGAGCTTCTCTCCACTGTCTCCTATTGGTATCCATATGAGAGCTTCTCCGCACAGTCTCCTATTGCTATCCATAGGAGAGCTTCTCTGCACGGTCTACCATTGCTATCCATATGAGAGCTTCTCTGCACTGTGTCCTATTGCTATCCATATGAGAGCTTCTCTCCACTGTCTCCTATTGGTATCCATATGAGAGCTTCTCCGCACAGTCTCCTATTGCTATCCATATGAGAGCTTCTCTACACTGTCTCCTATTGGTATCCATATGGGAGCTTCTCTGCACGGTCTCCTATTGGTATCCATACGACATTTTCTCTGCACTGTCTCCTATTGGTATCCATACAAGATTGTCTCTGCACTGTCTCCTATTGGTATCCATATGAGAGCTTCTCTGCACAGTCTCCTTTGGTATCCATACAAGATTGTCTCTGCTGTCCATACAAGATTGTCTCTGCGCTGTCTCCTATTGCTATCCATATGAGAGCTTCTCTCCACGGTCTCCTATTGGTATCCATACAAGATTGTCTCTGCGCTGTCTCCTATTGGTATCCATATGAGAGCTTCTCTGCACTGTCTCATATTGGTATCCATATGAGAGCTTCTCTGCACTGTCTCCAGTTGCTATCAATATGAGAGCTTCTCTGCACTGTCTCTTATTGCTATCCAGATAAGAGCTTCTCTGCACGGTCTCCTATTGGTATCCATATTAGAGCTTCTCTGCACTGTGTCCTGTTGCTGTCCATATGACAGCTTCTTTGAACTGTCGCCTATTGCTATCCATATTAGAGCTTATCTGCACTGTCTCCTATTGCTGTCCATATGAGAGCTTCTCTGCACGGTCTCCTATTGGTATCCATACAAGATTGTCTCTGCACTGTCTCCTATTGGTATCCATATGAGAGCTTCTCTGCACTGTCTCCTATTGGTATCCATATGAGAGCTTCTCTGCACGGTCTACCATTGCTATCCATATGAGAGCTTCTCTGCACTGTCTCCTATTGCTATCCATATGAGAGCTTCTCTCCACTGTCTCTTATTGGTATCCATATGAGAGCTTCTCCGCACAGTCTCCTATTGCTATCCATATGAGAGCTTATCTGCACTGTCTCCTATTGGTATCCATATGAGAGCTTCTCTGCACGGTCTCCTTTTGGTATCCATACGAGATTGTCTCTGCACTGTCTCCTATTGGTATCCATATGAGAGCTTCTCTGCACTGTCTCATATTGGTATCCATATGAGAGCTTCTCCGCACAGTCTCCTATTGCTATCCATAGGAGAGCTTCTCTGCACTGTCTCCTATTGGTATCCATATGAGAGCTTCTCTGCACGGTCTACTATTGCTATCCATATGAGAGATTCTCTGCACGGTCTCCTATTGGTATCCATACAAGATTGTCTCTGCACTGTCTCCTATTGGTATCCACATGAGAGCTTCTCTGCACTGTCTCTTACTGCTATCCATTTGAGCGCTTCTCTGCACGGTCTCCTGTTGCTGTGCATATGACAGCTTCTTTGCACTGTCGCCTATTGCTATCCATATTAGAGCTTCTCTGCATTGTCTCCTATTGCTATCCATATGAGAGCTTATCTGCATTGTCTCCTATTGCTGTCTATATGAGAGCTTCTCTGCACGGTCTCCTATTGGTATCCATACGACATTTTCTCTGCACTGTCTCCTATTGGTATCCATACAAGATTGTCTCTGCACTGTCTCCTATTGGTATCCATATGAGAGCTTCTCTGCACTGTCTCCTATTGGTATCCACATGAGAGCTTCTCTGCACTGTCTCTTACTGCTATCCATTTGAGCGCTTCTCTGCACGGTCTCCTGTTGCTGTGCATATGACAGCTTCTTTGCACTGTCGCCTATTGCTATCCATATTAGAGCTTCTCTGCATTGTCTCCTATTGCTATCCATATGAGAGCTTATCTGCATTGTCTCCTATTGCTGTCTATATGAGAGCTTCTCTGCACGGTCTCCTATTGGTATCCATACGACATTTTCTCTGCACTGTCTCCTATTGGTATCCATACAAGATTGTCTCTGCACTGTCTCCTATTGCTATCCATAGGAGAGCTTCTCTGCACGGTCTACCATTGCTATCCATATGAGAGCTTCTCTGCACTGTGTCCTATTGCTATCCATATGAGAGCTTCTCTCCACTGTCTCCTATTGGTATCCATATGAGAGCTTCTCCGCACAGTCTCCTATTGCTATCCATATGAGAGCTTCTCTGCACTGTCTCCTATTGGTATCCATATGGGAGCTTCTCTGCACGGTCTCCTATTGGTATCCATACGACATTTTCTCTGCACTGTCTCCTATTGGTATCCATACAAGATTGTCTCTGCACTGTCTCCTATTGGTATCCATATGAGAGCTTCTCTGCACGGTCTCCTTTTGGTATCCATACAAGATTGTCTCTGCGCTGTCTCCTATTGCTATCCATATGAGAGCTTCTCTCCACGGTCTCCTATTGGTATCCATACAAGATTGTCTCTGCGCTGTCTCCTATTGGTATCCATATGAGAGCTTCTCTGCACTGTCTCTTACTGCTATCCATATGAGCGCTTCTCTGCACGGTCTCTTATTGCTATCAATATGAGAGCTTCTCTGCACTGTCTCCTTTTGCTATCCAGATAAGAGCTTCTCTGCACTGTCTCCTATTGGTATCCATATTAGAGCTTCTCTGCACTGTCTCCTGTTGCTGTGCATATGACAGCTTCTTTGCACTGTCGCCTATTGCTATCCATATTAGAGCTTCTCTGCATTGTCTCCTATTGCTATCCATATGAGAGCTTATCTGCATTGTCTCCTATTGCTGTCTATATGAGAGCTTCTCTGCACGGTCTCCTATTGGTATCCATACGACATTTTCTCTGCACTGTCTCCTATTGGTATCCATGCAAGATTGTCTCTGCACTGTCTCCTATTGGTATCCATATGAGAGCTTCTCTGCACTGTCTCCTATTGGTATCCATATGAGAGCTTCTCTGCACTGTCTCCCATTGGTATCCATATGAGAGCTTCTCTGCACTGTCTCCTATTGCTATCCATATTAGAGCTTCTCTGCACTGTCTTCTATTGGTATCTATATAAGAGCATCTCTGCACAGTCTCCTACTGTTATTCATACGAGATTTTCTCTGCACTGTCTCCTATTGGTATCCTTATGAAAGCTTCTCTGCACGGTCTACTATTGGTATCCATACAACATTTTCTCTGCACTGTCTCCTATTGGTATCCATATGAGAGCTTCTCTGCACTGTCTCCTATTGGTATCCATATGAGAGCTTCTCTGCACTGTCTCCTATTGGTATCCATATGAGAGCTTCTCTGCACTGTCTCCTATTGGTATCCATATGAGAGCTTCTCTGCACTGTCTCCTATTGCTATCCATATTAGAGCTTCTCTGCACTGTCTTCTATTGGTATCTATATAATTCTATGGTATTCTCACGACATTAACTCTGCACTGTCTCCTATTGTTATCCCATACGAGATTGTATCTTCACTGTCTCCTATTGTTATCCATATGTGTGCTTCTCCGCACGGTCTCCTATTGGTATCCATACAACATTTTCTCTGCACTGTCTCCTATTGGTATCCATATGAGAGCTTCTCTGCACTGTCTTCTATTGGTATCTATATAATTCTATGGTATTCTCACGACATTAACTCTGCACTGTCTCCTATTGTTATCCCATACGAGATTGTATCTTCACTGTCTCCTATTGTTATCCATATGTGTGCTTCTCCGCACGGTCTCCTATTGGTATCCATACAACATTTTCTCTGCACTGTCTCCTATTGGTATCCATATGAGAGCTTCTCTGCACTGTCTCCTATTGGTATCCATATGAGAGCTTCTCTGCACTGTCTTCTATTGGTATCCTTATGAAAGCTTCTCTGCACGGTCTACTATTGCTATACATATGAGAGCTTCTCTGCACTGTCTCCTATTGGTATCTATATGAGAGCTTCTCTGCACTGTCTCCTATTGGTATCCATACAACATTTTCTCTGCACTGTCTCCTATTGGTATCCATATGAGAGCTTCTCTGCACTGTCTTCTATTGGTATCCATATGAGAGCTTCTCTGCACTGTCTCCTATTGGTATCCATATGAGAGCTTCTCTGCACTGTCTCCTATTGGTATCCATATGAGAGCTTCTCTGCACTGTCTCCTATTGGTATCCATATGAGAGCTTCTCTGCACTGTCTCCTATTGGTATCCATACGAGATTTTCTCTGCACTGTCTCCTATTGCTATCCATATGAGAGCTTCTCTGCACTGTCTCCTATTGGTATCCATATGAGAGCTTCTCTGCACGGTCTCCTATTGGTATCCATACAACATTTTCTCTGCACTGTCTCCTATTGGTATCCATACAAGATTGTCTCTGCACTGTCTCCTATTGGTATCCATATGAGAGCTTCTCTGCACGGTCTCTTATTGGAATCCATATGAGAGCTTCTCTGCACTGTCTCCTATTGCTATCCATATGAGAGCTTCTCTGTACTGTCTCCTATTGCTGTCCATATCAGAGCTTCTCTGCACTGTCTCCTATTGGTATCCATATGTGAGCTTCTCTGCACTGTCTCCTATTAGGTATCCATATGGGAGCTTCCCTGCCCTGTCTCCTCTTGGTGTCCATATGAGAGCTTCTCTGCACTGTCTACTATTGGTATCCATATGAGAGCTTCTCTGCACAGTCTCCTATTGGTATCCATATGGGAGCTTCTCTGCACTGTCTCCAATTGGTATCCATACGATATTTTCTCTGCACTGTCTCCTATTCCTATCCATATGAGAGCTTCTCTGCACGGTCTCCTATTGGTATCCATATGAGAGCTTCTCTGCACTGTCTCCTATTGGTATCCATATGAGAGCTTCTCCGCACAGTCTCCTATTGCTATCCATATGAGAGCTTCTCTGCACTGTCTCCTATTGGTATCTATATGAGAGCTTCTCTGCAGTCTCCTATTGGTATCCATATGACATTTTCTCTGCACTGTCTCCTATTGGTATCCATATGAGAGCTTCTCTGCACTGTCTCCTATTGTTATCCATATGAGAGCTTCTCTGCACTGTCTCCTATTGGTATCCATATGAGAGCTTCTCTGCACTGTCTCCTATTGCTATCCATATGAGAGCTTCTCTGCACTGTCTCCTATTGGTATCCATATAAGAGCTTCTCTGCACAGTCTCCTATTGGTATCCATACGAGATTTTCTCTGCACTGTCTCCTATTGGTATCCATATGAGAGCTTCTCTGCACTGTCTCCTATTGGTATCCATATGAGAGCTTCTCTGCACGGTCTCCTATTGGTATCCATACGAGATTTTCTCTGCACTGTCTCCTATTAGTATCCATTCAAGATTGTGTCTGCACTGTCTCCTATTGGTATCCATATGAGAGCTTCTCTGCACTGTCTCTTATTGCTATCCATATGAGAGCTTCTCTGCACTGTCTCCTATTGCTATCCATATGAGAGCTTCTCTGTACTGTCTCCTATTGGTATCCATATCAGAGCTTCTCTGCACTGTCTCCTATTGCTATCCATATGTGAGCTTCTCTGCACTGTCTCCTATTGGTATCCATATGAGAGCTTCTCTGCACTGTCTCCTATTGGTATCCATATGAGAGCTTCTCTGCACTGTCTCCTATTGGTATCCATATGAGAGCTTCTCTGCACTGTCTCCTATTGGTATCCATATGGGAGCTTCTCTGCACTGTCTCCTATTGGTATCCATATGATATTTTCTCTGCACTGTCTCCTATTGGTATCCATATGGGAGCTTCTCTGCACTGTGTCCTATTGCTATCCATATGAGAGCTTCTCTCCACTGTCTCCTATTGGTATCCATATGAGAGCTTCTCTGCACTGTCTCCTATTGCTATCCATATGAGAGCTTCTCTGCACTGTCTCCTATTGGTATCCATATGAGAGCTTCTCTGCACGGTCTCCTTTTGGTATCCATACAAGATTGCTTCTCTGCACTGTCTCCTATTGCTATCCATATGAGAGCTTCTCTGCACTGTCTCCTATTGGTATCCATACGAGATTGTCTCTGCACTGTCTCCTATTGGTATCCATATGAGAGCTTCTCTGCACTGTCTCATATTGGTATCCATATGAGAGCTTCTCTGCACTGTCTCCTATTGCTATCCATAGGAGAGCTTCTCTGCACTGTCTCCTATTGGTATCCATATGAGAGCTTCTCTGCACTGTCTCCTATTGGTATCCATATGAGAGCTTCTCTGCACTGTCTCCTATTGGTATCCATATGACAGCTTCTTTGCACTGTCTCCTATTGCTATCCATATTAGAGCTTCTCTGCACTGTCTCCTATTGCTATCCATATGAGAGCTTATCTGCATTGTCTCCTATTGCTGTCTATATGAGAGCTTCTCTGCACGGTCTCCTATTGGTATCCATACGACATTTTCTCTGCACTGTCTCCTATTGGTATCCATATTAGAGCTTCAATGCACTGTCTCCTATTGGTATCCATATGAGAGCTTCTCTGCACTGTCTCCCATTGCTATCCATATTAGAGCTTCTCTGCACTGTCTTCTATTGGTATCTATATAAGAGCATCTCTGCACAGTCTCCTACTGGTATCCATACGAGATTTTCTCTGCACTGTCTCCTATTGCTGTCCATATGAGAGCTTCTCTGCACTGTCTTCTATTGGTTATCATATGAGAGCTTCTCTGCACGGTCTCCTATTGGTATCCATACGCAATTTTGTCCGAACTGTCTCCTAATAGTATCCATTCAAGATTGTCTCTGCACTGTCTCCTATTGGTATCCATATGAGAGCTTCTCTGCACTGTCTCCTATTGGTATCCATATGAGAGCTTCTCTGCACTGTCTCCTATTGCTATCCATATGAGAGCTTCTCTGCACTGTCTCCTATTGGTATCCATATTAGAGCTTCTCTGCACTGTCTACTATTGCTATCCATATGTGAGCTTCTCTGCACTGTCTCCTATTCGTATCCATATGGGAGCTTCCCTGCCCTGTCTCCTCTTGGTGTCCATATGAGAGCTTCTCTGCACTGTCTACTATTGGTATCCATATGAGAGCTTCTCTGCACAGTCTCCTATTGGTATCCATATGGGAGCTTCTCTGCACTGTCTCCTATTGGTATCCATACGATATTTTCTCTGCACTGTCTCCTATTCCTATCCATATGAGAGCTTCTTGCACGGTCTACTATTGCTATCCATATGAGAGCTTCTCTCCACTGTCTCCTATTGGTATCCATATGAGAGCTTCTCCGCACAGTCTCCTATTGCTATCCATATGAGAGCTTATCTGCACTGTCTCCTATTGGTATCCAAATGAGAGCTTCTCTGCACGGTCTCCTTTTGGTATCCATACAAGATTGTCTCTGCGCTGTCTCCTATTGCTATCCATATGAGAGCTTCTCTGCACTGTCTCCTAATGGTATCCATATGAGAGCTTCTCTGCACTGTTCTTCCTATTGGTATCCATACGAGATTGTCTCTGCACTGTCTCCTATTGGTATCCATATGAGAGCTTCTCTGCACTGTCTCCTATTGGTATCCATATGAGAGCTTCTCTGCACAGTCTCCTATTGCTATCCATATGAGAGCTTCTCTGCACTGTCTCCTATTGGTATCCATATGAGAGCTTCTCTGCACTGTCTCCTATTGGTATCCATATGAGAGCTTCTCTGCACTGTCTCCTGTTGCTATCCATATGAGAGCTTCTTTGCACTGTCGCCTATTGCTATCCATATGAGAGCTTCTCTGCATTGTCTCCTATTGCTATCCATATGAGAGCTTATCTGCATTGTCTCCTATTGCTGTCTATATGAGAGCTTCTCTGCACGGTCTCCTATTGGTATCCATACGACATTTTCTCTGCACTGTCTCCTATTGGTATCCATACAAGATTGTCTCTGCACTGTCTCCTATTGGTATCCATATGAGAGCTTCTCTGCACTGTCTCCCATTGGTATCCATATGAGAGCTTCTCTGCACTGTCTCCTATTGCTATCCATAGGAGAGCTTCTCTGCACTGTCTCCTATTGCTATCCATATGAGAGCTTCTCTCCACTGTCTCCTATTGGTATCCATATGAGAGCTTCTCTGCACAGTCTCCTATTGCTATCCATAGGAGAGCTTCTCTGCACGGTCTACCATTGCTATCCATATGAGAGCTTCTCTGCACTGTCTCCTATTGCTATCCATATGAGAGCTTCTCTGCACTGTCTCCTATTGGTATCCATATGAGAGCTTCTCTGCACTGTCTCCTATTGCTATCCATATGAGAGCTTCTCTGCACTGTCTCCTATTGTTATCCATATGAGAGCTTCTCTGCACTGTCTCCTATTGGTATCCATACGACATTTTCTCTGCACTGTCTCCTATTGGTATCCATACAAGATTGTCTCTGCACTGTCTCCTATTGGTATCCATATGAGAGCTTCTCTGCACTGTCTCCTTTTGGTATCCATACAAGATTGTCTCTGCGCTGTCTCCTATTGCTATCCATATGAGAGCTTCTGCACTGTCTCCTATTGGTATCCATACAAGATTGTCTCTGCACTGTCTCCTATTGGTATCCATATGAGAGCTTCTCTGCACTGTCTCATATTGGTATCCATATGAGAGCTTCTCCGCACAGTCTCCTATTGCTATCCATAGGAGAGCTTCTCTGCACTGTCTCATATTGGTATCCATATGAGAGCTTCTCCGCACAGTCTCCTATTGCTATCCATAGGAGAGCTTCTCTGCACTGTCTCCTATTGGTATCCACATGAGAGCTTCTCTGCACTGTCTCTTACTGCTATCCATATGAGCGCTTCTCTGCACGGTCTCTTATTGCTATCAATATGAGAGCTTCTCTGCACTGTCTCCTTTTGCTATCCAGATAAGAGCTTCTCTGCACGGTCTCCTATTGGTATCCATATTAGAGCTTCTCTGCACTGTCTCCTGTTGCTGTGCATATGACAGCTTCTTTGCACTGTCGCCTATTGCTATCCATATTAGAGCTTCTCTGCATTGTCTCCTATTGCTATCCATATGAGAGCTTATCTGCATTGTCTCCTATTGCTGTCTATATGAGAGCTTCTCTGCACTGTCTCCTATTGGTATCCATATGGGAGCTTCTCTGCACGGTCTCCTATTGGTATCCATACGACATTTTCTGCACTGTCTCCTATTGGTATCCATATGAGAGCTTCTCCGCACAGTCTCCTATTGCTATCCATAGGAGAGCTTCTCTGCACTGTCTACCATTGCTATCCATATGAGAGCTTCTCTGCACTGTGTCCTATTGCTATCCATATGAGAGCTTCTCTCCACTGTCTCCTATTGGTATCCATATGAGAGCTTCTCTGCACAGTCTCCTATTGCTATCCATATGAGAGCTTCTCTGCACTGTCTCCTATTGCTATCCATATGAGAGCTTATCTGCATTGTCTCCTATTGGTATCCATACGACATTTTCTCTGCACTGTCTCCTATTGGTATCCATACAAGATTGTCTCTGCACTGTCTCCTATTGGTATCCATATGAGAGCTTCTCTGCACGGTCTCCTTTTGGTATCCATACAAGATTGTCTCTGCGCTGTCTCCTATTGCTATCCATATGAGAGCTTCTCTCCACGGTCTCCTATTGGTATCCATACAAGATTGTCTCTGCGCTGTCTCCTATTGGTATCCATATGAGAGCTTCTCTGCACTGTCTCATATTGGTATCCATATGAGAGCTTCTCCGCACAGTCTCCTATTGCTATCCATAGGAGAGCTTCTCTGCACTGTCTCATATTGGTATCCATATGAGAGCTTCTCCGCACAGTCTCCTATTGCTATCCATAGGAGAGCTTCTCTGCACTGTCTCCTATTGGTATCCACATGAGAGCTTCTCTGCACTGTCTCTTACTGCTATCCATATGAGCGCTTCTCTGCACGGTCTCTTATTGCTATCAATATGAGAGCTTCTCTGCACTGTCTCCTTTTGCTATCCAGATAAGAGCTTCTCTGCACGGTCTCCTATTGGTATCCATATTAGAGCTTCTCTGCACTGTCTCCTGTTGCTGTGCATATGACAGCTTCTTTGCACTGTCGCCTATTGCTATCCATATTAGAGCTTCTCTGCATTGTCTCCTATTGCTATCCATATGAGAGCTTATCTGCATTGTCTCCTATTGCTGTCTATATGAGAGCTTCTCTGCACTGTCTCCTATTGGTATCCATATGGGAGCTTCTCTGCACGGTCTCCTATTGGTATCCATACGACATTTTCTCTGCACTGTCTCCTATTGGTATCCATATGAGAGCTTCTCTGCACTGTCTCCTATTGCTATCCATATGAGAGCTTCTCTGCACTGTCTCCTATTGCTATCCATATGAGAGCTTCTCTGCACGTCTCCTATTGGTATCCATATGAGATTGTCTCTGCACTGTCTCCTATTGGTATCCATATGAGAGCTTCTCTGCACTGTCTCATATTGGTATCCATATGAGAGCTTCTCTGCACAGTCTCCTATTGCTATCCATATGAGAGCTTCTCTGCACTGTCTCCTATTGGTATCCATATGAGAGCTTCTCTGCACTGTCTCCTATTGCTATCCATATAAGAGCTTCTCTGCACTGTCTCCTGTTGCTGTGCATATGACAGCTTCTTTGCACTGTCGCCTATTGCTATCCATATTAGAGCTTCTCTGCATTGTCTCCTATTGCTATCCATATGAGAGCTTATCTGCATTGTCTCCTATTGCTGTCTATATGAGAGCTTCTCTGCACGGTCTCCTATTGGTATCCATACGACATTTTCTCTGCACTGTCTCCTATTGGTATCCATACAAGATTGTCTCTGCACTGTCTCCTATTGGTATCCATATGAGAGCTTCTCTGCACTGTCTCCTATTGGTATCCATATGAGAGCTTCTCCGCACAGTCTCCTATTGCTATCCATAGGAGAGCTTCTCTGCACGGTCTACCATTGCTATCCATATGAGAGCTTCTCTCCACTGTCTCCTATTGGTATCCATATGAGAGCTTCTCTCCACTGTCTCCTATTGGTATCCATATGAGAGCTTCTCCGCACAGTCTCCTATTGCTATCCATAGGAGAGCTTCTCTGCACGGTCTACCATTGCTATCCATATGAGAGCTTCTCTGCACTGTGTCCTATTGCTATCCATATGAGAGCTTCTCTCCACTGTCTCCTATTGGTATCCATATGGGAGCTTCTATGCACGGTCTCCTATTGGTATCCATACGACATTTTCTCTGCACTGTCTCCTATTGGTATCCATACAAGATTGTCTCTGCACTGTCTCCTATTGGTATCCATATGAGAGCTTCTCTGCACGGTCTCCTTTTGGTATCCATACAAGATTGTCTCTGCGCTGTCTCCTATTGCTATCCATATGAGAGCTTCTCTCCACGGTCTCCTATTGGTATCCATACAAGATTGTCTCTGCGCTGTCTCCTATTGGTATCCATATGAGAGCTTCTCCGCACAGTCTCCTATTGCTATCCATAGGAGAGCTTCTCTGCACTGTCTCATATTGGTATCCATATGAGAGCTTCTCCGCACAGTCTCCTATTGCTATCCATAGGAGAGCTTCTCTGCACTGTCTCCTATTGGTATCCATACAAGATAGTCTCTGCACTGTCTCCTATTGGTATCCACATGAGAGCTTCTCTGCACTGTCTCTTTCTGCTATCCATATGAGCGCTTCTCTGCACGGTCTCTTAATGCTATCATAATGAGAGCTTCTCTGCACTGTCTCCTTTTGCTATCCAGATAAGAGCTTCTCTGCACGGTCTCCTATTGGTATCCATATTAGAGCTTCTCTGCACTGTCTCCTGTTGCTGTGCATATGACAGCTTCTTTGCACTGTCGCCTATTGCTATCCATATTAGAGCTTCTCTGCATTGTCTCCTATTGCTATCCATATGAGAGCTTATCTGCATTGTCTCCTATTGCTGTCTATATGAGAGCTTCTCTGCACTGTCTCCTATTGGTATCCATATGAGAGCTTCTCTGCACGGTCTCCTATTGGTATCCATGCAAGATTGTCTCTGCACTGTCTCCTATTGGTATCCATATGAGAGCTTCTCTGCACGGTCTCCTATTGGTATCCATACGAGATTGTCTCTGCACTGTCTCCTATTGGTATCCATATGAGAGCTTCTCAACACTGTCTTCTATTGGTATCTATATAAGAGCATCTCTGCACTGTCTCCTACTGGTATTCATACGAGATTTTCTCTGCACTGTCTCCTATTGGTATCCTTATGAAAGCTTCTCTGCACGGTCTACTATTGGTATCCATACAACATTTTCTCTGCACTGTCTCCTATTGGTATCCATATGAGAGCTTCTCTGCACTGTCTCCTATTGGTATCCATATGAGAGCTTCTCTGCACTGTCTCCTATTGGTATCCATATGAGAGCTTCTCTGCACGGTCTCCTTTTGGTATCCATACAAGATTGTCTCTGCGCTGTCTCCTATTGCTATCCATATGAGAGCTTCTCTCCACGGTCTCCTATTGGTATCCATACAAGATTGTCTCTGCACTGTCTCCTATTGGTATCCATATGAGAGCTTCTCTGCACTGTCTCATATTGGTATCCATATGAGAGCTTCTCCGCACAGTCTCCTATTGCTATCCATAGGAGAGCTTCTCTGCACTGTCTCATATTGGTATCCATATGAGAGCTTCTCCGCACAGTCTCCTATTGCTATCCATAGGAGAGCTTCTCTGCACTGTCTCCTATTGGTATCCATACAAGATTGTCTCTGCACTGTCTCCTATTGGTATCCACATGAGAGCTTCTCTGCACTGTCTCTTACTGCTATCCATATGAGCGCTTCTCTGCACGGTCTCTTATTGCTATCAATATGAGAGCTTCTCTGCACTGTCTCCTTTTGCTATCCAGATAAGAGCTTCTCTGCACTGTCTCCTATTGGTATCCATATTAGAGCTTCTCTGCACTGTCTCCTGTTGCTGTGCATATGACAGCTTCTTTGCACTGTCGCCTATTGCTATCCATATTAGAGCTTCTCTGCATTGTCTCCTATTGCTATCCATATGAGAGCTTATCTGCATTGTCTCCTATTGCTGTCTATATGAGAGCTTCTCTGCACTGTCTCCTATTGGTATCCATATGGGAGCTTCTCTGCACTGTCTCCTATTGGTATCCATACGACATTTTCTCTGCACTGTCTCCTATTGGTATCCATGCAAGATTGTCTCTGCACTGTCTCCTATTGGTATCCATATGAGAGCTTCTCTGCACGGTCTCCTATTGGTATCCATACGAGATTTTCTCTGCACTGTCTCCTATTGGTATCCATATGAGAGCTTCTCTGCACTGTCTCCTATTGGTATCCATATGAGAGCTTCTCTGCACTGTCTTCTATTGGTATCCATATGAGAGCATCTCTGCACAGTCTCCTATTGGTATCCATATGAGATTTTCTCTGCACTGTCTCCTATTGGTATCCATATGAGAGCTTCTCTGCACTGTCTACTATTGGTATCCATACAACATTTTCTCTGCACTGTCTCCTATTGGTATCCATATGAGAGCTTCTCTGCACTGTCTCCTATTGGTATCCATATGAGAGCTTCTCTGCACTGTCTCCTATTGCTATCCATATTAGAGCTTCTCTGCACTGTCTTCTATTGGTATCTATATAATTCTATGGTATTCTCACGACATTAACTCTGCACTGTCTCCTATTGTTATCCCATACGAGATTGTATCTTCACTGTCTCCTATTGTTATCCGGCAGGTAGCCTAGTGGTTAGAGCGTTGGACTTGTAACCGGAGGGCTGCAAGTTCAAATCCCCGAGCTGACAAGGTAAAAATCTGTCGTTCTGCCCCTGAACAAGGCAGTTAACCCACTGTTCCCAGGCCCGAAGAGCGTGGATGTCGATTAAAAAGGCAGCCCCGCACCTCTCTGATTCAGAGGGTTGGGTTAAATCCAGGAAGACACATTTCGGTTGAAGGCATTTGGTTGTACAACTGACTAATAAAGGCGACTTTGACTTTGACTTTGATATGTGTGCTTCTCCGCACGGTCTCCTATTGGTATCCATACAACATTTTCTCTGCACTGTCTCCTATTGGTATCCATATGAGAGCTTCTCTGCACTGTCTTCTATTGGTATCTATATAATTCTATGGTATTCTCACGACATTAACTCTGCACTGTCTCCTATTGGTATCCATATGAGATTGTATCTTCACTGTCTCCTATTGTTATCCATATGTGTGCTTCTCCGCACGGTCTCCTATTGGTATCCATACAACATTTTCTCTGCACTGTCTCCTATTGGTATCCATATGAGAGCTTCTCTGCACTGTCTCCTATTGGTATCCATATGAGAGCTTCTCTGCACTGTCTTCTATTGGTATCCTTATGAAAGCTTCTCTGCACGGTCTACTATTGCTATACATATGAGAGCTTCTCTGCACTGTCTCCTATTGGTATCTATATGAGAACTTCTCTGCACGGTCTCATATTGGTATCCATACGACATTTTCTCTGCACTGTCTCCTATTGGTATCCATATGAGAGCTTCTCTGCACTGTCTCCTATTGGTATCCATATTAGAGCTTCAATGCACTGTCTCCTATTGCTATCCATATTAGAGCTTCTCTGCACTGTCTTCTATTGGTATCTATATAAGAGCATCTCTGCACAGTCTCCTACTGGTATCCATACGAGATTTTCTCTGCACTGTCTCCTATTGCTGTCCATATGAGAGCTTCTCTGCACTGTCTTCTATTGGTTATCATATGAGAGCTTCTCTGCACGGTCTCCTATTGGTATCCATACGCAATTTTGTCCGAACTGTCTCCTAATAGTATCCATTCAAGATTGTGTCTGCACTCTCTCCTATTGGTATCCATATGAGAGCTTCTCTGCACGGTGTCTTATTGGAATCCATATGAGAGCTTCTCTGCACGGTCTACTATTGCTATCCATATGAGAGCTTCTCTGTACTGTCTCCTATTGCTGTCCATATTAGAGCTTCTCTGCACTGTTTACTATTGCTATCCATATGTGAGCTTCTCTGCACTGTCTCCTATTCGTATCCATATGGGAGCTTCCCTGCCCTGTCTCCTATTGCTATCCATAGGAGAGCTTCTCTGCACGTCTACCATTGCTATCCATATGAGAGCTTCTCTCCACTGTCTCCTATTGGTATCCATATGAGAGCTTCTCCGCACAGTCTCCTATTGCTATCCATAGGAGAGCTTCTCTGCACGGTCTACCATTGCTATCCATATGAGAGCTTCTCTGCACTGTGTCCTATTGCTATCCATATGAGAGCTTCTCTCCACTGTCTCCTATTGGTATCCATATGAGAGCTTCTCCGCACAGTCTCCTATTGCTATCCATATGAGAGCTTCTCTACACTGTCTCCTATTGGTATCCATATGGGAGCTTCTCTGCCAGTCTCCTATTGGTATCCATACGACATTTTCTCTGCACTGTCTCCTATTGGTATCCATACAAGATTGTCTCTGCACTGTCTCCTATTGGTATCCATATGAGAGCTTCTCTGCACGGTCTCCTTTTGGTATCCATACAAGATTGTCTCTGCGCTGTCTCCTATTGCTATCCATATGAGAGCTTCTCTCCACGGTCTCCTATTGGTATCCATACAAGATTGTCTCTGCGCTGTCTCCTATTGGTATCCATATGAGAGCTTCTCTGCACTGTCTCATATTGGTATCCATATGAGAGCTTCTCTGCACGGTCTCCTATTGCTATCCATATGAGAGCTTCTCTGCACTGTCTCCTATTGGTATCCATACAAGATAGTCTCTGCACTGTCTCCTATTGGTATCCACATGAGAGCTTCTCTGCACTGTCTCTTACTGCTATCCATATCAGCGCTTCTCTGCACGGTCTCTTATTGCTATCAATATGAGAGCTTCTCTGCACTGTCTCCTTTTGCTATCCAGATAAGAGCTTCTCTGCACGGTCTCCTATTGGTATCCATATTAGAGCTTCTCTGCACTGTCTCCTGTTGCTGTGCATATGACAGCTTCTTTGCACTGTCGCCTATTGCTATCCATATTAGAGCTTCTCTGCATTGTCTCCTATTGCTATCCATATGAGAGCTTATCTGCATTGTCTCCTATTGCTGTCTATATGAGAGCTTCTCTGCACTGTCTCCTATTGGTATCCATATGGGAGCTTCTCTGCACGGTCTCCTATTGGTATCCATACGACATTTTCTCTGCACTGTCTCCTATTGGTATCCATATGAGAGCTTCTCTGCACTGTCTCCTATTGCTATCCATATGAGAGCTTCTCTGCACTGTCTCCTATTGCTATCCATATGAGAGCTTCTCTCCACGGTCTCCTATTGGTATCCATACGAGATTGTCTCTGCACTGTCTCCTATTGGTATCCATATGAGAGCTTCTCTGCACTGTCTCATATTGGTATCCATATGAGAGCTTCTCCGCACAGTCTCCTATTGCTATCCATAGGAGAGCTTCTCTGCACTGTCTCCTATTGGTATCCATATGAGAGCTTCTCTGCACGGTCTCCTATTGGTATCCATATTAGAGCTTCTCTGCACTGTCTCCTGTTGCTGTGCATATGACAGCTTCTTTGCACTGTCGCCTATTGCTATCCATATTAGAGCTTCTCTGCATTGTCTCCTATTGCTATCCATATGAGAGCTTATCTGCATTGTCTCCTATTGCTGTCTATATGAGAGCTTCTCTGCACGGTCTCCTATTGGTATCCATACGACATTTTCTCTGCACTGTCTCCTATTGGTATCCATATGAGAGCTTCTCTGCACTGTCTCCTATTGGTATCCATATGAGAGCTTCTCTGCACTGTCTCCTATTGGTATCCATATGAGAGCTTCTCTGCACTGTCTCCTATTGGTATCCATATGAGAGCTTCTACAGTCTCCTATTGCTATCCATAGGAGAGCTTCTCTGCACTGTCTACCATTGCTATCCATATGAGAGCTTCTCTGCACTGTCTCCTATTGGTATCCATATGAGCTTCTCTCCACTGTCTCCTATTGGTATCCATATGAGAGCTTCTCTGCACTGTCTCCTATTGGTATCCATATGAGAGCTTCTCTGCACAGTCTCCTATTGCTATCCATGGAGAGCTTCTCTGCAGTCTACCATTGCTATCCATATGAGAGCTTCTCTGCACTGTGTCCTATTGCTATCCATATGAGAGCTTCTCTGCACTGTCTCCTATTGGTATCCATATCTCTGCACTGTCTCCTATTGGTATCCATACAAGAGCTTCTCTGCATTGTCTCCTATTGGTATCCATATGACATTTTCTCTGCACTGTCTCCTATTGGTATCCATACAAGATTGTCTCTGCACTGTCTCCTATTGGTATCCATATGAGAGCTTCTCTGCACAGTCTCCTTTTGGTATCCATACAAGATTGTCTCTGCGCTGTCTCCTATTGCTATCCATATGAGAGCTTCTCTCCACAGTCTCCTATTGGTATCCATACAAGAGCTTCTCTGCGCTGTCTCCTATTGGTATCCATATGAGAGCTTCTCAAGACAGTCTCCTATTGCTATCCATAGGAGAGCTTCTCTGCACTGTCTCATATTGGTATCCATATGAGAGCTTCTCCGCACAGTCTCCTATTGCTATCCATAAGTGAGATTCTCTGCACTGTCTCCTATTGGTATCCATACAAGATAGTCTCTGCACTGTCTCCTATTGGTATCCACATGAGAGCTTCTCTGCACTGTCTCTTTCTGCTATCCATATGAGCTTTCTCTGCACGGTCTCTTATTGCTATCAATATGAGAGCTTCTCTGCACTGTCTCCTTTTGCTATCCAGATAAGAGCTTCTCTGCAGTCTCCTATTGGTATCCATATTAGAGCTTCTCTGCACTGTCTCCTGTTGCTGTGCATATGACAGCTTCTTTGCACTGTCGCCTATTGCTATCCATATTAGAGCTTCTCTGCATTGTCTCCTATTGCTATCCATATGAGAGCTTATCTGCATTGTCTCCTATTGCTGTCTATATGAGAGCTTCTCTGCACTGTCTCCTATTGGTATCCATATGGGAGCTTCTCTGCACGGTCTCCTATTGGTATCCATACGACATTTTCTCTGCACTGTCTCCTATTGGTATCCATGCAAGATTGTCTCTGCACTGTCTCCTATTGGTATCCATATGAGAGCTTCTCTGCACGGTCTCCTATTGGTATCCATACGAGATTGTCTCTGCACTGTCTCCTATTGGTATCCATATGAGAGCTTCTCAACACTGTCTTCTATTGGTATCTATATAAGAGCATCTCTGCACAGTCTCCTACTGGTATTCATACGAGATTTTCTCTGCACTGTCTCCTATTGGTATCCTTATGAAAGCTTCTCTGCAGTCTACTATTGGTATCCATACAACATTTTCTCTGCACTGTCTCCTATTGGTATCCATATGAGAGCTTCTCTGCACTGTCTCCTATTGGTATCCATATGAGAGCTTCTCTGCACTGTCTCCTATTGCTATCCATATTAGAGCTTCTCTGCACTGTCTTCTATTGGTATCTATATAATTCTATGGTATTCTCACGACATTAACTCTGCACTGTCTCCTATTGTTATCCCATACGAGATTGTATCTTCACTGTCTCCTATTGTTATCCATATGTGTGCTTCTCCTTGCAGTCTCTATTGGTATCCATACAACATTTTCTCTGCACTGTCTCCTATTGGTATCCATATGAGAGCTTCTCTGCACTGTCTCCTATTGGTATCCATATGAGAGCTTCTCTGCACTGTCTTCTATTGGTATCTATATAAGAGCATCTCTGCACAGTCTCCTACTGGTATCCATACGAGATTTTCTCTGCACTGTCTCCTATTGGTATCCTTATGAAAGCTTCTCTGCACGGTCTACTATTGCTATACATATGAGAGCTTCTCTGCACTGTCTCCTATTGGTATCTATATGAGAACTTCTCTGCACGGTCTCATATTGGTATCCATACGACATTTTCTCTGCACTGTCTCCTATTGGTATCCATATGAGAGCTTCTCTGCACTGTCTCCTATTGGTATCCATATTAGAGCTTCAATGCACTGTCTCCTATTGGTATCCATATGAGAGCTTCTCTGCACTGTCTCCCATTGCTATCCATATTAGAGCTTCTCTGCACTGTCTTCTATTGGTATTTATATAAGAGCATCTCTGCACAGTCTCCTACTGGTATCCATACGAGATTTCCTCTGCACTGTCTCCTATTGCTGTCCATATGAGAGCTTCTCTGCACTGTCTTCTATTGGTTATCATATGAGAGCTTCTCTGCACGGTCTCCTATTGGTATCCATATGCAATTTTGTCCGAACTGTCTCCTAATAGTATCCATTCAAGATTGTGTCTGCACTCTCTCCTATTGGTATCCATATGAGAGCTTCTCTGCACGGTGTCTTATTGGAATCCATATGAGAGCTTCTCTGCACTGTCCCCTATTGCTATCCATATGAGAGCTTCTCTGTACTGTCTCCTATTGCTGTCCATATTAGAGCTTCTCTGCACTGTCTCCTATTGCTATCCATATGAGAGCTTCTCTGCACGGTCTCTTATTGCTATCAATATGAGAGCTTCTCTGCACTGTCTCCTTTTGCTATCCAGATAAGAGCTTCTCTGCACGGTCTCCTATTGGTATCCATATTAGAGCTTCTCTGCACTGTCTCCTGTTGCTGTGCATATGACAGCTTCTTTGCACTGTCTCCTATTGCTATCCATATGAGAGCTTCTCTGCACTGTCTCCTATTGGTATCCATAGAGCTTCTCTGCATTGTCTCCTATTGCTATCCATATGAGAGCTTATCTGCATTGTCTCCTATTGCTGTCTATATGAGAGCTACTCTGCACTGTCTCCTTTTGGTATCCATATGGGAGCTTCTCTGCACGGTCTCCTATTGGTATCCATACGACATTTTCTCTGCACTGTCTCCTATTGGTATCCATATGAGAGCTTCTCTGCACTGTCTCCTATTGCTATCCATATGAGAGCTTCTCTGCACTGTCTCCTATTGCTATCCATATGAGAGCTTCTCTCCACGGTCTCCTATTGGTATCCATACGAGATTGTCTCTGCACTGTCTCCTATTGGTATCCATATGAGAGCTTCTCTGCACTGTCTCATATTGGTATCCATATGAGAGCTTCTCCACTGTCAGTCTCCTATTGCTATCCATAGGAGAGCTTCTCTGCACTGTCTCCTATTGGTATCCATATGAGAGCTTCTCTGCACGGTCTCCTATTGGTATCCATATTAGAGCTTCTCTGCACTGTCTCCTGTTGCTGTGCATATGACAGCTTCTTTGCACTGTAGCCTATTGCTATCCATATTAGAGCTTCTCTGCATTGTCTCCTATTGCTATCCATATGAGAGCTTATCTGCATTGTCTCCTATTGCTGTCTATATGAGAGCTTCTCTGCACTGTCTCCTATTGGTATCCATACGACATTTTCTCTGCACTGTCTCCTATTGGTATCCATACAAGATTGTCTCTGCACTGTCTCCTATTGGTATCCATATGAGAGCTTCTCTGCACTGTCTCCTATTGGTATCCATATGAGAGCTTCTCCACAGTCTCCTATTGCTATCCATAGGAGAGCTTCTCTGCACTGTCTACCATTGCTATCCATATGAGAGCTTCTCTGCACTGTCTCCTATTGGTATCCATAGGAGAGCTTCTCTGCACTGTCTACCATTGCTATCCATATGAGAGCTTCTCTGCACTGTCTCCTATTGGTATCCATATGAGAGCTTCTGCACTGTCTCCTATTGCTATCCATAGGAGAGCTTCTCTGCACTGTCTACCATTGCTATCCATATGAGAGCTTCTCTGCACTGTGTCCTATTGCTATCCATATGAGAGCTTCTCTGCACTGTCTCCTATTGGTATCCATATGAGAGCTTCTCTGCACGGTCTCCTATTGGTATCCATACAAGATTGTCTCTGCACTGTCTCCTATTGGTATCCATATGAGAGCTTCTCTGCACGGTCTCCTTTTGGTATCCATACAAGATTGTCTCTGCGCTGTCTCCTATTGCTATCCATATGAG
Source organism: Brachymystax lenok tsinlingensis (assembly GCA_030435695.1). Lineage (NCBI taxonomy): Eukaryota > Metazoa > Chordata > Actinopteri > Salmoniformes > Salmonidae > Brachymystax > Brachymystax lenok. Next base: position 41,757,027 of record CM059803.1, read on the forward strand.
AGCTTCTCTCACTGTCTCCTATTGGTATCCATGTCTCTGCACTGTCTCCTATTGGTATCCATATGAGAGCTTCTCTGCACTGTCTCCTATTGGTATCCATATGAGAGCTTCTCTGCACTGTCTCCTATTGGTATCCATATTAGAGCTTCTCTGCACTGTGTCCTGTTGCTGTCCATATGAGAGCTTCTCTGCACTGTCTCCTATTGCTATCCATATGAGAGCTTCTCTGCACTGTCTCCTATTGGTATCCATGAGAGCTTCTCTGCACTGTCTCCTATTGGTATCCATACAAGATAGTCTCTGCACTGTCTCCTATTGGTATCCATATGAGAGCTTCTCTGCACTGTCTCTTTCTGCTATCCATGAGAGCTTCTCTGCACTGTCTCCTATTGCTATCCATATGAGAGCTTCTCTGCAGTCTCCTATTGGTATCCATAAGAGCTTCTCTGCACTGTCATTGCTATCCATATGAGAGCTTCTCTGCACTGTCTCCTATTGCTATCCATATAGAGCTTCTCTGCATTGTCTCCTATTGCTATCCATATGAGAGCTTCTCTGCACTGTCTCCTATTGGTATCCATATGAGAGCTTCTCTGCACTGTCTCCTATTGGTATCCATATGAGAGCTTCTCTGCACTGTCTCCTATTGGTATCCATATGAGAGCTTCTCTGCACTGTCTCCTATTGGTATCCATGAGCTTGTCTCTGCACTGTCTCCTATTGGTATCCATATGAGAGCTTCTGCTGCACTGTCTCCTATTGGTATCCATATGAGAGCTTCTCTGCACTGTCTCCTATTGGTATCCATATGAGAGCTTCTCTGCACTGTCTCCTATTGGTATCCATATGAGAGCTTCTCTGCACGGTCTCCTATTGGTATCCATACGAGATTGTCTCTGCACTGTCTCCTATTGGTATCCATATGAGAGCTTCTCTGCACTGTCTCCCATTGGTATCCATATGAGAGCTTCTCTGCACTGTCTCCTATTGCTATCCATATGAGAGCTTCTCTGCACTGTCTCCTATTGGTATCCATATGAGAGCTTCTCTGCACTGTCTCCTATTGCTATCCATATTAGAGCTTCTCTGCACTGTCTCTATTGGTATCTATCCATATTCTCAGAGCTTCTCTGCACTGTCTCCTATTGCTATCCATATGAGAGCTTCTCTGCACTGTCTCCTATTGGTATCCATATGAGAGCTTCTCTGCACTGTCTCCTATTGGTATCCATACAACATTCTCTGCACTGTCTCCTATTGGTATCCATATGAGAGCTTCTCTGCACTGTCTCCTATTGGTATCCATATGAGAGCTTCTCTGCACTGTCTCCTATTGGTATCCATATGAGCTTCTCTGCACTCTCTGCACTGTCTCCTATTGGTATCCATATGAGAGCTTCTCTGCACTGTCTCCTATTGCTATCCATATGAGAGCTTCTCTGCACTGTCTCCTATTGGTATCCATATGAGAGCTTCTCTGCACAGTCTCCTATTGCTATCCATATGAGAGCTTCTCTGCACTGTCTCCTATTGCTATCCATATGGCTGCACTGTCTCCTATTGCTATCCATATGAGAGCTTCTCTGCACTGTCTTCTATTGGTATCCATATGAGAGCTTCTCTGCACAGTCTCCTATTGCTATCCATATGAGAGCTTCTGCACTGTCTCCTATTGGTATCCATATGAGAGCTTCTCTGCACTGTCTCCTATTGGTATCCATATGAGAGCTTCTCTGCACTGTCTCCTATTGGTATCCATATGAGATTTTCTCTGCACTGTCTCCTATTGGTATCCATATGAGAGCTTCTCTGCACAGTCTCCTATTGGTATCCATACAAGAGCTTCTCTGCACTGTCTCCTATTGCTATCCATATGAGAGCTTCTCTGCACTGTCTCCTATTGCTATCCATATGAGAGCTTCTCTGCACTGTCTCCTATTGGTATCCATATGAGAGCTTCTCTGCACTGTCTCTATTGGTATCCATATGAGCTTCTCTGCACTTGTCTCCTATTGGTATCCATATGAGAGCTTCTCTGCACTGTCTCTATTGGTATCCATATGAGAGCTTCTCTGTATTGCTATCCATATGAGAGCTTCTCTGCACTGTCTCCTATTGCTATCCATATGAGAGCTTCTCTGCACTGTCTCCTATTGGTATCCATATGAGAGCTTCTCTGCACTGTCTCCTATTGCTATCCATGAGAGCTTCTCTGCACTGTCTCCTATTGCTATCCATATGAGAGCTTCTCTGCACTGTCTCCTATTGGTATCCATATGAGAGCTTCTCTGCACTGTCTCCTATTGGTATCCATATGAGAGCTTCTCTGCACTGTCTCCTATTGGTATCCATATGAGAGCTTCTCTGCACTGTCTCCTATTGCTATCCATAGGAGAGCTTCTCTGCACGGTCTCCTATTGCTATCCATATGAGAGCTTCTCTGCACTGTCTCCTATTGCTATCCATATGAGAGCTTCTCTGCACTGTCTCCTATTGGTATCCATATGCGAGTCTCTGCACTGTCTCCTATTGGTATCCATATGAGAGCTTCTCGCACTGTCTCTATTGGTATCCATATGAGAGCTTCTCTGCACAGTCTCCTATTGGTATCCATGAGCTTTTCTCTGCACTGTCTCCTATTGGTATCCATATGAGATTTTCTCTGCACTGTCTCCTATTGGTATCCATATGAGAGCTTCTCTGCACTGTCTCCTATTGGTATCCATATGAGAGCTTCTCTGCACTGTCTCCTATTGCTATCCATATTAGAGCTTCTCTGCACTGTCTCTATTGTCTCCTATCCCTATTGGTATCCATGATTGTTCTCTGCACTGTCTCCTATTGGTATCCATATGAGAGCTTCTCTGCACTGTCTCCTATTGGTATCCATATGAGAGCTTCTCTGCACTGTCTCCTATTGGTATCCATATGAGAGCTTCTCTGCACTGTCTCCTATTGGTATCCATATGAGAGCTTCTTCACTGTCTCTATTGGTATCCATAGAGCTTCTCTGCACTGTCTCCTATTGGTATCCATATGAGAGCTTCTCTGCACAGTCTCCTATTGGTATCCATACAAGATTGTCTCTGCACTGTCTCCTATTGGTATCCATATGAGAGCTTCTCTGCACTGTCTCCTATTGGTATCCATATGAGAGCTTCTCTGCACTGTCTCCTATTGGTATCCATATGAGAGCTTCTCTGCACTGTCTCCTATTGGTATCCATATGAGAGCTTCTCTGCACTGTCTCCTATTGGTATCCATATTAGAGCTTCTCTGCACTGTGTCTCCTATTGCTATCCATATGAGAGCTTCTCTGCACTGTCTCCTATTGGTATCCATATAAGAGCTTCTCTGCACTGTCTCCTATTGGTATCCATGAGATTTCTCTGCACTGTCTCCTATTGCTGTCCATATGAGAGCTTCTCTGCACTGTCTCCTATTATCCATATGAGAGCTTCTCTGCACTGTCTCCTATTGGTATCCATATGAGAGCTTCTCTGCACTGTCTCCTATTGGTATCCATATGAGAGCTTCTCTGCACTGTCTCCTATTGGTATCCATAAGATTGTGTCTGCACTGTCTCCTATTGGTATCCATATGAGAGCTTCTCTGCACTGTCTTATTGGTATCCATATGAGAGCTTCTCTGCACTGTCTCCTATTGCTATCCATATGAGAGCTTCTCTGCACTGTCTCCTATTGCTATCCATATTAGAGCTTCTCTGCACTGTCTACTATTGGTATCCATATGAGAGCTTCTCTGCACAGTCTCCTTGTTGGTATCCATATGAGAGCTTCTCTGCACTGTCTCCTATTGCTATCCATAAGATATTTTCTCTGCACTGTCTCCTATTGCTATCCATATGAGAGCTTCTCTGCACGGTCTCCTATTGGTATCCATATGAGAGCTTCTCTGCACTGTCTCCTATTGGTATCCATATGAGAGCTTTCTCTGCACTGTCTCCTATTGGTATCCATATGAGAGCTTCTCTGCACTGTCTCCTATTGCTATCCATTTGAGAGCTTCTCTGCACTGTTCTACTATTGCTATCCATATGAGAGCTTCTCTGCACTGTCTCCTATTGGTATCCATATGAGCTTCCCTGCCCTGTCTCCTATTGGTGTCCATATGAGAGCTTCTCTGCACTGTCTCTATTGCTATCCATAGAGCTTCTCTGCACTGTCTACTATTGGTATCCATATGAGAGCTTCTCTGCACTGTCTCCTATTGGTATCCATATGGAGCTTCTCTGCACTGTCTCCAATTGGTATCCATACGATATTTTCTCTGCACTGTCTCCTATTGCTATCCATATGAGAGCTTCTCTGCACTGTCTACTATTGTTATCCATATGAGAGCTTCTCTGCACTGTCTCCTATTGCTATCCATATGAGAGCTTCTCTGCACTGTCTCCTATTGGTATCCATATGAGAGCTTCTCTGCACTGTCTCCTATTGGTATCCATATGAGAGCTTCTCTGCACTGTCTCCTATTGCTGTCCATATGAGAGCTTCTCTGCACTGTCTCTTATTGCTGTCCATATGAGAGCTTCTCTGCACTGTCTCCTATTGCTATCCATATGAGAGCTTCTCTGCACTGTCTCCTATTGGTATCCATATGAGAGCTTCTCTGCACTGTCTCCTATTGGTATCCATATGAGAGCTTCTCTGCACTGTCTCCTATTGGTATCCATATTAGAGCTTCTCTGCACTTTCTCCTATTGGTATCCATATGAGAGCTTCTCTGCACTGTCTCCTATTGGTATCCATATGAGAGCTTCTCTGCACTGTCTCCTATTGGTATCCATATGAGAGCTTCTCTGCACTGTCTCCTATTGGTATCCATACAAGATTGTCTCTGCACTGTCTCCTATTGGTATCCATATGAGAGCTTCTCTGCACTGTCTCCTACTGGTATCCATATGAGATTGTCTCTGCACTGTCTCCTATACATATGAGAGCTTCTCTGCACTGTCTCTATTGCTATCCATATTAGAGCTTCTCTGCACTGTCTATATGGAGCTTCTCTGCACTGTCTCCATATTGTCCGAGCTTCTCTGCACTGTCTCTATTGGTATCCATATGAGAGCTTCTCTGCACTGTCTCCTATTGGTATCCATGAGCTTCTCTGCACTGTCTCCTATTGGTATCCATACGATATTTTCTCTGCACTGTCTCCTATTGGTATCCATATGAGAGCTTCTCTGCACTGGTCTCTATTGCTATCCATATGAGAGCTTCTCTGCACTGTCTCCTATTGCTATCCATATGAGAGCTTCTCTGCACTGTCTCCTATTGCTATCCATATGAGAGCTTCTCTGCACTGTCTCCTATTGGTATCCATACAAGATTGTCTCTGCACTGTCTCCTATTGCTGTCCATATGAGAGCTTCTCTGCACTGTCTCCTATTGCTATCCATATGAGAGCTTCTCTGCACTGTCTCCTATTGTTATCCATATGAGAGCTTCTCTGCACTGTCTCCTATTGGTATCTATATGAGAGCTTCTCTGCACTGGTCTCCTATTTTCTCTGTGTCTCCTATTGGTATCATTATGAGAGCTTCTCTGCACTGTCTCCTATTGGTATCCATATGAGAGCTTCTCTGCACTGTCTCCTATTGGTATCCATATGAGAGCTTCTCTGCACGGTCTCCTATTGGTATCCATACAACATTTTCTCTGCACTGTCTCCTATTGGTATCCATATGAGAGCTTCTCTGCACTGTCTCCTATTGCTATCCATATTAGAGCTTCTCTGCACTGTCTTCTATTGGTATCTATATAAGAGCTTCTCTGCACTGCACTGTCTCCTACTGCTATCCATATGAGAGCTTCTCTGCACTGTCTCCTATTGGTATCCATATGAGAGCTTCTCTGCACTGTCTCCTATTGGTATCCATATGAGAGCTTCTCTGCACTGTCACTGTCTCCTATTGGTATCCATATGAGAGCTTCTCTGCACTGTCTCCTATTGGTATCCATATGAGAGCTTCTCTGCACTGTCTCCTATTGGTATCCATATGACAGCTTCTCTGCACTGTCTCCTATTGCTATCCATATTAGAGCTTCTCTGCACTGTCTCCTATTGCTATCCATATGAGAGCTTCTCTGCACTGTCTCCTATTGCTATCCATATGAGAGCTTCTCTGCACTGTCTCCTATTGGTATCCATATGAGAGCTTCTCTGCACTGTCTCCTATTGGTATCCATATGAGAGCTTCTCTGCACTGTCTCCTATTGGTATCCATATGAGAGCTTCTCTGACGTTCTCTGCACTGTCTCCTATTGGTATCCATATGAGAGCTTCTCTGCACTGTTCTCGTGGTATCCATCTGATATTTTCTCTGTCTCAATTCCTATCCATATGAGAGCTTCTCTGCACTGTCTCCTATTGCTATCCATATGAGAGCTTCTCTGCACTGTCTCCTATTAGGTATCCATATGAGAGCTTCTCTGCACTGTCTCCTATTGGTATCCATGAGAGCTTCGTCTCTCTATTGGTATCCATATGAGCTTCTCTGCACTGTCTCTATTGTCCATATAGAGCTTCTCTGCACTATCTCTATTGGTATCTATCCATATGAGAGCTTCTCTGCACTGTCTCTATTGGTCATATGTGAGAGCTTCTCTGCACTGTCTCTATTGGTATCCATGTGAGAACTTTTCTCTGCACTGTCTCCTATTGCTATCCATATGAGAGCTTCTCTGCACATGTCTCCTATTGCTATCCATATGAGAGCTTCTCTGCACTGTCTCCTATTGGCTATCCATATGAGAGCTTCTCTGCATCTCCTATTGCTATCATGAGAGCTTCTCTGCACTGTCTCTATTGTATCTTCTCTGCACTCTCTATTGGTATCCATCTTCTCTGCACTATTGGTATCCATCTCTCTGCTCCTGTCTCCTATTGCTATCCATATGAGAGCTTCTCTGCACTGTCTCCTATTGGTATCCATATGAGACTTCTCTGCAGTCTCCTATTGGTATCCATACAACATTCTCTGCACTGTCTCCTATTGGTATCCATATGAGAGCTTCTCTGCACTGTCTCCTATTGGTATCCATATGGAGAGCTTCTCTGCACTGTCTCCTATTGGTATCCATATGAGAGCTTCTCTGCACTGTCTCCTATTGCTATCCATATGAGAGCTTCTCTGCACTGTCTCCTATTGGTATCCATATGAAAGCTTCTCTGCACTGTCTCCTATTGCTATCCATATGAGAGCTTCTCTGCACTGTCTCCTATTGGTATCCATATGAGAGCTTCTCTGCACTGTCTCCTATTGGTATCCATGCAGATTTTCTCTGCACTGTCTCCTATTGGTATCCATATGAGAGCTTCTCTGCACTGTCTCCTATTGCTATCCATATGAGAGCTTCTCTGCACTGTCTCCTATTGGAATCATCCATATGAGAGCTTCTCTGCACTGTCCCCTATTGGTATCCATATGAGAGCTTCTCTGCACTGTCTCCTATTGCTGTCCATTTGAGAGCTTCTCTGCACTGTTTACTATTGCTATCCATATGTGAGCTTCTCTGCACTGTCTCCTATTGTATCCATATGGGAGCTTCCCTGCCCTGTCTCCTCTTGGTGTCCATATGAGAGCTTCTCTGCACTGTCTTCTATTGCTGTCCATATTAGAGAGCTTCTCTGCACTGTCTCCTATTGGTATCCATATGAGAGCTTCTCTGCACGTCTCCTATTGGTATCCATATGAGAGCTTCTCTGCACTGTCCAATTGGTATCCATACGATATTTTCTCTGCACTGTCTCCTATGCTATCCATATGAGAGCTTCTCTGCACTGTCTCCTATTGCTATCCATATGAGAGCTTCTCTGTACTGTCTCCTATTGCTGTCCATATTAGAGCTTCTCTGCACTGTCTACTATTGGTATCCATATGAGAGCTTCTCTGCACTGTCTCCTATTGGTATCCATATGGGAGCTTCTCTGCACTGTCTCCTATTGGTATCCATATGAGAGCTTCTCTGCACTGTCTCCTATTGGTATCCATATGAGAGCTTCTCTGCACTGTCTCCTATTGGTATCCATATGAGAGCTTCTCTGCACTGTCTCCTATTGCTATCCATATGAGAGCTTCTCTGCACTGTCTCCTATTGGTATCCATATGAGAGCTTCTCTGCACTGTCTCCTATTGGTATCCATATGAGATTTTCTCTGCACTGTCTCCTATTGGTATCCATATGAGAGCTTCTCTGCACTGTCTCTATTGGTATCCATATGAGAGCTTCTCTGCACTGTCTCCTATTGGTATCCATATGAGAGCTTCTCTGCACTGTTCCTATTGGTATCCATATGAGAGCTTCTCTGCACTGTCTCCTATTGGTATCCATATGAGAGCTTCTCTGCACTGTCTCCTATTGCTATCCATATGAGAGCTTCTCTGCACTGTCTCCTATTGCTATCCATATGAGAGCTTCTCTGCACTGTCTCCTATTGGTATCCATATGAGAGCTTCTCTGCACTGTCTCCTATTGCTATCCATATGAGAGCTTCTCTGCACTGTCTCCTATTGGTATCCATATGAGAGCTTCTCTGCACTGTCTCCTATTGCTATCCATATGAGAGCTTCTCTGCACTGTCTACCTATTGGTATCCATATGAGAGCTTCTCTGCACTGTCTCCTATTGGTATCCATATGAGATTTTGTCTCTGCACTGTCTCCTATTGGTATCCATGAGCTTCTCTGCACTGTCTACTATTGCTATCCATATGAGAGCTTCTCTGCACTGTCTCCTATTGGTATCCATATGAGAGCTTCTCTGCACTGTCTCCTATTGGTATCCATATGAGCTTCTCTGCACTGTCTCCTATTGGTATCCATATGAGAGCTTCTCTGCACTGTCTCCTATTGGTATCCATATGAGATTTCTCTGCACTGTCTCCTATTGGTATCCATATGAGAGCTTCTCTCTGCACTGTCTCCTATTGGTATCCATATGAGAGCTTCTCTGCACTGTCTCCTATTGGTATCCATATGAGCTTCTCTGCACTGTCTACTATTGCTATCCATATGAGAGCTTCTCTGCACTGTCTCCTATTTCCATATGAGAGCTTCTCTGCACTGTCTCCTATTGTATCCATATAGAGCTTCTCTGCACTGTCTCCTATTGGTATCCATATGAGAGCTTCTCTGCACTGTCTCCTATTGGTATCCATGAGAGCTTCTCTGCACTGTCTACTATTGCTATCCATATGTGAGAGCTTCTCTGCACTGTCTCCTATTGGTATCCATATGAGAGCTTCTCTGCACTGTCTCCTATTGGTATCCATATGAGAGCTTCTCTGCACTGTCTCCTATTGCTGTCCATATTAGAGCTTCTCTGCACTGTCTCCTATTGGTATCCATATGAGAGCTTCTCTGCACTGCTGTCTCCTATTGGTATCCATATGAGAGCTTCTCTGCACTGTCTCCTATTGCTATCCATATGAGCTTCTCTGCACTGTCTCCTATTGCTATCCATATGAGAGCTTCTCTGCACTGTCTCCTATTGGTATCCATATGAGAGCTTCTCTGCACTGTCTCCTATTGCTATCCATATGAGAGCTTCTCTGCACTGTCTCCTATTGGTATCCATATGAGAGCTTCTCTGCACTGTCTCCTATTGGTATCCATATGAGAGCTTCTCTGCACTGTCTCCTATTGGTATCCATATGAGAGCTTCTCTGCACTGTCTCCTATTGGTATCCATATGAGAGCTTCTCTGCACTGTCTCCTATTGGTATCCATATGAGAGCTTCTCTGCACTGTCTCCTATTGGTATCCATATGAGAGCTTCTCTGCACTGTCTCCTATTGGTATCCATATGAGAGCTTCTCTGCACTGTCTCCTATTGCTATCCATATGAGAGCTTCTCTGCACTGTCTCCTATTGGTATCCATATGAGAGCTTCTCTGCACTGTCTCCTATTGCTATCCATATGAGAGCTTCTCTGCACTGTCTACCTATTGGTATCCATATGAGAGCTTCTCTGCACTGTCTCTTATTGCTGTCCATATTAGAGCTTCTCTGCACTGTCTCCTATTGCTATCCATATGAGAGCTTCTCTGCACTGTCTCCTATTGGTATCCATATGAGAGCTTCTCTGCACTGTCTCCTATTGGTATCCATATGAGAGCTTCTCTGCACTGTCTCCTATTGGTATCCATATGAGAGCTTCTCTGCACTGTCTCCTATTGGTATCCATATGAGAGCTTCTCTGCACTGTCTCCTATTGGTATCCATATGAGAGCTTCTCTGCACTGTCTCCTATTGCTATCCATATGAGAGCTTCTCTGCACTGTCTCCTATTGGTTTTCATATGAGAGCTTCTCTGCATGGTCTCCTATTGGTATCCATACAAGATTGTCTCTGCACTGTCTCCTATTGGTGTCCATATGAGAGCTTCTCTGCACTGTCTCCTATTGGTATCCATATGAGAGCTTCTCTGCACTGTCTCCTATTGCTATCCATATGAGAGCTTCTCTGCACTGTCTCCTATTGCTATCCATATGAGAGCTTCTCTGCACTGTCTACTATTGGTATCCATATGAGAGCTTCTCTGCACTGTCTCCTATTGCTATCCATATGAGAGCTTCTCTGCACTGTCTCCTATTGTTATCCATATGAGAGCTTCTCTGCACGGTATCCTATTGGTATCCATATGAGAGCTTCTCTGCACTGTCTTCCTATTGCTATCCATATGAGAGCTTCTCTGCACTGTCTCCTATTGGTATCCATATGAGAGCTTCTCTGCACTGTCTCCTATTGGTATCCATATGAGAGCTTCTCTGCACTGTCTCCTATTGGTATCCATACGAGATTTTCTCTGCACTGTCTCCTATTGGTATCCATATGAGAGCTTCTCTGCACTGTCTCCTATTGGTATCCATATGAGAGCTTCTCTGCACTGTCTCCTATTGGTATCCATATGAGAGCTTCTCTGCACTGTCTCCTATTGGTATCCATATGAGAGCTTCTCTGCACTGTCTCCTATTGGTATCCATATGAGAGCTTCTCTGCACTGTCTCCTATTGGTATCCATATGAGAGCTTCTCTGCACTGTCTCCTATTGGTATCCATATGAGAGCTTCTCTGCACTGTCTCCTATTGCTATCCATATGAGAGCTTCTCTGCACTGTCTCCTATTGGTATCCATATGAGAGCTTCTCTGCACTGTCTCTATTGGTATCCATATGAGAGCTTCTCTGCACTGTCTCCTATTGGTATCCATATGAGAGCTTCTCTGCACTGTCTCCTATTGCTATCCATATGAGAGCTTCTCTGCACTGTCTCCTATTGGTATCCATATGAGAGCTTCTCTGCACTGTCTCCTATTGGTATCCATATGAGAGCTTCTCTGCACTGTCTCCTATTGGTATCCATATGAGAGCTTCTCTGCACTGTCTCCTATTGGTATCCATATGAGAGCTTCTCTGCACTGTCTCCTATTGCTATCCATATGAGAGCTTCTCTGCACTGTCTCCTATTGGTATCCATATGAGAGCTTCTCTGCACTGTCTCCTATTGCTATCCATATGAGAGCTTCTCTGCACTGTCTCCTATTGCTATCCATATGAGAGCTTCTCTGCACTGTCTCCTATTGGTATCCATATGAGAGCTTCTCTGCACTGTCTCCTATTGGTATCCATATGAGAGCTTCTCTGCACTGTCTCTATTGCTATCCATATGAGAGCTTCTCTGCACTGTCTACTATTGCTATCCATATGAGAGCTTCTCTGCACTGTCTCCTATTGCTATCCATATGAGAGCTTCTCTGCACTGTCTCCTATTGGTATCCATATGAGAGCTTCTCTGCACTGTCTCCTATTGGTATCCATATGAGAGCTTCTCTGCACTGTCTCCTATTGGTATCCATATGAGATTTTCTCTGCACTGTCTCCTATTGGTATCCATATGAGAGCTTCTCTGCACTGTCTCCTATTGCTATCCATATGAGAGCTTCTCTGCACTGTCTCCTATTGGTATCCATATGAGAGCTTCTCTGCACTGTCTCCTATTGGTATCCATATGAGAGCTTCTCTGCACTGTCTCCTATTGCTATCCATATGAGAGCTTCTCTGCACTGTCTCCTATTGGTATCCATATGAGAGCTTCTCTGCACTGTCTCCTATTGGTATCCATATGAGAGCTTCTCTGCACTGTCTCCTATTGGTATCCATATGAGAGCTTCTCTGCACTGTCTCCTATTGCTATCCATATTAGAGCTTCTCTGCACTGTCTCCTATTGCTATCCATATGAGAGCTTCTCTGCACTGTCTCCTATTGGTATCCATATGAGAGCTTCTCTGCACTGTCTCCTATTGGTATCCATATGAGAGCTTCTCTGCACTGTCTCCTATTGGTATCCATATGAGAGCTTCTCTGCACTGTCTCCTATTGCTATCCATATGAGAGCTTCTCTGCACTGTCTCCTATTGGTATCCATATGAGAGCTTCTCTGCACTGTCTCCTATTGGTATCCATATGAGAGCTTCTCTGCACTGTCTCCTATTGGTATCCATAGAGAGCTTCTCTGCACTGTCTCCTATTGGTATCCATATGAGAGCTTCTCTGCACTGTCTCCTATTGGTATCCATATGAGAGCTTCTCTGCACTGTCTCCTATTGGTATCCATATGAGAGCTTCTCTGCACTGTCTCCTATTGCTATCCATATGAGAGCTTCTCTGCACGGTGTCTTATTGGAATCCATATGAGAGCTTCTCTGCACTGTCCCCTATTGCTATCCATACGAGATTTCCTCTGCACTGTCTCCTATTGCTGTCCATATGAGAGCTTCTCTGCACTGTCTCCTATTGGTATCCATATGAGAGCTTCTCTGCACTGTCTCCTATTGCTCTCCATATGAGAGCTTCTCTGCACTGTCTCCTATTGCTATCCATATGAGAGCTTCTCTGCACTGTCTCCTATTGGTATCCATATGAGAGCTTCTCTGCACTGTCTCCTATTGGTATCCATATGAGAGCTTCTCTGCACTGTCTCCTATTGGTATCCATATGAGAGCTTCTCTGCACTGTCTCCTATTGCTATCCATATGAGAGCTTCTCTGCACTGTCTCCTATTGGTATCCATATGAGAGCTTCTCTGCACTGTCTCCTATTGGTATCCATATGAGAGCTTCTCTGCACTGTCTCCTATTGGTATCCATATGAGAGCTTCTCTGCACTGTCTCCTATTGGTATCCATATGAGAGCTTCTCTGCACTGTCTCCTATTGGTATCCATATGAGAGCTTCTCTGCACTGTCTTCCTATTGGTATCCATATGAGAGCTTCTCTGCACGGTGTCCTATTGCTATCCATATGAGAGCTTCTTTGCACTGTCTCGTATTGGAATCCATAAGATAGCTTCTCTGCACTGTCTCCAATTGGTATCCATACGATATTTTCTCTGCACTGTCTCCTATTGCTATCCATATGAGAGCTTCTCTGCACTGTCTCCTATTGCTGTCCATATGAGAGCTTCTCTGCACTGTCTCTTATTGCTGTCCATATTAGAGCTTCTCTGCACTGTCTACTATTGTTATCCATATGAGAGCTTCTCTGCACTGTCTCCTATTGCTATCCATATGAGAGCTTCTCTGCACTGTCTACTATTGGTATCCATATGAGAGCTTCTCTGCACTGTCTCTTATTGCTGTCCATATTAGAGCTTCTCTGCACTGTCTCCTATTGCTATCCATATGAGAGCTTCTCTGCACTGTCTCCTATTGCTATCCATATGAGAGCTTCTCTGCACTGTCTACTATTGGTATCCATATGAGAGATTCTCTGTACGGTCTCCTTTTTGTATCCATACGAGATTGTCCCTGCACTGTCTCCTATTGGTTTTCATATGAGAGCTTCTCTGCACTGTCTCCTATTGGTTTTCATATGAGAGCTTCTCTGCACTGTCTCCTATTGCTGTCCATTTGAGAGCTTCTCTGCACTGTCTCCTATTGGTTTTCATATGAGAGCTTCTCTGCATGGTCTCCTATTGGTATCCATACAAGATTGTCTCTGCACTGTCTCCTATTGCTGTCCATATGAGAGCTTCTCTGCACTGTCTCCTATTGGTATCCATATGAGAGCTTCTCTGCACTGTCTCCTATTGCTGTCCATATTAGAGCTTATCTGCACTGTCTCCTATTGCTATCCATATGAGAGCTTCTCTGCACTGTCTACTATTGGTATCCATATGAGAGCTTCTCTGCACAGTCTCCTATTGGTATCCATACGAGATTTTGTCTGCACTGTCTCCTATTGCTATCCTTATGAAAGCTTCTCTGCACGGTCTACTATTGCTAAACATATGAGAGCTTCTCTGCACTGTCTCCTATTTGTATCTATATGAGAACTTCTCTGCACGGTCTCATATTGGTATCCATACAACATTTTCTCTGCACTGTCTCCTATTGGTATCCATACAAGATTGTCTCTGCACTGTCTCCTATTGGTATCCATATGAATTTTGTCCGCACTGTCTCCTATTGGTATCCATATGAGAGCTTCTCTGCACGGTGTCCTATTGCTATCCATAAGAGAGCTTCTTTGCACTGTCTCGTATTGGAATCCATAAGATAGCTTCTCTGCACTGTCCCCTATTGCTATCCATATGAGAGCTTCTCTGTACTGTCTCCTATTGCTGTCCATATGAGAGCTTCTCTGCACTGTCTCCTATTGGTATCCATACGAATTTTGTCCGCACTGTCTCCTATTGGTATCCATATGAGAGCTTCTCTGCACAGTGTCCTATTGCTATCCATATGAGAGCTTCTCTTGCACTGTCTCGTATTGGAATCCATAAGATAGCTTCTCTGCACTGTCCCCTATTGCTATCCATATGAGAGCTTCTCTGTACTGTCTCCTATTGCTGTCCATATGAGAGCTTCTCTGCACTGTTTACTATTGCTATCCATATGTGAGCTTCTCTGCACTGTCTCCTATTCGTATCCATATGGGAGCTTCCCTGCCCTGTCTCCTCTTGGTGTCCATATGAGAGCTTGTCTGCACTGTCTTCTATTGCTGTCCATATTAGAGCTTCTCTGCACTGTCTACTATTGGTATCCATATGAGAGCTTCTCTGCACGGTCTCCTATTGGTATCCATATGGGAGCTTCTCTGCACTGTCTCCAATTGGTATCCATACGATATTTTCTCTGCACTGTCTCCTATTGCTATCCATATGAGAGCTTCTCTGCACTGTCTCCTATTGCTGTCCATATGAGAGCTTCTCTGCACTGTCTCCTATTGGTATCCATATGAGAGCTTCTCTGCACTGTCTCCTATTGGTATCCATACAAGATTGTCTCTGCACTGTCTCCTATTGCTGTCCATATGAGAGCTTCTCTGCACTGTCTCCTATTGGTATCCATATGAGAGCTTCTCTGCACTGTCTCCTATTGCTATCCATATGAGAGCTTCTCTGCACTGTCTCCTATTGCTATCCATATGAGAGCTTCTCTGCACTGTCTACTATTGGTATCCATATGAGAGCTTCTCTGCACAGTCTCCTATTGGTATCCATACGAGATTTTGTCTGCACTGTCTCCTATTGCTATCCTTATGAAAGCTTCTCTGCACGGTCTACTATTGCTAAACATATGAGAGCTTCTCTGCACTGTCTCCTATTGGTATCTATATGAGAACTTCTCTGCACGGTCTCATATTGGTATCCATACAACATTTTCTCTGCACTGTCTCCTATTGGTATCCATACAAGATTGTCTCTGCACTGTCTCCTATTGGTATCCATACGGAATTTTGTCCGCACTGTCTCCTATTGGTATCCATATGAGAGCTTCTCTGCACGGTGTCCTATTGCTATCCATAAGAGAGCTTCTTTGCACTGTCTCGTATTGGAATCCATAAGATAGCTTCTCTGCACTGTCCCCTATTGCTATCCATATGAGAGCTTCTCTGTACTGTCTCCTATTGCTGTCCATATGAGAGCTTCTCTGCACTGTCTCCTATTGGTATCCATACGGAATTTTGTCCGCACTGTCTCCTATTGGTATCCATATGAGAGCTTCTCTGCACGGTGTCCTATTGCTATCCATATGAGAGCTTCTTTGCACTGTCTCGTATTGGAATCCATAAGATAGCTTCTCTGCACTGTCCCCTATTGCTATCCATATGAGAGCTTCTCTGTACTGTCTCCTATTGCTGTCCATATGAGAGCTTCTCTGCACTGTTTACTATTGCTATCCATATGTGAGCTTCTCTGCACTGTCTCCTATTCGTATCCATATGGGAGCTTCCCTGCCCTGTCTCCTCTTGGTGTCCATATGAGAGCTTGTCTGCACTGTCTTCTATTGCTGTCCATATTAGAGCTTCTCTGCACTGTCTACTATTGGTATCCATATGAGAGCTTCTCTGCACGGTCTCCTATTGGTATCCATATGGGAGCTTCTCTGCACTGTCTCCAATTGGTATCCATACAATATTTTCTCTGCACTGTCTCCTATTGCTATCCATATGAGAGCTTCTCTGCACTGTCTCCTATTGCTGTCCATATGAGAGCTTCTCTGCACTGTCTCTTATTGCTGTCCATATTAGAGCTTCTCTGCACTGTCTACTATTGTTATCCATATGAGAGCTTCTCTGCACTGTCTCCTATTGCTATCCATATGAGAGCTTCTCTGCACTGTCTACTATTGGTATCCATATGAGAGCTTCTCTGCACTGTCTCTTATTGCTGTCCATATTAGAGCTTCTCTGCACTGTCTCCTATTGCTATCCATATGAGAGCTTCTCTGCACTGTCTCCTATTGCTATCCATATGAGAGCTTCTCTGCACTGTCTACTATTGGTATCCATATGAGAGATTCTCTGTACGGTCTCCTTTTTGTATCCATACGAGATTGTCCCTGCACTGTCTCCTATTGGTGTTCATATGAGAGCTTCTCTGCACTGTCTCCTATTGCTGTCCATTTGAGAGCTTCTCTGCACTGTCTCCTATTGGTTTTCATATGAGAGCTTCTCTGCATGGTCTCCTATTGGTATCCATACAAGATTGTCTCTGCACTGTCTCCTATTGGTATCCATATGAGAGCTTCTCTGCACTGTCTCTTATTGCTGTCCATATTAGAGCTTCTCTGCACTGTCTCCTATTGCTATCCATATGAGAGCTTCTCTGCACTGTCTCCTATTGCTATCCATATGAGAGCTTCTCTGCACTGTCTACTATTGGTATCCATATGAGAGATTCTCTGTACGGTCTCCTTTTTGTATCCATACGAGATTGTCCCTGCACTGTCTCCTATTGGTGTTCATATGAGAGCTTCTCTGCACTGTCTCCTATTGCTGTCCATTTGAGAGCTTCTCTGCACTGTCTCCTATTGGTATCCATATGAGAGCTTCTCTGCATGGTCTCCTATTGGTATCCATACAAGATTGTCTCTGCACTGTCTCCTATTGGTATCCATATGAGAGCTTCTCTGCATGGTCTACTTTTGCTATCCATATGAGAGATTCTCTGCACTGTCTCCTATTGGTATCCATATGAGAGCTTCTCTGCACTGTCTCCTATTGCTGTCCATATTAGAGCTTATCTGCACTGTCTCCTATTGCTATCCATATGAGAGCTTCTCTGCACTGTCTACTATTGGTATCCATATGAGAGCTTCTCTGCACAGTCTCCTATTGGTATCCATATGAGAGCTTCTCTGCACTGTCTCCAATTGGTATCCATATGATATTTTCTCTGCACTGTCTCCTATTCCTATCCATATGAGAGCTTCTCTGCACTGTCTACTATTGCTATCCATGAGAGCTTCTCTGCACTCTCTCCTATTGCTATCCATATGAGAGCTTCTCTGCACTGTCTCCTATTCGTATCCATATGGGAGCTTCCCTGCCCTGTCTCCTCTTGGTGTCCATATGAGAGCTTCTCTGCACTGTCTACTATTGCTATCCATATGAGAGCTTCTCTGCACTGTTTACTATTGCTATCCATATGAGAGCTTCTCTGCACTGTCTCCTATTGGTATCCATATGGGAGCTTCTCTGCACTGTCTCCAATTGGTATCCATACGATATTTTCTCTGCACTGTCTCCTATTCCTATCCATATGAGAGCTTCTTGCACGGTCTACTATTGCTATCCATATGAGAGCTTCTCTGCACTGTCTCCTATTGCTATCCATATGAGAGCTTCTCTGTACTGTCTCCTATTGCTGTCCATATGAGAGCTTCTCTGCACTGTCTCCTATTGGTATCCATACAAGATTGTCTCTGCACTGTCTCCTATTGGTATCCATATGAGAGCTTCTCTGCACTGTCTCCTATTGTTATCCATATGAGAGCTTCTCTGCACGGTCTCCTATTGGTATCCATACAACATTTTCTCTGCACTGTCTCCTATTGGTATCCATATGAGAGCTTCTCTGCACTGTCTCCTATTGCTATCCATATTAGAGCTTCTCTGCACTGTCTCCTATTGCTATCCATATGAGAGCTTCTCTGCACTGTCTCCTATTGGTATCCATATGAGAGCTTCTCTGCACTGTCTCCTACTGGTATCCATACGAGATTTTGTCTGCACTGTCTCCTATTGCTATCCTTATGAAAGCTTCTCTGCACGGTCTACTATTGCTAAACATATGAGAGCTTCTCTGCACTGTCTCCTATTGGTATCTATATGAGAACTTCTCTGCACGGTCTCATATTGGTATCCATACAACATTTTCTCTGCACTGTCTCCTATTGGTATCCATACAAGATTGTCTCTGCACTGTCTCCTATTGGTATCCATACGAATTTTGTCCGCACTGTCTCCTATTGGTATCCATATGAGAGCTTCTCTGCACGGTGTCCTATTGCTATCCATAAGAGAGCTTCTTTGCACTGTCTCGTATTGGAATCCATAAGATAGCTTCTCTGCACTGTCCCCTATTGCTATCCATATGAGAGCTTCTCTGTACTGTCTCCTATTGCTGTCCATATGAGAGCTTCTCTGCACTGTCTCCTATTGGTATCCATACGGAATTTTGTCCGCACTGTCTCCTATTGGTATCCATATGAGAGCTTCTCTGCACGGTGTCCTATTGCTATCCATATGAGAGCTTCTTTGCACTGTCTCGTATTGGAATCCATAAGATAGCTTCTCTGCACTGTCCCCTATTGCTATCCATATGAGAGCTTCTCTGTACTGTCTCCTATTGCTGTCCATATGAGAGCTTCTCTGCACTGTTTACTATTGCTATCCATATGTGAGCTTCTCTGCACTGTCTCCTATTCGTATCCATATGGGAGCTTCCCTGCCCTGTCTCCTCTTGGTGTCCATATGAGAGCTTGTCTGCACTGTCTTCTATTGCTGTCCATATTAGAGCTTCTCTGCACTGTCTACTATTGGTATCCATATGAGAGCTTCTCTGCATGGTCTCCTATTGGTATCCATATGGGAGCTTCTCTGCACTGTCTCCAATTGGTATCCATACGATATTTTCTCTGCCTGTCTCCTATTGCTATCCACATGAGAGCTTCTCTGCACTGTCTCCTATTGCTGTCCATTTGAGAGCTTCTCTGCACTGTCTCCTATTGGTTTTCATATGAGAGCTTCTCTGCATGGTCTCCTATTGGTATCCATACAAGATTGTCTCTGCACTGTCTCCTATTGCTGTCCATATGAGAGCTTCTCTGCACTGTCTCCTATTGGTATCCATATGAGAGCTTCTCTGCACTGTCTCCTATTGCTGTCCATATTAGAGCTTCTCTGCACTGTCTCCTATTGCTATCCATATGAGAGCTTCTCTGCACTGTCTACTATTGGTATCCATATGAGAGCTTCTCTGCACTGTCTCCTATTGGTATCCATACGAGATTTTGTCTGCACTGTCTCCTATTGCTATCCTTATGAAAGCTTCTCTGCACGGTCTACTATTGCTAAACATATGAGAGCTTCTCTGCACTGTCTCCTATTGGTATCTATATGAGAACTTCTCTGCACGGTCTCATATTGGTATCCATACAACATTTTCTCTGCACTGTCTCCTATTGGTATCCATACAAGATTGTCTCTGCACTGTCTCCTATTGGTATCCATATGAAATTTTGTCTCTGCACTGTCTCCTATTGGTATCCATATGAGAGCTTCTCTGCACGGTGTCCTATTGCTATCCATAAGAGAGCTTCTTTGCACTGTCTCCTATTGGAATCCATAAGATAGCTTCTCTGCACTGTCCCTATTGCTATCCATATGAGAGCTTCTCTGTACTGTCTCCTATTGCTGTCCATATGAGAGCTTCTCTGCACTGTCTCCTATTGGTATCCATACGAATTTTGTCCGCACTGTCTCCTATTGGTATCCATATGAGAGCTTCTCTGCATGGTGTCCTATTGCTATCCATATGAGAGCTTCTTTGCACTGTCTCGTATTGGAATCCATAAGATAGCTTCTCTGCACTGTCCCCTATTGCTATCCATATGAGAGCTTCTCTGTACTGTCTCCTATTGCTGTCCATATGAGAGCTTCTCTGCACTGTTTACTATTGCTATCCATATGTGAGCTTCTCTGCACTGTCTCCTATTTGTATCCATATGGGAGCTTCCCTGCCCTGTCTCCTCTTGGTGTCCATATGAGAGCTTGTCTGCACTGTCTTCTATTGCTGTCCATATTAGAGCTTCTCTGCACTGTCTACTATTGGTATCCATATGAGAGCTTCTCTGCACTGTCTCCTATTGGTATCCATATGAGAGCTTCTCTGCACTGTCTCCAATTGGTATCCATACAATATTTTCTCTGCACTGTCTCCTATTGCTATCCATATGAGAGCTTCTCTGCACTGTCTCCTATTGCTGTCCATATGAGAGCTTCTCTGCACTGTCTCTTATTGCTGTCCATATTAGAGCTTCTCTGCACTGTCTACTATTGTTATCCATATGAGAGCTTCTCTGCACTGTCTCCTATTGCTATCCATATGAGAGCTTCTCTGCACTGTCTACTATTGGTATCCATATGAGAGCTTCTCTGCACTGTCTCCTTATTGCTGTCCATATTAGAGCTTCTCTGCACTGTCTCCTATTGCTATCCATATGAGAGCTTCTCTGCACTGTCTCCTATTGCTATCCATATGAGAGCTTCTCTGCACTGTCTACTATTGGTATCCATATGAGAGATTCTCTGTACGGTCTCCTTTTTGTATCCATACGAGATTGTCCCTGCACTGTCTCCTATTGGTATCCATATGAGAGCTTCTCTGCACTGTCTCCTATTGGTTTTCATATGAGAGCTTCTCTGCACTGTCTCCTATTGCTATCCATATGAGAGCTTCTCTGCACTGTCTACTATTGGTATCCATATGAGAGCTTCTCTGCACTGTCTCTTATTGCTGTCCATATTAGAGCTTCTCTGCACTGTCTCCTATTGCTATCCATATGAGAGCTTCTCTGCACTGTCTCCTATTGCTATCCATATGAGAGCTTCTCTGCACTGTCTACTATTGGTATCCATATGAGAGCTTCTCTGCACTGTCTCCTATTGTATCCATACGAGATTGTCCCTGCACTGTCTCCTATTGGTTTTCCATATGAGAGCTTCTCTGCACTGTCTCCTATTGCTGTCCATTTGAGAGCTTCTCTGCACTGTCTCCTATTGGTTTTCATATGAGAGCTTCTCTGCATGGTCTCCTATTGGTATCCATACAAGATTGTCTCTGCACTGTCTCCTATTGGAATCCATATGAGAGCTTCTCTGCATGGTCTACTTTTGCTATCCATATGAGAGCTTCTCTGCACTGTCTCCTATTGGTATCCATATGAGAGCTTCTCTGCACTGTCTCCTATTGCTATCCATATTAGAGCTTCTCTGCACTGTCTCCTATTGCTATCCATATGAGAGCTTCTCTGCACTGTCTACTATTGGTATCCATATGAGAGCTTCTCTGCACTGTCTCCTATTGGTATCCATATGAGAGCTTCTCTGCACTGTCTCCTATTGGTATCCATACGATATTTTCTCTGCACTGTCTCCTATTGCTATCCATATGAGAGCTTCTCTGCACTGTCTACTATTGCTATCCATATGAGAGCTTCTCTGCACTCTCTCCTATTGCTGTCCATATGAGAGCTTCTCTGCACTGTCTCCTATTCGTATCCATATGGGAGCTTCCCTGCCCTGTCTCCTCTTGGTGTCCATATGAGAGCTTCTCTGCACTGTCTACTATTGCTGTCCATTTGAGAGCTTCTCTGCACTGTTTACTATTGCTATCCATATGTGAGCTTCTCTGCACTGTCTCCTATTCGTATCCATATGGGAGCTTCCTGCCCTGTTTCCTCTTGGTGTCCATATGAGAGCTTCTCTGCACTGTCTTCTATTGCTGTCAAAATTAGAGCTTCTCTGCACTGTCTACTATTGGTATCCATATGAGAGCTTCTCTGCACGGTCTCCTATTGGTATCCATATGGGAGCTTCTCTGCACTGTCTCCAATTGGTATCCATACGATATTTTCTCTGCACTGTCTCCTATTCCTATCCATATGAGAGCTTCTTGCACGGTCTACTATTGCTATCCATATGAGAGCTTCTCTGCACTCTCTCCTATTGCTGTCCATATGAGAGCTTCTCTGTACTGTCTCTTATTGCTGTCCATATTAGAGCTTCTCCGCACTGTCTCCTATTGGTATCCATACAAGATTGTGTCTGCACTGTCTCCTATTGGTATCTATATGAGAACTTCTCTGCACTGTCTCCTATTGCTATCCATATGAGAGCTTCTCTGCACGGTCTCCTATTGGTATCCATACAACATTTTCTCTGCACTGTCTCCTATTGGTATCCATATGAGAGCTTCTCTGCACTGTCTCCTATTGCTATCCATATTAGAGCTTCTCTGCACTGTCTTCTATTGGTATCTATATAAGAGCATCTCTGCACAGTCTCCTACTGGTATCCATACGAGATTTTGTCTGCACTGTCTCCTATTGCTATCCTTATGAAAGCTTCTCTGCACGGTCTACTATTGCTAAACATATGAGAGCTTCTCTGCACTGTCTCCTATTGGTATCTATATGAGAACTTCTCTGCACGGTCTCATATTGGTATCCATACAACATTTTCTCTGCACTGTCTCCTATTGGTATCCATACAAGATTGTCTCTGCACTGTCTCCTATTGGTATCCATACGGAATTTTGTCCGCACTGTCTCCTATTGGTATCCATATGAGAGCTTCTCTGCACGGTGTCCTATTGCTATCCATAAGAGAGCTTCTTTGCACTGTCTCGTATTGGAATCCATAAGATAGCTTCTCTGCACTGTCCCCTATTGCTATCCATATGAGAGCTTCTCTGTACTGTCTCCTATTGCTGTCCATATGAGAGCTTCTCTGCACTGTCTCCTATTGGTATCCATACGGAATTTTGTCCTGCACTGTCTCCTATTGGTATCCATATGAGAGCTTCTCTGCACGGTGTCCTATTGCTATCCATATGAGAGCTTCTTTGCACTGTCTCGTATTGGAATCCATAAGATAGCTTCTCTGCACTGTCCCCTATTGCTATCCATATGAGAGCTTCTCTGTACTGTCTCCTATTGCTGTCCATATGAGAGCTTCTCTGCACTGTTTACTATTGCTATCCATATGTGAGCTTCTCTGCACTGTCTCCTATTCGTATCCATATGGGAGCTTCCCTGCCCTGTCTCCAATTGGTGTCCATATGAGAGCTTGTCTGCACTGTCTTCTATTGCTGTCCATATTAGAGCTTCTCTGCACTGTCTACTATTGGTATCCATATGAGAGCTTCTCTGCACGGTCTCCTATTGGTATCCATATGGGAGCTTCTCTGCACTGTCTCCAATTGGTATCCATACGATATTTTCTCTGCACTGTCTCCTATTGCTATCCATATGAGAGCTTCTCTGCACTGTCTCTTATTGCTGTCCATATTAGAGCTTCTCTGCACTGTCTACTATTGTTATCCATATGAGAGCTTCTCTGCACTGTCTCCTATTGCTATCCATATGAGAGCTTCTCTGCACTGTCTACTATTGGTATCCATATGAGAGCTTCTCTGCACTGTCTCTTATTGCTGTCCATATTAGAGCTTCTCTGCACTGTCTCCTATTGCTATCCATATGAGAGCTTCTCTGCACTGTCTACTATTGTTATCCATATGTGAGCTTCTCTGCACTGTCTCCTATTCGTATCCATATGGGAGCTTCCCTGCCCTGTCTCCTCTTGGTGTCCATATGAGAGCTTATCTGCACTGTCTTCTATTGCTGTCCATATTAGAGCTTCTCTGCACTGTCTACTATTGGTATCCATATGAGAGCTTCTCTGCACGGTCTCCTATTGGTATCCATATGGGAGCTTCTCTGCACTGTCTCCAATTGGTATCCATACGATATTTTCTCTGCACTGTCTCCTATTGCTATCCATATGAGAGCTTCTCTGCACTGTCTCCTATTGCTGTCCATATGAGAGCTTCTCTGCACTGTCTCTTATTGCTGTCCATATTAGAGCTTCTCTGCACTGTCTACTATTGTTATCCATATGAGAGCTTCTCTGCACTGTCTCCTATTGCTATCCATATGAGAGCTTCTCTGCACTGTCTACTATTGGTATCCATATGAGAGCTTCTCTGCACTGTCTCTTATTGCTGTCCATATTAGAGCTTCTCTGCACTGTCTCCTATTGCTATCCATATGAGAGCTTCTCTGCACTGTCTCCTATTGCTATCCATATGAGAGCTTCTCTGCACTGTCTACTATTGGTATCCATATGAGAGATTCTCTGTACGGTCTCCTTTTGTATCCATACGAGATTGTCCCTGCACTGTCTCCTATTGGTTTTCCATATGAGAGCTTCTCTGCACTGTCTCCTATTGGTTTTCATATGAGAGCTTCTCTGCACTGTCTCCTATTGCTGTCCATTTGAGAGCTTCTCTGCACTGTCTCCTATTGGTTTTCCATATGAGAGCTTCTCTGCATGGTCTCCTATTGGTATCCATACAAGATTGTCTCTGCACTGTCTCCTATTGCTGTCCATATGAGAGCTTCTCTGCACTGTCTCCTATTGGTATCCATATGAGAGCTTCTCTGCACTGTCTCTTATTGCTGTCCATATTAGAGCTTATCTGCACTGTCTCCTATTGCTATCCATATGAGAGGTTCTCTGCACTGTCTACTATTGGTATCCATATGAGAGCTTCTCTGCACAGTCTCCTATTGGTATCCATACGAGATTTTGTCTGCACTGTCTCCTATTGCTATCCTTATGAAAGCTTCTCTGCACGGTCTACTATTGCTAAACATATGAGAGCTTCTCTGCACTGTCTCCTAATTGTATCTATATGAGAACTTCTCTGCACGGTCTCATATTGGTATCCATACAACATTTTCTCTGCACTGTCTCCTATTGGTATCCATACAAGATTGTCTCTGCACTGTCTCCTATTGGTATCCATACGGAATTTTGTCCGCACTGTCTCCTATTGGTATCCATATGAGAGCTTCTCTGCACGGTGTCCTATTGCTATCCATAAGAGAGCTTCTTTGCACTGTCTCGTATTGGAATCCATAAGATAGCTTCTCTGCACTGTCCCCTATTGCTATCCATATGAGAGCTTCTCTGTACTGTCTCCTATTGCTGTCCATATGAGAGCTTCTCTGCACTGTCTCCTATTGGTATCCATACGGAATTTTGTCCGCACTGTCTCCTATTGGTATCCATATGAGAGCTTCTCTGCACGGTGTCCTATTGCTATCCATATGAGAGCTTCTTTGCACTGTCTCGTATTGGAATCCATAAGATAGCTTCTCTGCACTGTCCCCTATTGCTATCCATATGAGAGCTTCTCTGTACTGTCTCCTATTGCTGTCCATATGAGAGCTTCTCTGCACTGTTTACTATTGCTATCCATATGTGAGCTTCTCTGCACTGTCTCCTATTCGTATCCATATGGGAGCTTCCCTGCCCTGTCTCCTCTTGGTGTCCATATGAGAGCTTGTCTGCACTGTCTTCTATTGCTGTCCATATTAGAGCTTCTCTGCACTGTCTACTATTGGTATCCATATGAGAGCTTCTCTGCACGGTCTCCTATTGGTATCCATATGGGAGCTTCTCTGCACTGTCTCCAATTGGTATCCATACGATATTTTCTCTGCACTGTCTCCTATTGCTATCCATATGAGAGCTTCTCTGCACTGTCTCCTATTGCTGTCCATATGAGAGCTTCTCTGCACTGTCTCTTATTGCTGTCCATATTAGAGCTTCTCTGCACTGTCTACTATTGGTATCCATATGAGAGCTTCTCTGCACGGTCTCCTATTGGTATCCATATGGGAGCTTCTCTGCACTGTCTCCAATTGGTATCCATACGATATTTTCTCTGCACTGTCTCCTATTGCTATCCATATGAGAGCTTCTCTGCACTGTCTCTTATTGCTGTCCATATTAGAGCTTCTCTGCACTGTCTACTATTGTTATCCATATGAGAGCTTCTCTGCACTGTCTCCTATTGCTATCCATATGAGAGCTTCTCTGCACTGTCTACTATTGGTATCCATATGAGAGCTTCTCTGCACTGTCTCTTATTGCTGTCCATATTAGAGCTTCTCTGCACTGTCTCCTATTGCTATCCATATGAGAGCTTCTCTGCACTGTCTCCTATTGCTATCCATATGAGAGCTTCTCTGCACTGTCTACTATTGGTATCCATATGAGAGATTCTCTGTACGGTCTCCTTTTTGTATCCATACGAGATTGTCCCTGCACTGTCTCCTATTGGTTTTCATATGAGAGCTTCTCTGCACTGTCTCCTATTGGTTTTCATATGAGAGCTTCTCTGCACTGTCTCCTATTGCTGTCCATTTGAGAGCTTCTCTGCACTGTCTCCTATTGGTTTTCATATGAGAGCTTCTCTGCATGGTCTCCTATTGGTATCCATACAAGATTGTCTCTGCACTGTCTCCTATTGCTGTCCATATGAGAGCTTCTCTGCACTGTCTCCTATTGGTATCCATATGAGAGCTTCTCTGCACTGTCTCTTATTGCTGTCCATATTAGAGCTTATCTGCACTGTCTCCTATTGCTATCCATATGAGAGGTTCTCTGCACTGTCTACTATTGGTATCCATATGAGAGCTTCTCTGCACAGTCTCCTATTGGTATCCATACGAGATTTTGTCTGCACTGTCTCCTATTGCTATCCTTATGAAAGCTTCTCTGCACGGTCTACTATTGCTAAACATATGAGAGCTTCTCTGCACTGTCTCCTAATTGTATCTATATGAGAACTTCTCTGCACGGTCTCATATTGGTATCCATACAACATTTTCTCTGCACTGTCTCCTATTGGTATCCATACAAGATTGTCTCTGCACTGTCTCCTATTGGTATCCATACGGAATTTTGTCCGCACTGTCTCCTATTGGTATCCATATGAGAGCTTCTCTGCACGGTGTCCTATTGCTATCCATAAGAGAGCTTCTTTGCACTGTCTCGTATTGGAATCCATAAGATAGCTTCTCTGCACTGTCCCCTATTGCTATCCATATGAGAGCTTCTCTGTACTGTCTCCTATTGCTGTCCATATGAGAGCTTCTCTGCACTGTCTCCTATTGGTATCCATACGGAATTTTGTCCGCACTGTCTCCTATTGGTATCCATATGAGAGCTTCTCTGCACGGTGTCCTATTGCTATCCATATGAGAGCTTCTTTGCACTGTCTCGTATTGGAATCCATAAGATAGCTTCTCTGCACTGTCCCCTATTGCTATCCATATGAGAGCTTCTCTGTACTGTCTCCTATTGCTGTCCATATGAGAGCTTCTCTGCACTGTTTACTATTGCTATCCATATGTGAGCTTCTCTGCACTGTCTCCTATTCGTATCCATATGGGAGCTTCCCTGCCCTGTCTCCTCTTGGTGTCCATATGAGAGCTTGTCTGCACTGTCTTCTATTGCTGTCCATATTAGAGCTTCTCTGCACTGTCTACTATTGGTATCCATATGAGAGCTTCTCTGCACGGTCTCCTATTGGTATCCATATGGGAGCTTCTCTGCACTGTCTCCAATTGGTATCCATCACGATATTTTCTCTGCACTGTCTCCTATTGCTATCCATATGAGAGCTTCTCTGCACTGTCTCCTATTGCTGTCCATATGAGAGCTTCTCTGCACTGTCTCTTATTGCTGTCCATATTAGAGCTTCTCTGCACTGTCTACTATTGTTATCCATATGAGAGCTTCTCTGCACTGTCTCCTATTGCTATCCATATGAGAGCTTCTCTGCACTGTCTACTATTGGTATCCATATGAGAGCTTCTCTGCACTGTCTCTTATTGCTATCCATATGAGAGCTTCTCTGCACTGTCTCCTATTGCTATCCATATGAGAGATTCTCTGTACGGTCTCCTTTTTGTATCCATACGAGATTGTCCCTGCACTGTCTCCTATTGGTTTTCATATGAGAACTTCTCTGCACTGTCTCCTATTGCTGTCCATTTGAGAGCTTCTCTGCACTGTCTCCTATTGGTTTTCATATGAGAGCTTCTCTGCATGGTCTCCTATTGGTATCCATACAAGATTGTCTCTGCACTGTCTCCTATTGGAATCCATATGAGAGCTTCTCTGCATGGTCTACTTTTGCTATCCATATGAGATATTCTCTGCACTCTCTCCTATTGGTATCCATATGAGAGCTTCTCTGCACTGTCTCCTATTGCTGTCCATATTAGAGCTTATCTGCACTGTCTCCTATTGCTATCCATATGAGAGCTTCTCTGCACTGTCTACTATTGGTATCCATATGAGAGCTTCTCTGCACAGTCTCCTATTGGTATCCATATGGGAGCTTCTCTGCACTGTCTCCAATTGGTATCCATACGATATTTTCTCTGCACTGTCTCCTATTCCTATCCATATGAGAGCTTCTTGCACGGTCTACTATTGCTATCCGTATGAGAGCTTCTCTGCACTCTCTCCTATTGCTGTCCATATGAGAGCTTCTCTGTACTGTATCCTATTCGTATCCATATGGGAGCTTCCCTGCCCTGTCTCCTCTTGGTGTCTATATGAGAGCTTCTCTGCACTGTCTACTATTGCTGTCCATTTGAGAGCTTCTCTGCACTGTTTACTATTGCTATCCATATGTGAGCTTCTCTGCACTGTCTCCTATTGCTATCCATATGAGCTTCTCTGCACTGTCTCCTATTCGTATCCATATGGGAGCTTCCTGCCCTGTTTCCTCTTGGTGTCCATATGGGAGCTTCTCTGCACTGTCTTCTATTGCTGTCCAAATTAGAGCTTCTCTGCACTGTCTACTATTGGTATCCATATGAGAGCTTCTCTGCACGGTCTCCTATTGGTATCCATATGGGAGCTTCTCTGCACTGTCTCCAATTGGTATCCATACGATATTTTCTCTGCACTGTCTCCTATTCCTATCCATATGAGAGCTTCTTGCACGGTCTACTATTGCTATCCATATGAGAGCTTCTCTGCACTCTCTCCTATTGCTGTCCATATGAGAGCTTCTCTGTACTGTCTCTTTTTGCTGTCCATATTAGAGCTTCTCACACTGTCTCCTATTGGTATCCATACAAGATTGTGTCTGCACTGTCTCCTATTGGTATCTATATGAGAACTTCTCTGCACTGTCTCCTATTCCTATCCATATGAGAGCTTCTTGCACGGTCTACTATTGCTATCCATATGAGAGCTTCTCTGCACTCTCTCCTATTGCTGTCCATATGAGAGCTTCTCTGTACTGTCTCTTTTTGCTGTCCATATTAGAGCTTCTCCGCACTGTCTCCTATTGGTATCCATACAAGATTGTGTCTGCACTGTCTCCTATTGGTATCTATATGAGAACTTCTCTGCACTGTCTCCTATTGCTATCCATATGAGAGCTTCTCTGCACTGTCTCCTATTGGTATCCATATGAGAGCTTCTCTGCACTGTCTTCTATTGGTATCCATACAACATTTTCTCTGCACTGTCTCCTATTGGTATCCATATGAGAGCTTCTCTGCACTGTCTCCTATTGCTATCCATATTAGAGCTTCTCTGCACTGTCTTCTATTGGTATCTATATAAGAGCATCTCTGCACAGTCTCCTACTGGTATCCATACGAGATTTTGTCTGCACTGTCTCCTATTGCTATCATATGAAAGCTTCTCTGCACGGTCTACTATTGCTAAACATATGAGAGCTTCTCTGCACTGTCTCCTATTGGTATCTATATGAGAGCTTCTCTGCACTGTCTACTATTAGTATCCATATGAGCTTCTCTGCACTGTCTCTATTGGTATCCATATGAGAGCTTCTCTGCACTGTCTCATATTGGTATCCATACAACATTTTCTCTGCACTGTCTCCTATTGGTATCCATATGAGACTTCTTTGCACTGGTCTCCTATTACTGTCCACAGTGTAGGAGCTTCTCTGCACTGTCTCCTATTGCTGTCCATATAGAGAGCTTCTCTGCACTGTCTCCTATTGAGTATCCATATGAGAGCTCTGCACTGTCTACTCTTGTGGATCCATAAGATAGCTTCTCTGCACTGTCCCCTATTGCTATCCATATGAGAGCTTCTCTGTACTGTCTCCTATTGCTGTCCATATGAGAGCTTCTCTGCACTGTCTCCTATTGGTATCCATAATGAATTTTGTCCGCACTGTCTCCTATTGGTATCCATATGAGAGCTTCTCTGCACGGTGTCCTATTGCTATCCATATGAGCTTCTTTGCACTGTCTCGTATTGGAATCCATAAGATAGCTTCTCTGCACTGTCCCCTATTGCTATCCATATGAGAGCTTCTCTGTACTGTCTCCTATTGCTGTCCATATGAGAGCTTCTCTGCACTGTTTACTATTGCTATCCATATGTGAGCTTCTCTGCACTGTCTCCTATTCGTATCCATATGGGAGCTTCCCTGCCCTGTCTCCAATTGGTGTCCATATGAGAGCTTGTCTGCACTGTCTTCTATTGCTGTCCATATTAGAGCTTCTCTGCACTGTCTACTATTGGTATCCATATGAGAGCTTCTCTGCACGGTCTCCTATTGGTATCCATATGGGAGCTTCTCTGCACTGTCTCCAATTGGTATCCATACGATATTTTCTCTGCACTGTCTCCTATTGCTATCCATATGAGAGCTTCTCTGCACTGTCTCCTATTGCTGTCCATATGAGAGCTTCTCTGCACTGTCTCTTATTGCTGTCCATATTAGAGCTTCTCTGCACTGTCTACTATTGTTATCCATATGAGAGCTTCTCTGCACTGTCTCCTATTGCTATCCATATGAGAGCTTCTCTGCACTGTCTACTATTGGTATCCATATGAGAGCTTCTCTGCACTGTCTCTTATTGCTGTCCATATTAGAGCTTCTCTGCACTGTCTCCTATTGCTATCCATATGAGAGCTTCTCTGCACTGTCTACTATTGTTATCCATATGTGAGCTTCTCTGCACTGTCTCCTATTCGTATCCATATGGGAGCTTCCCTGCCCTGTCTCCTCTTGGTGTCCATATGAGAGCTTGTCTGCACTGTCTTCTATTGCTGTCCATATTAGAGCTTCTCTGCACTGTCTACTATTGGTATCCATATGAGAGCTTCTCTGCACGGTCTCCTATTGGTATCCATATGGGAGCTTCTCTGCACTGTCTCCAATTGGTATCCATACGATATTTTCTCTGCACTGTCTCCTATTGCTATCCATATGAGAGCTTCTCTGCACTGTCTCCTATTGCTGTCCATATGAGAGCTTCTCTGCACTGTCTCTTATTGCTGTCCATATTAGAGCTTCTCTGCACTGTCTACTATTGTTATCCATATGAGAGCTTCTCTGCACTGTCTCCTATTGCTATCCATATGAGAGCTTCTCTGCACTGTCTACTATTGGTATCCATATGAGAGCTTCTCTGCACTGTCTCTTATTGCTGTCCATATTAGAGCTTCTCTGCACTGTCTCCTATTGCTATCCATATGAGAGCTTCTCTGCACTGTCTCCTATTGCTATCCATATGAGAGCTTCTCTGCACTGTCTACTATTGGTATCCATATGAGAGATTCTCTGTACGGTCTCCTTTTTGTATCCATACGAGATTGTCCCTGCACTGTCTCCTATTGGTTTTCATATGAGAGCTTCTCTGCACTGTCTCCTATTGGTTTTGATATGAGAGCTTCTCTGCACTGTCTCCTATTGCTGTCCATTTGAGAGCTTCTCTGCACTGTCTCCTATTGGTTTTCATATGAGAGCTTCTCTGCATGGTCTCCTATTGGTATCCATACAAGATTGTCTCTGCACTGTCTCCTATTGCTGTCCATATGAGAGCTTCTCTGCACTGTCTCCTATTGGTATCCATATGAGAGCTTCTCTGCACTGTCTCTTATTGCTGTCCATATTAGAGCTTATCTGCACTGTTTCCTATTGCTATCCATATGAGAGGTTCTCTGCACTGTCTACTATTGGTATCCATATGAGAGCTTCTCTGCACAGTCTCCTATTGGTATCCATACGAGATTTTGTCTGCAATGTCTCCTATTGCTATCCTTATGAAAGCTTCTCTGCACGGTCTACTATTGCTAAACATATGAGAGCTTCTCTGCACTGTCTCCTATTTGTATCTATATGAGAACTTCTCTGCACGGTCTCATATTGGTATCCATACAACATTTTCTCTGCACTGTCTCCTATTGGTATCCATACAAGATTGTCTCTGCACTGTCTCCTATTGGTATCCATACGGAATTTTGTCCGCACTGTCTCCTATTGGTATCCATATGAGAGCTTCTCTGCACGGT
The DNA here is from genome assembly GCA_030435695.1 of Brachymystax lenok tsinlingensis. Classification (NCBI taxonomy): domain Eukaryota; kingdom Metazoa; phylum Chordata; class Actinopteri; order Salmoniformes; family Salmonidae; genus Brachymystax; species Brachymystax lenok. The sequence continues at coordinate 41,789,778 of CM059803.1, forward strand.
GTCCTATTGCTATCCATAAGAGAGCTTCTTTGCACTGTCTCGTATTGGAATCCATAAGATAGCTTCTCTGCACTGTCCCCTATTGCTATCCATATGAGAGATTCTCTGTACTGTCTCCTATTGCTGTCCATATGAGAGCTTCTCTGCACTGTCTCCTATTGGTATCCATACGGAATTTTGTCCGCACTGTCTCCTATTGGTATCCATATGAGAGCTTCTCTGCACGGTGTCCTATTGCTATCCATATGAGAGCTTCTTTGCACTGTCTCGTATTGGAATCCATAAGATAGCTTCTCTGCACTGTCCCCTATTGCTATCCATATGAGAGCTTCTCTGTACTGTCTCCTATTGCTGTCCATATGAGAGCTTCTCTGCACTGTTTACTATTGCTATCCATATGTGAGCTTCTCTGCACTGTCTCCTATTCGTATCCATATGGGAGCTTCCCTGCCCTGTCTCCTCTTGGTGTCCATATGAGAGCTTGTCTGCACTGTCTTCTATTGCTGTCCATATTAGAGCTTCTCTGCACTGTCTACTATTGGTATCCATATGAGAGCTTCTCTGCACGGTCTCCTATTGGTATCCATATGGGAGCTTCTCTGCACTGTCTCCAATTGGTATCCATACGATATTTTCTCTGCACTGTCTCCTATTGCTATCCATATGAGAGCTTCTCTGCACTGTCTCCTATTGCTGTCCATATGAGAGCTTCTCTGCACTGTCTCTTATTGCTGTCCATATTAGAGCTTCTCTGCACTGTCTACTATTGTTATCCATATGGAGAGCTTCTCTGCACTGTCTCCTATTGCTATCCATATGAGAGCTTCTCTGCACTGTCTCCTATTGCTATCCATATGAGAGCTTCTCTGCACTGTCTACTATTGGTATCCATATGAGAGCTTCTCTGCACTGTCTCTTATTGCTATCCATATGAGAGCTTCTCTGCACTGTCTCCTATTGCTATCCATATGAGAGATTCTCTGTACGGTCTCCTTTTTGTATCCATACGAGATTGTCCCTGCACTGTCTCCTATTGGTTTTCATATGAGAACTTCTCTGCACTGTCTCCTATTGCTGTCCATTTGAGAGCTTCTCTGCACTGTCTCCTATTGGTTTTCATATGAGAGCTTCTCTGCATGGTCTCCTATTGGTATCCATACAAGATTGTCTCTGCACTGTCTCCTATTGGAATCCATATGAGAGCTTCTCTGCATGGTCTACTTTTGCTATCCATATGAGATATTCTCTGCACTCTCTCCTATTGGTATCCATATGAGAGCTTCTCTGCACTGTCTCCTATTGCTGTCCATATTAGAGCTTATCTGCACTGTCTCTCTATTCCTATCCATATGAGAGCTTCTCTGCACTGTCTACTATTGGTATCCATATGAGAGCTTCTCTGCACAGTCTCCTATTGGTATCCATATGGGAGCTTCTCTGCACTGTCTCCAATTGGTATCCATACGATATTTTCTCTGCACTGTCTCCTATTCCTATCCATATGAGAGCTTCTTGCACGGTCTACTATTGCTATCCATATGAGAGCTTCTCTGCACTCTCTCCTATTGCTGTCCATATGAGAGCTTCTCTGTACTGTATCCTATTCGTATCCATATGGGAGCTTCCCTGCCCTGTCTCCTCTTGGTGTCTATATGAGAGCTTCTCTGCACTGTCTACTATTGCTGTCCATTTGAGAGCTTCTCTGCACTGTTTACTATTGCTATCCATATGTGAGCTTCTCTGCACTGTCTCCTATTCGTATCCATATGGGAGCTTCCCTGCCCTGTTTCCTCTTGGTGTCCATATGGGAGCTTCTCTGCACTGTCTTCTATTGCTGTCCAAATTAGAGCTTCTCTGCACTGTCTACTATTGGTATCCATATGAGAGCTTCTCTGCACGGTCTCCTATTGGTATCCATATGAGAGCTTCTCTGCACTGTCTCCAATTGGTATCCATACGATATTTTCTCTGCACTGTCTCCTATTCCTATCCATATGAGAGCTTCTTGCACGGTCTACTATTGCTATCCATATGAGAGCTTCTCTGCACTCTCCTATTGCTGTCCATATGAGAGCTTCTCTGTACTGTCTCTTTTTGCTGTCCATATTAGAGCTTCTCCGCACTGTCTCCTATTGGTATCCATACAAGATTGTGTCTGCACTGTCTCCTATTGGTATCTATATGAGAACTTCTCTGCACTGTCTCCTATTGCTATCCATATGAGAGCTTCTCTGCACGGTCTCCTATTGGTATCCATACAACATTTTCTCTGCACTGTCTCCTATTGGTATCCATATGAGAGCTTCTCTGCACTGTCTCCTATTGCTATCCATATTAGAGCTTCTCTGCACTGTCTTCTATTGGTATCTATATAAGAGCATCTCTGCACAGTCTCCTACTGGTATCCATACGAGATTTTGTCTGCACTGTCTCCTATTGCTATCCTTATGAAAGCTTCTCTGCACGGTCTACTATTGCTAAACATATGAGAGCTTCTCTGCACTGTCTCCTATTGGTATCTATATGAGAACTTCTCTGCACGGTCTCATATTGGTATCCATACAACATTTTCTCTGCACTGTCTCCTATTGGTATCCATACAAGATTGTCTCTGCACTGTCTCCTATTGGTATCCATATGAGAGCTTCTCTGCACGGTGTCCTATTGCTATCCATATGAGAGCTTCTTTGCACTGTCTCGTATTGGAATCCATATGAGAGCTTCTCTGCACTGTCCCCTATTGCTATCCATATGAGAGCTTCTCTGTACTGTCTCCTATTGCTGTCCATATCAGAGCTTCTCTGCACTGTCTCCTATTGCTGTCCATATCAGAGCTTCTCTGCACTGTTTACTATTGCTATCCATATGTGAGCTTCTCTGCACTGTCTCCTATTCGTATCCATATGGGAGCTTCCCTGCCCTGTCTCCTCTTGGTGTCCATATGAGAGCTTCTCTGCACTGTCTTTTATTGCTGTCCATATTAGAGCTTCTCTGCACTGTCTACTATTGGTATCCATATGAGAGCTTCTCTGCAGGTCTCCTATTGGTATCCATATGGGAGCTTCTCTGCACTGTCTCCAATTGGTATCCATACGATATTTTCTCTGCACTGTCTCCTATTGCTATCCATATGAGAGCTTCTCTGTACTGTCTCTTATTGCTGTCCATATTAGAGCTTCTCTGCACTGTCTACTATTGGTATCCATATGAGAGATTCTCTGCACGGTCTCCTATTGATATCCAAATGAGATTTTCTCTGCACTGTCTCTATTGGTATCCATACAAGATTGTGTCTGCACTCTCTCCTATTGTTATCCATATGAGAGCTTCTCTGCACTGTCTCCTATTGCTATCCATATGAGAGCTTCTCTGCACTGTCTCCTATTGCTATCCATATGAGAGCTTCTCTGCACTGTCTGCTATTGGTATCCATATGAGAGATTCTCTGTACGGTCTCCTATTGATATCCAAATGAGACTTTCTCTGCACTGTCTCCTTTTGGTATCCATACGAGATTGTCCCTGCACTGTCTCCTATTGGTTTTCATATGAGAGCTTCTCTGCACTGTCTCCTATTGCTGTCCATTTGAGAGCTTCTCTGCACTGTCTCCTATTGGTTTTCATATGAGAGCTTCTCTGCATGGTCTCCTATTGGTATCCATACAAGATTGTCTCTGCACTGTCTCCTATTGGAATCCATATGAGAGCTTCTCTGCATGGTCTACTTTTGCTATCCATATGAGAGATTCTCTGAACGGTCTACTGTTGGTATCCATACGAGATTTTCTCTGCACTGTCTTTTATTAGTATCCATACAAGATTGTCTCTGCACTGTCTCCTATTGGAATCCATATGAGAACTTCTCTGCACTGTCCCCTATTGCTATCCATAAGAGAGCTTGTCTGCATGGTCTACTGTTGCTATCCATATGAGAGCTTCTCTGTACTGTCTCTTAATGCTGTCCATATGAGAGCTTCTCTGTACTGTCTCTTATTGCTGTCCATATTAGAGCTTCTCCGCACTGTCCCCTATTGGTATCCATACAAGATTGTGTCTGCACTGTCTCCTATTGGTTTTCATATGAGAGCTTCTCTGCACTGTCTCCTATTGCTGTCCATATGAGAGCTTCTCTGCACTGTCTCCTATTCCTATCCATATGAGAACTTCTTGCACGGTCTACTATTGCTATCCATATGAGAGCTTCTCTGCACTGTCTCCTATTGCTGTCCATATGAGAGCTTCTCTGCACTGTCTCCTATTGGTATCCATATGAGAGCTTCTCTGCACTGTCTCCTATTGCTATCCATATTAGAGCTTCTCTGCACTGTCTCTTATTGCTATCCATATGAGAGCTATCCGTATGAGAGCTTCTCTGCACTCTCTCCTATTGCTGTCCATATGAGAGCTTCTCTGTACTGTATCCTATTCGTATCCATATGGGAGCTTCCCTGCCCTGTCTCCTCTTGGTGTCTATATGAGAGCTTCTCTGCACTGTCTACTATTGCTGTCCATTTGAGAGCTTCTCTGCACTGTTTACTATTGCTATCCATATGTGAGCTTCTCTGCACTGTCTCCTATTCGTATCCATATGGGAGCTTCCCTGCCCTGTTTCCTCTTGGTGTCCATATGGGAGCTTCTCTGCACTGTCTTCTATTGCTGTCCAAATTAGAGCTTCTCTGCACTGTCTACTATTGGTATCCATATGAGAGCTTCTCTGCACGGTCTCCTATTGGTATCCATATGGGAGCTTCTCTGCACTGTCTCCAATTGGTATCCATACGATATTTTCTCTGCACTGTCTCCTATTCCTATCCATATGAGAGCTTCTTGCACGGTCTACTATTGCTATCCATATGAGAGCTTCTCTGCACTCTCTCCTATTGCTGTCCATATGAGAGCTTCTCTGTACTGTCTCTTTTTGCTGTCCATATTAGAGCTTCTCCGCACTGTCTCCTATTGGTATCCATACAAGATTGTGTCTGCACTGTCTCCTATTGGTATCTATATGAGAACTTCTCTGCACTGTCTCCTATTGCTATCCATATGAGAGCTTCTCTGCACGGTCTCCTATTGGTATCCATACAACATTTTCTCTGCACTGTCTCCTATTGGTATCCATATGAGAGCTTCTCTGCACTGTCTCCTATTGCTATCCATATTAGAGCTTCTCTGCACTGTCTTCTATTGGTATCTATATAAGAGCATCTCTGCACAGTCTCCTACTGGTATCCATACGAGATTTTGTCTGCACTGTCTCCTATTGCTATCCTTATGAAAGCTTCTCTGCACGGTCTACTATTGCTAAACATATGAGAGCTTCTCTGCACTGTCTCCTATTGGTATCTATATGAGAACTTCTCTGCACGGTCTCATATTGGTATCCATACAACATTTTCTCTGCACTGTCTCCTATTGGTATCCATACAAGATTGTCTCTGCACTGTCTCCTATTGGTATCCATATGAGAGCTTCTCTGCACGGTGTCCTATTGCTATCCATATGAGAGCTTCTTTGCACTGTCTCGTGTTGGAATCCATATAAGAGCTTCTCTGCACTGTCCCCTATTGCTATCCATATGAGAGCTTCTCTGTACTGTCTCCTATTGCTGTCCATATTAGAGCTTCTCTGCACTGTCTCCTATTGCTGTCCATATGAGAGCTTCTCTGCACTGTTTACTATTGCTATCCATATGTGAGCTTCTCTGCACTGTCTCCTATTCGTATCCATATGGCAGCTTCCCTGCCCTGTCTCCTCTTGGTGTCCATATGAGAGCTTCTCTGCACTGTCTTTTATTGCTGTCCATATTAGAGCTTCTCTGCACTGTCTACTATTGGTATCCATATGAGAGCTTCTCTGCACGGTCTCCTATTGGTATCCATATGGGAGCTTCTCTGCACTGTCTCCAATTGGTATCCATACGATATTTTCTCTGCACTGTCTCCTATTGCTATCCATATGAGAGCTTCTCTGTACTGTCTCTTATTGCTGTCCATATTAGAGCTTCTCCGCACTGTCTACTATTGGTATCCATATGAGAGATTCTCTGTACGGTCTCCTATTGATATCCAAATGAGATTTTCTCTGCACTGTCTCCTATTGGTATCCATACAAGATTGTGTCTGCACTCTCTCCTATTGTTATCCATATGAGAGCTTCTCTGCACTGTCTCCTATTGCTATCCATATGAGAGCTTCTCTGCACTGTCTCCTATTGCTATCCATATGAGAGCTTCTCTGCACTGTCTGCTATTGGTATCCATATGAGAGATTCTCTGTACGGTCTCCTATTGATATCCAAATGAGACTTTCTCTGCACTGTCTCCTTTTGGTATCCATACGAGATTGTCCCTGCACTGTCTCCTATTGGTTTTCATATGAGAGCTTCTCTGCACTGTCTCCTATTGCTGTCCATTTGAGAGCTTCTCTGCACTGTCTCCTATTGGTTTTCATATGAGAGCTTCTCTGCATGGTCTCCTATTGGTATCCATACAAGATTGTCTCTGCACTGTCTCCTATTGGAATCCATATGAGAGCTTCTCTGCATGGTCTACTTTTGCTATCCATATGAGAGATTCTCTGAACGGTCTACTGTTGGTATCCATACGAGATTTTCTCTGCACTGTCTTTTATTAGTATCCATAGAAGATTGTCTCTGCACTGTCTCCTATTGGAATCCATATGAGAACTTCTCTGCACTGTCCCCTATTGCTATCCATAAGAGAGCTTGTCTGCATGGTCTACTGTTGCTATCCATATGAGAGCTTCTCTGTACTGTCTCTTAATGCTGTCCATATGAGAGCTTCTCTGTACTGTCTCTTATTGCTGTCCATATTAGAGCTTCTCCGCACTGTCCCCTATTGGTATCCATACAAGATTGTGTCTGCACTGTCTCCTATTGGTTTTCATATGAGAGCTTCTCTGCACTGTCTCCTATTGCTGTCCATATGAGAGCTTCTCTGCACTGTCTCCTATTCCTATCCATATGAGAACTTCTTGCACGGTCTACTATTGCTATCCATATGAGAGCTTCTCTGCACTGTCTCCTATTGCTGTCCATATGAGAGCTTCTCTGCACTGTCTCCTATTGGTATCCATATGAGAGCTTCTCTGCACTGTCTCCTATTGCTATCCATATTAGAGCTTCTCTGCACTGTCTCTTATTGCTATCCATATGAGAGCTATCCATATGAGAGCTTCTCTGCACTCTCTGCACTCTCTCCTATTGGTCTCTATATGAGAGCCTTTCTGCACGGTCTCCTTTTGGTATCCATATGATATTTTCTCAGCACTGTCTCCTATTGGTATCCATACAAAATTGTGTCTGCACTCTCTCCTATTGGTATCCATATGAGAGCTTCTCTGCACTGTCTCCTATTGCTATCCATATGAGAGCTTCTCTGCACTGTCTCCTATTGCTATCCATATTAGAGCTTCTCTGCACTGTCTCTTATTGCTATCCATATGAGAGCTATCCATATGAGAGCTTCTCTGCACTCTCTGCACTCTCTCCTATTGGTCTCTATATGAGAGCCTCTCTGCACGGTCTCCTTTTGGTATCCATATGATATTTTCTCCGCACTGTCTCCTATTGGTATCCATACAAGATTGTGTCTGCACTCTCTCCTATTGGTATCCATATGAGAGCTTCTCTGCACTGTCTCCTATTGCTATCCATATGAGAGCTTCTCTGCACTGTCTCCTATTGCTATCCATATTAGAGCTTCTCTGCACTGTCTCTTATTGCTATCCATATGAGAGCTATCCATATGAGAGCTTCTCTGCACTCTCTGCACTCTCTGCACTCTCTCCTATTGGTCTCTATATGAGAGCCTCTCTGCACAGTCTCCTTTTGGTATCCATATGATATTTTCTCCGCACTGTCTCCTATTGGTATCCATACAAGATTGTGTCTGCACTCTCTCCTATTGGTATCCATATGAGAGCTTCTCTGCACTGTCTCCTATTGCTATCCATATGAGAGCTTCTCTGCACTGTCTCCTATTGCTATCCATATGAGAGCTTCTCTGCAGTCTCCTATTGGTGTCCATATGGGAGCTTCTCTGCACTGTCTCCAATTGGTATCCATACGATATTTTCTCTGCACTGTCTCCTATTCCTATCCACATGAGAGCTTCTTGCACGGTCTACTATTGCTATCCATATGAGAGCTTCTCTGCACTGTCTCCTATTTCTGTCCATATGAGAGCTTCTCTGCACGGTCTACTATTGCTATCCATATGAGAGCTTCTCTGCACTCTGTCCTATTGCTATCCATTTTAGAGCTTCTCTGCACTGTCTCCTATTGGTATCCACACAAGATTTTCTCTGCAAGGTCTCATATTGGTATCCGTACAAGATTGTCTCTGCACTCTCCTATTGGTATCCATACGAGATTGTCCCTGCACTGTCTCCTATTGGTTTTCATATGAGAGCTTCTCTGCACTGTCTCCTTTTGGTGTCTATATGAGAGCTTCTCTGCACGGTCTCCTATTGGTATCCATTCGAGATTTTCTCTGCACTGTCTCCGATTGCTGTCCATATGAGAGCTTCTCTGCACTGTCTCCTATTGGTTTTCATATGAGAGCTTCTCTGCACTGTCTCCTATTGGTGTCTATATTAGAGCTTCTCTGCACGGTCTCCTATTGGTATCCATACAAGATTGTCTCTGCACTGTCTCCTGTTGGTATCCATACAAGATTGTCTCTGCACTCTCTCCTATTGCTATCCATATGAGAGCTTCTCTGCATGGTCTCCTATTGGTATCCATACAAGATTGTCTCTGCACTGTCTCCTATTGGAATCCATATGAGAGCTTCTCTGCATGGTCTACTTTTGCTATCCATATGAGAGATTCTCTGCACTCTCTCCTATTGGTATCCATATGAGAGCTTCTCTGCACTGTCTCCTATTGCTGTCCATATTAGAGCTTATCTGCACTGTCTCCTATTGCTATCCATATGAGAGCTTCTCTGCACTGTCTCCTATTGCTATCCATTTGAGAGCTTCTCTGAACGGTCTACTGTTGGTATCCATACAAGATTGTCTCTGCACTGTCTCCTATTGGTATCCATATGAGATCTTCTCTGCACTGTCCCCTATTGCTATCCATATGAGAGCTTCTCTGCACGGTCTACTGTTGCTATCCATATGAGAGCTTCTCTGTTCTGTCTCTTATTGCTGTCCATATTAGAGCTTCTCTGTACTGTCTCCTATTAATGTCCATATTAGAGCTTCTCTGCACTGTCTCTTATTGCTATCCATATGAGAGCTATCCATATGAGAGCTTCTCTGCACTCTCTCCTATTGGTCTCTATATGAGAGCCTCTCTGCAGTCTCCTTTTGGTATCCATACGACATTTTCTCCGCACTGTCTCCTATTGGTATCCATACAAGATTGTGTCTGCACTCTCTCCTATTGGTATCCATATGAGAGCTTCTCTGCACTGTCCCCTATTGCTATCCATATGAGAGCTTCTCTGCACGGTCTACTGTTGCTATCCATATGAGAGCTTCTCTGTACTGTCTCTTAATGCTATCCATATTAGAGCTTCTCTGTACTGTCTTCTATTGCTGTCCATATTAGAGCTTCTCTGCACTGTCTCCTATTGCTGTCCATATTAGAGCTTCTCTGCACTGTCTCCTATTGGGATCCATACGAGATTTTCTCTGCACTGTCTCCTATTGGTATCCATACGAGATTGTCCCTGCACTGTCTCCTATTGGTTTTCATATGAGAGCTTCTCTGCACTGTCTCCTATTGCTGTCCATATGAGAGCTTCTCTGCACTGTCTCCTATTGGTATCCATATGAGAGCTTCTCTGCACTGTCTCCTCTTGCTATCCATATTAGAGCTTCTCTGCACTGTCTCTTATTGCTATCCATATGAGAGCTATCCATATGAGAGCTTCTCTGCACTCTCTGCACTCTCTCCTATTGGTCTCTATATGAGAGCCTCTCTGCACGGTCTCCTTTTGGTATCCATATGATATTTTCTCCGCACTGTCTCCTATTGGTATCCATACAAGATTGTGTCTGCACTCTCTCCTATTGGTATCCATATGAGAGCTTCTCTGCACTGTCTCCTATTGCTATCCATATTAGAGCTTCTCTGCACTGTCTCTTATTGCTATCCATATGAGAGCTATCCATATGAGAGCTTCTCTGCACTCTCTGCACTCTCTGCACTCTCTCCTATTGGTCTCTATATGAGAGCCTCTCTGCACGGTCTCCTATTGGTATCCATACAAGATTGTGTCTGCACTCTCTCCTATTGGTATCCATATGAGAGCTTCTCTGCACTGTCTCCTATTGCTATCCATATTAGAGCTTCTCTGCACTGTCTCTTATTGCTATCCATATGAGAGCTATCCATATGAGAGCTTCTCTGCACTCTCTGCACTCTCTGCACTCTCTCCTATTGGTCTCTATATGAGAGCCTCTCTGCACGGTCTCCTTTTGGTATCCATATGATATTTTCTCCGCACTGTCTCCTATTGCTATCCATATGAGAGCTTCTCTGCACGGTCTCCTATTGGTGTCCATATGGGAGCTTCTCTGCACTGTCTCCAATTGGTATCCATACGATATTTTCTCTGCACTGTCTCCTATTCCTATCCACATGAGAGCTTCTTGCACGGTCTACTATTGCTATCCATATGAGAGCTTCTCTGCACTGTCTCCTATTGCTGTCCATATGAGAGCTTCTCTGCATGGTCTCATATTGGTATTCTTACGAGATTTTCTCTGCATTGTCTCCTATTTCTGTCCATATGAGAGCTTCTCTGCACGGTCTACTATTGCTATCCATATGAGAGCTTCTCTGCACTCTGTCCTATTGCTATCCATATTAGAGCTTCTCTGCACTGTCTCCTATTGGTATCCACACAAGATTTTCTCTTCAAGGTCTCCTATTGGTATCCGTACAAGATTGTCTCTGCACTCTCCTGTTGGTATCCGTACAAGATTGTCTCTGCACTCTCCTATTGGTATCCATACGAGATTGTCCCAGCACTGTCTCCTATTGGTTTTCATATGAGAGCTTCTCTGCACGGTCTCCTATTGGTATCCATTCGAGATTTTCTCTGCACTGTCTCCTATTGCTGTCCATATGAGAGCTTCTCTGCACTGTCTCCTATTGGTTTTCATATGAGAGCTTCTCTGCACTGTCTCCTATTGGTGTCTATATTAGAGCTTCTCTGCACGGTCTCCTATTGGTATCCATACAAGATTGTCTCTGCACTGTCTCCTGTTGGTATCCATACAAGATTGTCTCTGCACTCTCTCCTATTGCTATCCATATGAGAGCTTCTCTGCACTGTCTCCTATTGGTATCCATATGAGAGCTTCTCTGCACTGTCTCATATTGATATCTATCTGAGAACTTCTCTGCACTGTCTCCTATTGGTATCTATATGAGATCCTCTCTGCACTATCTCCTATTGCTATCCATATGAAGCTTCTATGCACTCTCTCCTATTTGTGTCCATATGAGAGCTTCTCTGCACTGTCTTCTATTGCTGTCCATATGAGAGCTTCTCTGCAATGTCTCCTATTGCTGTCCATATGAGAGCTTCTCTGCACTGTCCCCTATTGCTATCCATAAGAGAGCTTGTCTGCATGGTCTACTGTTGCTATCCATATGATAGCTTCTCTGTACTGTCTCTTAATGCTGTCCATCTTAGAGCTTCTCTGTACTGTCTTCTATTGCTGTCCATATTAGAGCTTCTCTGCACTGTCTCCTATTGCTATCCATATGAGAGCTTCTCTGCACTGTCTACTATTGGTATCCATATGAGAGATTCTCTGTACGGTCTCCAATTGGTATCCATACGATATTTTCTCTGCACTGTCTCCTATTGCTATCCATATGAGAGCTTCTCTGCACTGTCTCCTATTGCTGTCCATATGAGAGCTTCTCTGTACTGTCTCTTATTGCTGTCCATATTAGAGCTTCTCCGCACTGTCACCTATTGGTATCCATACAAGATTGTGTCTACACTGTCTCCTATTGGTTTTCATATGAGAGCTTCTCTGCACTGTCTCCTATTGCTGTCCATATGAGAGCTTCTCTGCACTGTCTCCTATTCCTATCCATATGAGAACTTCTTGCACGGTCTACTATTGCTATCCATATGAGAGCTTCTCTGCACTGTCTCCTATTGCTGTCCATATGAGAGCTTCTCTGCACTGTCTCCTATTGGTATCCATATGAGAGCTTCTCTGCACTGTCTCCTATTGCTATCCATATTAGAGCTTCTCTGCACTGTCTCTTATTGCTATCCATATGAGAGCTATCCATATGAGAGCTTCTCTGCACTCTCTGCACTCTCTCTATTGGTCTCTATATGAGAGCCTCTCTGCACGGTCTCCTTTTGGTATCCATATGATATTTTCTCCCACTGTCTCCTATTGGTATCCATACAAGATTGTGTCTGCACTCTCTCCTATTGGTATCCATATGAGAGCTTCTCTGCACTGTCTCCTATTGCTATCCATATGAGAGCTTCTCTGCACTGTCTCCTATTGCTATCCATATGAGAGCTTCTCTGCACGGGTCTCCTATTGGTGTCCATATGGGAGCTTCTCTGCACTGTCTCCAATTGGTATCCATACGATATTTTCTCTGCACTGTCTCCTATTCCTATCCACATGAGAGCTTCTTGCACGGTCTACTATTGCTATCCATATGAGAGCTTCTCTGCACTGTCTCCTATTTCTGTCCATATGAGAGCTTCTCTGCACGGTCTACTATTGCTATCCATATGAGAGCTTCTCTGCACTCTGTCCTATTGCTATCCATTTTAGAGCTTCTCTGCACTGTCTCCTATTGGTATCCACACAAGATTTTCTCTGCAAGGTCTCCTGTTGGTATCCGTAGTACAAGATTGTCTCTGCACTCTCCTATTGGTATCCATACGAGATTGTCCCTTCACTGTCTCCTATTGCTATCCATATGAGAGCTTCTCTGCACTGTCTCCTTTTGGTGTCTATATGAGAGCTTCTCTGCACGGTCTCCTATTGGTATCCATTCGAGATTTTCTCTGCACTGTCTCCTATTGCTGTCCATATGAGAGCTTCTCTGCACTGTCTCCTATTTCTGTCCATATGAGAGCTTCTCTGCACGGTCTACTATTGCTATCCATATGAGAGCTTCTCTGCACTGTCTCCTTTTGGTGTCTATATGAGAGCTTCTCTGCACGGTCTCCTATTGGTATCCATTCGAGATTTTCTCTGCACTGTCTCCTATTGCTGTCCATATGAGAGCTTCTCTGCACTGTCTCCTATTTCTGTCCATATGAGAGCTTCTCTGCACGGTCTACTATTGCTGTCCATATGAGAGCTTCTCTGCACTGTCTCCTATTGGTTTTCATATGAGAGCTTCTCTGCACTGTCTCCTATTGGTGTCTATATTAGAGCTTCTCTGCACGGTCTCCTATTGGTATCCATACAAGATTGTCTCTGCACTGTCTCCTGTTGGTATCCATACAAGATTGTCTCTGCACTCTCTCCTATTGCTATCCATATGAGAGCTTCTCTGCACTGTCTCCTATTGGTATCCATATGAGAGCTTCTCTGCACTGTCTCATATTGATATCTATCTGAGAACTTCTCTGCACTGTCTCCTATTGGTATCTATATGAGATCCTCTCTGCACTATCTCCTATTGCTATCCATATGAAGCTTCTATGCACTCTCTCCTATTTGTGTCCATATGAGAGCTTCTCTGCACTGTCTTCTATTGCTGTCCATATGAGAGCTTCTCTGCAATGTCTCCTATTGCTGTCCATATGAGAGCTTCTCTGCACTGTCCCCTATTGCTATCCATAAGAGAGCTTGTCTGCATGGTCTACTGTTGCTATCCATATGATAGCTTCTCTGTACTGTCTCTTAATGCTGTCCATCTTAGAGCTTCTCTGTACTGTCTTCTATTGCTGTCCATATTAGAGCTTCTCTGCACTGTCTCCTATTGCTATCCATATGAGAGCTTCTCTGCACTGTCTACTATTGGTATCCATATGAGAGATTCTCTGTACGGTCTCCAATTGGTATCCATACGATATTTTCTCTGCACTGTCTCCTATTGCTATCCATATGAGAGCTTCTCTGCACTGTCTCCTATTGCTGTCCATATGAGAGCTTCTCTGTACTGTCTCTTATTGCTGTCCATATTAGAGCTTCTCAAGACTGTCACCTATTGGTATCCATACAAGATTGTGTCTACACTGTCTCCTATTGGTTTTCATATGAGAGCTTCTCTGCACTGTCTCCTATTGCTGTCCATATGAGAGCTTCTCTGCACTGTCTCCTATTCCTATCCATATGAGAACTTCTTGCACGGTCTACTATTGCTATCCATATGAGAGCTTCTCTGCACTGTCTCCTATTGCTGTCCATATGAGAGCTTCTCTGCACTGTCTCCTATTGGTATCCATATGAGAGCTTCTCTGCACTGTCTCCTATTGCTATCCATATTAGAGCTTCTCTGCACTGTCTCTTATTGCTATCCATATGAGAGCTATCCATATGAGAGCTTCTCTGCACTCTCTGCACTCTCTCCTATTGGTCTCTATATGAGAGCCTCTCTGCACGGTCTCCTTTTGGTATCCATATGATATTTTCTCCGCACTGTCTCCTATTGGTATCCATACAAGATTGTGTCTGCACTCTCTCCTATTGGTATCCATATGAGAGCTTCTCTGCACTGTCTCCTATTGCTATCCATATGAGAGCTTCTCTGCACTGTCTCCTATTGCTATCCATATGAGAGCTTCTCTGCACGGTCTCCTATTGGTGTCCATATGGGAGCTTCTCTGCACTGTCTCCAATTGGTATCCATACGATATTTTCTCTGCACTGTCTCCTATTCCTATCCACATGAGAGCTTCTTGCACGGTCTACTATTGCTATCCATATGAGAGCTTCTCTGCACTGTCTCCTATTTCTGTCCATATGAGAGCTTCTCTGCACGGTCTACTATTGCTATCCATATGAGAGCTTCTCTGCACTCTGTCCTATTGCTATCCATTTTAGAGCTTCTCTGCACTGTCTCCTATTGGTATCCACACAAGATTTTCTCTGCAAGGTCTCCTGTTGGTATCCGTACAAGATTGTCTCTGCACTCTCCTATTGGTATCCATACGAGATTGTCCCTTCACTGTCTCCTATTGCTATCCATATGAGAGCTTCTCTGCACTGTCTCCTTTTGGTGTCTATATGAGAGCTTCTCTGCACGGTCTCCTATTGGTATCCATTCGAGATTTTCTCTGCACTGTCTCCTATTGCTGTCCATATGAGAGCTTCTCTGCACTGTCTCCTATTTCTGTCCATATGAGAGCTTCTCTGCACGGTCTACTATTGCTATCCATATGAGAGCTTCTCTGCACTGTCTCCTTTTGGTGTCTATATGAGAGCTTCTCTGCACGGTCTCCTATTGGTATCCATTCGAGATTTTCTCTGCACTGTCTCCTATTGCTGTCCATATGAGAGCTTCTCTGCACTGTCTCCTATTTCTGTCCATATGAGAGCTTCTCTGCACGGTCTACTATTGCTATCCATATGAGAGCTTCTCTGCACTCTGTCCTATTGCTATCCATTTTAGAGCTTCTCTGCACTGTCTCCTATTGGTATCCACACAAGATTTTCTCTGCAAGGTCTCCTGTTGGTATCCGTACAAGATTGTCTCTGCACTCTCCTATTGGTATCCATACGAGATTGTCCCTGCACTGTCTCCTATTGCTATCCATATGAGAGCTTCTCTGCACTGTCTCCTATTGGTTTTCATATGAGAGCTTCTCTGCACTGTCTCCTATTGGTGTCTATATTAGAGCTTCTCTGCACGGTCTCCTATTGGTATCCATACGATATTTTCTCTGCACTGTCTCCTATTCCTATCCACATGAGAGCTTCTTGCACGGTCTACTATTGCTATCCATATGAGAGCTTCTCTGCACTGTCTCCTATTTCTGTCCATATGAGAGCTTCTCTGCACGGTCTACTATTGCTATCCATATGAGAGCTTCTCTGCACTCTGTCCTATTGCTATCCATTTTAGAGCTTCTCTGCACTGTCTCCTATTGGTATCCACACAAGATTTTCTCTGCAAGGTCTCCTGTTGGTATCCGTACAAGATTGTCTCTGCACTCTCCTATTGGTATCCATACGAGATTGTCCCTGCACTGTCTCCTATTGCTATCCATATGAGAGCTTCTCTGCACTGTCTCCTTTTGGTGTCTATATGAGAGCTTCTCTGCACGGTCTCCTATTGGTATCCATTCGAGATTTTCTCTGCACTGTCTCCTATTGCTGTCCATATGAGAGCTTCTCTGCACTGTCTCCTATTGGTTTTCATATGAGAGCTTCTCTGCACTGTCTCCTATTGGTGTCTATATTAGAGCTTCTCTGCACGGTCTCCTATTGGTATCCATACAAGATTGTCTCTGCACTGTCTCCTGTTGGTATCCATACAAGATTGTCTCTGCACTCTCTCCTATTGCTATCCATATGAGAGCTTCTCTGCATGGTCTCCTATTGGTATCCATACAAGATTGTCTCTGCACTGTCTCCTATTGGAATCCATATGAGAGCTTCTCTGCATGGTCTACTTTTGCTATCCATATGAGAGATTCTCTGCACTCTCTCCTATTGGTATCCATATGAGAGCTTCTCTGCACTGTCTCCTATTGCTGTCCATATTAGAGCTTATCTGCACTGTCTCCTATTGCTATCCATATGAGAGCTTCTCTGCACTGTCTCCTATTGCTATCCATTTGAGAGCTTCTCTGAGCAGTCTACTGTTGGTATCCATACGAGATTTTCTCTGCACTGTCTTTTATTGGTATCCATACAAGATTGTCTCTGCACTGTCTCCTATTGGAATCCATATGAGATCTTCTCTGAACTGTCCCCTATTGCTATCCATAAGAGAGCTTGTCTGCATGGTCTACTGTTGCTATCCATATGAGAGCTTCTCTGTACTGTCTCTTAATGCTGTCCATCTTAGAGCTTCTCTGTACTGTCTCCTATTGCTATCCATATGAGAGCTTCTCTGCACTGTCTCCTATTGCTGTCCATATGAGAGCTTCTCTGCACTGTCTCCTATTGGTATCCATATGAGAGATTCTCTGTACGGTCTCCAATTGGTATCCATACGATATTTTCTCTGCACTGTCTCCTATTGCTATCCATATGAGAGCTTCTCTGCACTGTCTCCTATTGCTGTCCATATGAGAGCTTCTCTGTACTGTCTCTTATTGCTGTCCATATTAGAGCTTCTCCGCACTGTCCCCTATTGGTATCCATACAAGATTGTGTCTGCTCTGTCTCCTATTGGTTTTCATATGAGAGCTTCTCTGCACTGTCTCCTATTGCTGTCCATATGAGAGCTTCTCTGCACTGTCTCCTATTCCTATCCATATGAGAACTTCTTGCACGGTCTTCTATTGCTATCCATATGAGAGCTTCTCTGCACTGTCTACTTTTTGGTATCCATATGAGAGATTCTCTGTACGGTCTCCTATTGGTATCCACATGAGATTTTCTCTGCACTGTCTCCTATTGGTATCCATACAAGATTGTCTCTGCACTGTCTCCTATTGGTATCCATATGAGATCTTCTCTGCACTGTCCCCTATTGCTATCCATATGAGAGCTTCTCTGCACGGTCTACTGTTTCTATCCATATGAGAGCTTCTCTGTTCTGTCTCTTATTGCTGTCCATATTAGAGCTTCTCTGTACTGTCTCCTATTAATGTCCATATTAGAGCGTCTCTGCACTGTCTCTTATTGCTATCCATATGAGAGCTATCCATATGAGAGCTTCTCTGCACTCTCTCCTATTGGTCTCTATATGAGAGCCTCTCTGCACGGTCTACTGTTGCTATCTATATGAGAGCTTCTCTGTACTGTCTCTTAATGCTGTCCATCTTAGAGCTTCTCTGTACTGTCTTCTATTGCTGTCCATATTAGAGCTTCTCTGCACTGTCTCCTATTGCTATCCATATGAGAGCTTCTCTGCACTGTCTACTATTGGTATCCATATGAGAGATTCTCTGTACGGTCTCCAATTGGTATCCATACGATATTTTCTCTGCACTGTCTCCTATTGCTATCCATATGAGAGCTTCTCTGCACTGTCTCCTATTGCTGTCCATATGAGAGCTTCTCTGTACTGTCTCTTATTGCTGTCCATATTAGAGCTTCTCCGCACTGTCCCCTATTGGTATCCATACAAGATTGTGTCTACACTGTCTCCTATTGGTTTTCATATGAGAGCTTCTCTGCACTGTCTCCTATTGCTGTCCATATGAGAGCTTCTCTGCACTGTCTCCTATTCCTATCCATATGAGAACTTCTTGCACGGTCTACTATTGCTATCCATATGAGAGCTTCTCTGCACTGTCTCCTATTGCTGTCCATATGAGAGCTTCTCTGCACTGTCTCCTATTGGTATCCATATGAGAGCTTCTCTGCACTGTCTCCTATTGCTATCCATATTAGAGCTTCTCTGCACTGTCTCTTATTGCTATCCATATGAGAGCTATCCATATGAGAGCTTCTCTGCACTCTCTGCACTCTCTCCTATTGGTCTCTATATGAGAGCCTCTCTGCACGGTCTCCTTTGGTATCCATATGATATTTTCTCCGCACTGTCTCCTATTGGTATCCATACAAGATTGTGTCTGCACTCTCTCCTATTGGTATCCATATGAGAGCTTCTCTGCACTGTCTCCTATTGCTATCCATATGAGAGCTTCTCTGCACTGTCTCCTATTGCTATCCATATGAGAGCTTCTCTGCACGGTCTCCTATTGGTGTCCATATGGGAGCTTCTCTGCACTGTCTCCAATTGGTATCCATACGATATTTTCTCTGCACTGTCTCCTATTCCTATCCACATGAGAGCTTCTTGCACGGTCTACTATTGCTATCCATATGAGAGCTTCTCTGCACTGTCTCCTATTTCTGTCCATATGAGAGCTTCTCTGCACGGTCTACTATTGCTATCCATATGAGAGCTTCTCTGCACTCTGTCCTATTGCTATCCATTTTAGAGCTTCTCTGCACTGTCTCCTATTGGTATCCACACAAGATTTTCTCTGCAAGGTCTCCTGTTGGTATCCGTACAAGATTGTCTCTGCACTCTCCTATTGGTATCCATACGAGATTGTCCCTTCACTGTCTCCTATTGCTATCCATATGAGAGCTTCTCTGCACTGTCTCCTTTTGGTGTCTATATGAGAGCTTCTCTGCACTGTCTCCTATTGCTGTCCATATGAGAGCTTCTCTGCACGGTCTCCTATTGGTGTCCATATGGGAGCTTCTCTGCACTGTCTCCAATTGGTATCCATACGATATTTTCTCTGCACTGTCTCCTATTCCTATCCACATGAGAGCTTCTTGCACGGTCTACTATTGCTATCCATATGAGAGCTTCTCTGCACTGTCTCCTATTTCTGTCCATATGAGAGCTTCTCTGCACGGTCTACTATTGCTATCCATATGAGAGCTTCTCTGCACTCTGTCCTATTGCTATCCATTTTAGAGCTTCTCTGCACTGTCTCCTATTGGTATCCACACAAGATTTTCTCTGCAAGGTCTCCTGTTGGTATCCGTACAAGATTGTCCCTGCACTCTCCTATTGGTATCCATACGAGATTGTCCCTGCACTGTCTCCTATTGCTATCCATATGAGAGCTTCTCTGCACTGTCTCCTATTGGTTTTCATATGAGAGCTTCTCTGCACTGTCTCCTATTGGTGTCTATATTAGAGCTTCTCTGCACGGTCTCCTATTGGTATCCATACGATATTTTCTCTGCACTGTCTCCTATTCCTATCCACATGAGAGCTTCTTGCACGGTCTACTATTGCTATCCATATGAGAGCTTCTCTGCACTGTCTCCTATTTCTGTCCATATGAGAGCTTCTCTGCACGGTCTACTATTGCTATCCATTTTAGAGCTTCTCTGCACTGTCTCCTATTGGTATCCACACAAGATTTTCTCTGCAAGGTCTCCTGTTGGTATCCGTACAAGATTGTCTCTGCACTCTCCTATTGGTATCCATACGAGATTGTCCCTGCACTGTCTCCTATTGCTATCCATATGAGAGCTTCTCTGCACTGTCTCCTTTTGGTGTCTATATGAGAGCTTCTCTGCACGGTCTCCTATTGGTATCCATTCGAGATTTTCTCTGCACTGTCTCCCTATTGCTGTCCATATGAGAGCTTCTCTGCACTGTCTCCTATTGGTTTTCATATGAGAGCTTCTCTGCACTGTCTCCTGTTGGTGTCTATATTAGAGCTTCTCTGCAGTCTCCTATTGGTATCCATACAAGATTGTCTCTGCACTGTCTCCTGTTGGTATCCATACAAGATTGTCTCTGCACTCTCTCCTATTGCTATCCATATGAGAGCTTCTCTGCATGGTCTCCTATTGGTATCCATACAAGATTGTCTCTGCACTGTCTCCTATTGGAATCCATATGAGAGCTTCTCTGCATGGTCTACTTTTGCTATCCATATGAGAGATTCTCTGCACTCTCTCCTATTGGTATCCATATGAGAGCTTCTCTGCACTGTCTCCTATTGCTGTCCATATTAGAGCTTATCTGCACTGTCTCCTATTGCTATCCATATGAGAGCTTCTCTGCACTGTCTCCTATTGCTATCCATTTGAGAGCTTCTCTGAACGGTCTACTGTTGGTATCCATACGAGATTTTCTCTGCACTGTCTTTTATTGGTATCCATACAAGATTGTCTCTGCACTGTCTCCTATTGGAATCCATATGAGATCTTCTCTGAACTGTCCCCTATTGCTATCCATAAGAGAGCTTGTCTGCATGGTCTACTGTTGCTATCCATATGAGAGCTTCTCTGTACTGTCTCTTAATGCTGTCCATCTTAGAGCTTCTCTGTACTGTCTCCTATTGCTATCCATATGAGAGCTTCTCTGCACTGTCTCCTATTGCTGTCCATATGAGAGCTTCTCTGCACTGTCTCCTATTGGTATCCATATGAGAGATTCTCTGTACGGTCTCCAATTGGTATCCATACGATATTTTCTCTGCACTGTCTCCTATTGCTATCCATATGAGAGCTTCTCTGCACTGTCTCCTATTGCTGTCCATATGAGAGCTTCTCTGTACTGTCTCTTATTGCTGTCCATATTAGAGCTTCTCAAGACTGTCCCCTATTGGTATCCATACAAGATTGTGTCTGCTCTGTCTCCTATTGGTTTTCATATGAGAGCTTCTCTGCACTGTCTCCTATTGCTGTCCATATGAGAGCTTCTCTGCACTGTCTCCTATTCCTATCCATATGAGAACTTCTTGCACGGTCTACTATTGCTATCAATATGAGAGCTTCTCTGCACTGTCTACTTTTTGGTATCCATATGAGAGATTCTCTGTACGGTCTCCTATTGGTATCCACATGAGATTTTCTCTGCACTGTCTCCTATTGGTATCCATACAAGATTGTCTCTGCATTGTCTCCTATTGGTATCCATATGAGATCTTCTCTGCACTGTCCCCTATTGCTATCCATATGAGAGCTTCTCTGCACGGTCTACTGTTGCTATCCATATGAGAGCTTCTCTGTTCTGTCTCTTATTGCTGTCCATATTAGAGCTTCTCTGTACTGTCTCCTATTAATGTCCATATTAGAGCTTCTCTGCACTGTCTCTTATTGCTATCCATATGAGAGCTATCCATATGAGAGCTTCTCTGCACTCTCTCCTATTGGTCTCTATATGAGAGCCTCTCTGCACGGTCTCCTTTTGGTATCCATACGACATTTTCTCCGCACTGTCTCCTATTGGTATCCATACAAGATTGTGTCTGCACTCTCTCCTATTGGTATCCATATGAGAGCTTCTCTGCACTGTCCCCTATTGCTATCCATATGAGAGCTTCTCTGCACGGTCTACTGTTGCTATCTATATGAGAGCTTCTCTGTACTGTCTCTTAATGCTATCCATATTAGAGATTCTCTGTACTGTCTTCTATTGCTGTCCATATTAGAGCTTCTCTGCACTGTCTCCTATTGCTGTCCATATTAGAGCTTCTCTGCACTGTCTCCTATTGGGATCCATACGAGATTTTCTCTGCACTGTCTCCTATTGGTATCCATACGAGATTGTCCCTGCACTGTCTCCTATTGGTTTTCATATGAGAGCTTCTCTGCACTGTCTCCTATTGGTATCCATACAAGATTGTGTCTGCACTCTCTCCTATTGGTATCCATATGAGAGCTTCTCTGCACTGTCTCCTATTGCTATCCATATGAGAGCTTCTCTGCACTGTCTCCTATTGCTATCCATATGAGAGCTTCTCTGCACGGTCTCCTATTGGTGTCCATATGGGAGCTTCTCTGCACTGTCTCCAATTGGTATCCATACCATATTTTCTCTGCACTGTCTCCTATTCCTATCCACATGAGAGCTTCTTGCACGGTCTACTATTGCTATCCATATGAGAGCTTCTCTGCACTCTGTCCTATTGCTATCCATATTAGAGCTTCTCTGCACTGTCTCCTATTGGTATCCACACAAGATTTTCTCTGCAAGGTCTCCTATTGGTATCCGTACAAGATTGTCTCTGCACTCTCCTGTTGGTATCCGTACAAGATTGTCTCTGCACTCTCCTATTGGTATCCATACGAGATTGTCCCTGCACTGTCTCCTATTGGTTTTCATATGAGAGCTTCTCTGCACTGTCTCCTTTTGGTGTCTATATGAGAGCTTCTCTGCACGGTCTCCTATTGGTATCCATTCGAGATTTTCTCTGCACTGTCTCCTATTGCTGTCCATATGAGAGCTTCTCTGCACTGTCTCCTATTGGTTTTCATATGAGAGCTTCTCTGCACTGTCTCCTATTGGTGTCTATATTAGAGCTTCTCTGCACGGTCTCCTATTGGTATCCATACAAGATTGTCTCTGCACTCTCTCCTATTGCTATCCATATGAGAGCTTCTCTGCACTGTCTCCTTTTGGTATCCATATGAGAGCTTCTCTGCACTGTCTCCTATTGGTATCTATATGAGAGCTTCTCTGCACGGTCTCCTATTGGTATCCATATGCGAGCTTCTTTGCACTGTCTACTATTGCTATCCATATGAGAGCTTCTCTGCACTGTCTCCTATTGATATCCCTATGAGAGCTTCTCTGCACTGTCTCATATTGATATCTATCTGAGAACTTCTCTGCACTGTCTCCTATTGGTATCTATATGAGATCCTCTCTGCACTGTCTCCTATTGCTATCCATATGAAGCTTCTATGCACTCTCTCCTATTTGTGTCCATATGAGAGCTTCTCTGCACTGTCTTCTATTGCTGTCCATATGAGAGCTTCTCTGCAATGTCTCCTATTGCTGTCCATATGAGAGCTTCTCTGCACTGTCTCCTATTGCTGTCCATATGAGAGCTTCGGTAGAGAATGTTTCTTCAACAAATGATATGAATGTAGGGGTGGATATGTTTTTAAACAGAGTTGTTCCCCGTTAAGACCTTGATATTTAAACTATTTCCACTCTTCATGTCTCTGTTATTCATGAGTTGATCTGCTATCTTTATAATGATCGACTCCATTTGGCCAAATAGAAGGTTTGTTGGAGGTTATCAAGCTTATCAACTTTTGGTCAATTGACTTTTGTTTGACTTCCATTACGAAGTTTGTATGATTCGACAACGCTATAGCCTACTCGGGTGTGGAGATAGCCTAGGCCTAAATTACATTTAGAAACATGATAATGTTTGGAATTTATGAACAGCCCGTTTCTAAACAATGTCATTGGTGATCAAAGTTCAAACTGAGAGCATTCTGCATCATTCAGTCCAGGCAACTGAGAGCATTCTGCATCATTCAGTCCAGTCAACTGAGATCATTCTGCATCATTCAGTCCAGTCAACTGAGAGCATTCTGCATCATTCAGTCCAGTCAACTGAGAGCATTCTGCATCATTCAGTCCAGTCAACTGAGAGCATTCTGCATAATTCAGTCCAGTCAACTGAGAGCATTCTGCATCATTCAGTCCAGTCAACTGAGATCATTCTGCATCGTTCAGTCCAGTCAACTGAGAGCATTCTGCATCGTTCAGTCCAGTCAACTGAGATCATTCTGCATCATTCAGTCCAGTCAACTGAGAGCATTCTGCATCATTCAGTCCAGTCAACTGAGATCATTCTGCATCATTCAGTCCAGTCAACTGAGAGCATTCTGCATCATTCAGTCCAGTCAACTGAGAGCATTCTGCATCATTCAGTCCAGTCAACTGAGAGCATTCTGAATTAAGTGATTGTCTGTGCTGCTTAGCAACAATGGTGAGGATGTTTGATATATCTCACCTCTATCTAACGTCTATCTAACGTCTATCTCACCTCTATCTAACGTCTATCTCACCTCTATCTAACTTCTATCTCACCTCTATCTCACCTCTATCTAACCTCTATCTAACCTCTGTCTAACTTCTATCTAACCTCTATCTAACGTCTATCTAATGTCTATCTAACATCTATCTAACCTCTATCTAACATCTATCTAACCTCTATCTCACCTCTATCTAACCTCTATCTAACCTCTATCTCACCTCTATCTCACTTCTATCTAACCTCTATCTAACTTCTATCTCACCTCTATCTAACCTCTATCTCACCTCTATCTAACCTCTATCTCACCTCTATCTAACTTCTATCTAACCTCTATCTAACCTCTATCTAACGTCTATCTAACCTCTATCTAACCTCTATCTAACGTCTATCTAACCTCTATCTAACGTCTATCTCACCTCTATCTAACGTCTATCTCACCTCTATCTCACCTCTATCTCACTTCTATCTAACCTCTATCTAACCTCTGTCTAACGTCTATCTAACGTCTATCTAACCTCTATCTAATGTCTATCTAACGTCTATCTAACCTCTATCTGTCTATCTAACCTCTCTCTAACCTCTATCTAACGTCTATCTCACCTCTATCTAACGTCTATCTAACCTCTATCTAACGTCTTTCTCACCTCTATCTCACCTCTATCTAACCTCTATCTCACCTCTCTCCAACTTCTATCTAACCTCTATCTCACCTCTATCTAACGTCTATCTAACGTCTATCTAACCTCTATCTAACCTCTATCTCACCTCTATCTAACCTCTATCTCACCTCTATCTAACCTCTATCTAATGTCTATCTAACCTCTATCTAACGTCTATCTAACCTCTATCTAATCTCTATCTAACGTCTATCTAACCTCTATCTAACATCTATCTAACCTCTATCTCACCTCTATCTAACCTCTATCTAATGTCTATCTAACCTCTATCTAACCACTATCTAACGTCTATCTAACCTCTATCTAACCTCTATCTCACCTCTATCTCACCTCTATCTCACGTCTATCTAACCTCTATCTAACCTCTATCTCACCTCTATCTAACTTCTATCTAACCTCTATCTCACCTCTATCTCACCTCTATCTAACCTCTATCTCACCTCTATCTCACCTCTATCTCACCTCTATCTAACCTCTATCTCACCTCTATCTCACCTCTATCTAACGTCTATCTAACCTCTATCTAACGTCTATCTAATCTCTATCTCACCTCTATCTAACGTCTATCTAACCTCTATCTAACGTATATCTCATCTCTATCTCACCTCTATCTAACCTCTTATCTCCTTACTGATCTAGTCACCCTGAGGAATCTAGAGAGTTTAGGGTGTTGGGGTGCTTTACTGACACACGAGTAGTGGAAACAGTAAGTGTGTCTTTCATTGCCTGTCAGAGAAAGTAGCTGCATGTCCTGTAGCTATACCACATGTCCCCCCTCCCCTCCCCTCAACCCTAACCTCCGCCTGGTGTTAACCCAGGCACCAGAGAGTTTCTATTTCTCTACCATAGTGCCCTGGCTGTGCCAACCACATCTCCCACTCTTTGACTTGATTGATTCTTGCTCACAGAAAAAAACAGAAGAAAAGCAGAATTTGCCCCCACTTTCTCTCTCCTCAACCTCGACCAACACTCCTACCTGATAGTTCCCTGTTCCAGACCTCTCCTCAGCCTCGACCAACAATCCTCCTGATAGTTCCCTGTTCCAGACCTCTCCTCAGCCTCGACCAATCCTCCTGATAGTTCCCTGTTCCAGACCTCTCCTCAGGCTCGACCAACAATCCTCCTGATAGTTCCCTGTTCCAGTTTTCATGACCTGATCCAGGACAACTCTCTCTCTCTCTGCTATTCCTGAGGTGAGCATCACTGACCTGATCCAGGACAACTCTCTCTCTCTCTGCTATTCCTGAGGTGAGCATCACTGACCTGATCCAGGACAACTCTCTCTCTCTCTGCTATTCCCGAGGAGAGCATCACTGACCTGATCCAGGACAACTCTCTCTCTCTGCTATTCCCGAGGAGAGCATCACTGACCTGATCCAGGACAACTCTCTCTCTCTGCTATTCCCGAGGAGAGCATCACTGACCTGATCCAGGACAACTCTCTCTCTCTGCTATTCCTGAGGAGAGCATCACTGACCTGATCCAGGACAACTCTCTCTCTCTGCTATTCCTGAGGAGAGCATCACTGACCTGATCCAGGACAACTCTCTCTCTCTCTGCTATTCCTGAGGAGAGCATCACTGACCTGAAAACAGTTTGATTCAGTGAGTAATATTTTGTTGTTTTGTTTTGAGTATATTTCGTTATATTAAATGTAATGCACACAGTGGCAAGTGTTACTACATTGACTTTCCTGGCTAAATAAAAATGAAATGTGTAAAACACTATAAATGATTATAATAATTCCCCCTGTTTGCTGATCTTCAATGTATATTCACTATGGATTTAGTTGGTGATCTTCAATGTAGATTCACTATGGATTTAGTTGGTGATCTTCAATGTAGATTCACTATGGATTTAGTTGGTGATCTTCAATGTAGATTCACTATGGATTTAGTTGGTGATCTTCAATGTAGATTCACTATGGATTTAGTTGGTGATCTTCAATGTAGATTCACTATGGATTTCGTTGCTGATCTTCAATGTAGATTCACTATGTATTTAGTTGGTGATCTTCAATGTAGATTCACTATGGATTTCGTTGGTGATCTTCAATGTAGATTCACTATGGATTTAGTTGCTGATCTTCAATGTAGATTCGCAATGGATCCATGCTCAATTAAGTATTATCTTCAAACAATTCCTGGTCCAAGATCATAGTATTTCACTATCAATGTCAAATAAAAGTAATTCTCTTTTGTTTAAAATACCTTTATGTATGACTTATTTGGTTGATGATACTTTCATTTACATTGCCATGTAAGAATTTACTAACATACTGTATCATCACAATCCATCACTAGTGACGATCACAAGCTATCTGCTAATAGTGCCATCCTCGTTTAACAGTCATCAATGTAAGTGGCTAGTTCTGTAGGTCTGTATGAATGTAGTCAGATGTAATATACTGTCTCTCTATAGTACTACAGTAACATTGAATTGAATGATATGCAAGGTAGAGGCGTAACAGGGTAACGGGGTGGTCATCTCTCCTTCACCCTAGTCTCCTCCACACTGATGGAGGGTTCTACAGACCAACAGTCTCCATGGATGTCCCCTCCAACCTTGCTCCCACCTGAAGACAACTTTACTACAGAGATCACATCTCTAGACTCTGTCCAGTACCACTGGGCTAAGGCCAGTCCAGACTCACTCCAGTACCACTGGGCTAAGGCCAGTCTAGCCACAGACTCCCTGCACCAGCCGTACCACTCAGCTGAGTCTGAGTTGGACAGCCTGCCTTCCTGCATCACCAGCAGCAGCCACAGTCGGTCTGCACCATCGTACAGACACAGCCCAGGTCAGTGGGGTATTTTGGATCTTCTGACAGACGTATATGGCCAATATGTAATCAATTGGACACAGTGGGGTTTTATTGGCATTTTCTGTATTTGGACGACTTAAACACAATATTTTGTCTCAGCTACCCCTTAATCATTGAAGTTGCACTGAAGCTGCGTTGTCTCCCCTGAAAATATCACCTGATTCCTCCTAATCAGCCTTACACTAGCAACTCAGAGACTCAAAGTTCAGCTTCTTGTGTTGTTGTGTTCTAGTTCACCAGGTGTACTCTTCATCCTCCCATGTCAACGGTAGTGTCCAGTGGTCGGAGCAGGGTGGTTCTGGAAGCCAGTCTCTCAGCTGCTCCTCTTCCTCCTGGTACAACAGCCCCACCACCTACTCCTCATCCTTCTCCTCCACAACCCCAATCTCCTCTCTGACCAACCCCAGGTCCGAGCACTACTCCCCAGGGCACGACTGTCAGGGAATCCCAAGGCTTCAGGAGGCCTTGAAGGGGGAGAGGCTGAGTCCCAGTGAGGATGGAGGTAGCAGTAGTTTCCTGACCCTGAACCGTGCACCAGGGGATGGGTACCCGCACTCTGCCCAGGCCTACGGTCACCCCTTGGGCTTCTACAGCAACTCCTGGGGGTCAGGTGAGGACTACAGCTCAGCCTCTCTCTGCTCCTCCCCTGGGGCTGGCATGTATCCCTCCTACTGCTACTCCCCCAAACTACGAAACAAGATCAACCTCTCTCCTCCAGGTGAGATGACAGCTCTTTCCCTCTCTCCCTCCCTCTTTTTCTCTCTCTCTTCACACCAACATTGGGCAAGAAGATAACAAATGAGCTGCTTGTGTAAACAGCCTTAGAAGATGATTTGATGGTGTGGTTATGTCAATTTGCTTCTCTCTCTCTCTCTCACTCACTCACTCACTCACTCACTCACATTGTTTCCCTAAAGTGAAGCGTGATCAATCATAAATGTCAGCTTTATCCTGAGACAAACACAAAGTATAGATGAGAGCAGGGTGCACACGCAAACCTTCAGACAACAAATGTATGCTTGAGGACTCTTCTAGACTTCACGGGTCAAATCTAACCTCCATCATAGATGCATTATCATGTTTG
The DNA here is from genome assembly GCA_030435695.1 of Brachymystax lenok tsinlingensis. Classification (NCBI taxonomy): domain Eukaryota; kingdom Metazoa; phylum Chordata; class Actinopteri; order Salmoniformes; family Salmonidae; genus Brachymystax; species Brachymystax lenok. Next base: position 41,818,726 of record CM059803.1, read on the forward strand.
CTGCTATTAGACAGGTGAATTAAATTTGGAAAAAAGTGGAGGGCTCTCAACCACCGTGAAAAGGAAAAAGTGCTCGGCTCACTGTTAAAATATATAATTTAATTAAAAGTTTGGCGTTTTGTCCTTCCTCAATGTTATTCATCAGAGTAATGTGAATGATAGTTAATATGTGGCCGCATGGTTCCATGGTACTCTCCCTGCGCCTGTGCCTCTTCCAGATGCCCGTGAGTGTGTGAACTGTGGTGTGACCGCCACCCCTCTGTGGCGTCGTGACGGGACAGGACACTACCTCTGTAACGCCTGTGACCTCGATCACAAGATGAACAGCCAGAACAGACCTCTCACCAGACCCAAGAAGAGGCTGGTACGCTATTCACTTGACAGCTGTGAATTTACTTCTCAAATGTTCCTTCTCAAATTTACTTCTTGAAGAAAGTAATACAATACAATCTATTCCATTTCTATTCTATTCCATTCTATTCCATATCCTCCTCTCTCTCGCTCCGCTCCGCTCCGCTCCGCTCCGCTCCTCTCCGCTCCTCTCCTCTCCTCCTCCTGCTCCTGCTCCTGCTCCTACTGTGATTTCCTAAGTTAACCACGTGTCCATTCCTCCTCTCCCCATGCAGATGGTCAGTAAACGTGCAGGGACCCATTGCGCCAACTGTCAGACTAGCACCACCACGCTGTGGAGACGTAATGCCAGTGGAAAGACAGTCTGTAATGCGTGCGGACTCTATTACAAACTACACAACGTACGAACTGCTCTCAGAATAGTCTCACAGCTTCTCATTCCATTACACTACATAACCACCCTCTTTTGAGTCAGTTGAATTGTTGAAAAATATCATATTGTGAGCCTTATTATGAGACGTGATCAAGGCTCACGCATTGCCTATAACAAGTCATAAAGCGTTATACTTGCAGGCTTCAAGTAAAGTGTTACTAAAATACCTCCTGTTGATATCTAGAGCATCATTTCCTTTGTTGTAGGCCGATACATTTCATCCAGTCCATTCCTTTAGTATTCACACTAATACCACTCCGTTCTCCTCCTCAGATCAACAGACCTCTCACCATGAAGAAGGAAGGTATTCAGACACGAAACCGTAAGTCCTCCAGTATGAGGACTACTACACACTGAGGACTGCTACACACTGAGGACTGCTACACACTGAGGACTGCTACACACTGAGGACTACTACACACTGAGGACTACTACACACTGAGGACTGCTACACACTGAGGACTGCTACACACTGAGGACTGCTACACACTGAGGACTACTACACACTGAGGACTATTACACACTGAGGTCTACTACACACTGAGGACTAAGGGGCGGCAGGTAGCCTAGTGGTTAGAGCGTTGGACTTGTAACCGGAGGGCTGCAAGTTCAAATCCCCGAGCTGACAAGGTAAAAATCTGTCGTTCTGCCCCTGAACAAGGCAGTTAACCCACTGTTCCCCGGGCGCCGAAGACGTGGATGTCGATTAAAGGCAGCCCCCCGCACCTCTCTGATTCAGAGGGGTTGGGTTAAATGCGGAAGACACATTTCGGTTGAAGGCATTCGGTTGTACAACTGACTAATAATGGTGACTTTGACTTTGACTTTACACACTGAGGACTATTACACACTGAGGACTACTACACACTGATGACTACTACACACTGAGGACTACTACACACTGAGGACTGCTACACACCGAGGACTACTACACACTGAGGACTACTACACACTGAGGACTACTACACACTGAGGACTACTACACACTGAGGACTACTACACACTGAGGTCTACTACACACTGATGACTACTGCACACTGAGGGCTATTGTACACTGAGGGCTATTGTACACTGAGGACTACTACACACTGAGGGCTATTGCACACTGAGGACTATTACACACTGAGGACTGCTACACACTGAGGACTACTACACACTGAGGACTACTACACACTGAGGACTACTACACACTGAGGAAGACCTGACCAGAATAGTTTGGAGCTATACTGAGCCATGTTTCCTTTAAAAAATAATATTTTATGCTGTTGTCAGGTAATAACTAATGAAGGATGATGTTTGTTTCGGTTTAATAATTGACTTTTTTTGTAATCCTGACCTGTCCTTTCTAATGATCACCTTCATCTGAATAAATGCCTGTTTGAATACATGGTCTCTCTGTGAAGTCACTTTCAACCTGTAAAACACACGCAGACTGAAACACTACGCTGGGATTCATGCGTGTCCCAATGACCTGTACATCATGTTACAATGTCTTAAAGTCCGTGGATGACTTTAGCCATTGTAGTTGGGTGGTTAGGCACCGTTTTCAGAAGAGTCTGTTCTATAACCATATAATTGTCTGAGAACAGCTAGACACACTTTGTTAAAGTTTCTCTGGCAAATTGTTTTGTGCAAATTCGAAACTTTTCACCCTGCTAGGATATGATCAAAACCACCTAGATGATAATAATAATAATAATAATAATAATAATATAATTATTGATTAATAATAATAACACCTATGTGAGAATGCTGTTCATTGACTACAGCTCAGCGTTCAACACCATAGTGCCCACAAAGCTCATCACTAAGCTAAGGACCCCTGGGACTTAACACCGCCCTCTGCAACTGGATCCTGGACTTCTTGACGAGCCGCCCCCCCAGGTGGTAAAGGTAGGCAACATCCTCTCCGCCACGCTGACCTTCAGCACAAGGGGGCCCACAGGGGCGTGTGCTTAGTCCCCTCCTGTACTCCCTGTTCACCCACGTCTGCGTGGCCACGCACGACTCCATTATTAAGTTTGCTGATGACACGACGGTGGTAGGACTGATCACCGGCTACGACGAGTCAACAGGGAGGCTACACAGACTATGTTGACCCTTGTATATATTTTTGGGTTGTCTCTATGCACACCCACAGGACTCTACACACTCCAACACACACACACAACATGCACACACATTTATACTGACTCTACACACGCACGCACGCACGCACACAAACACACACACACATATATATATATACACACACACACACACACACACACACACACACACACACACATGCAATCTTCATTGACACTGCTGCTACTCTGTTTATCATATATCCTGTTGCCTAGTCCCCTTACCCCTATACATATCTACCTCCATCACTCCAGTAACCCTGCACATTGTTAATATGGTACTGGAACTGACCCTGTATATAGTCACCTTACCCCTATACATATCTACCTCCATCACTCCAGTATCCCTGCACATTGTTAATATTGTACTGGAATTGACACTGTATATAGGGGAGACAGGTAGCCTAGTGGTTAGAGCGTTGGGCCAGTAACCGAAAGGTTGCTGGATCGAATCCCTGAGCTGACAAGGTAAAAATCTGTCATTCTGCTCCTGAACAACGCAGTTAACCCACTGTTCCTCTGTGGGCTGTCATTGTAGATAATACTTTTTCTTAACTGACTTGCCTAATTAAATAAAAATATGGTATTGAACTGACCCTGTTTATAGAATGGTTTTAACTGACCCTGTATATAGTATGGTTTTAACTGACCCTGTATATAGTATGGTATTAACTGACCCTGTGTATAGTATGGTATTAACTGACCCTGTATATAGTATGGTATTGAACTGGCCCTGTTTATAGTATGGTATTGACTGACCCTGTATATAGTGTGGTATTGAACTGACCCTGTTTATAGTATGGTATTGACTGACCCTGTATATAGTATGGTATTGAACTGACCCTGTATATAGTATGGTATTAATTGACCCTATTTATAGTATGGTATTAACAGACCCTATTTATAGTATGGTATTATCTGACCCTGTATATATTATGGTATTGAACTGGCCCTGTATATAGTATGGTATTAACTGACCCTGTATATAGTATGGTATTAACTGACCCTGTTTATAGTATGGTATTAACTGACCCTGTATATAGTATGGTATTAATTGACCCTGTATATAGTATGGTATTAACTGACCCTGTATATAGTATGGTATTAACTGACCCTGTATATAGTATGGTATTGAACTGACCCTGTATATAGTATGGTATTAACTGACCCTGTATATAGTATGGTATTAACTGACCCTGTATATAGCATGGTATTAACTGACCCTGTATATAGTATGGTATTAACTGACCCTGTATATAGTATGGTATTGGAACTGACCCTGTATATAGTATGGTATTAACTGACCCTGTATATAGTATGGTATTGGAACTGACCCTGTATATAGTATGGTATTAACTGACCCTGTATATAGTATGGTATTGGAACTGACCCTGTATATAGTATGGTATTAACTGACCCTGTGTATAGTATGGTATTAACTGACCCTGTATATAGTATGGTATTGGAACTGACCCTGTATATAGCTTCTTACTTTCTCGCGTTCTGTTTATTTCGTTTTTGTTATTTCTCGTGTGTTTCTGTTCTACCTTACGCTATTTTAGTGGTACATTGATATTGATTATAGCATTGTTTGCGTTTAGAGTTTGCAAGAAAGGCATTTCACTGTACTTGACATTAAAACTTGAACCTTGAATTAAAAATTAGAATACTAGAATGAACATGAACCTTCTTATGATGGTATAAAGGTCAGCCATAATGGTCAGGGAGTCGGTCAACCATAGTTTGCCTGTGCTGTGTTCAGTGGCGATTTTAGCATGTACATCTTGGTGGGGCAAACTCCCCAAATATTTGGGGGATGCATGCCAGCAAAGCCACAACACAACAAAAACACAACACTTGTCACGTCCTGGCCATAGATAGCCCTTTTGGCTGCTCTATGGTGGTTTTGATCAGGACGTGATCAGGGGTGTTTTTGTTCTATGTTTTATTTTCTAGGTTTGGTTTGTTGCTGGTTCCCAATTAGAGGCAGCTGAGTGTCGTTACCTCTAATTGGGGACCATATATATGTTTGTTCATTTCCCCATATGCTTTGTGGGTCATTGTTTGTTGCTGTTAGTGTCTGCTATGCACTATGGTCATGGCCGATCTGTTTCGTTTGTTATAGTGTCTTTGTAAGTTTCATGAAATTAAACATGTGGAACTTCACCCGCGCTGCACTTTGGTCCTCTCTTACACAAGAGCGTGACAGAATCTCTGAAGGCGCACAGGGGACCTGGTGCATGGAGCAGGGACAGGCCTCGCCGGGCTCTGAAGGCGCACGGGACCTGATGCGTGGAGCCGGCACCATGTGCCCCCCCCAAAAATACATCTTGGGGTTGCTGTGGCTGCAAACCCCCCAGGAGCTCCCGCCAAGGCATGGCCTCCCAATCCGCCTTGATCTCCGCCACGGTCAAGAACTCCTTCTCCCTCTGGCCACGCTGCTTGGTCCTTTCGTGGTGGGTCATTCTGTCACGCTCTTGTGTAAGAGAGGACCAAAGTGCAGCACAGGGTGACGTTCCACATGTTTAATTTCATGAAACTTACAAAGATACTATAACAAACGAAACTCTGAAGAGGCCTGTCCCTGCTCCATGCATCAGGTCCCCTGTGCGCATCGAGAGCCCAGCACGTCCTGTCCCTGCTCCACGCACCCGGTCCCCTGTGCGCCTTCAGAGCCCGGCGAGGCCAGTCACTGCTCCACGCATCAGGTACCCTGTAAGCATTGAGAGCCTGGCACGTCCTGTCCCTGCTCCACGCATCAGGCTCCCTGTCCATCTGCAGAGCTCGGCACGGCCTGTTCCCGCTCCACGCATCAGGTCCCCTGTGCGCATCGAGAGACCGGCACGTCCTGTCCCTGCTCCACGCACCAGGCCTCTAAGATGGCGTCCTAGCCTGATACGTACTGTTCCTGCTCCACGTACCGGGCCTCCAGTGCGTCTTCTCGGGCTGGTACGGCCTGCACCGGAGCCGCCGCCAAAGGCGAGGACCCACCTGAGAGACCCCTCCCAGTGACTTTTGGGGCGCGGTCGGAGTCCGCGCCTTTGGGGGGGGGGGTACTGTCACGTTCTGGCCATAGATAGCCCTTTTGGCTGCTCTATGGTGGTTTTGGTCAGGACGTGATCAGGGGTGTTTTTTGTTCTATGTTTTATTTTCTAGGTTTGGTTTGTTGATGGTTCCCAATTAGAGGCAGCTGAGTGTCGTTACCTCTAATTGGGGACCATATATGTTTGTTCATTTCCCCATGTGCTTTGTGGGTCATTGTTTGTTGCTGTTAGTGTCTGCTATGCACTATGTTCATGGCCGATCTGTTTAGTTTGTTATAGTATCTTTGTAAGTTTCATGAAATTAAACATGTGGAACTTTACCCGCGCTGCACTTTGGTCCTCTCTTACACAAGATCGTGACAACACTAAACAATACATGAGTTGCACCATAACGGTGACAAACGGTGCCCACAAACTGTTAGGGCCCCAACAGCAGAGTCCCAGCACCTTACTACTGCTACACCTGGTTATCAGCGGAGCCTTGTCTGGCAGCGAAACAGTTCATTCAGCCTCATTTACTTCCTTTTATAAAAAACATAGCTGATATGGCTGACTTGCTTAAACAAATGTGGTTTCTATTGACAATTGAGATGTACAAACTATGGCATAAGGGGACGACGAGCGAATAAGAGGCAATCCGTAATTTCGATTAAGACAATGAGTGAGCTGAGACGGATGTAGTCAATATAACTATTTGTTCAGCACTTTTGAAATGTACAGCGACAGAATTTAGAACATGGGCCGCTCTTACAGTGTTCTCCCTGCACACCAAGTCAGAACGGCAGGATAAATAAAGTGGGCATATAAGTAGACAACGACAGCTCTTACAATATTCCATGAGGACATTTTTCTTAAACAGGCTATAGGCTACATGTGCACCACCAAGTCAGAACAGTAAAGCTAAGTAATGAGGGGAAAAGGGGACAAATTATTAGGGTGAGGCACATGGGCTACTAACAGCTTACTACACAACATACACTTCGTATTACTTTCTTAGATACAGTATACATATCTCCCTGGCATGTTACATCATTTATGCAGCAGCGTACAATACATTTTTTGACTCACCTTGTGGTGCTCACTTGAACAGGAAGGTGGCGTGGCGGTCCTTCGTGGGCAAATTTTGTCATCAAACTTTGTCATCCAAGTCTGGCATTCTCTGGATTTATGGTTCTTTCAAGGCAACTGGGAGGTCGAATCATTATGACGTCAGTGATCCTGGTCGGAGGTGTAGAAAGACGCCCGAGTTCCCGACTTCCAAGTTGGATGACCGTTCAAAATGTATTTTCCCAGTCGGAGAACGTTCTTTTCGGAGTTCCCAGTTGTCTTGAACTCACTGAAGTCTGAGATTTCCCATTTCCGAGTTTACAGTTGTTTTGAGTCATGGTGGATTGACAGCATGGCCAATGTTGAGTGTTTATCCTTTTAAACTTGGAAAAGAGACCCTTAAACACAGACTTGGACCACACACCCACTAGTGTTTGCATTACAACGCTCGCAGTTAGCCACTGATTCCTCCCAAACCACTCATTGTTGAATTTCTCCGATTTCCATCTTGTTGTGTGATGTTTATATCCAATGGCCGATGACCACCGATACGTTTTATCTATAATTTCTCTTCATATGACAAGGAATGAAAAGGATTTGCCAGTAGATTGTCGACTTGATTCATGATGATGACTGCTAGCTTGCTAGCTAAGATTTTGAAAGTATGGTGTTGACATGATCAGTCCAATCAAAGCTACGGCGCAAATAACGTGATTTGATGTCATTTTATAGACATACCAGCTAAAGATAAATTATATTTGAATAACTCATTATTGACAACAATTTCAGATAGAACCTAAGAGTTCCAATAGTTCTACTTAAGTGTCACACTTGTTTCATCCACTACTGAAACAAGTTTCTTTATTCAACAACTACACTATCAGGTCAGGTAGGGTTCTGTGTAAATACCAACAACTACACTATCAGGTCAGGTAGGGTTCTGTGTAAATACCAACAACTACACTATCAGGTCAGGTAGGGTTCTGTGTAAATACCAACAACTACACTATCAGGTCAGGTAGGGTTCTGTGTAAATACCAACAACTACACTATCAGGTCAGGTAGGGTTCTGTGTAAATACCAACAACCACACTAACAGGTCATGTAGGGTTCTGTGTAAATACCAACAACTACACTATCAGGTCAGGTAGGGTTCTGTGTAAATACCAACAACTACACTATCAGGTCAGGTAGGGTTCTGTGTAAATACCAACAACTACACTATCAGGTCATGTAGGGTTCTGTGTAAATACCAACAACTACACTATCAGGTCATGTAGGGTTCTGTGTAAATACCAACAACTACACTATCAGGTCAGGTAGGGTTCTGTGTAAATACCAACAACTACACTATCAGGTCAGGTAGGGTTCTGTGTAAATACCAACAACTACACTATCAGGTCAGGTAGGGTTCTGTGTAAATACCAACAACTACACTATCAGGTCAGGTAGGGTTCTGTGTAAATACCAACAACTACACTATCAGGTCAGGTAGGGTTCTGTGTAAATACCAACAACTACACTATCAGGTCAGGTAGGGTTCTGTGTAAATACCAACAACTACACTATCAGGTCAGGTAGGGTTCTGTGTAAATACCAACAACTACACTATCAGGTCAGGTAGGGTTCTGTGTAAATACCAACAACTACACTATCAGGTCAGGTAGGGTTCTGTGTAAATACCAACAACTACACTATCAGGTCAGGTAGGGTTCTGTGTAAATACCAACAACTACACTATCAGGTCAGGTAGGGTTCTGTGTAAATACCAACAACCACACTAACAGGTCAGGTCAGGTAGGGCAGGGTTAGGTCAGGTCATGTCAGGTGGGGTAGGATTAAGTAAGATAATTAAAGTGGATGGGATATTCTGACTCAAGTATTAGCGGAATTCAAGTGGAATCACCTAGTCATCTATTTAGTTCTGCTGCCTGATGCCCTCCCGCGCTCCTTGGCATGGTTAGTGGTACAATGGTGCATGTGTCAGTATGAAACTGCTAAACTGTTGTTTACTAATGTGGGATGTAGTGTTTATCATTCCTTTGTTTCCAGCGGTTCCCATGATGTGCATGAACAGTTAGAGTACCAGGATTAGGCGGTGACAGGTCCGGAACAGTGGTAGTTCTATTGTAGATACCTCGAACCTCTGTAGGCCCTGTCAATTCTTCCTCTGTAGGCCTTGCCCTGTCAATTCTTCCTCTGTAGGCCTACAGTACAGTACAGTAATGTTGTTAGCATCTCAATTAGCCTACCAGCTAACAGGAAGTGCTAGGAAGAAAATCCTGGGAAAACTCTGGAGGACCTAACAGAGACCAGGCGAGAGTCAAGAAGGAGTGGAACCATCATCTTCATGACTTCAACAACCCCCTCCTCCTCCTCCTCCTCCTCCCTCTCTCCCTCCATCAGTCACACTTTCAAGGTTGACCACAGCTCTCCCCAGGCTGTGCTTGGAGCCTCATTGTGCAATGCAGGAGGCTTATGGTTTTCCGGACCTGTTGAAAAAGAGGGAGGTTGGTGGTGATGGTATGTGTTTTTCAGCATGGCAAACGGGTAACTTTTTTTTTTTCTTCTCTTCCTCTGTTACAGGCAGGTTCATCTGGTGGGCAGACAGTTCTGCGCTGGGGAAATGGCAGTGAATGACATGGAGAGATTAGTAACCACAGGTCTAGTCCAGTAGGCTCACAGGCCCATCCGTTGGTGCCCTGGCGTCCTCACCTTCCGCTCTCTCCCACCCCCCCTCTCTGGCTCTCTCCCACCCCCCTCTCTGGCTCTCTCCCACCCCTCGTATTCTCTACAACACCTAAACGAAACCCCTGTTTTCCTCTCAACACTCCTCACTGTAGCCAACTGAGACACATTCACCTACTGCATCCTGTGCAGTTCAACTGTTGGTTGAAGACCTTTATTCATGGTCAGAGTGAGGACAAAAGGAATTGTTTAAGAAAGGGAGACGTTAATGGTAAACAAAATACAAAAATCCGTTATGAATTATAGGAATAATATGCTTTACATTAGATAATTCGAAGATGTTGACATTTATTGTAGTTAGAATTAGGAAACTAACTCCAGGTGCTTTTAACCGTAAGTACTTCCTGTCCTTTATTCTAACGTTATTATAGTAGTAGAGATAAATTCATTCTAAAATAATCTTGATTGTCATTCTGTTGTCTGTTGTTTTTGGTATAGCACTGACCACACAGCATCTAACCCCGTGCTATATCTAACCCCGTGCTACATCTAACCCCGTGCTACATCTAACCCCGTGCTATATCTAACCCCGTGCTACATCTAACCCCGTGCTACATCTAACCCCGTGCTACATCTAACCCCGTGCTACATCTAACCCCGTGCTATATCTAACCCCGTGCTACATCTAACCCCGTGCTACATCTAACCCCGTGCTATATCTAACCCCGTGCTATATCTAACCCCATGCTACATCTAACCCCGTGCTACATCTAACCTCGTGCTACATCTAACCCGTGCTACATCTAACCCCGTGCTATATCTAACCCCATGCTACATCTAACCCCATGCTATATCTAACCCCATGCTACATCTAACCCCATGCTACATCTAACCCCATGCTATATCTAACCCCATGCTACATCTAACCCCATGCTATATCTAACCCCATGCTACATCTAACCCCATGCTACATCTAACCCCATGCTACATCTAACCCCGTGCTATATCTAACCCCGTGCTACATCTAACCCCATGCTATATCTAACCCCATGCTACATCTAACCTCATGCTATATCTAACCCCGTGCTATATCTAACCCCATGCTACATCTAACCCCATGCTACATCTAACCCCGTGCTATATCTAACCCCGTGCTATATCTAACCCCATGCTACATCTAACCCCATGCTACATCTAACCCCGTGCTACATCTAACCCCGTGCTACATCTAACCCCGTGCTATATCTAACCCCATGCTACATCTAACCCCATGCTATATCTAACCCCATGCTACATCTAACCCCATGCTACATCTAACCCCATGCTACATCTAACCCCATGCTATATCTAACCCCATGCTACATCTAACCCCATGCTACATCTAACCCCATGCTACATCTAACCCCATGCTATATCTAACCCCATGCTACATCTAACCCCATGCTACATCTAACCCCATGCTTCATCTAACCTCATGCTATATCTAACCCCGTGCTATATCTAACCCCATGCTACATCTAACCCCATGCTACATCTAACCTCATGCTACATCTAACCCAGTGCTACATCTAACCCCATGCTACATCTAACCCAGTGCTACATCTAACCCCATGCTATATCTAACCCCATGCTACATCTAACCCCATGCTACATCTAACCCTGTGCTACATCTAACCCCATGCTACATCTAACCCTGTGCTACATCTAACCCTGTGCTAGATCTTGGGCAGCCTTACTTGTATTGTAACAACAACCTCAAATGGTTACTTTGTACAAACTCCATTCAAACCAGCAGCATCAGAGTTCTGAATATAATGACGAGATGTCGCCGACCTAACAATTTGAGTTGTTTTCCCAAGGGCAGGAAGGCAGGCGACAGGCTTAGGTCCAAAATAGGCCCATAGAAACACATTGGGTTTATTTTGGACAGATTTTGGCGAGAGTAAAACCTGATGCTATGTAATGGCCAATGAGAGGCTTTGAAGCCACTAGTCGGACATATTGGCACTCCCCAGAAGGAGCAGTCCTCCATAGGAATGGATGGAATTCTACAGTATTTCAAGCCACCGGTCGGCCATATTGGCACTCACCAGAAGGAGCAGTCCTCCATAGGAATGGATGGAATTCTACAGTATTTCAATCAGTTGATGACTTTGTTTCTGTGGTGACTAGCGACGACCACTTCGCTGCTCGGAAGGAAGGCTAGCTAACTCAAAACATTACTGTAAGGGAAGTACTGCAGTACTGTACCTTGGTTGTTCAGTTGATTGGCTATGTCCTTCTCTCCTTTACTTCTGTCCATTCTTCCACTCCTTCAGGTTGTATGAATGAATGAATGAATGAATGAATGAATGAATTAATTAATTACATTTTATTTTCGTGTCAAATCGCCAATCGGGAACCCATCCCTTACGGGATTAATTGACACGTAAACAAACATTACAGTAATTCACTGTGGTAATTAAATGATAATTCTTCTTCCGGGGTTCTCTGCAGAATGCATCACATAAAGTGTGAAAACAAATGTAAGGTAAAATATCAATACATAATAGTAAATAAGGTTATCCAAACAATAATTACATCCCTAGAGCAGTACAATATTATACATACAGTGAGGGGGAAAAAAGTATTTGATCCCCTGCTGATTTTGTAAGTTTGTCCACTGACAAAGAAATGATCCGTCTATAATTTTAATGGTAGGTTTATTTGAACAGTGAGAGACAGAATAACAACAAAATAATCCAGAATAATCCACCATCCCCACCGTCAAACATGGAGGTGGAAACGTTATGCTTTGGGGGTGTTTTTCTGCGAAGGGGACAGGACAACTTCACCGCGTCAAAGGGACGATGGACGGGGCCATGTACCGTCAAATCTTGGGTGAGAACCTCCCCTCAGCCAGGGCATTGAAAATGGGTCGTGGATGGGTATTCCAGCATGACAATGACCCAAAACACACGGCCAAGGCAACAAAGGAGTGGCTCAAGAAGAAGCACATTAAGGTCCTGGAGTGGCCTAGCCAGTCTCCAGACCTTAATTCCATAGAAAATCTGTGGAGGGAGCTGAAGGTTCGAGTTGCCAAACGTCAGCCTCGAAACCTTAATGACTTGGAGAAGATCTGCAAAGAGGAGTGGGACAAAATCCCTACTGAGATGTGTGCAAACCTGGTGGCCAACTACAAGAAACGTCTGACCTCTGTGATTGCCAACAAGGGTTTTGCCACCAAGTACTAAGTCATGTTTTGCAGAGGGGTCAAATACTTATTTGTATTCAGCATTTCACTGTAAGGTTACACCTGTTGTATTCAGCATTTCACTATAAGGTCTACACCTGTTGTATTCAGCATTTCACTGTAAGGTCTACACCTGTTGTATTCAGCATTTCACTGTGAGGTCTACACCTGTTGTATTTGGCATTTCACTGTAAGGTCTACACCTGTTGTATTCAGCATTTCACTGTAAGGTCTACACCTGTTGTATTCAGCATTTCACTGTGAGGTCTACACCTGTTGTATTCAGCATTTCACTGTGAGGTCTACACCTGTTGTATTCAGCAATTCACTGTACGGTCTACACCTGTTGTATTCGGCATTTCACTGTAAAGGTCCACACCTGTTGTATTCGGCGCACGTGACAAATAAACTTTGATTTGATTTGAATTTGTTCTTAACTGACTTGCCTAGTTAAATAAAGATTATATATATAAAATAACGTTATTTTGTATGTAATACTTAATACGGACAGCAGGTGTCGGCCTAGGATCAAAAATAAAGTGGAGTGTTTTCTTAGAACGTTTTTCTGGGTGGCAGGTACAGGTATGGTGAGAGATATATTCAACCATAGTGTTGTTTGATGATGTGAATATAACGCCAACATTATACATTAACTTAGTTTTATTGTTTTATTCTGTTAAAACATAGGTTACAGTAAGGGTTAGGGTTCAAATCAAATCAAATTTTATTTTTCACATACACATGGTTAGCAGATGTTAATGCGAGTGTAGCGAAATGCTTGTGCTTCTAGTTCCGACCATGCAGTAATATCTAAAGAGTAATCTAACAAATTCACAACAACTACCTTATACACACAAGAGTAAAGGAATGAATACGAGTATGTACATATAAATATATGGATGAGCGATGGCTGACCGGCATAGGCAAGATGCAGTAGATGGTATGGAGTACAGTATATACACATACAGTGGGGCAAAAAAGTATTTAGTCAGCCACCAATTGTGCAAGTTCTCTCACTTAAAAAGATGAGAGAGGCCTGTCATTTTTATCATAGGTACACTTCAACTATGACAGACAAAATGAGGGAAAAAAATCCAGAAAATCACATTGTAGGATTTTGAATGAATTTATTTGCAAATTATGGTGGAAAATAAGTATTTGGTCACATACAAACAAGCAAGATTTCTGGCTCTCACAGACCTGTAACTTCTTCTTTAAGAGGCTCCTCTGTCCTCCACTCGTTACCTGTATTAATGGCACATGTTTGAACTTGTTATCAGTATAAAAGACACCTGTCCACAACCTCAAACAGTCACACTCCAAACTCCACTATGGCCAAGACCAAAGAGCTGTCAAAGGACACCAGAAACAAAATTTTAGACCTGCACCAGGTTGGGAAGACTGAATCTGCAATAGGTAAGCAGCTTGGTTTGAAGAAATCAACTGTGGGAGCAATTATTAGGAAATGGAAGACATACAAGACCACTGATAATCTTCCTCGATCTGGGGCTCCACGCAAGATCTCACCCCGTGGGGTCAAAATGATCACAAGAACGGTGAGCAAAAATCCCAGAACCACACGGGGGGACCTAGTGAATGACCTGCAGAGAGCTGGGACCAAAGTAACACACTACGCCGCCAGGGACTCAAATCCTGCAGTGCCAGACGTGTCCCCTGCTTAAGCCAGTACATGTTCAGGCCCGTCTGAAGTTTGCTAGAGAGCATTTGGATGATCCAGATGAGGATTGGGAGAATGTCATATGGTCAGATGAAACCAAAATATAACTTTTGGTAAAAACTCAACTCGTCGTGTATGGAGGACAAAGAATGCTGAGTTGCATCCAAAGAACACCATACCTACTGTGAAGCATGGGGTGGAAACATCATGCTTTGGGGCTGTTTTTACAAAGGGATCAGGACGACTGATCCGTGTAAAGGAAAGAATGAATGGGGCCATGTATCGTGAGATTTTGAGTGAAAACCTCCTTCCATCAGCAAGGGCATTGAAGATGAAACGTGGCTGGGTCTTTCAGCATGACAATGATCCCAAACACACCGCCTGGCAACGAAGGAGTGGCTTCAGAAGAAGCATTTCAAGGTCCTGGAGTGGCCTAGCCAGTCTCCAGATCTCAACCCCATAGAGAATCTTTGGAGGGAGTTGAAAGTCCGTGTTGCCCAGCGACAGCCCCAAAACATCACTGCTCTAGAGGAGATCTGCATGGAGGAATGGGCCAAAATACCAGCAACAGTGTGTGAAAACCTTGTGAAGACTTACAGAAAACGTTTGACCTCTGTCATTGCCAACAAAGGGTATATAACAAAGTATTGAGATAAACTTTTGTTATTGACCAAATACTTATTTTCCACCATAATTTGCAAATAGATAAATTAAAAATCCTACAATGTGATTTTCTGGATTTCTTTTTCTCATTTCGTCTGTCATAGTTGAAGTGTACCTATGATGAAAATTACAGGCCTCTCTCATCTTTTTAAGTTGGAGAACTTGCACAATTGGTGGCTGACTAAATACTTTTTTGCCCCACTGTATATATATATATATATGAGATGAGTAATGTAGGATATGTAAACATTATATAAATGGCATTGTTTAAAGTGCCTAGTGATACATTATTTCATCCAATTACAATTATTAAAGTGGCTAGAGATTTGGGTCGATGGCCGAACGGCATAGGCAAGATACAGTAGATGGTTTAGAGTACAGTTTATACATTTGATATGAGTATGTCGGATACGTAAACATTATATACAAAATTATACATTGTTACATCCAATTCCTATGTTTAAAGTGGCTGGAGATTTAAGTCAGTATGTTGGGTTAGGGTTACAGTAAGGGCTAAGGTTACAGTAAGGGTTAGGGTTACAGTAAGGGCTAGGGTTACAGTATAGGTTAGGGTTAAAGTAAGGGTTAGGGTTACAGTAAGGGTTAGGGTTACAGTATAGGTTAGGGTTACAGTAAGGGTTAGGGTTACAGTAAGGGCTAGGGTTACAGTAAGGGTTAGGGTTACAGTAAGGGTTAGGGTTACATTAAGGGCTAGGGTTACAGTAAGGGTTAGGGTTACAGTAAGGGCTAGGGTTACAGTAAGGGTTAGCGTTACAGTAAGGGCTAGGGTTACAGTAAGGGTTAGGGTTACAGTGTAGATTAGGGTTACAGTAAGGGTTAGCGTTACAGTAAGGGCTAGTGTTACAGTAAGGGTTAGGGTTAGAGTAAGGGTTAGGGTTACAGTAGGGGTTAGGGTTACAGTAAGGGTTAGGGTTACAGTATAGGTTAGGGTTACAGTAAGGGTTAGCGTTACAGTAAGGGCTAGGGTTACAGTAAGGGTTAGGGTTACAGTAGGGGTTAGGGTTACAGTAAGGGTTAGCGTTACAGTAAGGGTTAGGGTTACAGTAAGGGTTAAGGTTACAGTAAGGGTTAGGGTTACAGTACGGGTTAAAGTCACAGTAAGGGTTAGGGTTACAGTAAGGGCTAGGGTTACAGTAAGGTTAGGGTTACAGTAAGGGTTAGGGTTACAGTAAGGGCTAGGGTTACAGTAAGGGTTAGGGTTACATTAAGGGTTAGGGTTACAGTAGGGGTTAAGGTTACAGTAAGGGTTAGGGTTACAGTAAGGGTTAGGGTTACAGTAAGGGTTAGCGTTACAGTATAGGTTAGGGTTACAGTTAGGGTTAGCGTTACAGTAAGGGCTAGGGTTACAGTAAGGGTTAGGGTTACAGTAAGGGTTAGGGTTACAGTAAGGGCTAGGGTTACAGTAAGGGTTAGGGTTACATTAAGGGTTAGGGTTACAGTAAGGGCTAGGGTTACAGTAAGGGCTAAGGTTACAGTAAGGGTTAGGGTTACAGTAAGGGTTAAGGTTACAGTAATTGTTAGGGTTACAGTAAGGGTTAGGGTTACAGTAAGGGTTAGGGTTACAGTAGGGGTTAGGGTTACAGTAAGGGTTAGGGTTACAGTAAGGGTTAGGGTTACAGTATAGGTTAGGGTTACAGTAAGGGTTAGCGTTACAGTAAGGGCTAGGGTTACAGTAAGGGTTAGGGTTACAGTAGGGGTTAGGGTTACAGTAAGGGTTAGCGTTACAGTAAGGGTTAGGGTTACAGTAAGGGTTAAGGTTACAGTAAGGGTTAGGGTTACAGTACGGGTTAAAGTTACAGTAAGGGTTAGTGTTACAGTAAGGGTTAGGGTTACAGTAAGGGTTAGGGTTACAGTAAGGGCTAGGGTTACAGTAAGGGTTAGGGTTACATTAAGGGTTAGGGTTACAGTAAGGGCTAAGGTTACAGTAAGGGTTAGGGTTACAGTAAGGGTTAAGGTTACAGTAAGGGTTAGGGTTACAGTATAGGTTAAGTTTACAGTAAGGGTTAGGGTTACAGTAAGGGCTAGGGTTACAGTAAGGGCTAGGGTTACAGTAAGGGTTAGGGTTACAGTAAGGGCTAGGGTTACAGTAGGGGTTAGGGTTACAGTAAGGGTTAGCGTTACAGTAAGGGTTAGGGTTACAGTAAGGGTTAAGGTTACAGTATAGTTTAGGGTTACAGTAAGGGTTAGGGTTACAGTAAGGGCTAGGGTTACAGTAAGGGCTAGGGTTACAGTAAGGGTTAGGGTTACAGTATAGGTTAGGGTTACAGTAAGGGTTAGGGTTACAGTAAGGGCTAGGGTTACAGTAAGGGCTAGGGTTACAGTAAGGGCTAGGGTTACAGTAAGGGCTAGGGTTACAGTAGGGGTTAGGGTTACAGTAAGGGTTAGCGTTACAGTAAGGGTTAGGGTTACAGTAAGGGTTAGCGTTACAGTAAGGGTTAGGGTTACAGTAAGGGTTAAGGTTACAGTAAGGGTTAGGGTTACAGTACGGGTTAAAGTTACAGTAAGGGTTAGTGTTACAGTAAGGGTTAGGGTTACAGTAAGGTTAGGGTTACAGTAAGGGTTAGGGTTACAGTAAGGGCTAGGGTTACAGTAAGGGTTAGGGTTACATTAAGGGTTAGGGTTATAGTAAGGGCTAGGGTTACAGTAAGGGCTAAGGTTACAGTAAGGGTTAGGGTTACAGTAAGGGTTAAGGTTACAGTAAGGGTTAGGGTTACAGTATAGGTTAAGTTTACAGTAAGGGTTAGGGTTACAGTAAGGGCTAGGGTTACAGTAAGGGCTAGGGTTACAGTAAGGGTTAGGGTTACAGTAAGGGCTAGGGTTACAGTAGGGGTTAGGGTTACAGTAGGGGTTAGGGTTACAGTAAGGGTTAGCGTTACAGTAAGGGTTAGGGTTACAGTAAGGGTTAAGGTTACAGTATAGGTTAGGGTTACAGTAAGGGTTAGGGTTACAGTAAGGGCTAGGGTTACAGTAAGGGCTAGGGTTACAGTAAGGGTTAGGGTTACAGTATAGGTTAGGGTTACAGTAAGGGTTATGGTTACAGTAAGGGTTAGGGTTACAGTAAGGGCTAGGGTTACAGTAAGGGTTAGGGTTACAGTATAGGTTAGGGTTACAGTAAGGGTTAGGGTTACAGTAAGGGCTAGGGTTACAGTAAGGGCTAAGGTTACTGTAAGGGTTAGGGTTACTGTAAGGGTTAGGGTTACAGTAAGGATTAAGTTTAGGGTAGGGGTTAGGGTTAGGGTTACAGTAAGGGTTAGGGTTACAGTACGGATTACGTTTAGGGTAGGGGTTAAGGGTTAGGGATAAGGGTTATAGTAAGGATTTAATTTAGGGTAGGGATAAGGGTTAGGATTAGTGGATAGTTAGTTGAAATGTTGTTGACCATTTTTGAACATCTAAGGAACATCTACAAACCATCTACATGGGACTTTCCAAGTGTTACCTAGGAACGGTGGAAAATTCCACTCTCCTGCATCAGAAACGGACGCATACACACACACACGGACGGGAAGAATAATGAAAGAATGAAGGAGTGTTTTATGCTCTCAACACACTGATTTATACTCCAGTATCTCCTCCCTCCCTCCCCCTCTCCTTCCTCCTCTCCTCCCTCACTCCCTCACTCCCCCTCCTTCCTCCTCTGGTCATCCCTCCCTCCCCCTCTCTTTCCTCTTGTCCTCCCTCCCTCCCTGTCTCCTTCCTCCTCCTCTCCTCCCTCCCCCTCTCCTTCCTCCTCTCCTCCCTCCTCCGGTCATCCCTCCCTCCCCCTCTCCTTCCTCCTGTCCTCCCTCCCTCCCTGTCTCCTTCCTCCTCCTCTCCTCCCTCCCCCTCTCCTTCCTCCTCTCCTCCCTCCTCCGGTCATCCCTCCCTCCCCCTCTCCTTCCTCCTGTCCTCCCTCCCTCCCTGTCTCCTTCCTCCTCCTCTCCTCCCTCCCTTCCTTCCCGTCTCCTTCCTCCTCCTTGGGGCTGTTTTTCTGCAAAGGGACCAGGACGACTGATCCGTGTAAAGGAAAGAATGAATGGGGCCATGTATCGTGAGATTTTGAGTGAAAACCTCCTTCCATCAGCAAGGGCATTGAAGATGAAACGTGGCTGGGTCTTTCAGCATGACAATGATCCCAAACACACCGCCCGGGCAACGAAGGAGTGGCTTCGTAAGAAGCATTTCAAGGTCCTGGAGTGGCCTAGTCAGTCTCCAGATCTCAACCCCATAGAAAATCTTTGGAGGGAGTTGAAAGTCCGTGTTGCCCAGCGACAGCCCCAAAACATCACTGCTCTAGAGGAGATCTGCATGGAGGAATGGGCCAAAATACCAGCAACAGTGTGTGAAAACCTTGTGAAGACTTACAGAAAACGTTTGACCTCTGTCATTGCCAACAAAGGGTATATAACAAAGTATTGAGATAAACTTTTGTTATTGACCAAATACTTATTTTCCACCATAATTTGCAAATAAATAAATAAAAAATCCTACAATGTGATTTTCTGGATTTCTTTTTCTCATTTCGTCTGTCATAGTTGAAGTGTACCTATGATGAAAATTACAGGCCTCTCTCATCTTTTTAAGTTGGAGAACTTGCACAATTGGTGGCTGACTAAATACTTTTTTGCCCCACTGTATATATATATATATATGAGATGAGTAATGTAGGATATGTAAACATTATATAAATGGCATTGTTTAAAGTGCCTAGTGATACATTATTTCATCCAATTACAATTATTAAAGTGGCTAGAGATTTGGGTCGATGGCCGAACGGCATAGGCAAGATACAGAAGATGGTTTAGAGTACAGTTTATACATTTGATATGAGTATGTCGGATACGTAAACATTATATACAAAATGATACATTGTTACATCCAATTCCTATGTTTAAAGTGGCTGGAGATTTAAGTCAGTATGTTGGGTTAGGGTTACAGTAAGGGCTAAGGTTACAGTAAGGGTTAGGGTTACAGTAAGGGCTAGGGTTACAGTATAGGTTAGGGTTAAAGTAAGGGTTAGGGTTACAGTAAGGGTTAGGGTTACAGTATAGGTTAGGGTTACAGTAAGGGTTAGGGTTACAGTAAGGGCTAGGGTTACAGTAAGGGTTAGGGTTACAGTAAGGGTTAGGGTTACAGTAAGGGTTAGGGTTACAGTAAGGGCTAGGGTTACAGTAAGGGTTAGCGTTACAGTAAGGGTTAGGGTTACAGTGTAGATTAGGGTTACAGTAAGGGTTAGCGTTACAGTAAGGGCTAGGGTTACAGTAAGGGTTAGGGTTACAGTAAGGGTTAGGGTTACAGTAGGGGTTAGGGTTACAGTAAGGGTTAGCGTTACAGTAAGGGCTAGGGTTACAGTAAAGGTTAGGGTTACAGTATAGGTTAGGGTTACAGTATAGGTTAGGGTTACAGTAAGGGTTAGGGTTACAGTATAGGTTAGGGTTACAGTAAGGGCTAGGGTTACAGTAAGGGTTAGGGTTACAGTAAGGGTTAGGGTTACAGTAAGGGTTAGGGTTACAGTATAGGTTAGGGTTACAGTAAGGGTTAGCGTTACAGTAAGGGCTAGGGTTACAGTAAGGGTTAGGGTTACAGTAAGGGTTAGGGTTACAGTAAGGGCTAGGGTTACAGTAAGGGTTAGGGTTTCATTAAGGGTTAGGGTTACAGTAAGGGCTAGGGTTACAGTAAGGGCTAAGGTTACAGTAAGGGTTAGGGTTACAGTAAGGGTTAAGGTTACAGTAATTGTTAGGGTTACAGTAAGGGTTAGGGTTACAGTAAGGGTTAGGGTTACAGTAGGGGTTAGGGTTACAGTAAGGGTTAGGGTTACAGTAAGGGTTAGGGTTACAGTAAGGGTTAGCGTTACAGTAAGGGCTAGGGTTACAGTAAGGGTTAGGGTTACAGTAGGGGTTAGGGTTACAGTAAGGGTTAGCGTTACAGTAAGGGTTAGGGTTACAGTAAGGGTTAGGGTTACAGTAAGGGTTAAGGTTACAGTAAGGGTTAGGGTTACAGTACGGGTTAAAGTTACAGTAAGGGTTAGGGTTACAGTAAGGGTTAGGGTTACAGTAAGGGCTAGGGTTACAGTAAGGTTAGGGTTACAGTAAGGGTTAGGGTTACAGTAAGGGCTAGGGTTACAGTAAGGGTTAGGGTTACATTAAGGGTTAGGGTTACAGTAAGGGCTAGGGTTACAGTAAGGGCTAAGGTTACAGTAAGGGTTAGGGTTACAGTAAGGGTTAAGGTTACAGTAAGGGTTAGGGTTACAGTATAGGTTAAGGTTACAGTAAGGGTTAGGGTTACAGTAAGGGTTAGGGTTACAGTAAGGGCTAGGGTTACAGTAAGGGCTAGGGTTACAGTAGGGGTTAGGGTTACAGTAAGGGTTAGCGTTACAGTAAGGGTTAGGCTTACAGTAAGGGTTAAGGTTACAGTAAGGGCTAGGGTTACAGTAAGGGTTAGGGTTACAGTATAGGTTAGGGTTACAGTAAGGGTTAGGGTTACAGTAAGGGCTAGGGTTACAGTAAGGTTAGGGTTACAGTAAGGGTTAGGGTTACAGTAAGGGCTAGGGTTACAGTAAGGGTTAGGGTTACAGTAAGGGCTAGGGTTACAGTAAGGGCTAAGGTTACAGTAAGGGTTAGGGTTACAGTAAGGGTTAAGGTTACAGTAAGGGTTAGGGTTACAGTAAGGGTTAGGGTTACAGTAAGGGCTAGGGTTACAGTAAGGGTTAGGGTTACAGTAAGGGCTAGGGTTACAGTAGGGGTTAGGGTTACAGTAAGGGTTAGCGTTACAGTAAGGGTTAGGCTTACAGTAAGGGTTAAGGTTACAGTAAGGGCTAGGGTTACAGTAAGGGTTAGGGTTACAGTATAGGTTAGGGTTACAGTAAGGGTTAGGGTTACAGTAAGGGCTAGGGTTACAGTAAGGGCTAAGGTTACAGTAAGGGTTAGGGTTATTGTAAGGGTTAGGGTTACAGTAAGGATTAAGTTTAGGGTAGGGGTTAGGGTTAGGGTTACAGTAAGGGTTAGGGTTACAGTAAGGACTACGTTTAGGGTAGGGGTTAAGGGTTAGGGATAAGGGTTATAGTAAGGATTTAATTTAGGGTAGGGATAAGGGTTAGGATTAGTGGATAGTTAGTTGAAATGTTGTTGACCATTTTTGAACATCTAAGGAACATCTACAAACCATCTACATGGGACTTTCCAAGTGTTACCTAGGAACGGTGGAAAATTCCACTCTCCTGCATCAGAAACGGACGCACACACACACACACGGACGGGAAGAATAATGAAAGAATGAAGGAGTGTTTTATGCTCTCAACACACTGATTTATACTCCAGTATCTCCTCCCTCCCTCCCCCTCTCCTTCCTCCTCTCCTCCCTCACTCCCTCACTCCCCCTCCTTCCTCCTCCGGTCATCCCTCCCTCCCCCTCTCTTTCCTCTTGTCCTCCCTCCCTCCCTGTCTCCTTCCTCCTCCTCTCCTCCCTCCCCTCTCCTTCCTCCTCTCTCCCTCCCTCCTCCGGTCATCCCTCCCTCCCCTCTCCTTCCTCCTGTCCTCCCTCCCTCCCTGTCTCCTTCCTCCTCCTCTCCTCCCTCCCTTCCTTCCCGTCTCCTTCCTCCTCCTCTCCTCCCTCCCCTCCCTCCCCCTCTCCTTCCTCCTGCCTCCCTTCCTCCCTCCCTCGATCCATTCTCCCTGCCCCTCCATCATCTTCCTCCTGTCCTCCCTCCCTCCCTGTCTCCTTCCTCCTCCTCTCCTCCCTCCCCCTCTCCTTCCTCTTGTCCTCCCTCCCTCCCTGTCTCCTTCCTCCTCCTCTCCTCCCTCCCCCTCTCCTTCCTCCTGTCCTCCCTCCCTCCCTGTCTCCTTCCTCCTCCTCTCCTCCCTCCCCTCTCCCTCCTGCCTCCCTCCCTCCCTGTCTCCTTCCTCCTCCCTCTCCTCCCTCCCCCTCTCCTTCCTCCTGCCTCCCTCCTCTGGTCATCCCTCCCTCCCCCTCTCCTTCCTCCTGTCCTCCCTCCCTCCCTGTCTCCTTCCTCCTCCTCTCCTCCCTCCCCCTCTCCTTCCTCCTGCCTCCCTCCCTCCCTCGATCCTTCTCCCTGCCCCTCCATCATCTTCCTCTGGCCATCTTCTTCTTTTCAGTTCAACTGTTACCTTCCTTTTCAACTGGTTCTGTATTTAAGGCAACACAAGGAAATATAAAATTTTCTTCCAGCTAACCTCTCCTCTCCTCTCCTCTCTCCTCTGTCTCTGTCTCTTATCTGTCTCTCCTCTTCTTTCCTCTCCTTCCTCTCTGTTTCTACTCAACCTCTTCTATGTCTCTCCTCTACCTCTTCTCTGTCCCTCCTCTGCCTCTCCTCTACTCCCTTTCTCTCCTCTACCTCTCCTCTACCTCTCCTCTACCTCTCCTCTTCTGTCTCTCATCTCCTCTCCTCTGTCTCTCTGTGATCATTCTGCTTCTGTGCTCACTGCTGCAGCATTCTGAAATTGCGGAAACCCATCCCCCAGCAGAGAACCACTACAACACACGTTCAATCCCTCTCCCTTTCCAAGCTTCACTCTGCTTCCCCTTTCTCCCCTCCAACCTCCCTCCCTCCCAGCCTCTATCCGCTCTCCCCCCTCCCTCCATCCGTCCCTTGCTGCTCTCCTCGTTCCGTATGTGAAGGAGAGAATCTTTTCATGTTGGCTGATGGTTTGGGCCCGTAGATGTTGTTAACTCATCTCATCTGGGGACGCTCTAACGGAAAGAGAGAGCGTCCCCAGGTTTGAAATGGTCTATTCGGGACCTGGATCCTCTCGGCATTTACGCTTACTATGTTTCGTCTGCCCCCGAGTCAAGGTTAGTGTGTACACAATGTTACATACTGTATACTGTACATACCCACTCTGGAATGAAACCGTTTTCCCAGCCAATTCCCTGCCTTGTTGATGTTGTTGTTGATGTTGATGATATTGTTGTAATCTCCTCCCTGAACTCCCACCCAATCTCCCATCTCTCCAGTAGTTATGGTAATACGGTGGCGAGGCTGTACCAGACATAGTTTACATTGATGCTGTTGTGTCGTCGCCCTCCAGTAACCATGGCGATGGCGATGACCCCCCCCACCCTTTCCCCCACACCGCTGAGGCAGCTCATCTCCACCAGACAGAGTTTATCTGTAGCGGTGGGTCTCTAGGCTTTTTAACCTCTGTCATCCTCATATAGCCCTCCTGAGTGGGCACCAGAGGAGATGAGAGGAGAGACAGAAGAGAAAGAGGGGGAGAAGAGGAGAGGTAGATTCTAGGTAGGGTTCTACTCTAGGTAGGGTTCTAATCTAGGTAGGGTTCTATTCTAGGTAGGGTTCTAATCTAGGTAGGGTTCTATTCTAGGTAGGGTTCTAATCCAGGTAGGGTTCTATTCTAGGTAGGGTTCTAATCTAGGTAGGGTTCTAGTCTAGGTAGGGTTCTACTCTAGGTAGGGTTCTATCCTAGGTAGGGTTCTAATCTAGGTAGGGTTCTAATCTAGGTAGGGTTCTATTCTAGGTAGGGTTCTATTCTAGGTAGGGTTCTATTCTAGGTAGAGTTATAATCTAGGTAGGGTTCTAATCTAGGTAGGGCTCTAATCTAGGTAGGGTTATAATCTACGTTGGGTTTTAATCTAGGAAGGGCTCTAATCTAGGTAGGGTTCTAATCTAGGTAGGGTTCTAATCTAGGTAGTGTTTTAATCTAGGAAGGGCTCTAATCTAGGTAGGGTTCTAATCTAGGTAGGGTTTTAATCTAGGTAGGGTTCTATTCTAGGTAGGGACCTAATCTAGGTAGGGTTCTAATCGAGGTAGGGTTCTGATCGAGGTAGGGTTCTAATCTAGGTAGGGTTATAATCTAGGTAGGGTTCTAATCTAGGTAGGGCTCTAATCTAGGTAGGGTTATAATCTACATTGGGTTTTAATCTAGGAAGGGCTCTAATCTAGGTAGGGTTCTAATCTAGGTAGGGTTCTAATCTAGGTAGTGTTTTAATCTAGGAAGGGCTCTAATCTAGGTAGGGTTCTAATCTAGGTAGGGTTTTAATCTAGGTAGGGTTCTATTCTAGGTAGGGACCTAATCTAGGTAGGGTTTTAATCTAGGTAGGGTTTTAATCCAGGTAGGGTTCTATTCGAGGTAGGGTTCTAATCGAGGTAGGGTTCTAATCTAGGTAGGGTTCTAATCTAGGTAGGGTTCTAATCTAGGTAGGGTTCTAATCGAGGTAGGGTTCTAATCTAGGTAGGGTTCTAATCGAGGTAGGGTTCTAATCGAGGTAGGGAGGCAGGGTTCTAATCTAGGTAGGGTTCTAATCGAGGTAGGGTTCTAATCGAGGTAGGGTTCTAATCTAGGTAGGGTTCTAATCTAGGTAGGGTTCTAATTGAGGTAGGGTTCTAATCTAGGTAGGGTTCTAATCGAGGTAGGGTTCTAATCTAGGTAGGGTTCTAATCGAGGTAGGGTTCTAATCGAGGTAGGGTTCTAATCTAGGTAGGGTTCTAATCTAGGTAGGGTTCTATTCTAGGTAGGGTTCTAATCTAGGTAGGGTTCTAATTGAGGTAAGGTTTTCAGTAGTTACTTACTTTGACATGTAGAGGTGTAGCTAAAAAATTGTGCAAACATTAAATATAATGTGGGTAAGAATTTTGTTTATTTTTGGCAACAGACCTGCCTCATTCTCCTGTGAAACATTCTCCAGAGTCTGTAATCTGTAATTTGTAGTCTATGAACTTCTTCAACTGCTCCAGCCATGCTTTAACTGCTTCAGCCATGCTCTAACTGTTTCCTCCCTGCTTCAACTGCTTCATCCCTGCTCTAACTGCTTCAGCTCTGCTTCAACTGCTTCAGCCCTGTTTTAACTGTTTCAGCCCTGTTTTAACTGCTTCAGCCCTGTTTTAACTGCTTCATCCGCAACCTGCTTCAGCTAATCAAGGTCCTGAGGACCAGCTAGCCAATACTCTCCAAGAGGATGTTCGACCTGCTTCAACTAATCAAGGTCCTGAGGACCAGCTAGCCAATACTCTCCAAGAGGATGTTCGACCTGCTTCAACTAATCAAGGTCCTGAGGACCAGCTAGCCAATACTCTCCAAGAGGATGTTAGACCTGCTTCAACTAATCAAGGTCCTGAGGACCAGCTAGCCAATACTCTCCAAGAGGATGTTCGACCTGCTTCAACTAATCAAGGTCCTGAGGACCAGCTAGCCAATACTCTCCAAGAGGATGTTCGACCTGCTTCAACTAATCAAGGTCCTGAGGACCAGCTAGCCAGTACTATCCAGGAGGATGGTCGACCAACCCTCTTATCTAATGGTCGTTACTAATGATAATGAACAGACATCTGTCCCTTCAGACTGTAAAACCCCTCGTGTTTCTTGTCTTCCCTCTACAGTGACTGGGTTTCTGCTGTCTGCATAGATTGGCTGGATCTCATTCTGGGTTATATATATATATAGAGGTGAGGCTTCTCAGTCACTTCCTCTCTCTGGGTGATACGATAGGCCCTCCAGTATGTTGTATTCATCCCTTTATTTATTTGAAGCTCTATATAGCCAACGTTTTTGCACTGTTTGTTGTTTAGAGTTTTGGGGAATTTTATGAATATTTAACCAGCTGACTCTCTTCTTCTCTCTCTCTCTCTCTCTCTCTCTCTCTCTCTCTCTCTCTCTCTCTCTCTCTCTCTCTCTCTCTCTCTCTCTCTCTCTCTCTCTCTCTCTCTCTCTCTCTCTCTCTCTCTCTCTCTCTCTCTCTCTCTCTCTCTCTCTCTCTCTCGCTCTTTCTCTCTCTCTCTTTCTTTCTCTCTCTCCCCCTCTTCTCTCTCTCTCTCTCTCTCTCTACATTTTTCAACTCTCCCCTCATTATTTATTATTATTATTTCTTGTTATTATCTTTCCTGTTCTCGTCTGCAACCTTCTCCTCCATGTTCTCCTCTCTCAGTCCTCCCATCATGTCCTCCTATATCTACCTTAATTGGGTAACTAAACAAGCTATGAGAACAACTCCTGCCCTTCGGGTATTATATCACCATGCATATCCTTGTTACGTAATGTCCCTGCATGGAAATGGTCACCTGGCAACAGTAGCCCCGCTGCTGAGTTCTACTCCCTGAGACGGAGGACAAATAAATCTCCTTGAAGTTTCACATCGTAGATAGTCTGCTGTGGTGCTAGACTGAAGAAGGACGGAAGACGGTGACACGTAGAGATATAGGACACCCTGCTGAAAAAAACAACAACAACATATACCGGCATACATTTCAAACTGGTCTATGCTGGTATGTGCTGGCCTGATGCTGGTCAAGCTGGTCTGACCATGCCAGTCATTATCATATTTCCCAGCACGCATTCCAGTTAGAGTTTTATAATTATTTGTTTCAATATTTTTTTGTTTG
This sequence comes from Brachymystax lenok tsinlingensis, assembly GCA_030435695.1. Taxonomy (NCBI): domain Eukaryota; kingdom Metazoa; phylum Chordata; class Actinopteri; order Salmoniformes; family Salmonidae; genus Brachymystax; species Brachymystax lenok. The sequence goes on from CM059803.1 coordinate 41,846,337, forward strand.
TTTAGTTTTTTGCATGTACATTGATGAAGTAATTAATATTATGCTACACAATGATACAGTGCATTTGGAAAGTATTCAGACTCCTTGACTTTTTCCCCATTTTGTTACGTATCAGCCTTATTCTCAAATGGATTAAAGAAAAATGTTCCCTCGTGAATCTACACACAATACCACATGAGGACAAAGTGAAAACAGCTTTTTTCGATTTTTTTTTGCAAATTTATAAAAAATGTCAAACTGATACCTTATTTACATAAGTATACACACCCTTTGGTATGAGACTCAAAATTGAGCTCAGGTGCATCCTGTTTCCATTGATAATCCTTGAGATGTTTCTACAACTTGATTGGAGTCCACCTAAGGTAAATTCAAGTGATTGGACATGATTTGGTAAGGCACACATCTGTCTATATAAAGGTCCTACAGTTGACAGTGCATGTCAGAGCAAAAACCAAGCTACTGTATGAGGTCGAAGGAATTATCTGTAGAGCTCTGAGGCAGGATTGTGTCGAGGCACAGATCTGGAGAAGGGTACTAAAACATTTCTGCAGCATTGAAGGTCCCCAAGAACACAGTGACCTCCATCATTCTTAAATGGAAGAAGATTGGAACCACCAAGACTCTTCCTAGAGCTGGCTGCCCGGCCAAACTGAGCAATCGGGGGAGAAGGGCCTTGGTCAGGGAGGTGACCAAGAACCCTTTGGTCACTCTGGCAGAGCTACAGAGTTCCTCTGTGGAGATGGGAGAACCTTCCAGAAGGATAACCATCTCTGCAGCACTCCACCAATCAGGCTTTGATGGTAGTGGCCAGACGGAAACCACTCCTCAGTAAAAGGCACATGACAGCCCACTTGGAGTGAAGCGTGGTGGTGGCAGCATCATGCTGTGGGGATGTTTTTCAGCGGCAGGGACTGGGACACCAGTCAGGATCGAGGGAAAGATGAACGAAGCAAAGTACAGAAAGATCCTTGATGAAAACCTGCTCCAGAGCGCTCAGGACCTCAGACTGGGGCGAAGCTTCACCTTACAACAGGACAACAACCATAAGCACACAGCCAAGACAACGCAGGAGTGGCTTCGGGACAAGTCTCTGAATGTCCTTGAGTGGCCCAGCCAGAGCCCGGACTTGAATCCGATCGAACATCTCGGGAGAGACCTGAAAATAGCTGTGCAGCGACGCTCCCCATCCAACCTGACAGAGCTTGAGAGGATCTGCAGAGAAGAATCGGAGAAACTCCCCAAATACTGGTGTGCCAAGCTTGTAGCGTCATACCCAAGAAGACTCGAGGCTGTAATCGCTGCCAAAAGTGCTTCAACAAAGTACTGTGTAAAGTGTCTAAATATTTGTGTAAATGTGATATTTAAGTTTGCATGAATTTCTAAACACCTGTTTTTGCTTTGTCATTTGGGGTATTGTGTGTAGATTGATGAGGGGGAAAAAACAATTGAATCCATTTTAGAATAAGGCTGTAATGTAACAAAATGTGGAAAAAGTCAAGGGGTCTGAATACTTTCCAAAGGCACTGTAAATAACTTAAATTTTTCTAAATCAATCCAGTCTGTTACTTAGTATACCCGTTACTGAAATGGTTGTTCCAGTTGAGATGGTTTGGGTGGGTTATTATTATTTTACAAACTCTGGCAGTCTGGCATTCTGAATGCAGATTGTGGCATATCCCCACTCTGGTGGATTCCAGTAGGACTTAAGCATCAAGTTGTACGCCAGCATAATATAACTTGAAAATGGTTACCAGCATATGCTGGTATGCTGTTTACCATCGTCCAAAACACAGTGAAGGCTGGTGATGTTACTTCTGATACCGGAGCTCCAAAGGCGTAGAAATCACGAAGCAGTGTAATTCGAAGCAGTGTGCTGACGCCTGTATCACTTCATCAGAAGCACGTGATCAATGATCGTCCGAAGCTTCGTTTCGTAGAACAACCTCCTGAATGGTTTGGTTTTGGTTTGGTAGAAGACACTGAAGACACGCTACGGGGGGGGACATCATCTATAAAAGCTTGGTTGCTCTAAACTCCTTTTGACCAGCAGGTGCAACTAATGTAAACACTGTGTTGATCAAACGGTCGCGTAATTAACTTATTTTCGACACAATTGGCTGGAAAATCTTAATGCTTCAGGAAGCGAAGGCAGGTCACCAGTGTCCAACAGACAGCAAAGGCACAAGCGAAAACACAGCGAAAGCAAAACTGATGTCTGTTTACCAGTGTCCAAAACACAGTGAAGGCTGGTACTTTTGTACCTGTTTCTTCCAGCATCTTCACAAGGTCCTTTGCTGTTGTTCTGAGATTGATTTGCACTTTTCGCACCAAAGTACGTTAATCTCTAGGAGACAGAACGCGTCTCCTTCCTGAGCGGTCTGACGGCTGCTACGTCCCATGGTGTTTATACTTGCATACTATTGTTTGTACAGATGAACGTGGTACCTTCAGGCATTTGGAAATTGCTCCCAAGGATGAACCAGACTTGTGGAGGTCTACAATTTGTTTTCTGAGATCTTGGCTGATTTCTTTTGATTTGCTCATGATGTCAAGCAAAGAGGCACTGAGTTAGGATTTGAAATACATCCACAGGTACACCTTCTATTGACTCAAATGATGTCAATTAGCCTATCAGAAGCTTGTAAAGCCATGACATAATTTTCTGGAATTTTCCAAGCTGTTTAAAGGCACAGTCAACTTAGTGTATGTAAACTTCTGACCCACTGGAATTGTGATACACTGAATTATAAGTGAAATAATTTGTCTGTAAACAATTGTTGGAAAAATGACTCGTGTCATGCACAAAGTAGATGTCCTAACCGACTTGCCAAAACTATAGTTTGTTAACAAGAAATTTGTGGAGTGGTTGAAAAACGAGTTTTAATGACTCCAACCTAAGTGTACGTAAACTTCCGACTTCAATTGTACCTACAACCACTTCTCAGTGTTTGAGAGTCAGTGTCTTGTAGGCTTGCATGAATCCAATAAGACAAATTATGAAATACTTTTCAAATTTTTAGCCCCATTCATCATGACTGAATATTTCATAGCCTTATTTTTACATTTTATTGCCTTATTGCCTTATCAAGTAGCCTAGCAGTTATAGCGTTGGGCCAGTAACCGAAAGGTCGCTGCTTCGACTACCCGAGCCGACAAGGTGAACAGTCTGTCTGTGTCCTTGAGTGAGCCACTTGATCCTAAATTCTCTGGTGCTATTCGATATGTGACAATAAAAAAAAAACGTTGTTTTTCAAATTTTTTGTATATTCCACCCAATACTTTACGTGAGAGAGGCTAGATGTGAAGAAGATCCTTGTGGTTTTCGTTTTTATAAAACATTCCAATAACGTTATAAAATAGTATACTATACTTTTTACTCTCAGTATATATACTTATTTTTGATAATGTATTTTTTTTAATATATATTCAGATCAAATACAATTTTATTGGTCACATACACATGGTTAGCAGATGTTAATGCGAGTGTAGCGAAATGCTTGTGCTTCTAGTTCCCGACCATGCAGTAGTATCTAACAAGTAATCTAACAATTTCACAACAACTACCTTATACACACAAGAGTAAAGGAATGAATACGAGTATGTACATATAAATATATGGATGAGCTATGGCTGACCGGCATAGGCAAGATGCAGTAGATGGTATAGAGTACAGCATATACATATGAGATGAGTAATGTAGGATATGTAAACATTATTAAAGTGGCGTTATTTAAAGTGACTAGTGATCCATTTATTAAGTACATTTTTTAAAGTGGCCAGAGATTTGAGTCTGTATGGTAGGCAGCAGCCTCTCTATCTTAGTGATGACTGTTTAACAGTCTGATGGCCTTGAGATATTGAGCCTGATACTGAGTCATTTCTAAAATGATGTCATTATGTGCATGTTTGTTAATGTCTTAATCTAGTCCCGTTTACAGTAAATAGGATGTATGGGACATATACTTCATTTATGTTGTGTTGTCTGTTCTGTAACATTCTGCAACACATGAGTCAAACGTTTCTGACCTCGGGAAAACAATAGACAGAGAAATCACGTTTTCACATAGAATTTTATTACTGTGATAAAATATAGTGTGCCAGATATGCATTTTTTTTGTACAAGATTTTTAACAGCACAAATTGGCAAAGCCACAACAACAATCAGAAACACTGTTAATCTCCACAAACATAGTAAGTCATGAGAAAGACTAAGAGAGGGGAAGGCTGGGGGTGGGGGTTGTAAGTTTCACATCCAGAACACAGTGTCTTTTTCATGGGCTGTACTGTACCTTAAAGCCACTGGCAAAGCAGAGGTGTGGGAGAATGGCAGAATAACCATTGTATAAGAATGACTATCCAAAGCAAGATACAGCAGCAAAGCTAGGATATGTTAAGGATGCTGTAGCCATGGTAGCGAGCCAAGATGAGGCAGCACAATCAGGATGCTGTAGCCATGGTGGCGAGCCAAGATGAGGGAAAGCACAATCAGGATGCGTTAGCGATAACATATATCCATTACTATCGTTCTGCAGACTTAAGAGTGAACCCTTCCTATAGATCCCAGAGAAATTCACAGAGAGAGAGAGAGAGAGAGTCATCTCATTGCAACCATACTTCAACGACAAGTGGTGAGTGTACCATTGTCTTAATGATTGACAGGCAATGATGTGATCAAGGTATTTCAAGGTGTTTGGTCATGCATGATCCCATGTGATTACCTCTTCCGGTCTGTGACGTTACCATAGAGATGGATATTACAACACAGGGACCTGTCTGTAATGTTACCATAGAGATGGATATTACAACACAGGGACCTGTCTGTAATGTTACCATAGAGATGGATATTACAACACAGGGACCTGTCTGTAATGTTACCATAGAGATGGATATTATAACACAGGGACCTGTCTGTAATGTTACCATAGAGATGGATATTATAACACAGGGACCTGTCTGTAATGTTACCATAGAGATGGATATTATAACACAGGGACCTGTCTGTAATGTTACCATAGAGATGGATATTACAACACAGGGACCTGTCTGTAATGTTACCTATATGTAATTCTATGGCTACTACTGAGTTTAAGACTTATTAACTTAACGTTGCTGTATCTCTACATACAAGTTGACATTGAAGAGCAGCTATTTCTCGTTCTGTTTTTAAAGAGAGACAGAAACGACTGACGGTGTGGTCGTTTTCATCCCCTCACCTCTGAAAGTCTTTTTGTATTGTACGCTTGATGAACCCTGGGGCTTGGTGGGACTGATGTTGGATAGGACCTTGACGACCAGGTATCTAGAGGATAAATCGGAAAAAGGAGCCTAACATCTGCAGCTCAACACTTCAATTAAAAGACACGTTTTGAATTAAATCACAACGTTTATTGCCCGGAGCGCCAGTCCGTTTCTGATCTCTTGTCAACTCCTTATAGAGTTGTTATGCCAAACAGGCTTAAAAAAAACACACAAACAGATATAGATCCGTTGTCCAACAGGTCTTCAACGGATCTCTGTGAAAAATCTCCCATGGTTTTTGACTCTGATCGGGGGTCTGGAAGGAGATCAATAACGAAGCTCTTAGCTGAGTACTGCTGGACTTTGAGGAACACATTGGTGATTTACTGTGTGTGTGTGTGTGTGTGTGTGTGTGTGTCTGTGTCTGTGTGTGTGTGTGTGTCTGTGTGTCTGTGTGTCTGTGTGTGTCTGTGTGTGTGTCTGTGTGTGTGTCTGTGTGCGTCTGTGTGTGTGTCTGTGTGTGTGTCTGTGTGTGTGTCTGTGTGTGTGTGTGTGTGTGTGTCTGTGTGTGTGTCTGTGTGTGTGTCTGTGTGTGTCTGTGTGTGTGTGTGGATATTTTCACTGCAAATGATATTAGCGCTACTGAGCTGCATCGTTTCTCATTAGAGGATCTGTGTAAATGTGAGAGTTCTGCTATAAACCTTCACATTTCACACAGTAACGCATCGCTGTGACTAATTCCGGTCACAGTAGAAACGTGGCCATGTTCGATGCCTAGTGTTATGGTATTCCATGAATACAACAGGGAAAGATGACGTTGTGTTGTCTAGCTATTCTTCACTTTCCAAACGACTCAAGTCAAATAATGATATCGGAACACTTTGATTGAAGCTATATTTTTATACACGGTTTATAAGCATTAGGTTATCTCTCTCTCTCTCTCTCTGTCTCTCTCTCTCTCTGTCTCTCTGTCTCTCTGTCTCTCTCTGTCTCTCTCTGTCTCTCTGTCTCCCCATCTCTGTCTCTCCATCTGTCTCCCTCTCCAACTCTCCCTCTCTACTGTGGCAGGTAGTGTAGGATGTGTTGGACCATCAGCTCGGGGTCATAGGATATGGGGTCGTAGTTCAGGGCTCGTCTCCTGCGGCTGGGTTTCCCACCAGGCTGGGGCTGCAGTTCGGTGTCAATCCTCTTCATTCTCTGAAGCTCCGCCATGTGGTCAGGGGTCCTGTGGCCTTCCCTCTCTCCACCCGGCACTCCAGGCCCCTCTACCACCACCCCTTCCATGTCCCCAAGCCTCTTGACCCTCAGCAGCCCCACAGAGTGCTCCCGGTTTAAGGAGGGGGAAGGAGGGGATTCGAGGGAGCGCCGGGACCTGTGGAGAACTGGGCTGGAGGAAGCCCCGATCCTCCCACCACCTCCAGACACAGATACCAGGTCTCTCCTCGCCCTGGGGCCTGATGAACCCTGGGGCTTGGTGGGACTGATGTTGGATAGGACCTTGGCGACCAGGTATCTAGAGCAGGGAGCGAGAAGAACACGTGAATAACGGCTACATTTTACAACGGAAACATCATACCCTGCTAGCTACTGAATATACAGTAGCTAACAGTGTATAATGTTTCCGTTGTAAAATTAAAAAAATCTTCACTCTCTGCCCCCCATCTCTCTCCATTCACTCTCAGTCCTCTCTCTCCTTACCTCAGAGCCTCCTCGTCTCGGTCCTGGCTGCCTGTTTCCAGCCTGTTGTTTGCAGGCCTGTTGATGGTGGCTGGTAGACCTGGTAACCCAGCCTGCTGCTGCAGCCTCTCCTGCCTGTATCTGTTGAGCAGGGCCTGGGTGAGCTGGGGGTCCAGTAGGCCCTGCCATGGAGCTGCAGCCTGGGGCTTTCCCATTCTCATCCCCTGCTCTGTCTCATCGTAGTCTGGGGGATAAGGCGCCTGGAACTCCCCTGGCCCCTGGAACTCCCCACCGTCCTCCTCTCCGGCCCCCTGGACATTGGCTTCACTGAGGAGGCGGAGCAAACCAGCCAAGTATGCTGTTTCCTGCTCCCGCCTCTGGTCGTTCTCCACCAATTGCTGCAGAGCCTGTCCTAAGCCCTGCCCCCTCCACTCCTCCGGTTGATAGAGCAGCTTGTTGTCCCCCCGCCGGGTCAAGAAGTCAGCCGACTCACCAGGATATGACATCATCCCGGCCTCGTACGGCAGCGAATCGCGGAGGTCTCTGCGGAGACGCCTAACCCCGCCTCCTGTGGCGTCCAGACCTCGTCCCTCCACGCCACGGGCAGCAGACAATGACTGATAGAGTAAGAGAGAGAGAGAGAGACAAGGCAAGAAGGGCCTTCTATGCCATCAAAAGGAACATAATATTCGACAGGATCTGGCAAAAAATACTTGAATCAGTTAAAGAACTCATTGCCCTTTATGGTTGTGAGGTCTGGTCCTGGGGCTCTGTTCACCAACACAAACAGACCCCAACAGAGGCCCATGACAGCAACAAAATCAGACTCAACCAAATCATGAGAAAACAAAAAGATTGACACATTGGAAAGAATGAACAAAAAAAAAACTAAGCAAACTAGAATGCTATTTGGCCCTAAACAGAGAGTACACAGTGGCAGAATACCTGACCACTGCGACTGACCCAAACTTAAGGAAAGCTTTGACTATGTACAGACTCAGTGAGCATAGCCTTGCTATTGAGAAAGGCCGCCGTAGGCAGACCTGGCTCTCAAGAGAAGACAGGCTAAGTGCACACTGCCCACAAAATGAGGTGGAAACTGAGCTGCACTTCCTGACCTCCTGCAAAATGTATGACCACATTAGAGACACATATTTCCCTCAGGTTACACAGACCCACAAAGAATTCCAAAACAATTTTGATAAACTCACATATCTACTGGGTGAAATACCACAGTGTGCCAATATCACAGCAGCAAGATGTGTGACCTGTTGCCACAAGAAAAGGGAAACCAGTGAAGAACAAACACCATTGTAAATACTACCCATATTTATGTTGATTTATTTTACCTTTTTTTTTTACAGTAACTATTTGCACATAACATGACATTTTAAATGTCTCTATTCCGTTGGAACCTTTGTGAGTGTAACGTTTACTGTTCGCTTTGATTGTTCATCAAACTTCTGTTTACTTTCTATTTCACTTTCAAGAACCCTTTTTTTTGGGGGGTTCCATGTAGAACTCTTTAGGATTTCATGTGGAACACTTTCCACAGAGGGTTCTACGTGGAACCCCAAAAATGGTTATCCTATGGGGACAGCTTTTTTTTCTAAGAATGTATGTATTTGTGGATGTCCATCATCCATTTCGTACAATTTCGTTACGAATTGCACTTTGTACAATAAGTTGCGAATTTTCTAAATGTAAACATGTTACGAATTTGCAAAACGTATGATATGTTACGAATTCCAATTTGTTCTGGCTAACGTTAGCTAGGTGGCTAACGCTAATGCTAATATTTGCTAAACGTAATCATGCACGTTGACAATACGACAGTGACGTATAGCAGTGCCCAGTAGCTTTTAATTTAGCCTATGTTTAACCAGGAACGACCCTTGAGGTTAGAAACCCTTTGAGAGGGCAACCTGCGTGTGGGTGAAGAGCTCTCAGTTTAATTACAGACTTTAAACTAGTTTTTCCATCGCTCCTCTCAACTACCCCTCCCCTCCTCCCCTCCCCTCCTCTCTACCTGACATCTGTGCTGGTTCACCTCTCCTCCTCTCCTCTCCTCTCCTCTCCTCTCATTGCCTGTCCTCCTCTTCTCTCCTCTCATTGCCTGTCCTCCTCTCCTCTCCTCTCCTCTCCTCTCATTGCCTGTCCTCCTCTCCTCTCCTCTCATTGCCTGTCCTCCTCTCCTGTCATTGCCTGTCATCCTCTCCTCTCCTCTCCACCTGTACAATCCTCACTTCTCCCACACACATCTTTTCATTTGTAGAGTGAGTCAAAGGAGTGTGGGTCAGTGCTGCTCAACAACAAGTGTGCCCTTATTCACACACACACACACACACACACACACACACACACACACACACACACACACACACACACACACACACACACACACACACACACACACACTAATTCAAATGGGTTGGGTTGAATGCGGAAGACACCTTTTGCTTGAATGCATTCAGTTGTGCAACTGAATAAGTCTCCCCTTTCTCGTTCCCTAAGTGATGCGGTTGAACACCCGCCCACACAGTGTTTGCACTCCTCTCCATAGAGCTTTTACCCTGCAGTGACGTGCCTCTCCATAGAGCTTCTACCCTGCAGTGACGTTCCTCTCCATAGAGATACTACCCTGCAGTGACGTTCCTCTCCATAGAGATTCTACCCTGCAGTGACGTTCCTCTCCATAAAGATTCCACCCTGCAGTGACGTTCCTCTCCATAGAGCTTTTACCCTGCAGTGACGTTCCTCTCCATAAAGATTCTACCCTGCAGTGACGTTCCTCTCCATAAAGATTCCACCCTGCAGTGACGTTCCTCTCCATAAAGATTCTACCTTGCAGTGACGTTCCTCTCCATAGAGATTCTACCATGCAGTGACGTTCCTCTCCATAAAGATTCTACCCTGCAGTGACGTTCCTCTCCATAGAGATTCTACCCTGCAGTGACGTTCCTCTCCATAAAGATTCCACCCTGCAGTGACGTTCCTCTCCATAAAGATTCCACCCTGCAGTGACGTTCCTCTCCATAAAGATTCCACCCTGCAGTGACGTTCCTCTCCATAAAGATTCCACCCTGCAGTGACGTTCCTCTCCATAAAGATTCTACCTTGCAGTGACGTTCCTCTCCATAGAGATTCCACCCTGCAGTGACGTTCCTTTCCATAGAGATTCTACCTTGCAGTGACGTTCCTCTCCATAGAGATTCCACCCTGCAGTGACGTTCCTCTCCATAGAGATTCTACCTTGCAGTGACGTTCCTCTCCATAGAGATTCTACCCTGCAGTGACGTTCCTCTCCATAGAGATTCTACCTTGCAGTGACGTTCCTCTCCATAGAGCTTCTACCTTTCAGAGACGTTCCTCTCCATAGAGTTTCTACCCTTCAGAGACGTTCCTCTCCATAGAGCTTCTACCTTGCAGAGACACAAGCTTTAACATCACAGCAACAGATAAACAACCAGTCAACAGAACTGATCTGACTGCAGGGTTTAACGTCGTCAATAAACTTCCACTCTGTGGATATGACTAGATCAATTATCTGATATGTACAAACTGATATGAGTCTGATAATCATTAGAGTTTAATGATAATATACAGTTGAAGTCGAACGTTTACATACACCTTAGCCAAATACATTTACATTTTTCACAATTCCTGACATTTAATTCTACAAAACAATTCCCTGTCTTAGGTCAGTTAGGATCACCACTTTATTTTAAGAATGTGAAATGTCAGAATAATAGTAGAGAGAATAATTTATTTAATATTTTATTTATTTCATCACATTCCCAGTGGTTCAGAAGTTTACATACACTCAATTAGTATTTGGTAGCATTGCCTTTAAATTGTTTAACTTGGGTCAAACGTTTCAGGTAGCTTTCCATAAGCTTCCCGCAATAAGTTGGGTGAATTTTGGCCCATTCCTCCTGACAGAGCTGGTGTAACTGAGTCAGGTTTGTAGGCCTCCTGGCTCACACAAGCTATCAGTTCTGCCAACAAATGTTCTATAGGATTGAGGTCAGGGCTTTGTGATGGCCACTCCAATACCTTGACTTTGTTGTCCTTAAGCCATTTTGCCACAACTGGAATTATGCTTGGGGTCAGTGTCCATTTGGAAGACCCATTAGGGTCTAACCCAAGGGGAGGCTGGATCTGAGTCTAACCGTAACCCCAGGGGAGGCTGGATCTGAGTCTAACCCTAGGGGAGACTGGATCAGGGTCTATCCCTAACCCCAGGGGAGACTGGATTAGGGTCTAACCCCAGGGGAGGCTGGATCAGAGTCTAACCCCAGGGGAGGCTGGATCAGAGTCTAACCCCAGGGGAGGCTGGATCAGAGTCTAACCCTAACCCCAGGGGAGGCTGGATCAGAGTTTAACCCTAACTACAGGGGAGGCTGGTTAAGGGTCTAACTCTAACCCCAGGGGAGGCTGGATCTGAGTCTAACCCTAACCCCAGGGGAGGCTGGATCTGAGTCTAACCCTAACCCCAGGGGAGGCTGGATCAGAGTCTAACCCTAACTACAGGGGAGGCTGGTTAAGGGTCTAACCCTAACCCCAGGGGAGGCAGGATCTGAGTCTAACCCCAGGGGGAGGCTGGATCAGGGTCTCAGAAGTTCCCACCTCCCCAACCTCTATATCTCATCCTCTCCTCTTTTCCTAAGAAGTTCCCTACCTCTATCTATCATCCTCTCCTCTCTTCCTAAGAAGTCCCCACCTCCCCTACCTTTATCTATCATCCTCTCCTCTCTTCCTAAGAAGTCCCCACCTCCCCTACCTCTATCTATCATCCTCTCCTCTCTTCCTAAGAAGTCCCCACCTCCCCTACCTCTATCTATCATCCTCACCTCTCTTCCTTAGGAGAAACTGCCAGCCAGGACTGTTTTAATGACTCAGAATCTGCTGACTACAGCACTAGGGCTCCAGCCAAAGCGTTCTCCTGTGATTGATAAGACATTACCTATCGCCCTAGCAGCCTTGATCTCGAACAGAATGTTCTTCTGTAGACAAACAATCACTGTATTTCTTCTTAAAAGTGTTTGAAATGCTGGCAGGTGGTATGATCTATGTCAGGGATGTCGGACAGACAGGTGGCTACACTAGTATAGATTTTAATTGAATTATTTATTAGTACAGATTTGTTATGATTGAGGTGAGTCATCCCAATAAAATGTAAAGCACACTTTTGAGACCTGATGTAATGTGCTGTATGTGTAAATAACATCCGTTATGCTACCCAGTGATTATGGATTCAACGACCAAGGACCTGTTTTATAGGTAGTTCAGTGACTCCGAGGAGATTTGATTGGCTAGCTAGGTGGTTAATAGCGAGGAAAGGTTTGATGTGGTTGGTTGGCTGGGTGAAGAGGTGATTTCATTGGTTGGCTGGGAGAAGACGTGGTTTGATTGCCTAGCTAGGTGGTTAAGGTCTGACCAGATTGGTTAAGTGTGTTTCATCCAGCCAGGGCCCTGGGGTCTGTATGTACTGAATGAGTCAGATAGTGTTGCCATATATATAGCTGTGACAGCGTTAGTGTGACTCACAGCGTTAGTGTGACTCACAGTGCTGCATTGTGAGGTCTGAGTCTGTCTGTGATGGCACTGAAGTGGATAGCGACCAATTCTGTTATTTTGTGTTTTTTTTTTTTTTTAAGGCAAAGGGTGGCTACTTTGAAGAATCTCAAAAATAAAACATATTATCGATTTGTTTAACACTTTTTTGGTTACTACATGATTCCATATGTGTTATTTCATAGTTTTGATGGCTTCACTATTATTCTACAATGTAGAAAATAGTCAAAATAAAAAAAAATACCTTGAATGAGTAGGTGAGTCCAAACTTTTTACTTGTACTGTATATCTCGTGGGTTTCTCTATGCATTGTCTAGACCAGCTGGCAGCCTCGGGTAAGCTTAAGGGGGGGAGGGGTGTTCTCGTTTTTTTTAACAGAAGCTGGTGCACGATCTCTAATGTTAAGGAAGTCTCACAGTTTTTGCTCGCCTGAGTTAGAATACTTCATGATAAGATGCAGTAATTAATTACTAATTACCAATATTTATTTTTTTGTTGCTTTCTATTTCCCTCTAGAAACCGATGCCGGCACTAAGACCGGTACTCAGCGAGCTGCATAGGTCCATAAGCAAACAGGAAAATGCACATCCAGAGGCGACGCTACCCGTGGCCGGTGATTTTAATGCAGGGAAACTGAAATCCGTAATAACATCATTTTTACCTTTACTCCAAAACCAGAAACACGTACAAGGCTCTCCCTCGCCCTCCATTTGGCAAATCTGACCATACCTCTATCCTTCCTGCTTACATGCAAAAAAACTCAAACAGGAAGTACCAGTGACGCGCTCAATATGGAAGTGGTCCGTTGAAGCGGATGCAACAGGACCGTTTCTCTAGCACTGACTGGAATATGTTCTGGGATTTATCCAATAACATTGATGAGTTTACCACATCAGTCACCGGCTTCATTAGTAAGTGCATCGACGACGTCATCCCCACAGTAACCGTACAACCACACTGAGGTAAAGGCTAGAGCTGCCGCTTTCAAGGAGAGGGACACTAATCCAGACGCTTATAAGAAATCCCGCTAAGACATCCGATGAGCCATACTATTCAATGGCTCATCGGATGTTTGTAGTTACAATAGAATACATTTTTTGTGCGTAACACATTTTCTTTAATTTGTTTGAATATCAGTTTGATTACAGGACTGAGATCGAATCGTACTACACCGGCTCTGACGCTTGTCGGATGTGATATCACAGATTACAAAGGGAAACCCAGCCGCAAGATGTCCAGTGACGCAAGCCTACCAGAAAAGTTGAATGCCTTCTTTGCTCGCTTCAAGGCAAACAGCACTGAACCATGAGGACACCAGCTGTTCAGGACGACTGTGTGATCTCGCTCTCTGTAGCTGTGAGTAACACCTTTAAAAAGTTTACCATTCACAAGGCCGTGGGGCCAGATGGATTACCAGGAACCGGCGCCGACAGAGATGGCAGCCTCGCTTCACGTTCTCAGGAAACTATGCAGTATTTCGTTTTTTTATGTATTACTTCTTACATTGTTACCCCGGGAAATATTACGTTTTATTACATACAACCGGGAGGAACTATTGGATATAAGAGCAACGTCAACTTACCAACATTACGACCAGGAATACGACTTTCCCAAAGAGGATTCTCTGTTTGTTACCCCAACCAGGACAATAGACTGGATCCCAGCCGGCGACTCAAAACAACGGCGGCGCCGGAGAAGAGAAGCAACGCCCGGTCTTTTGGTCAAGTTACGTCGGCAGGGGGCATCGTGCACCTCTCCCGAGTATTTTAATCGCCAATGTACAGTCTCTTGACAACAAAGTAGACGAAATCCGATCAAGGGTTGCCTTTCAGAGAGACATCCGAGACTGCAACGTTCTTTGCTTCACGGAAACATGGCTCACTCAGGACACGTTATCTGAGTCGGTACAGCCACCTGGTTTCTCCACGCATCGCGCCGACAGAAACAAACATCTATCTGGTAAGAGGAAGGGTGGGGGTGTGTGTCTTATGATTAACGAGACGCGGTGTGATCATAACATGATTTGCTTACCGTCCCAATAGGTCCACAGACGACGCAATCGCAATCACACTGCATACTGCCCTAACCCATCTGGACAAGAGGAATACTTATGTAAGAATGCTGTTCATCAACTACAGCTCAGCATTTAACATCATAGTTCCCTCCAAGCTCGTCATTAAGCTCGAGACCCTGGGTCTCGACCCAGCCCTGTGCAACTGGGTCCTGGACTTCCTGACGGGCCGGCCCCAGGTGGTGAGGGTAGGAAACAACATCTCCACCCCGCTGATCCTCAACACTGGGGCCCCACAAGGGTGCGTTCTTAGCCCTCTCCTGTACTCCCTGTTTACCCATGACTGCGTGGCAAAGCACACATCCAACTCAATCATCAAGTTTGCTGACGACACTACAGTGGTAGGCTTGATTACCAACAACGGCGAGGCGGCCTACAGGGAGGAGGTGAGGGCCCTCGGAGTGTGGTGTCAGGAAAATAACCTCTCACTCAATGTCAACAAAACAAAGGAGATGATCGTGGACTTCAGGAAACAGGAGAGGGAGCACCCCCCTATCCACATCGACGGGACAGTAGTGGAGAAGGTGGAAAGTTTTAAGTTCCTCGGCGTACACATCACGGACAAACTGAATTGGTCCACCCACACAGACAGCGTGGTGAAGAAGGCGCATAGCGCTTCTTCAACCTCAGGAGGCTGAAGAAATTCGGCTTGTCACCAAAATCACTCACAAACTTCTACAGATGCACAATCGAGAGCATCCTGTCGGGCTGTATCACAGCCTGGTACGGCAACTGCTCCGCCCACAACCGTAAGGCTCTCCAGAGGGTAGTGAGGACTGCACAACGCATCACCGGGGGTAAACTACCTGACCTTCAGGACACCTACACCACCCGATGTCACAGGAAGGCCAAAAAGATCATCATGGACAACACCCACCCGAGCCACTGCCTGTTCACCCCGCTATCATCCAGAAGGCGAGGTCAGTACAGGTGCATCAAAGCTGGGACCGAGAGACTGAAAAACAGCTTCTACCTCAAGGCCATCAGACTGTTAAACAGCCATCACTAACATTGAGTGACTGCTGCCAACATACTGACTTAAATCTCTAGCCACTTTAAACATAGGAATTGGATGTAACAATGTATCCTTTTGTATATAATGTTTACGTATCCGACATACTCATATCAAATGTATACACTGTGCTCTAAACCATCTACTGAATCTTGCCTATGCCGTTCGGCCATCGACCCAAATCTCTAGCCACTTTAATAATTATAATTGGATGAAATAATGTATCACTAGCCACTTTAAACAATGCCATTTATATAATGTTTACATATCCTACATTACTCATCTCATATACATATGTGTATATACTGTACTCCATACCATCTACTGCATCTTGCCTATGCCGGTCAGCCATCGCTCATCCATATATGTATATGTACATACTCGTATTCATTCCTTTACTCTTGTGTGTATAAGGTAGTTGTTGTGAAATTGTTAGATTACTTGTTAGATACTACTGCATGGTCGGAACTAGAAGCACAAGCATTTCGCTACACTCGCATTAACATCTGCTAACCATGTGTATGTGACAAATAAAATTTGATTTGATTTGATCAGCTGGTAAGTGTCTTCACTGACAGTTGCAACCTCTCCCTAACCCTGTCTGTAATACCTAGGAGTCCAACATAGTCCCTGTTCCCATGAACGCCAAGGTAACCTGTCTAAATGACAATCGCCCTGTATCATTCACATCTGTAGCCATGAAATGCTTTAAAAGGCTTGTTATGGTTTACAACAACATCATACCCCCCCAAAAAAACACTCCAAATCGCATACCGCCCCAACTGATCTACAGATGACGTATGTGAGAATGCTGTTCATAGACTACAACTCAGCGTTCAACACCATTGTCCCCTCCAAGCTCATCACTGAGCTCAGGACCCTGGGACTGAACACCTCCCTCTTTGTGCTCAGTCCCCTCCTGTACTTCCTGTTTACTCACGACCGTGTGGCCGCGCACGACTCCAACACCATCATTAAGTTTTCTGACAACACGACGGTGGTAGGCCAAGACATCACTGGGGCCAAGATCCCTGCCATTAAGGACCACTATAGCAGGCATCAGAGGAAGGCCTTAACATTTTTTCCAATATTCCAGCCATCCAAGTCATTGACTGTTCTCTCTGCTACTGCCTGGCAAGCGGTATCGATTCACTAAAACTGGAACCAAGAGGACCCTAAACAGCTTCAACCCCCAAGCCATAAGACTGCTAAAAGGTTAGCCAAATAGTTACCCGGGCTACTGTATTTTAATTGAACCCCCCTTTGTACCAAGTCTTTTGACTCATTACATAGGCTGCTGTTACTGTTTATTATCTATCCTGTTGACTAGTCACTCTACCCCTACCTATATTTACATATCTACATCAATTACCTCGTATTCTGATGACCCTTCATACCGCATCCGGTCCAAGATCTGTTTGTGGTGTATATCCAACTCCTTTTGTCGTTGTTATGCAAAACACAATTAGCAAGATTTTGATATGACAGTAGAGAGAGTGGGCTGAGATGGTCTTTGAGACCAAAACACTTCCCTTCTGATGGCTTTTCAGACTGGAACACTTCCCTTCTGACGGTGCTTCAGACTGGAACACTTCCCTTCTGACGGTCCTTCAGACTGGAACACTTCCCTTCTGATGGTCCTTCAGACTGGAACAGTTCCCTTCTGACGGTCCTTCGGACTGGAACAGTTCCCTTCTGACGGTCCTTCGGACTGGAACAGTTCCCTCCTGACGGTCCTTCGGACTGGAACAGTTCCCTCCTGACGGTCCTTCGGACTGGAACAGTTCCCTCCTGACGGTCCTTCGGACTGGAACAGTTCCCTCCTGATGGTCCTTCGGACTGGAACAGTTCCCTCCTGACGGTCCTTCGGACTGGAACAGTTCCCTTCTGACGGTCCTTCGGACTGGAACAGTTCCCGTCTGGCGGTCGCCGGACTGGAACAGTTCCCGTCTGATGGTCCTTCGGACTGGAACAGTTCCCGTCTGACGGTCCTTCGGACTGGAACAGTTCCCTCCTGACGGTCCTTCGGACTGGAACAGTTCCCTTCTGATGGTCCTTCAGACTGGAACAGTTCCCTTCTGACGGTCCATCAGACTGGATGTCTTAACAGACTTGTCTCATTATAGTCCTAATACTGACTTGTCTCATTATAGTCCTAATACTGACTTGTCTCATTACAGTCCTAATACTGACTTGTCTCATTACAGTCCTAATACTGACTTGTCTCTAGTCATTGTAGCCTTTTGTGTCTTTATAAGCTGTATTATGTGTTTTTAGTTATTATTATAATTATAACTTCTACATCATGCTGACTCACGCTATAGAAACATTCTGCACTACGGGCTGTTCTGGCTACATCTTATACAGCAATACTTCCCTTCCGATAGCATCTCCTTCATATTACACCCTCCTTCAAAATGTCCCTATCTACTAGCCAATAAATCTCTTGGGTGACTCAAATTCATGAAAAATTCCCGACTTGTCTTTTCTCCACTTAACATTTTATTGAATGACATCGACACATCTTTGAATGGAACATGATCGTCTAACATGAACAGTTTCACTGCTGTGCCAAAAAATGTAGAAGCTGTCATTAATATCGGCAGACTAGAGAGAGAGAGAGAGAGAGTGTGTGTGTGTGTGTGTTGTATTTTATTTTGAGGACAAAGCCTGCGCCCTCAGAAGCCTGTTGCCATAGCAGCTATCTCCTCTTCCCAGCAGCAGTAGGTTCTGCTAATAAGATTGTTGCTGAAACCAGCTATTGATTCTATTGAACCACGTATTAC
The DNA here is from genome assembly GCA_030435695.1 of Brachymystax lenok tsinlingensis. NCBI lineage: Eukaryota > Metazoa > Chordata > Actinopteri > Salmoniformes > Salmonidae > Brachymystax > Brachymystax lenok. The sequence continues at coordinate 41,864,698 of CM059803.1, forward strand.
CAAGCTGAGGTAGCATAGCTAACGCTATCTAGATAGCTAGATAGCTAGATAGCTAGCGAACTATATTTGTTTAAGTAACGGATTCAAATGATACGCTGCCATAGTCATCGGCATCTGGGAAGCAGTTGTTTGGGGTTTTAACTGCCTTGCTCAAGAGAAGAACTGCAGATTTCTCCACCTTTCGGGCTCTGGGATTATAACTAGCGACCTTTCGGCTACTGGCCCAACGTTCTTAACCGCCAGGCTACCTGCCGCAGATGACGTGGTCTAGAATGTACATGATGATGTAAATGATGGGAGATGGTCTTCTAGAATGTACATGATGATGTAGATGATGGGAGATGGTCTTCTAGAATGTACATTATGATGTAGATGATGGGAGATGGTATTCTAGAATCTACATGATGATGTAGATGATGGGAGATGGTCTTCTAGAATCTACATGATGATGTAGATGATGGGAGATGGTTTTCTAGAATGTACATGATGATGTAGATGATGGGAGATGGTCTTCTGGAATCTACATAATGATGTAGATGATGGGGGATGGTCTTCTAGAATCTACCTGATGATGTAGTTGATGGGAGATGGTCTTCTAGAATCTACATGATGATGTAGATGATGGGAGATGGTATTCTAGAATCTACATGATGATGTAGATGATGGGAGATGGTATTCTAGAATCTACATGATGATGTAGTTGATGGGAGATGGTCTTCTAGAATGTACATGATGATGTAGATGATGGGAGATGGTCTTCTGGATTCTAGATGATGATGTAGTTGATGGGAGATGGTCTTCTAGAATGTACATAATGATGTAGTTGATTGGAGATGGTCTTCTAGATTCTAGATGATGATGTAGTTAACGGGCGTGCAAGACCCTCAATAAGGCAATGTAATTTCAATAACCTGAAAAGCCAGGAGCCTAACTAGCAGTCATAACTGAATGATGCATGTTTACGATGCAAGCCAACTCGGATTCATGCCACTTGGAAAACATGAATAGTTTTCCAATTTGTGCGCCTCTCATCCCCATACAGTGTTTACCCCTTGCGCATAAAGTTAGGGCCATACATGTCCAGTAAAACCTCGTGCAGCCAAGCGCCTGGACGCGTTTATGTTGTTTATAATTGTGCACGTCACTCACTGGAGGCAGAAACGAAAGGCATCCACATTTACTGTGCATCATTTCCAAGAGGCTTCGGTGTTAACAGGTGCAATGACGCGCTCTCATCCTTGCGTAAGGCAGGTGAACATCTTGTGTGATGAACGTCTTGCGTGACGTTGCCAACCAGGCACAGATAGATGGTTTAAAGCATTTTCTGGCTCTATGTTCATAACAATAAATACGATTTTTTTTGGGCGATGACAATACGTTCACCTAGAAGTTATATAATTGCCAGTAATAATCACAATTTTAAGCATTTTCATTAACTGAATATAACTGATATAATTACATTTAGGCTGCAATATGTTATTAGTCAAGTGGGTCTGTAATGGTAGCCTAGATAAGGAGAAGAGCGAACCAATCAAAAAAATCTGAAGGAACGGATAAACAAACCGAGGGAACGGATAAGCCTGGCTGTTTTTTTTTTTTCTTCCCTTCTCCACCATCACCCCTAAAAACAATGTCTGCAATGTCTGCAATGTCTGCAATATTTACAGAGCTCTCTGTCAAGGATTCCTCACGGGCACCACGGCAACCATGGAATAGTCAGCTAGCTTATTGATGACTCATCATCACTGACACGCAAAAAAAAAAAAACATTCCTCCAAGGATCACCAGTACATTCAAAACAACATAACCCAGCCACAGGAGGCTGGTGAAGGGAGGACAGCTCATAATAACGGAGCGAACGAGCACGTCCTCCCCAATTAAGGTGCCGCCGACCTCCTGTGAAACCCCAACAATATATAAACATAAGTGTCAATGGTGGTCGCTGATTCCAATAGAATCGAATAGAATTATGTGATGCGATTATGAGCTGAGGTGATGCTGGTGTGTGTCTCGGACTGTCTCTGTGCGTCCATCTCTCTTTCTTACCTTGGCGTCCAGCCGCAGTGGCAGGAGGAGGAGGGCCATGGAGAGAGGCAGCAGGAAGAGCACAGAGCTGGAGCTGTTAGTTAGAGGGCCCGACATCCTTCAGGAGAGATGAGGCTGCCCCGACAAGGAGAAGACCACCACTGACTGTCACCCCGAGAGCTGGAGAGATGAACACAGGAGAGGGAGGGAGGAGAGGGAGGGAGGAGCTTAGCATCCAGAGAGAAAAGGGAGGGGAGATGAGAAAGAAGGGGGAGGAGAGAAGAGGAGCGAGAGAGAGGGATGATGAGAGCACAGAGATGGTGAAAAATACGTGAGGAATGTAATAAATTAGTGTCTAAGAAACACAGATGCTGGATGTCCTATTTGTGTAGGATGGTAACACCATGACAATGCTGGATGTCAGACTTTGTATCTATGTAGGATGGAAAGACCATGACGATGCTGGATGTCAGACTTTGTATCTGTGTAGGATGGAAAGACCATGACAATGCTATTCCACAGCAGGCAGTGAAATCCATTACTTAGAATCATAATCTAGATGACCTCGAGTCAATCTAATCTGCGTACAAGGAGACATACAGCAGATAGTGAAGTGCATGACATCATATAAACAATGAAGAAATGTACAGTTCGGGTGTGCATGAAAGCTGTATTATGGTTCGACGCCAGACCTTTGTGAAACTGACAACCCCCGGGCCACATGTTAAACTACAAACGAGACAGGCACTTCTCTCCTGGTTCTGTAAAGGTTCTGTGATGGTTCTGTAAAGGTTCTGTTATGGTTGATGGTTCTGTGAAGATAATGATGAAAGTCAACTGAGCCACTACTGCCACCATGTGTCATTATAATATCCAACTGCATACTGCATACTGCATACAAACAGCAAATAACCACAACATGATTATTGATATTTTACAATCAAGGACCAATTACATACATTATACCAGATTTGGCTATAGCATTTTCAAATAAAAATTAAATATATAGAAAGAGATTGAGAGAAAGAGAGACAGATATATCCCTTATTGATGTCACTTGTTAAATCCACTTTAATCAGTGTAGATGAAGGGAGGATTTCTAAGCCCTGAAACAATTGAGACATGAATTGTTTGTTTGTGTGCCATTCAGAGGGTGAATGGGCAAGACACAATATTTACAGTGCATTCGGAAAGTATTCAGACCCCTTTGACTTTTTCACATATTGTTACGTTACAGACTTATTCTAAAATGTATTAAATTGTTTTTTCCCCCCTCATCAATCTACACACAATACCCCATAATGAAACAGTTTTTTTAGATTTTAGAAATGTTTGCAAATATATAAATAAAAAAATGAAAAAAAAAAATGAAGACCCTTTACTCAGTACTTTGTTGAAGCACCTTTGGCAGCGATTACAGCCTTGAGTCTTCTTGGGTATGACGCTACAAGCTGGGCACACCTGTATTTGGGGAGTTTCTCCCATTCTTCTCTGCAGATCCTCTCAAGCTCTGTCAGGTTGGATGAGGAGCGTTGCTGCACAGTTAATTTCAGGTCTCTCCAGAGATATTTGATCAGGTTCAAGTCTGGGCTCTGGCTGGGCCACTCAAGGACATTCAGAGACTTGTCCCGAAGCCACTCCTGCGTTGTCTTGGCTGTGTGCTTATGGTTGTTGTCCTGTTGTAAGGTGAAGCTTCGCCCCAGTCTGAGGTCCTGAGCGCTCTGGAGCAGGTTTTCATCAAGGATCTCTCTGTACTTTTCTCTCTTCATCTTTCCCTCGATCCTAACTAGTCTCCCAGTCCCTGCTGCTGAAAAACATCCCCACAGCATGACGCTGCCACCACCATGCTTCACCGTAGGGATGGTGCCAGGTTTCCTCCAGACGTGACGCTTGGCATTCATCAGACCAGAGAATCTTGTTTCTCATGGTCTGAGTCCTTTAGGTACCTTTTGGCAAACACCAAGCTGCCTGTCATATGCCTTTTACTGAGGAGTGGTTTCCGTCTGGCCCCTTAAAGGTCTGATTGGTGGAGTGCTGCAGAGATGGTTGTCCTTCTGGAAGGTTTTCCCATCTCCACAAGAGGAACTCTAGAGCTCTGAACCATTGCTCAGTTTGGCCGGGCGGCCAGCTCGAGGAAGTGTCTTGGTGGTTTCAAACTTCTACCATTTAAGAATGATGGAGGCCACTAAGTTCTTGGGGACCTTCAATGCTGCAGAAATGTTTTGGTACCCTTCCCCAGATCTGTGCCTCGACACAATCCTGTCTCGGAGCTCTACAGACAATTCCTTCGACCTCATGGCTTGGTTTTTGCTCTGACATTCACTGTTAACTGTGGGACCTTATATAGACAGGTGTGTGCCTTTCCAAATCATGTCCAATCATTTGAATTGACCACAGGTGGACTCCAATCACGTTGTAGAAACATCTTAATGAGGATCAATGGAAACAGGATGCACCTGAGCTCAATTTCGAGTCTCATAGCAAAGGGTCTGAGTACATTTATGAACATTTCTAGAAACCTGTGTTTGCTTGGTGATTATGGGGTATTGTGATGTCATTATGGGGTATTGTGATGTCATTATGGGGTATTGTGACATCATTATGGGGTATTGTGATGTCATTATGGAGTATTGTGATGTCATTATGGGGTATTGTGTGTAGACTGATGATGAAATGTTTTAATAAGATACATTTTAAAATAGTCAAAGTCAAAGTCACCATTATTAGTCAGTTGTACAACCGAATGCCTTCAACCGAAATGTGTCTTCCGCATTTAACCCAACCCCTCTGAATCAGAGAGGTGCGGGGGGCTGCCTTAATCGACATCCACGTCTTCGGCGCCCAGGGAACAGTGGGTTAACTGCCTTGTTCAGGGGCAGAACGACAGATTTGTACTTTGTCAGCACGGGGATTCGAACTTGCAACCCTCCGGTTACAAGTCCAACAAGTCCAAATAAGGCTGTAACGTAACATAAGGTGGAAAATGTCAATGGCTTTGAATGCACTGTTATTACCTTTGAACAGGGTATGGTAGTAGTTGCCAGGTGTACCGGTTTGTGTCAAGAAATGCAACGCTGCTGGCTTTTTCATGCTCAACAGTTTCCCATGTGTATCAAGAATGGTCCACCATCTCTCAGACCCATGGTTCCAGGTCCCTTGACTGATGCCATCCCCCGCGACACCCCTCTTGGACATCAAGGGAACCCCCGCCTATGCTGTTAGGTCCCTCCTGGACGCCCAACGTCGTGGGGGTCAGCTCCGGTACCTGGTGGACTGGGAGGGGTACGGCCCTGAGGAGCGGTCTTGGGTCCCGGTGGGGGGCATCCTGGAGCCCAACATCATCCGGGATGTCCGTCTACGCCGTCCGGACCGACCCCGCTTTTCGTCGTCTTGGCCCTCACCGACCTCAGTCATCAGGCAGTATTGGTTCTGTTTTCATGTCGGGACGCTTCTCTTGTTTTGTAACTCTATGTTCGTTATTATTAAACCACCTGCACCTGCACCTGCGTCACGACTCCCTGCGTTGTCGTTACAGGCTACCTGACAGCTATCGCAAGAGGAGCCGGTCACCGGTTTGACTGTTCCACCCTGACACCGCCGTAACATCCGCCATGCGGCTGTCTGTCACCGGTTATACGCTTGATCTGATTGAATCTAGGCCTTAGATTGATTCGGACTATTTTGAGGAAATGTTACTTGTTACTGTTTTATACGGCGTCTCTAGAGGGACAAACAGTAATATCGCTACTTTCTTTTTTTTTTTTTTTTTTTCTCAAGCAAATGTATATTTGAGGGACAGACGTTCGCTTTGCCTAGTTCTGTTAGACGCAAACCAAACCTAGTGTGCAGATGCCTTTACCCCTGAGATAACTATGACCACATTTCCACTACGCCTGAGGGGGTGCGACCATCAGGTGACATCCTGACAACATATGTTCCTGCTATGTGTCTGGAGCATTAATATCTTATATTCTGAGAACATGGCGACCACGTTTGGTGGGACGTTGATGGAATATTCTCCTAAAAAACTGGACATAGGAAGGAAACGAGTCTAGAACATTAATATTGGATATTCTGAGAACATTGTAACCGTGTTCTGTTTCACATTTAGGGAATGTTTTCCTAACTCTTAACACAAAAACATGCAAAATAGGTGGTTTTTGCTAACGTACAGTACCAGTCAAAGGTTTGGACACACCTACTCATTCAAGGACACGCCTACTGTTTCTCAGGGACATATAGAGCGACAGGTAGCCTAGCGGTTAGAGGTCGCTAGTTCAAATCCCTGAGCCGACAAGGTGAGAAATCGTTCGATGTGCCCTTGAGCAAGGCACTTAGCTCTAATTGCTCCTGGGCTGCTGTTGATAACGGCTGACCCTGGCCGTGACCCCGATGGTGTCTCAGGGGCAGTTGGGATATGCAAAAATACATTTCTGTTTCACAGGGTATAATACACACTGGCCTCCTAACACATTTCTATTTCACAGGGTATAATACACACTGGCTACCAACACATTTCTATTTCACAGGGTATAATACACACTGGCTACCAGCACATTCTTCAGCGATACACCATCCCATCTGGTTTGCACTTAGTGGGACTATAATTTGTTTTTCAACAGGACAATGACCCAAAACACACCTCCAGGCTGGAGAGTGATGGAGTGCTGCATCTGATGACCTGGCCTCCACAATCGCCCGACATCATCCCAATTGAGATGGTTTGGGATGAGTTGGGCCACAGAATGAAGGAAAAGTAGCCAACAAGTGCTCAGCATATGTGGGAACACATTCAAGACTGTTGGAAAAGCATTGGTTTAGAGAATGACAAGAGTGTGCAAAGCTGTCATCAAGGCAAAGGGTGGCTACTGTGAAAAATCTCAAATACAAAATATATTTTGATTTATTTAACACTTTTTTGGTTACTACATGATTCCATATGTGTTATTTCATAGTAGAAAATGTAGAAAAATGTAGAAAATAGTAAACATAAAGAGAAACCCTTGAATGAGTAGGTGTGTCCAAACTTTTGACTGGTACTGTACATAGAATGTTCCCCTAACTAATGGAAATTTGGACACTCAAACATCTGGGGAACATTACGGGTAACATTACAAAAATGTTCTCTCTCTAGAATTGTAAAATTGGGAGATAAGAGAGGAGAGGAAGGAGGAGAGAGGACAGGAGAAAGGAGGGGCGAGTAAAGGAGGGTAGAGGAGATGAGGAGAGGACAGGAAAGGAGAGGACTGGAGAGAGGAGGGGAGAGGAGAGGAGAGGACTGGAGAGAGGAGGGGAGAGGAGAGGACGTAGAGAGAGGAGAGGACTGGAGAGAGAGGAGAGGACTGGAGAGAGGAGGGGAGAAGAGAGGAGGGTAGAGGAGAGGACTGGAGAGAGGAGGGGAGAGGAGAGGACAGAGAGATGAGAGAGGAGAGGACGGGAAAGGGGAGAGGAGGAAAGAGGAGGGGAGAGGACTGGAGAGAGAGGAGGCGAGAGGACTGGAGAGATGAGGGGAGATGAGAGGACTGGAGAGAGGAGGGGAAATGAGAAGACAGGAGAGAAGAGGGGAGAGGAGAGGACGGGAGAGAGGAGGAGAGAGGAGAGGACAGAGAGATGAGAGAGGAGAGGACGGGAAAGGGGAGAGGAGGAAAGAGGAGGGGAGAGGACTGGAGAGAGAGGAGGCGAGAGGACTGGAGAGATGAGGGGAGATGAGAGGACTGGAGAGAGGAGGGGAAATGAGAAGACAGGAGAGAAGAGGGGAGAGGAGAGGACGGGAGAGAGGAGGAGAGAGGAGGGGATGGGAAAGAGGAGGGGAGAGGAGAGGACTGGAAAAGGAGGGGAGGAGAGGACTGGAGAGAGGAGGTGAGAGGAGAGGACGGAGAGAGGAGGGGCGAGGAGAGAACTGGAGATAAATGTGGAGAGAGGAGAGGACGGGAATGGAGAGAGGAGAAGAGAAAGGAGGGGAGAGGACAGGAGAGGAGATGATGATTTTGAAAGTATGGTGTTGACATGATCAGTCCAATCAATGCTAGGGTACAAATAACGTGATTTGACGTCATTTTATCTGTGGCCAATGACCTTGAGCCTTGGATGGGCACTTCTAATGTAACTCTATGACAACACCCAAGGGGCTTGAATTTTCGAGCTCTCCCCGTAGATTTGGCAGTGACGTAGTGTCCCCATGAGTGACAGAACACTAAGCCAATCACGGAGCAACTAGAGAACATTACCAACCCCTACGCTCCGTATTTTCCGCAGGCTGCCCCTCCACCATCAGAAAGCACTGAGCTAGGCTGGAACACCTGGATTTCGGAGCCGCCTTCCTCAAGAAAGCAAAAAAAGAGACCATGTTTGTATGCTGCTTTATTAACTCAATGATATATATTTTTACATTGTGTGCAAACTGATATGTGACACGTATTAATGCCAAAATAACATGCAAATCAGGCCCCCCCCAAAAAACACATATTTATTCAGCTAATCAGGTGGGTCTCAAAACACCTGAAGGACGGGTGGCGCCACTGCATAATAACAGTCAGTTATCTTGATCAGTAATGGTCTTTTGGGAAATGGCTACTGTTGACATGGATACTGCACCTGTTATGACCGTTTCTATGGAAACGGTTATCAAGAGCAAGGTCGGCCTTTTTCTTGGCGTCACGGCAATACAACAGTGACAACCCTGGCGGAAAAACACCAAATCAACGTCCAGTTCTGGTTAGTATTAGATTTTGGTTGTAACCCAACATACCTTCAACTTGAAATAAACCCAGCGATACAGTTTATATTGCGTTAATCAATGATGAAAGTTGATAAGATGTTGGCCTGAGTGTCTGTATGTTTGTGCTGATCGTGCAAACTCGTCACTCATTGCCATGGCAAACTGGTTAGCTTAACATTGACAATGACAGCAAGAAATGGAGTTGTCAAGGACACAACAGACTTAGGACCAGGTTAAGAAGGACACAACAGATTTAGGACCAGGATAAGAAGAGCACAACAGATTTAGGACCAGGTTAAGAAGGACACAACAAATTTAGGACCAGGTTAAGAAGAGCACAACAGATTTAGGACCAGGTTAAGAAGGACACAACAGATTTAGGACCAGGTTAATAAGGACACAACAGATTTAGGACCAGGTTAATAAGAGCACAACAGATTTAGGACCAGGTTAAGAAGGACACAACAGATTTAGGACCAGGTTAAGAAGGACACAACAGATTTAGGACCAGGTTAATAAGGACACAACAGATTTAGGACCAGGATAAGAAGAGCACAACAGATTTAGGACCAGGTTAATAAGGACACAACAGATTTAGGACCAGGTTAAGAAGAGCACAACAGATTTAGGACCAGGTTAAGAAGGACACAACAGATTTAGGACCAGGTTAAGAAGAGCACAACAGATTTAGGACCAGGTTAAGAAGGACACAACAGATTTAGGACCAGGTTAAGAAGAGCACAACAGATTTAGGACCAGGTTAAGAAGAGCACAACAGATCTAGGACCAGGTTAAGAAGAGCACAACAGATTTAGGACCAGGTTAAGAAGAGCACAACAGATCTAGGACCAGGTTAAGAAGGACACAACAGATTTAGGACCAGGTTAATAAGGACACAACAGATTTAGGACCAGGTTAAGAAGGACACAACAGATTTAGGACCAGGATAAGAAGAGCACAACAGATTTAGGACCAGGTTAAGAAGAGCACAACAGATCTAGGACCAGGCTAATCAAGCTCAAAACAAAAAGATTATGTCACGGATGAATCCGATCACGTGTTGTTGACAATGTCTTTTATAGGTTCCCGCATAAACGCTGCATAAGTTCGCTCAATTAGAAATGACCTGTAAACGACAAAGGCGCTAGAACGCGCGATGTGATTGAACACCGCCGACATAGTCTGGAGGAATCGGGAGACTGAGGAGAGGAAGGGGAAAGAGGAATGACAACCGTTCCCATGACAACATCCTCTTTATTGAACGTTAACAACACATTTGATGATTATTTTGGTCAACCTGTTGTTTTCATCGATGCTAAATATATATCATATACAAGAAATACAGCACAACCCAAAGGCATTGAGAGTAACACAGGACCACATCAAATACCAACAACAACAGAATGTCAGAATAGCATATTTAATAAAAGAGACACTTACGTGGGGCAGAGCATTGTGAGAGAGAGAGTGAAAGATAGAGAGAGGGAGAGAGAGATAGAGAGAGGGGGAGAGTGAGAGAGAGGGGGAGAGTGAGAGAGAGGGTGTACTTACTGTATTCCTACTGGGATGCATGGACTTTACTGTATTCCTACTGGGATGCATGGACTTTACTGTATTCCTACTGGGATGAATGGAGTTTACTGTATTCCTACTGGGATGAATGGATTTTACTGTATTCCTACTGGGATGCATGGACTTTACTGTATTACTACTGGGATGCATGGACTATACTGTATTCCTACTGGGATGCATGGAGTTTACTGTATTCCTACTGGGATGAATGGATTTTACTGTATTCCTACTGATATTAATGGATTTTACTGTATTCCTACTGGGATGCATGGAGTTTACTATATTCCTACTGGGATAATTGGACTTTACTGTATTCCTACTGGGATGAATGGATTTTACTGTATTCCTACTGGGATGCATGGACTTTACTGTATTCCTACTGATATTAATGGATTTGACTGTATTCCTACTGGGATGCATGGAGTTTACTGTATTCCTACTGGGATGCATGGACTTTACTGTATTCCTACTGGGATGAATGGATTTTACTGTATTCCTACTGGGATGCATGGAGTTTACTGTATTCCTACTGGGATAATTTGATTTTACTGTATTCCTACTGGGATGCATGGAGTTTACTGTATTCCTACTGGGATAATTGGATTTTACTGTATTCCTACTGGGATGCATGGAGTTTACTGTATTCCTACTGGGATGAATGGATTTTACTGTATTCCTACTGGGATGCATGGACTTTACTGTATTCCTACTGATATTAATGGATTTTACTGTATTCCTACTGGGATGCATGGAATTTACTGTATTCCTACTGGGATGCATGGACTTTACTGTATTCCTACTGGGATGAATGGATTTTACTGTATTCCTACTGGGATGCATGGAGTTTACTGTATTCCTACTGGGATAATTGGACTTTACTGTATTTCTACTGGGATGAATGGATTTTACTGTATTCCTACTGGGATGCATGGAGTTTACTGTATTCCTACTGGGATGCATGGACTTTACTGTATTCCTACTGGGATAATTGGATTTTACTGTATTCCTACTGGGATGCATGGAGTTTACTGTATTCCTACTGGGATAATTGGATTTTACTGTATTCCTACTGGGATGCATGGACTTTACTGTATTCCTAGTGGGATAATTGGATTTTACTGTATTCCTACTGGGATGCATGGACTTTACTGTATTCCTACTGGGATAATTGGATTTTACTTTATTCCTACTGGGATGCATGGACTTTACTGTATTCCTAGTGGGATGCATGGACTTTACTGTATTCTTACTGTAACACATGGATTTTACTGTATTCCTAGTGGGATGCATGGAGTTTACTGTATTCCTACTGGGATGCATGGACTTTACTGTATTCCTACTGGGATAATTGGATTTTACTTTATTCCTACTGGGATGCATGGACTTTACTGTATTCCTAGTGGGATGCATGGACTTTACTGTATTCTTACTGTAACACATGGATTTTACTGTATTCCTAGTGGGATGCATGGACTTTACAAGTTCAGCTTAGACTGAGGAAAGAAAACTCTTGGTCAACTGTTTGATTTATTTCACTGTGAGAGATATAATGAGACTGTCTTGATGTTCGGTAAATCTATACCCCACCCCGATGTTCAAAACCAAGAGAGCAGAACAGAACAACAGAACAAGCAGATGAATAAAAATACAATTCTACCTAAATTAAAAAAGTGCAAATTGTTGCACGGAGGAGGAATTGATGTTTGGCAGAATTATTGTTTACAAGTTATTTATTTACTAAACTCAGAATCCGAACATTAGAATACTTTCATACATAACATTACAAAATATTTGTCTTTATAGGCCTGATTATTTTCATCTAGTTGCTCCTGAGCCGAGTGGAACTGAACACGTGGAGGTAGTGAAACAAAAACAATGTTGAATCCTATCTTATTATGCGATAACAAACTCATTCTGCGTGAGTTTAATTGCTAAAGCTTAAATGAAAACCCAATAAACTGAGTTTAAAGAATAAATCAATATATATATACAAATATATAATAATCTGATATATAAAATAAATATAAAATATTCTTCATAACATCTCATAATAATACCTCATAATATCAGTAAGGCATTGTCCCTGTCTAATAAAATATATTAAAGTAAAAAAATAAACATTTTAAAAAAATATCATAATGTGACTCGCCAGCCGCCAGCTGCCTCCACACTTCCTCTTTCCTCCTCCCCCTCACATCTGATTGGCGAAGGAGGTGGGTATGTGTCCATACTCTCCGCCCTCCTGGTTATAGCCTTGCTGCTGGTTGTATTCTGCCTGCTGGCCGTACAAGTCTGGGGCGGGCTGCTTCTCCTGGGGAGGAGGGGCTCGCATGAAGGGGGCGATGATGCCGGTCTCCTTAAAGACGAACCACAGGTTTCCTCCCCACAAGACCAGGTTCATGAAGCCAAAACACTTGGAGGAGAGGGAGAAGGGAGGCAGAGAGAGAGAGAGCGAGAGATAGAGAGAGAGGCAGAGACAGAGAGAGGCAGAGAGAGGCAGAGAGAGAGAGATAGGGAGAGAGACAGAAAGAGAGAGAGAGATAGGGAGAGGCAGAGAGAGAGAGGCAGAGAGAGAGAGAGGCAATGAGAGAGAGGCAGAGAGAGAGAGAGGCAGAGAGAGAGAGAGAGAGAGAGAGAGAGAGAGAGAGAGAGAGAGAGGCAGAGAGAGAGAGAGGCAGAGAGAGAGAGAGGCAGAGAGAGAGCGATAGAGAGAGAGAGAGAGCGATAGAGAGAGAGAGAGAGAGAGAGAGAGAGAGAGAGAGAGAGAGAGAGAGAGAGAGAGGCAGAGAGAGAGAGGGGCAGAGAGAGATAGAGGCAGAGAGAGAGAGAGAGAGAGAGAGAGAGAGAGAGAGAGAGAGAGAGAGAGAGAGAGAGAGAGAGAGAGAGAGAGAGAGAGAGAGAGAGGCAGAGAGAGGCAGAGAGAGAGAGATAAGGAGAGAGACAGAAAGAGAGAGAGTGTGAGAAAGAGAGAGAGAGAGAGAGAGAGAGAGAGTGAGAGAGAGGCAGAGAGAGACAGAGAGAGCGAGGGGGGGGTCAGTTATATTACTATTAGATATATAAGACTAGACATGGGCACAACTTTCACTCGGGACGGAGGGGACATTCTGAAATTGCATTTTTGTCCCCCCCAGTTTTATCATTGGAATGCGATACAAAACAAGGCAACGGTGTGCTTTAGGACCATGCGGACGCCTCCAAGCAGTCGGGGAAGCTGTTTGGAGTGTTTCTCCGACTAGATAAAAATAATAATAAAAATAAGGTACGTCCCCCCCACTTCTAAAACCAAAGTTGCGACCCTGGGTCTAGATACTGGATGGGAAGGAGAGGAAGGGAGGAGTGAAACGGAGGGGAGGGAGGGAGGGAGGGAGGGAGGAGAAGCAGGGAGGAGAGGAAGGGGGAGAGAAAGGGAGGGGAGGGACGGAGGGAGGAGAAGAATAAGGAAGGGAAGAGAGGGAGGAGATGAAGGGAGTGAGGAAGGGAAGAGAGGACAAGGGGAGAACTCTCATAACATTAACAAGGATCCAGGGAGATCTCTCATGACTATCAAGGCTCCAGGGAGATCTCTAATGACTATCAAGGCTCCAGGGAGATCTCTCATGACTATCAAGGCTCCAGGGAGATCTACAATGACTATCAAGGCTCCAGGGAGATCTCTCATGACTATCAAGGATCCAGGGAGATCTCTCATGACTATCAAGGATCCAGGGAGATCTCTCATGACTATCAAGGCTCCAGGGAGATCTCTAATGACTATCAAGGCTCCAGGGAGATCTCTCATGACTATCAAGGATCCAGGGAGATCTCTCATGACTATCAAGGCTCCAGGGAGATCTCTCATGACTATCAAGGCTCCAGGGAGATCTCTCATGACTATCAAGGCTCCAGGGAGTTCTCTCATGACTATCAAGGCTCCAGGGAGATCTCTCATGACATTAACAAGCAGAGACACTCACAGCATAAGATCACTGCTACAATAAACTGTTATAGCAAGCCCAAGCAGACACTCACAACGGAGGTGTTGAGTCCAGACATGACGGGGTCATGAACCTCACGACAGAGGTTCCCTTCCTCGTCGCAGGCTGAGATCAGATCCACCACCTTCTCAGGGTCCGTGGACGCCTTGACATCCGACAGGCCCTTAGCCCACGCAGCACTGCTGACCAACCACATAAAGGTGAACACGCACGTCGTGCCAAAATCCTGAGGTAAAAGGTAAAAACACACACACACAGGAAACAGGAAATGAGATCAAACTCATAGAATGACATATAGAACACCTGACCAAGATGGCCACCGTCATCATTCTAGAGTTATGCAGGTCTAGACCCTCAGCGGGCATTGTGTTTAAGATTACAAAAGGTGACCCAACTCCTCTTCAATGGCTGTATGAAGTTGCTGGATATTGGCGGGGAACTGAAACGCTCTGCTGTACACGTCGATCCGGAGCATCCCAAACATGCTCAATGGGCGACATGTCCGGTGAGTATGCAGGCCATGGAAGAACTAGGACATTTTCAGCTTCCAGGAATTGTGTACAGATCCTTGCGGTACATGGGGGGCCATGCATTATCGTGCTGAAACATGAGGTGAATGGCGGCGGATGAATGGCACGACAACAGGCCTCAGGATCTCGTCACGGTTTCTCTATGCATTCAAATTGCCATCGATAAAATGCAATTGTGTGAATTGTCCGTAGCTTATGCTTGTGCATACCACAGGAGGCTGAGAACGGCTCATAAGAATATCCGGAACAGAGCAAATGGAACGGCATCAAACACCTGGAAGCCATGTGTTTGATGTATTTGATACCGTTCCACCTATTCCGCTCCAGTCATTACCACGAGCCTGTTCTCCCCAATTAGGATGCCACCAACCTCCTGTGGCCCATACCATAACCCCATCATGGGGCTATGCCATACATGTTGTCTGCCATCTGCCCAGTACAGGTGAAACCGCGATTCATCCATGAAGAGCACACTTCTCCAGCGTGCCAGTGACCATTGAAGGTGAGCATTTGCCCACTGAAGTTGGTTACGACGCTGAACTGCAGTCAGATCAAGACCCTGGTGAGGACGACGAGAATGCAGATGAGCTTCCCTGAGACATTTTCTGAGACATTTGTACAAACCCACAGTTTTCATCAGCTGTCCGAGTGGCTGGTCTGAGAGGATCCCGCAGGTGAAGAAGCCGGATGTGGAGGTCCTGGGCCAAATTCTCTGAACTGACATTGGAGGCGGCTTATGGTAGAGAATTTAACATTCAATTCTCTGGCAACAGCTCTGGTGGACATTCCTGCAGTCAGCATGCCAATTGCACACTCTCTCAAAACTTGAGACATCTGTGGCATTGTGTTGTGTGACAAAACTGCACATTTTAGAGTGGCCTTTTATTATCCCCAGCACAAGGTGCACCTGTGTAATGATCATGCTCTTTAATCAGCTTCTTGATATGCCACACCTGTCAGATGGATGGATTATCTTGGCAAAGGAGAAATGCTCACTAACAGGGACGTAAACAAATTTGTGCAACAACATTTTAGAGAAATACAGGTTTTTTTTGTGTGTGCGTGAGGAACATTTCAGATTTTTTTTATTTCAGCTCATGAAACATGAGACCAACACTGTTGCGTAAAATTTTTTGTTCAGTATATATATTTAAAAAAATGCATACCACCACCCAAAAGGGCACCTGGTGAGTGGGAGTGCAAGGGGCAGCACTTATCTGTCTGTACACACTATTCCCTTGGGACCCTCCCCCACTCACGACGAGTGGTCCCTTGTTGTTCTCCCGGCACTTCTCCAGGGTGAAGACGTAGACGCTGAGCGCAGCCATGGAGTAGAGGAAGGAAAACACACCGATGGTGACGAAGAACTCTGCTGAGGAAGAGTAGTCAAAAACCAGGAAGAGACGCTCGGGTGGACCCCCCTTGCAGGTCGGGGCGTCAAAGTATACTTGGTGAAGCCTGAAGAAAGAGAGGAGCAGGAGGGTACCTTGTGATATGGAATAGGGTATTGGAGGAAGTTCCATTTAACCATACTCGCGTGATGAATCACCTTTGCCTTGGAGCTAAAGATTTGTGCTAGCTTCTTGAGTCTATAACTCAGCAGGCCATAACAGTCTTGGTCCTGGTTAAAAGAAGAGAACAGAGAGACCTTGACTCACCTGAAAGGATACTCAAATTTCACCTCTATACTCAGGTCGCTCTCGGTCCTGTTTTTACACTCCACACCGGAGTAGCTCCCACATGTTGAGAATGCAAAGATGGCAAAGATCTGCAGGAAAGAAGAGAATAGAGAAGATGTGGAGAGGAGAGGAGGTGTGAAGAGACGAGAGAAGAGATAGGAGAGGAGGGAAGAGAAGAGAAGAGAGAAGAAGAGATAGGAGAGGAGGAGGGAAGAGAAGAGAGAAGAAGAGATAGGAGAGGAGGAGTGAAGAGAAGAAAGAAGAAGAGGAGAGGAGGGGAGAGAAGAAAGAAGAAGAGGAGAGGAGGGAGGAAGAGAAGAAAAACACAGGGCCAGGAGAATAAAGAATGACAGTATGATTTCAACACTCAGAGACACTGAGGGACTGATATGTGCCGTGTGAAAGCCAACTTCTTAGGGAGTGGCTCCCGAGGTGACGGTTTTGGAGAGCCTGGCGTGCCCAAAGTAAAATGCCTCCCATTCAGGCCCAGAAAATAGGATATGCACATATTTAGTACCATTGGATAGGAAACACTCTGAATTTTCCAAAAGTGTTAACCATTTGTCTGTGAGTAAAACAGAACGCATATGGCAGGCGAAACCCCGAGGAATTTCTGTCCTGGAAAAAGTGATTTTGACACATTGCTCATTTGGAACCCCTCCCTCATGAAAATGACCATATAAGGGCATATGAATGCAGTACCCATCGCTTCCTTTAGGTGTCAACAGTCTCGAGACAGTGGAAATTTTCATTTTGGATGCTTTAGACCAGAGAATAAGAGCAAACCAGGAAGTATCCTTTTATGTCAACAGTACCCAGCGCTGGCGCTCCGACAAGGCGCTGTGTCTTTTACCGTCTTTATCGTTCAGTTTATATTCCGGTTGATTTATAATAGTAAATATACGTAAAAGTGTTCCTAAGGATACATTTAAAACTATGTTTGATTGTTCTTGGACAAGTTTATAGGTATAAGATGAACGAGTTCTCGTCACGTTTCAATGGAGGAGTGGAAGCTGTCGTTTCTGATTATAACGCGCGAACCAAATGAAGATTTATGGATAAAATACATTACTTTTTCTAACAAAAGAACCATGGATTGTCTTCGTTGGACACTTAGGATGACCTCAGCAGAAGTTCTTCAACAGGTAATTGATTTGTTTTCGCTGTGAAATGTGTTATGTGTGTGCCATGATGGATTAATGGATTCATGGCTATGGGAAAAATATGTGAGGTGCTAGCCTCAAACAATCAAATGTGCTGCTTTCGCCGTAAAGCCTTTTTGAAATCTGACAACGCTGTGATATTGCCAAGAAACAGAGCTTTTGATGAGTATGGAACACGTGTATATTGGTGGATGTTTAATAATTCAACTTTTGGATTTTGAATTTGGCGCCTTGCATTTCACCTGGTAGTGTCGGGATTGGGGCGCTAGCGCCCCAGCAATCCCCAAGAAGTTCACTCTTCAAGTTCAACACACTAGTAAATTCATTTGAAAGTTATGGTTCACTAATTGACAATAAAACTCACAAACAAGGGCTCAACAACACCACACAACACAAAAAAAACAGACCTTCACGAGTTTAAATACCACAACAGTCTCTTTCACTTTGACCCTAACATAAACTCAGCAAAAAAAAAAAACGTCCTCTCACTGTCAACCGTTTATTTTCAGCAAACTTAACATGTGTAAATATTTGTATGAACATAAGATTCAACCACTGAGACATAAACTGAACAAGTTCCACAGACATGTGACTAACAGAAATGGAATAATGTGTCCCTGAACAAAGGGGGGGGGGTCAAAGTAAAAAGTAACAGTCAGTATCTGGTGTGGCCACCAGCTGCATTAACTTCTTACGGAGTGGTGGGGAGCTAGCATCCCACTCAAGATTCAAAATCCAAAAGTTGAAGCTCTGCTTCTTGGCAATATCACAGCGTTGTCAGAATTCAAAAAGGCTTTACGGCGAAAGCACAACATTTGATTGTTTGAGGGTAGCACCTCCCATTTTCCCATTAGCATAAATTCATAAACCATCGCGGTTCACACAAAACACATTTCACAGCGAAAACAAATCCCTTACCTTTTGAAGAACTTCTGCTGAGGGCTTCCCAAGTGTCCAACGAAGACATCCAATGGTTCTTTTGTTAGAAAATGTCATTTATTATATCCATAAATCTCAGTTTGGTTGGCGCAATATGTTCAGAAAGTCCAACGTCGAATCGCCCATTGAAACGTGAAGAGAACGCGTTCAAATATACCTATAAACCTTTCCTAAACAAATCAAATACCAGTTAAAATGCATCCTTAGCTATCCTTTTATGAATATTAGCGATAATATTTCACTCGGATGGTCACCTATACCTTAAATAAGTAAAATAAAGTGGAGCGCGTAGCCAGACTCGCGCCCGAGAAAACTTGTTGACATCTGAGCTACCTTGACCATTTCCTGTACCTATTCGTTCTGTTTACTCCAATCTCTCTGAGTCTTTGTATATAGACTGTTGACATCTAGAGGAAGCCATAGGTACTCTCAGTCCTGGTTACAATTGGATTCAATGGGGAGTGTGTCAAACAGAGCAATAGGTCACCAGAAACTGATTTCCGGATAGATTTTTCTTGGGTTTTTGCCTGCTAAATGAGTTCTGTTATACTCACAGACATTATGTTCACACTTTTAGAAACCTCAGAGTGTTTCCCATCCAATAGTACTAATTATGTGCATATCCTATTTTCTGAGCCTGAGTGGCAGGCATTTTGCTTTGGGCACGCCAGACTCTCCAAAACCGTCACCTAACCTGCCACTCCCTAAGAAGTTAAGTACTGCAGTGAATCTCCTCCTCATGGACTGCACCAGATTTGCCAATTCTTGCTGTGAGAGGTTACCCCACTCTTCCACCAAGGTACCTGCAAGATCCCGGACATTTCTGGGGGAAATGGCCCTATCCCTCACCCTCCAATCCAACAGGTCCCAGACGTGCTCAATGGAATTGAGATCTTCGCTGGCCATGGCAGAACACTGACATTCCTGTCTTGCAGGAAATCACGCACAGAACAAGCAGTATGGCTGGTGGAATTGTCATGCTGCAGGATCATGTCAGGATGAGCCTGCAGGAAGGGTACCACATGAGGGAGGAGGATATCTTCCCTGTAACGCACAGTGTTGGGATTGGCTGCAAAGACAACAAGCTCAGTCTGATGATGCTGTGACACACCGCCCCAGACCATGACAGACCCTCCACTTCCAAATTGATCCCGCTCCAGAGTACAGGCCTCAGTGTAACGCTCATTCCTCCAACGATAAACGCAAATCCGACCATCACCCTTGGTGAGACAAAATTGCGACTCATCATTGAAGAGCACTTTTTGCCAGTCCTGTCTGGTCCAGCGACGGTGGGTTTGTGCCCATAGGCGACGTTGTTGCCGGTGATGTCTGGTGAGGACCTGCCTTACAACAGGCCTACAAGCCCTCAGTCCAGCCTCTCTCAGCCTATTGTGGACAGTCTGAGCACTGATGGAGGGATTGTGCGTTCCTGGTGTAACTCAGGCAATTGTTGTTGCCATTCTGTACCTGTCCCGCAGGTGTGATGTTCAGATGTACCGATCCTGTGCAGGTGTTGTTACATGTGGTCTGCCACTGCGAGGACGATCAGCTGTCCGTCCTGTCTCCCTGTAGCGCTGTCTTAGGCATCTCACAGTATGGACATTGCAATTTATTTCCCTGGCCACATCTGCAGTCCTCATGCCTCCTTGCAGCATGCCTAAGGCACGTTCACGCAGATGAGCAGGGACCCTGGGCATCTTTCTTTTGGTGTTTTTCAGAGTCAGTAGAAAGGCCTCTTTAGTGTCCTAAGTTTTCATAACTGTGACCTTAATTGTCTTAACGACCGTTCCACAGGTGCATGTTCATTAATTGTTTATGGTTCATTGAACAAGCATGGGAAACAGTGTTTAAACACTTTACAATATAGATCTTTGAAGTTATTTGGATTTTTAAGAATTACATTTGAAAGACAGGGTCCTGAATAAGGGACGTTTCTTTCTATGTTGAGTTTATGAATCTCAGCTGCAATGGGTGTGATGAATGAAGTGAAGTGATCAACCTTGTAGTAAAGAAATCAACATTGTACTAAAGTAATCAACCTTAATGTAAAGTAATCCACATTGTAGTAAAGTAATCCACCTTGTAGTAAAGTATTCAACATTGTAGTAAAGTAATCATCCTTGTAGTAAAGAAATCAACTTTGTAGTAAAGTAATCAAGTAGTAAAGTAATCAACCTTGTAGTAAAGTATTCAACCTGGAAGTAAAGTAGTCAACCTTTTAGTAAAGTAATCAACCTGGAAGTAAACTAATCCACCTGGTAGTAAAGTAATCAACCTGGTAGTAAAGTAATCAACCTTGTAGTAAAGTAATCAACCTGGAAGTAAAGTAATCAACCTGGTAGTAAAGTAATCAGCCTGGTAGTAAAGTAATCCACCTGGTAGTAAAGTAATCAACCTGGAAGTAAAGTAATCATCCTGGTAGTAAAGTAACCATCCTTGCAGTAAAGTAATCAACCTTGAAGTAAAGTAATCCACCTGGTAGTAAAGTAATCAACCTGGTAGTAAAGTAATCAACCTTGTAGTAAAGTAATCCAACTTGAAGTAAAGTAATCCACCTAGTAGTAAAGTATTCAACATTGTAGCAAAGTAATCCACCTTGTAGTAAAGTTTTCAACATTGTTGTAAAGTAATCATCCTTGAAGTAAATTAATCAACAAAGCAGTAAAGTAATCAAGTAGTTAAGTAATCAACATTGTAGTAAAGTAATCAAACGTAAAGTAAAGTAATCAGCATTGTAGTAAAGTAATCCACCTAGTAGTAAAGTATTCAACATTGTAGTAAAGTAATCAACCTTGTAGTAAAGTAATCATCCTGGTAGTAAAGTAATCATCCTGGTAGTAAAGTAATCAACCTGGTAGTAAAGTAATCAACCTGGTAGTAAAGTAATCCACCTGGTAGTAAAGTAATCCACCTGGTAGTAAAGTAATCCACCTAGTAGTAAAGTATTCAACATTGTAGTAAAGTAATCAACCTTGTAGTAAAGTAATCGACCTGGCAGTAAAGTAATCGACCTGGTAGTAAAGTAATCAACCTGGCAGTAAAGTAATCAACCTTGTAGTAAAGTAATCAACCTTGTAGTAATGTAATCAACCTGGCATTGTAATAGGAGGAAAACATGTATTCATGAAAACAAACCCACTGCGCACCTCAAAGCCACTGGGCACACACTGGTTGAATCAACAATGTTTCCACCTCATTTCAATGCCATCTGTCTGTCTACTGGTCTGTGTCTGTGTGTGTGTGTGTGTGTGTGTGTGTGTGTGTGTGTGTGTGTGTGTGTGTGTGTGTGTGTGTGTGTGTGTGTGTGTGTGTGTGTGTGTGTGTGTGTGTGTCTGTGTGTGTGTGTCTGTGTGTGTGTGTGTGTGTGTGTGTGTGTGTGTGTCTGTGTGTGTGTGTGTGTGTCTGTGTGTGTGTGTGTGTATGTGTATGCGTGTATGGGAGGGGCAACAGCCTGAGGGCCACTCACGACTCCTAGTGACAACGAACAAATAACCTCACCGGCCATCCTATTGAAGTAGCCTTCCAGGTTAGGAAGAACTGCTGCTACCCGGCTGGGTCTAATCCCACCCTTTTCTGCTTTCATAATCTATGCTGTGTTACATAAAAAAACACACAAAACAGTGAAACGTATGGTCAGTTTGGATGCCAAACTGTAGTCATTCATTATCATTGTTGTGTGTCACCAGAGTTATCTTAGCTGGTACTGTTGTAGTAATCCCTGGACAGACTGTGAGTACAAGTACATCTACAGATAAGACAGAAGTGAATCTGAACTGTACTGCTGTCCCCTTGGCGTCGTAGGAGGAAAGGTCCCATCGGTATGGCGCCTTCCTTCCAATTGTTGTTTTTGCATTAAACTTTCAGTTTTGTCAGTTGTGATGGACGCAGATGTGAATCTCTCATGAGGAAAGTTTGTCTCCTGTTTTGTGTGAGGGATGGTTCCATTGTACACAGTAGAGGGTTCTAGCAGCCCTGGTTGGCGAATCACTGCAGTAGGAGAATACCACTGAAATAGTGGTGTTTGCTACTCTAGAATACCACTGAAATAGTGGTATTTGCTACTCTAGAATACCACTGAAATAGTGGTATTTGCTACACTAGAATACCACTGAAATAGTGCTGTTTGCTACTCTAGAATAACACTAAATTAGTGCTGTTTGTTACTCTAGACTACCACTGAAACAGTGCTGTTTGCTACTCCAGAATACCACTGAAATAGTGCTGTTTGCTACTCTAGAATACCACTGAAATAGTGCTGTTTGCTACTCTAGAATAACACTGAAATAGTGCTGTTTGCTACTCTAGAATACCACTGAGATAGTGCTGTTTGCTACTCTAGAATAACACTGAAATAGTGCTGTTTGCTACTCTAGAATACCACTGAAATAGTGCTGTTTGCTACTCTAGAATACCACTGAAATAGTGGTGTTTACTCCTCTAGAATACAACTGAAATAGTGGTGTTTGCTACTCTAGAATACCACTGAAATAGTGCTGTTTGCTACTCTAGAATAACACTGAAATAGTGGTGTTTGCTACTCTAGAATACCACTGAAATAGTGCTGTTTCCTACTCTAGAATACCACTGAAATAGTGATGTTTGCTACTCTAGAATAACACTGAAATAGTGCTGTTTACTACTCTAGAATACCACTGAAATAGTGGTGTTTACTACTCTAGAATACCATTGAAATAGTGGTGTTTGCTACTCTAGAATAACACTGAAATAGTGCTGTTTGCTACTCTAGAATAACACTGTAATAGTGCTGTTTACTACTCTAGAATAACACTGAAATAGTGCTGTTTGCTACTCTAGAATACCACTGAAATAGTGCTGTTTGTTACTCTAGAATACCACTGTAATAGTGATGTTTGCTACTCTAGAATACCACTGTAATAGTGATGTTTGCTACTCTAGAATACCACTGAGATAGTGCTGTTTGCTACTCTAGAATACCACTGAAATAGTGCTGTTTACTACTCTAGAATACCACTGAGCTAGTGCTGTTTGTTACTCTAGAGATACACACATGACATTTGATTTATAACTAAGTAGTCTTGGCTTGTGCAAACTGCAACAGCTCATACTAGCAGGAGCCTATCTCCTGTTTCTGTACACCACCTAGATAGGATGCTAGTCTATCACAGGGCTTTACCCCCAATCTATCTCCTGTTACTGTACACCTCCTAGATAGGATGCTAGTCTATCACAGGGCTTTACCCCCAATCTATCTCCTGTTACTGTACACCTCCTAGATAGGATGCTAGTCTATCACAGGGCCTTACCCCCAATCTACAGTGGGGCAAAAAAGTATTTAGTCAGCCACCAATTGTGCAAGTTCTCCAACTTAAAAAGATGAGAGAGGCCTGTAATTTTCATCATAGGTACACTTCAACTATGACAGACGAAATGAGAAAAAGAAATCCAGAAAATCACATTGTAGGATTTTTAATTTATTTATTTGCATTATGGTGGAAAATAAGTATTTGGTCAATAACAAAAGTTTATCTCAATACTTTGTTATATACCCTTTGTTGGCAATGACAGAGGTCAAACGTTTTCTGTAAGTCTTCACAAGGTTTTCACACACTGTTGCTGGTATTTTGGCCCATTCCTCCATGCAGATCTCCTCTAGAGCAGTGATGTTTTGGGGCTGTCGCTGGGCAACACGGACTTTCAACTCCCTCCAAAGATTTTCTATGGGGTTGAGATCTGGAGACTGGCTAGGCCACTCCAGGACCTTGAAATGCTTCTTACGAAGCCACTCCTTCGTTGCCCGGGCGGTGTGTTTGGGATCATTGTCATGCTGAAAGACCCAGCCACGTTTCATCTTCAATGCCCTTGCTGTTTTCACTCAAAATCTCACGATACATGGCCCCATTCATTCTTTCCTTTACACGGATCAGTCGTCCTGGTCCCTTTGCCGAAAAACAGCCCCAAAGCATGATGTTTCCACCCCCATGCTTCACAGTAGGTATGGTGTTCTTTGGATGCAACTCAGCATTCTTTGTCCTCCAAACACGACGAGTTGAGTTTTTACCAAAAAGTTCTATTTTGGTTTCATCTGACCATATGACATTCTCCCAATCCTCATCTGGATCATCCAAATGCTCTCTAGCAAACTTCAGACGGGCCTGAACATGTACTGGCTTAAGCAGGGGGACACGTCTGGCACTGCAGGATTTGAGTCCTGGCGGCGTAGTGTGTTACTGATGGTAGGCTTTGTTACTTTGGTCCCAGCTCTCTGCAGGTCATTCACTAGGTCCCCGTGTGGTTCTGGGATTTTTGCTCACCGTTCTTGTGATCATTTTGACCCCACGGGTGAGATCTTGCGTGGAGCCCCAGATCGAGGAAGATTATCAGTGGTCTTGTATGTCTTCCATTTCCTAATAATTGCTCCCACAGTTGATTTCTTCAAACCAAGCTGCTTACCTATTGCAGATTCAGTCTTCCCAACCTGGTGCAGGTCTACAATTTTGTTTCTGGTGTCCTTTGACAGCTCTTTGGTCTTGGCCATAGTGGAGTTTGGAGTGTGACTGTTTGAGGTTGTGGACAGGTGTCTTTTATACTGATAACAAGTTCAAACAGGTGCCATTAATACAGGTAACAAGTGGAGGACAGAGGAGCCTCTTAAAGAAGAAGTTACAGGTCTGTGAGAGCCAAAAATCTTGCTTGTTTGTATGTGACCAAATACTTATTTTCCACCATAATTTGCAAATAAATTCATTCAAAATCCTACAATGTGATTTTCTGGATTTTGTTTCCCTCATTTTGTCTGTCATAGTTGAAGTGTACCTATGATGAAAATTACAGGCCTCTCTCATCTTTTTAAGTGATAGAACTTGCACAATTGGTGGCTGACTAAATACTTTTTTGCCCCACTGTATCTCCTTAATGCTGCCAAGTAGAGACACAATTTTACATTTTACTGTAGTACGACTCGGCTGGGGGATCGAACTCCCAACCTTCCCGTCGCATTATACCACACATATTGATTTGTATCTATTGATATAAAGTTGATAACATACCAATCAGTTTCATTTTCCCTAGTGATTTTGTGACAGCAAAGACAGGCAGGTTAAGTTGCTCAGTGAATTCTTCTTGTGGCTGCGATGCTCTCTCACTGTCCCATGTCATCTCATCAGCTAATGCACCTTCAGTCACTGGTTTCAGTTTAAACAATGGCTATATGTAAATGAACACTAACCCTAACCAAATTCATATTTAAAAAAATCCTTTAGTTTGATGGTAGTTTGGTTCTAAATACATCTCAGGACTATGACCTGACCAGGACTAACTCTGGGCCCAGTGTTGTTCCTGGTCAGAGACCAACTCTGGGCCTAGTGCTGTTCCTGGTCAGAGACCAACTCTGGGCCTAGTGTTATTCCTGGTCACAGAGAGAGAGAGGGAAAAGGGGGTGGGAGAGGTGGCGGGAGAGAGAGCGAGAGAGAGGGGGGGAGACAGAGAAAGACAGAGACAGAGACAGAGATGACTTACCCATTCTAGAGCTTTGATAAAGCTCAGGGGAACTTTGAGGACTCTGAATTGTCCGCCCACAACCAACTGGAGAAGAAAATAAATCATATCAACAGACCCATCATCAAATCAACAGAACCATTATCATATCAACAGACCCATTATCATATCAACAGACTCATCATTATATCAACAGAACCATTATCATATCAACAGACCCTTCATCATATCAACAGACCCATTATCATATCAACAGACCCATCATCAAATCAACAGACCCATAATCAAATCAACAGACTCATAATCCTATCAACAGAACCATTATCATATCAACAGACCCTTCATCATATCAACAGACCCATTATCATATCAACAGACCCATCATCAAATCAACAGACCCATAATCAAATCAACAGACTCATTATCCTATCAACAGATCCATTATCATATCAACAGACTCATTATCATATCAACAGACCCATTATCATATCAACAGACTCATTATCATATCAACAGACTGATCATCATATCAACAGACTCATTATCATATCAACAGACCATTATCATATCAACAGACCCATCATAAAATCAACAGACCCATTATCATATCAACAGACTCATTATCATATCAACAGACTCATGATCATTTCAACAGACCCATTATCATATCAACATACCAATTATCAAATCAACAGACTCATTATCATATCAACAGACTCATTATCATATCAACAGATCCTTCATCATATCAACAGACCCATTATCATATCAACAGACTCATTATCATATTGAACGACTCATTATCATATCAACAGACTCCTTATCATATCAACAGACTCATTATCATATCAACAAACCCTTCATCATATCAACAGACTCATCATCAAATCAACAAACCCTTCATCATATCAACAGACTCATTATCATATCAACAGACTCATTATCATATCAACAGACTCATTATCATATCCACAGACTCATCATCATATCAACAGACTCATTATCATATCAACAAACCCTTCATCATATCAACAGACTCATTATCATATCAACAGACTCATTATCATTTTAACAGACCCTTCATCATATCAACGAACCCTTCATCATATCAACAGACTCATTATCATATCAACAAACCCTTCTTCATATCCACAGACTCATTATCATATCAACAGACTCATTATCATATCAACAGACTCATTATCATATCAACAGACTCATTATCATATCCACAGACTCATCATCATATCAACAGACTCATTATCATATCAACAACCCCTTCATCATATCAACAGACTCATTATCATATCAACAGACCATTCATCATATCAACAGACTCATTATCATATCAACAGACTCATTATCATATCAACATACCCTTCATCATTTCAACAGACTCATCATCAAATCAACAAACCCTTCATCATATCAACAGACTCATTATCATATCAACAGACTCATTATCATATCAACAGACTCATTATCATTTCAACAGACTCATTCTCATATCCACAGACTCATCATCTTATCAACAGACTCATTATCATTTCAACAAACCCTTTATCATATCAACAGACTCATTATCATATCAACAGACTCATTATCATATCAACAGACCCTTCATCATATCAACAGACTCATTATCATATCAACAGACCCTTCATCATATCAACAGACTCATTATCAAATCAACAAACCCTTCATCATATCAACAGACTCGTTATCATATCAACAGACTCATTATCATATCAACAGACTCATTATCATATCCACAGACTCATCATCATATCAACAGACTCATTATCATATCAAATCAAATCAAATGTATTTATAAAGCCCCCCTTACATCAGCTGATGTCACAGAGTGCTGTACAGAAACCCAGCCTAAAACCCCAAACAGCAAGCAATGCAGGTGTAAAAGCACGGTGGCTAGGAAAAACTCCCTAGAAAGGCCAAAACCTAGGAAGAAACCTAGAGAGGAACCAGGCTGTGAGGGGTGGCCAGTCCTCTTCTGGCTGTGCCGGGTGCAGATTATAACAGAACATGGACAAGATTTTAAAATGTTCATAAAACAGGCAGAACAGTTGAAACTGGAGAAGCAGCACGGCCAGGTGGACTCGGGACATCAAGGAGTCATCAGGCCAGGTAGGCCTTGAGCAATGGTCCTAATGCTCAGGTTCTCCGAGAGAGAGAGAGAGAGAGAGAGAGAGAGAGAGAGAGAGAGAGAAGAAGATAAAAGAAAGAAAGAGAGAGATAATTAGAGAGAGCATGCTTAAATTCACACAGGACACCAGATAAGAGGTATATCTTCTGTATACCACCCCTTCCTTGTCTTCTCTGCAGATCCACTCAAGCTCTGTCAGGTTGGATGGGGAGCGTCGCTGCACAACTATTTTCAGCTCTCTCCAGAGATGTTCTATCAGGTTCAAGTCCGGGCTCTGGCTGGGTCACTCAAGGACATTCAGAGACTTGTCCCCAAGCCACTCCTGCATTGTCTTGGCTGTGTGCTTAGGGTCGTTGTCCTGTTGGAAGATGAACCTTCACCTCAGTCTGAGGTCCTGAGCGCTCTGGAGCAGGTTTTCCTCAAGGATCTCTCTGTACTTTGCTCCGTTCATCTTTACCTCGATCCTGACTAGTCTCCCAGTCCCTGCCGCTGAAAAACATCCCCACAGCATGATGCTGCTTCACTTTAGGGATGGTGCCAGGTTTCCTCTAAACGTGACGCTTGGCATTCAGGCCAAATAGTTCAATCTTGTTTTCATGGTCTGAGAGTCTTTAGGTGCCTTTTGACAAACTGCAGGCTGGCTGTCATGTGCCTTTTACTGAGGAGTGGCTTCTGTCTGGCCACTCAACCATAAAGGCCTGATTGGTGGAGGGCTGCAGAGATGGTTGTCCTTCTGGAAGGTTCTCCCATCTCCACAGAGGAAGAGTCTTCGTGGTTCCAAACTTCTTCCATTGAAGAATGATGGAGGCCACTGTGTTCTTGGGGACCTTCAATGCTGCAGTAATGTTTTGGTACCCTTCGCCAGATCTGTGCCTCGATACGATCCTGTCGCAGAGCTCTACGGACAATTCCTTCGACCTCATGGCTTGGTGTTTTGCTCTGACATGCACTGTCAACTGTGGGACCTTATATAGACAGGTGTGTGCCTTTTCAAATCATGTGGGGGGGGGCCGAGGCACTCTTTTTGACTAGCTAGCGACAACGTTTGAACATACGGATCCGGTGTTATACGCCTGTTCACAAATGCTAGCTACGTGTCAGGCTAGTCTGTTGTTCTATGCTTTACGACGTGTTTTTATATACATATAATGTGAAAATTATACCAATATAGACTTGTAATGGTATGCCTCACTTAAAATTGATCTGGGATCCCAACAAAATAATGGGAGGGGGGCCTATTGATCTGGGTTCCCAACAAAATAATGGGAGGGGGGCCTATTGATCTGGGATCCCAACAAAATAACGGGAGGGGGGGTCTATTGATCTGGGTTCCCAACAAAATAATGAGGGCCTATGTCCAAAGCATAAACTACACAGTTGTTACAGTATTTGACACATTTGATAGCCTTCATGGTCCTGTTCAATACTAATGGCTCTTCTGGCCTTGACGTCGGCAAGAAGATACACACCTACCGCCACTCAAGAGCCATATTGTCGGTTCTGACCAGCACAAGCTGGCTCGAGAAAAGCAGGGGGAAACGCCTGAGTGACAGATACACCGTTAGGAGCTGCGGGTAATTGATATGCAGTGCGCTCTGCACCAGTGTCCATAACTGAGCCCATGGAAGCCCCCTGACAATAGCAGAGGGTCCCTCCCCTGGGCAATGGCCCGTAGCCGTTTATCCCATGTGTAACTGGCCTACCTGGATAAATAAAGGTGAAATAAAAAAAATTAAAAAGCCTTGACAGGGACACCTGAAACTACCAGCTTAGGTTGCGAGATGTGTCCAGGTGAGTAGCTAGAAGGGACCTGTTGTCCCAGGTGCACAGGCAGGTTTTTGCAAGCCATGCCTGAGATTTGTTTCATATGGGCCTGGCCCCTGGGAGGGCCAATCTGATAGCTAGAGATTTACCTCTGAATGTTTTTGCTAGCATTCAGCCTGCTTAAGGTCTCCCTTCATCGACAGGGCTGTACGGGTATATGTGGCAAGCGTTTGAGCTCTGGTTCCAAGATAAAGGACTTGTTCCTTTTCAGTTCTCTGTGAGGGACATCCTTATTAGGAGCTTGTTCAGCAGGGGCGGGCATTCTTCATGTTAACCAATCCCTGGAAGGTGATCCCTGCGTGTCATTTGGGAATTTACGGACCCTCACCGCCGGCCCAGTGAGGCTCCGTAAAATGTTGGTTTAAGGCGACTCTAAGGTGACGTTGCGTCCAAATGCGTCCCTCGCTCCCCGAAAGTCATGGCTATGTCCTACGGGTCCTTCGCCTCTGGGTTTTCACCACCTCCTTGCTTCTGAAGAGTAACATTGCCATGGTGTTCAGCGCAAGCTTTATGCAAGTCTATTGAACGGACCGGGGATATCTGGTGATGTGACCAACTTTTTGTCTGCAATTTAAGCAGCGTCTCTCCCACTGGATTGTGGGGGCTATCTCCCTGCCAAATAGAAGCACGGGCAAGGGTTACCTAGAGGTGTACCCGCCCACTCCACAGGGGTCTGGCAGCATCTTGGACGATGTTTCAAGGGTTGACTAGAGGTGATATTTGAGAGTTGGACATCACCACACACTGTAGTGGGGTTTTATTGGTTGGATGGTACTGCTGCTAGTATACACATAGGATACTGATGAGACAGGGGAGGGTCTCTAGACACTGCTGCTAGTATAACACACAGGATACTGATGAGACAGGGGAAAGTCACTAGGCAGCGCCCCGTGTTCGCAATTCCAAGACTGCGCATCTGGCGGGGTCAGGTCTGGGTTTTCTGCAATGGCCCGTTTCATTTGGTATCCGTTGGGGTCGGCTTGGGGAGTGGTTATATTTCCTCATTGTACCGAAGTTGACCGACTGAAAGGGAGTGTATTGTTATGACTATAACTACTGTTCCCTGAAGGAGGGAAACGAGGCACAACACCTGTTTGGCTCCTTGACGCCCGTTCCTGGGCTCGGTGAAGAGCGGTATTAAATTGAAGGAACGAATCCGAGACTCATGCTTATCACCTGTGGAAGGTAAAGGCTTCCACCGAAGCAAGGATTTAATTTGGCCTTGCCAGGCGTGATTGTAGATCCTTCCTGCCGACTCCCCCCCCATGCTGTGTTGTACCTCGTTTCCCTCCTTCAGGGAACAGTAGTTATAGTTATAACGTTAGGGTTTAGCTCCAAACCGACACCGTTACGCTCTTGAGGTGTTCTGTCAGAACCCATAAATATCATTGTGAAAAATAATCAATAATTACTATAGATTGTTACCCACTCATACATATCATTTAATTGTTTCATTTGTAATTAAACTAGAAGAAAATAGGGTGCTAACGTGATGGTAAGACAGAGAACCATTTCACGTTTTCACCACAGGAGGTTGGTGGTACCTTAATTGGGGAGGAATGGTAATAACTGGAGCGGAATCAGTGGAATGGTATCAAATACATCAAACCCACAGTTTCCATGGTTTCCACGGTTTCCATGGTTTCTATCCGCTCCATTCCGGCCATGATTATGAGCCGCCCTCCCTTCAGCAGCCTCCTGTGGTTTTAACACTAATACTATTCAGTCCTTATATTCACCCTAAGAATGTCGAGAGAAATAGACCTGCTATAGACCTATTACAGACCTGCTATAGACCTGCTAAAGACCTGCTATAGACCTGCTATAGACCTATTATAGTCCTGCTATAGACCTGCTATAGACCTGCTATAGACCTATTACAGACCTGCTATAGACCTGCTAAAGACCTGCTATAGACCTACTATAGACCTATTATAGTCCTGCTATAGACCTGCTATAGACCTGCTATAGACATATTATAGACCTGCTATAGACCTGCTATAGACCTATTATAGTCCTGCTATAGACCTGCTATAGACCTGCTATAGACATATTATAGACCTGCTATAGACCTGCTATAGACCTGCTATAGACATATTATAGACCTGCTATAGACCTGCTAAAGACCTGCTATAGACCTGCTATAGACCTATTATAGACCTGCTATAGACCTGCTAAAGACCTGCTATAGATCTGCTATAGACCTATTATAGACCTGCTATAGACCTGCTATAGACCTATTACAGAACTTCTATAGACCTGCTAAAGACCTGCTATAGACCTACTATAGACCTATTATAGACCTGCTATAGACCTGCTATAGACCTACTATAGACCTGCTATAGACATATTATAGACCTGCTATAGACCTGCTATAGACATATTATAGACCTGCTATAGACCTGCTATAGACATATTATAGACCTATTATAGTCCTGCTATAGACCTGCTATAGACCTGCTATAGGCCTGCTATAGACCTGCTATAGACCTGCTAAAGACCTGCTATAGACCTATTATAGACCTGCTATAGGCCTGCTAAAGACCTGCTATAGACCTGCTATAGACCTATTATAGACCTGCTATAGACCTGCTAAAGACCTGCTATAGACCTGCTATAGACCTGCTATAGACCTATTACAGACCTGCTATAGACCTGCTAAAGACCTGCTATAGACCTGCTATAGACCTATTATAGACCTGCTATAGGCCTGCTATAGACCTGCTATAGACCTGCTATAGACCTATTATAGTCCTGCTATAGACCTGCTATAGGCCTGCTATAGACCTTCTATAGACCTGCTATAGACCTGCTATAGACCTATTATAGACCTGCTATAGACCTGCTACAGACCTGCTACAGACCTACTATAGACCTGCTACAGGCCTGCTATAGACCTGCTACAGGCCTGCTATAGACCTATTGTAGACCTATTATAGACCTGCTATAGACCTGCTATAGACCTGCTACAGACCTGCTATAGACCTGCAACAGACCTGCTACAAACCTGCTACAGACCTGCTACAGACCTGCTATAGACCTGCTACAGACCTGCTGCAGACCTGCTATAGACCTGCTATAGACCTGCTATAGACCTGCTACAGACCTGCTATAGACCTGCTACAGGCCTGCTATAGACCTGCTATATACCTACTATAGACCTGCTACAGGCCTGCTATAGACCTGCTATAGACCTGCTACAGATTTAATTCTCAGTACTGCCCAATGTTGTATTCTAATAATTTAACCGGCATAATCACAAGAGAGATTTTCTCCTGATTTAACACAGACATGCGTAACCATCCATCCCCTCAGGTAATCGTGGATGGGCTGAATATCAGTCACCACATCGCGGCCGCGGTCGCATCATAACGGGGCTTTTATCTCGGTTTTTACCAGACAAAATCTAATATCCCAGACAAGGATCTAGGAACGCACCCTCACCGCCTATTCATCATACGTGTTACTGTCGGAATTTAAACAGAGCAGATGTCAGTTATTTTTCTAGATGTTCAGAGCCCTACCTGATTCACAATATCCATCTTGGCTGCCTTGATCGTTGGTAAGAGAAACTGTCGTCAGAACCGACAGCCCTCGGTGGAGGAAAGAGAAGGAGCCTGGAACTGCTCTAGATGGCATGTGATAAGCAAAAGACAACACGACACGACCATCAGTCTGGACCATACATACATAAACTTGTAGAGAAATACAAATCAGCAAAGAAATATCTTTGTTTAGACGAGAGCCAGATGATCCAATTTCTGTTTTTTTGGAAGCTATGGTCTGCCTTTATTATGCTGGTATATTTCTGCTATTTATTTCCCTAAAATAATCAATTTCCCCCCCACTGCCTGACCGCTGTGCTGCTGTCCATGGTGCTGAACTGTTACTGTGTGAGCCAATAGTGAGAAGCCATCTTCTTTAAAGGGTAGGAAGCATGAGTTGTTGTCAAAAGACTTAGTAGCTTAGTTGTAGTCACAATCTGGTTACCTATAACTGTTTGTATCAGTTACCTGATGTGGAATAGAGTTCCATGTAGTCATGGCTCTATGTAGTACTGTGTGCCTCCCACAGTCTGTTCTGGACTTGTGGACTGTGAAGAGACCTCTGGTGGCATGTCTTGTGGGGTATGTATGAGTGTCCGAGCTGTGTGCTAGTAGTTTAAACAGACAGCTCGGTACATTCAGCTTGTCAACACCTCTTACAAAAAACAAGTGGTGATGAAGTCAATCTCTCTTCCACTTTGAGCCATGAGAGGATTGACATGCATGTCATAAATGTTAACTCTGCGTGTACTTTTAAGGGCCAGCCGTGCTGCCCTGTTCTGAGCCAACTGCAATTTTCCCAAATCCCACTTTGTGGCACCTGACCACACCACTGAACAGTAGTCCAGGTGCGACAAAACTAGGGCCTGTAGGACCTGCCTTGTTGATAGTGTTGTTAAGGCAAGGCAGAGCAGCGCTTTATTATGGACAGACTTCTCCCCACCTTAGCTACTGTTAGACACGCCTGCTCCCTCTCTCTCTTTGCGCCACGCTGCCCAGCACTGCACACTCCTGCCAGCATCATTATTCCCACCTGCTTCCCTCGTCACGCGCATCAGCAAATGATTGGCCTCACCTGGACTCAATCACCTGTTTCATTACCTCCCCTATATCTGTCAGCTCCCCAGTTCTATTAATGCGGCAGTTCTCCAGCTCTATTAATGCGGAAGTTCCCCAGCTCTATTAATGCAGCAGTTCTCCAGCTCTATTAATGCGGCAGTTCTCCAGCTCTATTAATGCGGCAGTTCTCCAGCTCTATTAATGCGGCAGTTCTCCAGCTCTATTAATGTGGCAGTTCCCCAGCTCTATTAATGCGGCAGTTCCCCAGCTCTATTAATGCGGCAGTTCTCCAGCTCTATTAATGCGTCAGTTCCCCAGCTCTATTAATGCGGCAGTTCCCCAGCTCTATTAATGCGGCAGTTCTCCAGCTCTATTAATGCGTCAGTTCCCCAGCTCTATTAATGCGGCAGTTCTCCAGCTCTATTAATGCGGCAGTTCCCCAGCTCTATTAATGCGGCAGTTCCCCAGCTCTATTAATGCGGCAGTTCTCCAGCTCTATTAATGCGGCAGTTCTCCAGCTCTATTAATGCGGCAGTTCCCCAGCTCTATTAATGCGGCAGTTCCCCAGCTCTATTAATGCGGCAGTTCCCCAGCTCTATTAATGCGGCAGTTCCCCAGCTCTATTAATGCGGCAGTTCTCCAGCTCTATTAATGCGGCAGTTCCCCAGCTCTATTAATGCGGCAGTTCTCCAGCTCTATTAATGCGGCAGTTCCCCAGCTCTATTAATGCGGCAGTTCCCCAGCTCTATTAATGCGGCAGTTCTCCAGCTCTATTAATGCGGCAGTTCTCCAGCTCTATTAATGCGGCAGTTCCCCAGCTCTATTAATGCGGCAGTTCTCCAGCTCTATTAATGCGGCAGTTCTCCACTTCTGTTCCCCACTGCTCTCCTGTTCTATGTCCGTTCCAAATTCAAATATTGACCTTTTTTCTCAGGCTGCATTTGTTCATAAGGGCTATTTTTTTAGCACTTTTCTGGGTTGCTTGACTGATTTTAATGCTTTACTGTGAAGCTTATCAGACATAGACTTGCTCATGTCATTTATATTAGCTGATAGTGCAGGGTGAGCTGCACAAAGTGCTATTCCTACTAGAGCGCACCACCTCAGTGTGAACAGTGTAACTCTGGTTCATAGGCTCATGATTACTGCATACAATAGCTGTAGGATCAACAGAGGCATTCAGGGACATTAGGGGGACATAAATTAAGTTACTTACATTGTGTTTGCCAACGCTCCTAGGATAATGTGCATTAGCTGCATCTTTATGACGCCTTATTGACACAATGGTAGGGATTAACTAAGTTGGTCTTGGATCATTTACCAGTCATTGTTTTCATGTAGCCTTGAAATGCGTGCACATTGTCCAGGAGCCAAGATGATTTGGATGGAGTCCGTCATTCCTGTCGAGCAGGTATTCCCAAACTGGGGTACGCACAATGCCATCTGGGGTACGCCAAACCAAAAAATGTGATTCACTTTTTTTTTCCTTCACATTGTCTAGCAGTCAAATAATTAACATCCAATCACATTAACCGTTACTCTCTCGCGGGAATTCCACTAACGGTCCGTATGTAGCCAAACGTAGCTGCTGCTCATGTTGGTATCTGTACTGATGGAGCAAAAGCCATGACAGGGAGACATAGTGGAGTGGTAAACGCGCGTGCAAGCAGTTGCTCCCAACGCCACTTGGGTTCACTGCAGCATCCACCCAGAGGCTCTTGCTGCCAAGGGAATGCCTGACAGGCTTGAAATACGTTTTGGAAACTACAGTGAACATTGTTATCTTTGTTACAGCAAGGCCCCTGAACTCTCGTGTATTTTCTAGGGGTGGGAGCTCTGAGGATCTGAACCCGAGGTAGAAGCCAACGGAGAGGGAGATTAGAACAGAGGACGAATGGGAAGCCCCCAAGGAAGAAGGCGCAGGGAACCTCTGGATCCAGGGTGGAAAAGCCGTTTCTGGTATGTGTCATGTCCGGGCCACAACATCTCCATGGAGACCCCCGTTGCCAGAGGACGCTTCCTTTGACTTCCACGGCGAGTGACGCACCTCCATGGCTGGTTGGTTGGGTCGAGAACAGCTCCATCCCTCAGGGAAGGGGGAGACCCCTTCGGGGATGGAACCCTACTGAGCAGGGGCGACACTTCCATCAGACCAGAGCGGAATCTGGATACTGAGGTGGAAGAAAAAGAAAAAGTCAGCGGGCGTGGATTCCCCGGTAGCTTGTGTAGGTTTGCTACTTGCTTGCTAAGAGTAGTCACTTCGCCCCAGTTGTCCTCTGCAAGCAGTTGCTACATTGAAAGTCAGCGCGGTCCACATTGTCCCGGAACAAAGCCAAGTTAACACAGCTCCTGCAGCACTGGAAACGTTCAATAATACAGCCAACGTTCATTCTGTTTAAATGGCGTTGTGTATTTTCCAACATTTTGGTTTAACTTTAATGTAGCTGTAAGCTAGGTGTTGATAACAACTGGCTGTGTCACGCAGCGCTAACGTTAGCAGGATGGTAAGGCTAATGTTAGCAGGATGGTAGGGGCTAACGTTAGCAGGATGGTAGGGCTAACGCTAGGAGGATGGTAGGGCTAACGTTAGCAGGATGGTAGGGCTAACGTTAGCAGGATGGTAGGGCTAATGTTAGCAGGATGGTACGGCTAACGTTAGCAGGATGGTAGGGGCTAATTATAGCAGGATGGTAGGGCTAACGTTAGCAGGATGGTAGGGGCTAATTATAGCAGGATGGTAGGGCTAACATTAGCAGGATGGTATGGGCTAACGTTAGCAGGATGGTAGGGATAACGTTAGCAGGATGGTAGGGGCTAATTATAGCAGGATGGTAGGGCTAACATTAGCAGGATGGTAGGGGCTAATTATAGCAGGATGGTAGGGCTAACGTTAGCAGGATGGTAGGGGCTAACGTTAGCAGGATGGTAGGGATAACGTTAGCAGGATGGTAGGGGCTAACGTTAGCAGGATGGTATGGGCTAACGTTAGCAGGATGGTAGGGGCTAACGTTAGCAGGATGGTAGGGCTAACGTTAGCAGGATGGTAGGGATAACGTTAGCAGGATGGTAGGGGCTAACGTTAGCAGGATGGTATGGGCTAACGTTAGCAGGATGGTAGGGGCTAATTATAGCAGGATGGTATGGGCTAACGTTAGCAGGATGGTATGGGCTAACGTTAGCAGGATGGTAGGGGCTAACGTTAGCCGGATGGTAGGGGCTAACGTTAGCAGGATGGTAGGGGCTATCGTTAGCAGGATGGTAGGGGCTAATTATAGCGGGATGGTAGGGCTAACGTTAGCAGGATGGTAGGGGCTAATTATAGCTGGATGGTAGGGC
Organism: Brachymystax lenok tsinlingensis; assembly: GCA_030435695.1. NCBI lineage: Eukaryota > Metazoa > Chordata > Actinopteri > Salmoniformes > Salmonidae > Brachymystax > Brachymystax lenok. Next base: position 41,902,702 of record CM059803.1, read on the forward strand.
TAACATTAGCAGGATGGTAGGGGCTAATTATAGCAGGATGGTAGGGCTAACGTTAGCAGGATGGTAGGGGCTAATTATAGCAGGATGGTAGGGCTAACATTAGCAGGATGGTAGGGGCTAATTATAGCAGGATGGTAGGGCTAACGTTAGCAGGATGGTAGGGGCTAATTATAGCAGGATGGTAGGGCTAACGTTAGCAGGATGGTAGGGGCTAATTATAGCAGGATGGTAGGGCTAACGTTAGCAGGATGGTAGGGGCTAATTATAGCAGGATGGTAGGGGCTAACGTTAGCAGGATGGTAGGGATAACGTTAGCAGGATGGTAGGGGCTAATTATAGCAGGATGGTAGGGCTAACGTTAGCAGGATGGTAGGGGCTAACGTTAGCAGGATGGTAGGGCTAACGTTAGCAGGATGGTATGGGCTAACGTTAGCAGGATGGTAGGGGCTAACGTTAGCAGGATGGTAGGGCTAACGTTAGCAGGATGGTATGGGCTAACGTTAGCAGGATGGTAGGGGCTAACGTTAGCAGGATGGTAGGGGCTAATTATAGCAGGATGGTAGGGCTAACGTTAGCAGGATGGTAGGGGCTAACGTTAGCAGGATGGTAGGGATAACGTTAGCAGGATGGTAGGGCTAACGTTAGCCGGCTAGTTGGCTAACAACCTTGCAAGTTGATTGATGAAACCAGATGTCATGAGTGCAAACAATTTGGTTTAATTTGAAGTTACACATTTAAAGTTATTAATGTTGGTGATACATTTTCAGGGAATAGACTGGTTTGCCAGGCCCTGCATATTAATTACATAATCCCTTGGATCCCGACATAACTTTGGAATTCTTTGGAATTCTTTGGAATTCTTTGGAATTCTGTTCAGTTTTATGTAATAACTCAAAAAAATAGAAATGGGAGGTGTAACTTTGCATTGGGCATTTTTATGTTTATGCTAATGCAGATCCATATGTGTATTGATTCTGTGGTCACGTTACAATATTCTATATGTAATGCTACTATATTCTATATTTCATGCTTCTATATTCTATATATCATGCTTCTATATATTATGCCTCTATATTCTATATATCATGCTTCTATATTCTATATATCATGTTACTATATTCTATATATCATGCTTCTATATTCTATATATCATGCTACTATATTCTATATATAATGCTTCTAAATTCTATATATCATGTTTCTATATATCATGCTACTATATTCTATATATCTCTCACTCTCTCTCTCTCTTTCTGTCTCTTTCTCTCTCTCTCACACTCTCTTTCGCGCTTTCTTTTTCTGTCTCTCGCGCTCTCTTTCGCTCTCTCTCCCTCTCTCTTTCGCAGCTCTCTGTTGTCTCTTTTCTATCTCTCTTTCTCACTCACTCTCTCTCTCTTTCACCTCTCTCTCTCTCTCTCTCTCTCTCTCTCTCTCTCTCACTCTCTCTCTATTTCTCTCTCTCTTTCTCTCTCTTGCTCTCACAATGTCACTAGGGGACATAGGGCGCTACTTTAGACCAGGGTCTCACACACGTTTGTGTGAGCGTGCACGTGCACGTGTGTGTAGTGGTTCTGATGACATGGACACATTTACTTTCTGAAGGAGGGGTGTCCTGCATCTCCCTTTATTATCAGAGTTATAGGGTCACTCTCATCGCCCTGGGGTGTCCTGAATCTCCCTTTATTATCAGAGTTATAGGGTCACTCTCATGGCCCTGGGGTGTCCTGAATCTCCCTTTATTATCAGAGTTATAGGGTCACTCTCATGGCCCTGGGGTGTCCCGAATCTCCCTTTATTATCAGAGTTATAGGGTCACTCTCATGGCCCTGGGGTGTCCTGAATCTCCCTTTATTATCAGAGTTATAGGGTCACTCTCATGGCCCTGGGGTGTCCTGAATCTCCCTTTATTATCAGAGTTATAGGGTCACTCTCATGGCCATGGGGTGTCCTGAATCTCCCTTTATTATCAGAGTTATAGGGTCACTCTCATGGCCCTGGGGTGTCCTGAATCTCCCTTTATTATCAGAGTTATAGGGTCACTCTCATGGCCCTGGGGTGTCCTGAATCTCCCTTTATTATCAGAGTTATAGGGTCACTCTCATGGCCCTGGGGTGTCCTGAATCTCCCTTTATTATCAGAGTTATAGGGTCACTCTCATGGCCCTGGGGTGTCCTGAATCTCCCTTTATTATCAGAGTTATAGGGTCACTCTCATGGCCCTGGGGTGTCCTGAATCTCCCTTTATTATCAGAGTTATAGGGTCACTCTCATCGCCCTGGGGTGTCCTGAATCTCCCTTTATTATCAGAGTTATAGGGTCACTCTCATGGCCCTGGGGTGTCCCGAATCTCCCTTTATTATCAGAGTTATAGGGTCACTCTCATCGCCCTGGGGTGTCCTGAATCTCCCTTTATTATCAGAGTTATAGGGTCACTCTCATGGCCATGGAGTGTCCTGAATCTCCCTTTATTATCAGAGTTATAGGGTCACTCTCATGGCCCTGGGGTGTCCCGAATCTCCCTTTATTATCAGAGTTATAGGGTCACTCTCATGGCCATGGGGTGTCCCGAATCTCCCTTTATTATCAGAGTTATAGGGTCACTCTCATGGCCATGGGGTGTCCCGAATCTCCCTTTATTATCAGAGTTATAGGGTCACTCTCATGGCCATGGGGTGTCCCGAATCTCCCTTTATTATCAGTGTTATAGGGTCACTCTCATGGCCCTGGGGTGTCCTGAATCTCCCTTTATTATCAGTGTTATAGGGTCACTCTCATGGCCCTGGGGTGTCCTGAATCTCCCTTTATTATCAGAGTTATAGGGTCACTCTCATGGCCCTGGGGTGTCCCGAATCTCCCTTTATTATCAGAGTTATAGGGTCACTCTCATGGCCCTGGGGTGTCCCGAATCTCCCTTTATTATCAGAGTTATAGGGTAACTCTCATGGCCATGGGGTGTCCTGAATCTCCCTTTATTATCAGAGTTACAGGGTCACTCTCATCGCCCTGGGGTGTCCCGAATCTCCCTTTATTATCAGTGTTATAGGGTCACTCTCATGGCCCTGGGGTGTCCTGAATCTCCCTTTATTATCAGTGTTATAGGGTCACTCTCATGGCCATGGGGTGTCCTGTATTCTCATAATGTAATTCCCAGACACTTCCTCTCAAATGCTCGAAGAGTCTGGTGAACCAATGCGTCAAACCTGGCCTACATTAGCCGGTACAGAAAGACTGGGAGAAACTGGGTAAAGTAATCGATCCCCACAACACCTTCCCTCTAACCCTCGCAGTTTATTTGATCCCCTAAAATTAAATTATGACAAATACTTTACTAAGTGGGTCACTCCCACGTAACGCTATGGTCACTTCCACTAAGGTCCACTTTGAATGGTTGATATTCCAGGCTTATATGCGCTGTGCGCAATAGCCCGGGGACGAGGTTCGTGTCCTCACAATGATATCTCACCGTATCGGGCAGCAGCAGAAGGCTCCATGGAGTTGACTATCCCCTTCCACTTTAGGATCTTTGCTGTGACGTCACATGGAACCGTAAACAGTGGGTGCCTCAGTGTGCTGAAGTCAGCAGAAGCACAGCCATTAGTGCAGCAATAGGATGTTACTGCAGAGAGACTATGTGTGGTAGTTATAGAGATTGGCATTGGTCTTTAGTGATTGGGAATGGGACACTCAATAGCCTACTGAAAGATCCTTAGAAGAAGACTGGGAATGGGACACTCAATAGCCTACTGAAAGATCCTTAGAAGAACACTGGGAATGGGACACTCAATAGCTTACTGAAAGATCCTTAGAAGAAGACTGGGAATGGGACCCTCAATAGTAAGTTAGAAAGCTAGTTAGTAAGTCAGTCAGAGTCAGTTAGTTAGTCAGTCAGTTAGTCAGTCAGTCAGACAGTCAGTCAGTCAGTCAGTCAGTCAGTCAGTCAGTTAGTTAGACAGTCAGTCAGTCAGTCAGTCAGTTAGTCAGTCAGTCAGTCAGTTAGTCAGTCAGTCAGTCAGTTAGTCCGTCAGTTAGTCAGTCAGTCAGTCAGTCAGTCAGTCAGTCAGTCAGTTAGTCAGTCAGTCAGTAAGTTAGCCAGTCAGTCAGCCAGACAGTCAGCCAGTCATTATGTCAATCAGTTAGTCAGTCAGTTAGTTAGTCAGTTAGTCAGTCAGTCAGTTAATCAGTCAGTTAGTCAGTTAGTCAATCAGTCAGTTAATCAGTCAGTTAGTCAATCAGTCAGTCAGTTAGTCAATCAGTCAGTCAGTGAGTCAGTTAGTCAGTCAGTGAGTCAGTCAGTTAGTCAGTCAGTCAGTTAGACAGTCAGTTAGTTAGTCAGTCAGTTAGTCAGTCAGTCAGTCAGCCAGTCAGTTAGTTAGTCAGTCAGTAAGTTAGTCAGTTAATCAGTCAGTTAGTAGGTCCGTCAGTCAGTCAGTTAGATCGGTCAGTTGGTTAGTCAGTCAGTTGGTCAATCAGTCAGGTCAGTTGGTCAGTCAGTCGGTCAGTTGGTCAGTCAGTCAGTCGGTTAGTCAGTCAGTCAGGTAGTCGGTCAGTTGGTCAGTCAGTCAGCCAGTCAGTTAGTTAGTCGGTCAGTCAGTAAGTCGGTCAGTTAGTCAGTCGGTCAGTTGGTCGGTTAATCGGTCAGTTAGTCGGTTGGTCAATCAGTCAGTCAGTCGGTCAGTGAGTCAGTCAGGTCAGTCAGTCAGTCAGTCAGTCAGTTGGTTAGTCGGTCAGTTGGTTGGTCAGTTGGTCGGTCAGTCAGTTAGTCAGTCAGTCAGTTAGTCAGTTAATCAGTCAGTTAGTCAGTCAGTCAGTAAGTTAGCCAGTCAGTCAGCCAGACAGTCAGTCAGTCAGTTAGTCAGTCAGTTAGTCAGTCAGTCAGTCAGCCAGTCAGTTAGTTAGTCAGTCAGTAAGTTAGTCAGTTAATCAGTCAGTTAGTAGGTCCGTCAGTCAGTCAGTTAGTCAGTCAGTCAGTTAGTTAGTCAGTCAGTTAGTCAATCAGTCAGTCAGTCAGTCAGTGAGTTAGTCAGTCAGTCAGTTAGTCAGTTAATCAGTCAGTTAGTCAGTTAGTCAGTCAGTGAGTCAGTCAGTTAGTCAGTCAGTCAGTTAGTCAGTCAGTTAGTTAGTCAGTCAGTTAGTCAGTCAGTCTGTCAGCCAGTCAGTTAGTTAGTCAGTCAGTAAGTTAGTCAGTTAATCAGTCAGTTAGTCAGTCCGTCAGTCAGTCAGTTAGTCAGTCAGTCAGTTAGTTAGTCAGTCAGTTAGTCAATCAGTCAGTCAGTTAGTCAGTCAGTCAGTCAGTTAGTCAGTCAGTGAGTCAGTCAGTTAGTCAGTCAGTCAGGTAGTCAGTCAGTTAGTCAGTCAGTCAGCCAGCCAGTCAGTTAGTTAGTCAGTCAGTAAGTCAGTCAGTTAGTCAGTCAGTTAGTTAGTCAGTCAGTTAGTCAGTCAGCAAGTCAGTTAGTTAGTCAGTCAGTCAGTCAGTCAGTCAGTAAGTCAGTCATTTAGTCAGTCAGTCAGTTAGTCAGTTAATCAGTCAGTTAGTCAGTTAGTCAATCAGTCAGTCAGTCAGTCAGTGAGTCAGTCAGTCAGTCAGTTAGTTAGTCAGTCAGTTAGTTAGTCAGTCAGTCAGTCAGTCAGTTAGTTAGTCAGACAGTCAGTCAGTCAGTCAGTCAGTCAGTCAGTTAGTCAGTCAGTGAGTAAGTTAGCCAGTCAGTCAGCCAGACAGTCAGCCAGTCATTATGTCAATCAGTTAGTCAGTCAGTTAGTTAGTCAGTTAGTCAGTCAGTCAGTTAATCAGTCAGTTAGTCAGTTAGTCAATCAGTCAGTTAATCAGTCAGTTAGTCAATCAGTCAGTCAGTTAGTCAATCAGTCAGTCAGTGAGTCAGGTAGTCAGTCAGTGAGTCAGTCAGTTAGTCAGTCAGTCAGTTAGTCAGTCAGTTAGTTAGTCAGTCAGTTAGTCAGTCAGTCAGTCAGTCAGTCAGCCAGTCAGTTAGTTAGTCAGTCAGTAAGTTAGTCAGTTAATCAGTCAGTTAGTAGGTCAGTTAGTAGGTCAGTTAGTCAGTCAGTCAGTTAGTTAGTCAGTCAGTTAGTCAATCAGTCAGTCAGTGAGTCAGTCAGTTAGTCAGTCAGTTAGTCAGTCAGTCAGTTAGTCAGTTAGTCAGTTAATCAGTCAGTTAGTCAGTTAATCAGTCAGTTAGTCAATCAGTCAGTCAGTTAGTCAATCAGTCAGTCAGTGAGTCAGTTAGTCAGTCAGTGAGTCAGTCAGTTAGTCAGTCAGTCAGTTAGTCAGTTAGTCAGTCAGTTAGTCAGTCAGTCAGCCAGTCAGTTAGTTAGTCAGTCAGTAAGTTAGTCAGTTAATCAGTCAGTTAGTAGGTCCGTCAGTGAGTCAGTTAGTCAGTCAGTCAGTTAGTTAGTCAGTCAGTTAGTCAATCAGTCAGTCAGTTAGTCAGTCAGTCAGTGAGTCAGTCAGTTAGTCAGTCAGTCAGTTAGTCAGTTAATCAGTCAGTTAGTCAGTTAGTCAGTCAGTGAGTCAGTCAGTTAGTCAGTCAGTCAGTTAGTCAGTCAGTTAGTTAGTCAGTCAGTCTGTCAGTCAGTCAGCCAGTCAGTTAGTTAGTCAGTCAGTCAGTTAGTTAGTCAGTCAGTTAGTCAGTCAGTCAGTCAGTAAGTCAGTCATTTAGTCAGTCAGTCAGTTAGTCAGTTAGTCAATCAGTCAGTCAGTCAGTCAGTGAGTCAGTCAGTCAGTCAGTCAGTCAGTTAGTTAGTCAGTCAGTTAGTTAGTTAGTTAGTCAGTCAGTCAGTCAGTCAGTTAGTCAGTTAGTCAGTCAGTTAGTCAATCAGTCAGTCATTTAGTCAGTCAGTGAGCCAGTCAGTCAGTCATTTAGTCAGTCAGTGAGCCAGTCAGTCAGTTAGTCAGTCAGTTAGTCAGTCAGTTATTCAATCAGTTAGTCAGTCAGTCAGTCAGTCAGTTAGTCAGTCAGTCAGTCAGTCAGTTAAACAGTAAGTCAGTCAGTCAGTCAGTCAGTAAGTTAGTCAGTTAATCAATCAGTTAGTCAGTCAGTCAGTTTGTCAGTCAGTCAGCTAGTCAGTCAGTCAGTTAGTCAGTCAGTCAGTCAGTTAGTCAGTCAGTCAGTTAGTCAGTCAGTTAGTCAGTTAATTAGTCAGTTAGTCAGTCAGTTAGTCAGTCAGTTAGTCAGTCAGTCAGTTAGTCAGTCAGTTAGACAGTCAGTTAAACAGTCAGTTAGTTAGTCAGTCAGTTAGTCAGTCAGTCAGTCATTTAGTCAGTTAGTCAGTCAGTTAATCAGTCAGTCAGTTTATCAGTCAGTTAGTTAGTCAGTTAATCAGTCAGTTAGTCAGTCAGTCAGTTAGTCAGTCAGTCAGTTAGTTAGTCAGTCAGTTAGTTAGTCAGTCAGTTAGTTAGTCAGTCAGTTAGTCAGTTAGTCAGTCAGTGAGTCAGTTAGTCAGTCAGTCAGTCAGTTAGTTAGATAGTCAGACAGTTAGTCAGTCAGCCAGTCAGTCAGTTAGTCAGTCAGTCAGTTAGTTAGATAGTCAGTCAGTTAGTCAGTCAGTCAGCCAGTCAGTCAGTCATTTTGTCAGTCAGTTAGTTTGTCAGTTAGTCAGCCAGTCATTTAGTCAGTTAGTCAGTCAGTTAATCAGTCAGTCAGTCAGTCAGTTTATCAGTCAGTTAGTTAGTCAGTTAATCAGTCAGTTAGTCAGTCAGTTAGTTAGTCAGTCAGTTAGTCAGTCAGTCAGTTAGTTAGTCAGTCAGTTAGTTAGTCAGTCAGTTAGTCAGTCAGTGAGTCAGTTAGTCAGTCAGTCAGTTAGTTAGTCAGTCAGTAAGTCAGTCAGTTTATCAGTCAGTTAGTTAAGTCAGTTAATCAGTCAGTTAGTCAGTCAGTCAGTTAGTTAGACAGTCAGACAGTCAGACAGTTAGTCTGTCAGTCAGTCAGTAAGTTAGTCAGTTAGTCAGTCAGTCAGTCAGTCAGTCAGTTAGTCAGTCAGTCAGTTAGTTAGATAGTCAGTCAGTTAGTCAGTCAGCCAGTCAGTCAGTCAGTCAGTTAGTCAGTCAGTCAGTCAGTTAGTTAGATAGTCAGTCAGTTAGTTAGTCAGTCAGTTAGTATTTTAGTCAGTCAGTTAGTCAGTCAGTTAGTAAGTTATTGTTTTAGTCAGTTAGTTAGTCAGTCAGTCAGTTAGTCAGTCATCCAGTATGATAATATAGTATGTTATGATTAAAATGTGGGACCATATGAGACTAATTAAGATTAAATGAAAGTGTAGAGACAAAGACAGGAGAATGAAATAAAGAAACATTATGTATTGAAAACAACAATACATAAAACATATTTCAATAATGTAAACAAAAAGACTATGATTAGTATCATTATCATTTTACAGTACACATATTGGTGTATCCTACACTTATTTTACCGGTGTATAGACTACTACAGGTGTATAGACTACTACAGGTGTATAGACTACTACAGGAGTATAGACTACTACAGGTGTATAGACTACTACAGGTGTATAGACTACTACAGGTGTATAGACTGCTACAGGTGTATAGACTACTACAGGTGTATAGACTACTCCAGAAAAGAGTCAGAAGCCCAGGTTCAAAATCCATTGCACTGCGCAGGCATATAGATAATGAATGTAGCTGGTTTAGATTTGAAAAGAGAGTGGCTCCGCGGCGCGGTGAAGCGGCTCTACGGCAGCCTGCGGGCTGTAACAGAGTGTAATGGAACAAGTGGAACACAGGTCAGAATTACAGTGCATTCACTACAGGGCTTCTTCCTCTGCTTTCTCTCTCCTCATAGGCGAAGGCAATAAGGAAACGGTGATAAGAGGAACGGACGAGGGGATGGAGGGGAGGGAATATGGGTTAAAACGTAAAAAGAAAGAGAAAAGACCGCCTTCAGACCATTGGCTAGTGATAGTGTAGCACCGTGTATTATTGGCAAGTGATAGTGTAGCACCGTGTATTATTGGCTAGTGATAGTGTAGCACCGTGTATTATTGGCTAGTGATAGTGTAGCACCGTGTATTATTGGCTAGTGATAGTGTAGCACCGTGTATTATTGGCTAGTGATAGTGTAGCACCGTGTATTATTGGCTAGTGATAGTGTAGCACCGTGTATTATTGGCTAGTGATAGTGTAGCACCGTGTATTATTGGCTAGTGATAGTGTAGCACCGTGTATTATTGGCAAGTGATAGTGTAGCACCGTGTATTATTGGCTAGTGATAGTGTAGCACCGTGTATTATTGGCTAGTGATAGTGTAGCACCGTGTATTATTGGCTAGTGATAGTGTAGCACCGTGTATTATTGGCTAGTGATAGTGTAGCACCGTGTATTATTGGCTAGTGATAGTGTAGCACCGTGTATTATTGGCTAGTGATAGTGTAGCACCGTGTATTATTGGCTAGTGATAGTGTAGCACCGTGTATTATTGGCTAGTGATAGTGTAGCACCGTGTATTATTGGCTAGTGATAGTGTAGCACCGTGTATTATTGGCTAGTGATAGTGTAGCACCGTGTATTATTGGCTAGTGATAGTGTAGCACCGTGTATTATTGGCTAGTGATAGTGTAGCACCGTGTATTATTGGCTAGTGATAGTGTAGCACCGTGTATTATTGGCTAGTGATAGTGTAGCACCGTGTATTATTGGCTAGTGATAGTGTAGCACCGTGTATTATTGGCTAGTGATAGTGTAGCACCGTGTATTATTGGCTAGTGATAGTGTAGCACCGTGTATTATTGGCTAGTGATAGTGTAGCACCGTGTATTATTGGCTAGTGATAGTGTAGCACCGTGTATTATTGGCTAGTGATAGTGTAGCACCGTGTATTATTGGCTAGTGATAGTGTAGCACCGTGTATTATTGGCTAGTGATAGTGTAGCACCGTGTATTATTGGCTAGTGATAGTGTAGCACCGTGTATTATTGGCTAGTGATAGTGTAGCACCGTGTATTATTGGCTAGTGATAGTGTAGCACCGTGTATTATTGGCTAGTGATAGTGTAGCACCGTGTATTATTGGCAAGTGATAGTGTAGCACCGTGTATTATTGGCTAGTGATAGTGTAGCACCGTGTATTATTGGCTAGTGATAGTGTAGCACCGTGTATTATTGGCTAGTGATAGTGTAGCACCGTGTATTATTGGCTAGTGATAGTGTAGCACCGTGTATTATTGGCTAGTGATAGTGTAGCACCGTGTATTATTGGCTAGTGATAGTGTAGCACCGTGTATTATTGGCTAGTGATAGTGTAGCACCGTGTATTATTGGCTAGTGATAGTGTAGCACCGTGTATTATTGGCTAGTGATAGTGTAGCACCGTGTATTATTGGCTAGTGATAGTGTAGCACCGTGTATTATTGGCTAGTGATAGTGTAGCACCGTGTATTATTGGCTAGTGATGAGTGTAGCACCGTGTATTATTGGCTAGTGATAGTGTAGCACCGTGTATTATTGGCTAGTGATAGTGTAGCACCGTGTATTATTGGCTAGTGATAGTGTAGCACCGTGTATTATTGGCTAGTGATGAGTGTAGCACCGTGTATTATTGGCTAGTGATAGTGTAGCACCGTGTATTATTGGCTAGTGATAGTGTAGCACCGTGTATTATTGGCTAGTGATAGTGTAGCACCGTGTATTATTGGCTAGTGATAGTGTAGCACCGTGTATTATTGGCTAGTGATAGTGTAGCACCGTGTATTATTGGCTAGTGATAGTGTAGCACCGTGTATTATTGGCTAGTGATAGTGTAGCACCGTGTATTATTGGCTAGTGATAGTGTAGCACCGTGTATTATTGGCTAGTGATAGTGTAGCACCGTGTATTATTGGCTAGTGATAGTGTAGCACCGTGTATTATTGGCTAGTGATAGTGTAGCACCGTATTATTGGCTAGTGATAGTGTAGCACCGTGTATTATTGGCTAGTGATAGTGTAGCACCGTGTATTATTGGCTAGTGATAGTGTAGCACCGTGTATTATTGGCTAGTGATAGTGTAGCACCGTGTATTATTGGCTAGTGATAGTGTAGCACCGTGTATTATTGGCTAGTGATAGTGTAGCACCGTGTATTATTGGCTAGTGATAGTGTAGCACCGTGTATTGGCTAGTGATAGTGTAGCACCGTGTATTATTGGCTAGTGATAGTGTAGCACCGTGTATTATTGGCTAGTGATAGTGTAGCACCGTGTATTATTGGCTAGTGATAGTGTAGCACCGTGTATTATTGGCTAGTGATAGTGTAGCACCGTGTATTATTGGCTAGTGATAGTGTAGCACCGTGTATTATTGGCTAGTGATAGTGTAGCACCGTGTATTATTGGCTAGTGATAGTGTAGCACCGTATTATTGGCTAGTGATAGTGTAGCACCGTGTATTATTGGCTAGTGATAGTGTAGCACCGTGTATTATTGGCTAGTGATAGTGTAGCACCGTGTATTATTGGCTAGTGATAGTGTAGCACCGTGTATTATTGGCTAGTGATAGTGTAGCACCGTGTATTATTGGCTAGTGATAGTGTAGCACCGTGTATTATTGGCTAGTGATAGTAGTGTAGCACCGTGTATTATTGGCTAGTGATAGTGTAGCACCGTGTATTATTGGCTAGTGATAGTGTAGCACCGTGTATTATTGGCTAGTGATAGTGTAGCACCGTGTATTATTGGCTAGTGATAGTGTAGCACCGTGTATTATTGGCTAGTGATAGTGTAGCACCGTGTATTATTGGCTAGTGATAGTGTAGCACCGTGTATTATTGGCTAGTGATAGTGTAGCACCGTGTATTATTGGCTAGTGATAGTGTAGCACCGTGTATTATTGGCTAGTGATAGTGTAGCACCGGTGTATTATTGGCTAGTGATAGTGTAGCACCGTGTATTATTGGCTAGTGATAGTGTAGCACCGTGTATTATTGGCTAGTGATAGTGTAGCACCGTGTATTATTGGCTAGTGATAGTGTAGCACCGTGTATTATTGGCTAGTGATAGTGTAGCACCGTGTATTATTGGCTAGTGATAGTGTAGCACCGTGTATTATTGGCTAGTGATAGTGTAGCACCGTGTATTATTGGCTAGTGATAGTGTAGCACCGTGTATTATTGGCTAGTGATAGTGTAGCACCGTGTATTATTGGCTAGTGATGGTGTATTATTGGCTAGTGATAGTGTAGCACCGTGTATTATTGGCTAGTGATAGTGTAGCACCGTGTATTATTGGCTAGTGATAGTGTAGCACCGTGTATTATTGGCTAGTGATAGTGTAGCACCGTGTATTATTGGCTAGTGATAGTGTAGCACCGTGTATTATTGGCTAGTGATAGTGTAGCACCGTGTATTATTGGCTAGTGATAGTGTAGCACCGTGTATTATTGGCTAGTGATAGTGTAGCACCGTGTATTATTGGCTAGTGATAGTGTAGCACCGTGTATTATTGGCTAGTGATAGTGTAGCACCGTGTATTATTGGCTAGTGATAGTGTAGCACCGTGTATTATTGGCTAGTGATAGTGTAGCACCGTGTATTATTGGCTAGTGATAGTGTAGCACCGTGTATTATTGGCTAGTGATAGTGTAGCACCGTGTATTATTGGCTAGTGATAGTGTAGCACCGTGTATTATTGGCTAGTGATAGTGTAGCACCGTGTATTATTGGCTAGTGATAGTGTAGCACCGTGTATTATTGGCAAGTGATAGTGTAGCACCGTGTATTATTGGCTAGTGATAGTGTAGCACCGTGTATTATTGGCTAGTGATAGTGTAGCACCGTGTATTATTGGCTAGTGATAGTGTAGCACCGTGTATTATTGGCTAGTGATGAGTGTAGCACCGTGTATTGGCTAGTGATAGTGTAGCACCGTGTATTATTGGCTAGTGATAGTGTAGCACCGTGTATTATTGGCTAGTGATAGTGTAGCACCGTGTATTATTGGCTAGTGATAGTGTAGCACCGTGTATTATTGGCTAGTGATAGTGTAGCACCGTGTATTATTGGCTAGTGATAGTGTAGCACCGTGTATTATTGGCTAGTGATAGTGTAGCACCGTGTATTATTGGCTAGTGATAGTGTAGCACCGTGTATTATTGGCTAGTGATAGTGTAGCACCGTGTATTATTGGCTAGTGATAGTGTAGCACCGTGTATTATTGGCTAGTGATAGTGTAGCACCGTGTATTATTGGCTAGTGATAGTGTAGCACCGTGTATTATTGGCTAGTGATAGTGTAGCACCGTGTATTATTGGCTAGTGATAGTGTAGCACCGTGTATTATTGGCTAGTGATAGTGTAGCACCGTGTATTATTGGCTAGTGATAGTGTAGCACCGTATTATTGGCAAGTGATAGTGTAGCACCGTGTATTATTGGCTAGTGATAGTGTAGCACCGTGTATTATTGGCTAGTGATAGTGTAGCACCGTGTATTATTGGCTAGTGATAGTGTAGCACCGTGTATTATTGGCTAGTGATAGTGTAGCACCGTGTATTATTGGCTAGTGATAGTGTAGCACCGTGTATTATTGGCTAGTGATAGTGTAGCACCGCGTGTATTATTGGCTAGTGATGAGTGTAGCACCGTGTATTATTGGCTAGTGATAGTGTAGCACCGTGTATTATTGGCTAGTGATAGTGTAGCACCGTGTATTATTGGCTAGTGATAGTGTAGCACCGTGTATTATTGGCTAGTGATAGTGTAGCACCGTGTATTATTGGCTAGTGATAGTGTAGCACCGTGTATTATTGGCTAGTGATAGTGTAGCACCGTGTATTATTGGCTAGTGATAGTGTAGCACCGTGTATTATTGGCTAGTGATAGTGTAGCACCGTGTATTATTGGCTAGTGATAGTGTAGCACCGTGTATTATTGGCTAGTGATAGTGTAGCACCGTGTATTATTGGCTAGTGATAGTGTAGCACCGTGTATTATTGGCTAGTGATAGTGTAGCACCGTGTATTATTGGCTAGTGATAGTGTAGCACCGTGTATTATTGGCTAGTGATAGTGTAGCACCGTGTATTATTGGCTAGTGATAGTGTAGCACCGTGTATTATTGGCTAGTGATAGTGTAGCACCGTGTATTATTGGCTAGTGATAGTGTAGCACCGTGTATTATTGGCTAGTGATAGTGTAGCACCGTGTATTATTGGCTAGTGATAGTGTAGCACCGTGTATTATTGGCTAGTGATAGTGTAGCACCGTATTATTGGCTAGTGATAGTGTAGCACCGTGTATTATTGGCTAGTGATAGTGTAGCACCGTGTATTATTGGCTAGTGATAGTGTAGCACCGTGTATTATTGGCTAGTGATAGTGTAGCACCGTGTATTATTGGCTAGTGATAGTGTAGCACCGTGTATTATTGGCTAGTGATAGTGTAGCACCGTGTATTATTGGCTAGTGATAGTGTAGCACCGTGTATTATTGGCTAGTGATAGTGTAGCACCGTGTATTATTGGCTAGTGATAGTGTAGCACCGTGTATTATTGGCTAGTGATAGTGTAGCACCGTGTATTATTGGCTAGTGATAGTGTAGCACCGTGTATTATTGGCTAGTGATAGTGTAGCACCGTGTATTATTGGCTAGTGATAGTGTAGCACCGTGTATTATTGGCTAGTGATAGTGTAGCACCGTGTATTATTGGCTAGTGATAGTGTAGCACCGTGTATTATTGGCTAGTGATAGTGTAGCACCGCGTGTATTATTGGCTAGTGATAGTGTAGCACCGTGTATTATTGGCTAGTGATAGTGTAGCACCGTGTATTATTGGCTAGTGATAGTGTAGCACCGTGTATTATTGGCTAGTGATAGTGTAGCACCGTGTATTATTGGCTAGTGATAGTGTAGCACCGTGTATTATTGGCTAGTGATAGTGTAGCACCGTGTATTATTGGCTAGTGATAGTGTAGCACCGTGTATTATTGGCTAGTGATAGTGTAGCACCGTGTATTATTGGCTAGTGATAGTGTAGCACCGTGTATTATTGGCTAGTGATAGTGTAGCACCGTGTATTATTGGCTAGTGATAGTGTAGCACCGTGTATTATTGGCTAGTGATAGTGTAGCACCGTGTATTATTGGCTAGTGATAGTGTAGCACCGTGTATTATTGGCTAGTGATAGTGTAGCACCGTGTATTATTGGCTAGTGATAGTGTAGCACCGTGTATTATTGGCTAGTGATAGTGTAGCACCGTGTATTATTGGCTAGTGATAGTGTAGCACCGTGTATTATTGGCTAGTGATAGTGTAGCACCGTGTATTATTGGCTAGTGATAGTGTAGCACCGTGTATTATTGGCTAGTGATAGTGTAGCACCGTGTATTATTGGCTAGTGATAGTGTAGCACCGTGTATTATTGGCTAGTGATAGTGTAGCACCGTGTATTATTGGCTAGTGATAGTGTAGCACCGTGTATTATTGGCTAGTGATAGTGTAGCACCGTGTATTATTGGCTAGTGATAGTGTAGCACCGTGTATTATTGGCTAGTGATAGTGTAGCACCGTGTATTATTGGCTAGTGATAGTGTAGCACCGTGTATTATTGGCAAGTGATAGTGTAGCACCGTGTATTATTGGCTAGTGATAGTGTAGCACCGTGTATTATTGGCTAGTGATAGTGTAGCACCGTGTATTATTGGCTAGTGATAGTGTAGCACCGTGTATTATTGGCTAGTGATAGTGTAGCACCGTGTATTATTGGCTAGTGATAGTGTAGCACCGTGTATTATTGGCTAGTGATAGTGTAGCACCGTGTATTATTGGCTAGTGATAGTGTAGCACCGTGTATTATTGGCTAGTGATAGTGTAGCACCGTGTATTATTGGCTAGTGATAGTGTAGCACCGTGTATTATTGGCTAGTGATAGTGTAGCACCGTGTATTATTGGCTAGTGATAGTGTAGCACCGTGTATTATTGGCTAGTGATAGTGTAGCACCGTGTATTATTGGCTAGTGATAGTGTAGCACCGTGTATTATTGGCTAGTGATAGTGTAGCACCGTGTATTATTGGCTAGTGATAGTGTAGCACCGTGTATTATTGGCTAGTGATAGTGTAGCACCGTGTATTATTGGCTAGTGATAGTGTAGCACCGTGTATTATTGGCTAGTGATAGTGTAGCACCGTGTATTATTGGCTAGTGATAGTGTAGCACCGTGTATTATTGGCTAGTGATAGTGTAGCACCGTGTATTATTGGCTAGTGATAGTGTAGCACCGTGTATTATTGGCTAGTGATAGTGTAGCACCGTGTATTATTGGCTAGTGATAGTGTAGCACCGTGTATTATTGGCAAGTGATAGTGTAGCACCGTGTATTATTGGCTAGTGATAGTGTAGCACCGTGTATTATTGGCTAGTGATAGTGTAGCACCGTGTATTATTGGCTAGTGATAGTGTAGCACCGTGTATTATTGGCTAGTGATAGTGTAGCACCGTGTATTATTGGCTAGTGATAGTGTAGCACCGTGTATTATTGGCTAGTGATAGTGTAGCACCGTGTATTATTGGCTAGTGATAGTGTAGCACCGTGTATTATTGGCTAGTGATAGTGTAGCACCGTGTATTATTGGCTAGTGATAGTGTAGCACCGTGTATTATTGGCTAGTGATAGTGTAGCACCGTGGTATTATTGGCTAGTGATAGTGTAGCACCGTGTATTATTGGCTAGTGATAGTGTAGCACCGTGTATTATTGGCTAGTGATAGTGTAGCACCGTGTATTATTGGCTAGTGATAGTGTAGCACCGTGTATTATTGGCTAGTGATAGTGTAGCACCGTGTATTATTGGCTAGTGATAGTGTAGCACCGTGTATTATTGGCTAGTGATAGTGTAGCACCGTGTATTATTGGCTAAGTGATAGTGTAGCACCGTGTATTATTGGCTAGTGATAGTGTAGCACCGTGTATTATTGGCTAGTGATAGTGTAGCACCGTGTATTATTGGCTAGTGATAGTGTAGCACCGTGTATTATTGGCTAGTGATAGTGTAGCACCGTGTATTATTGGCTAGTGATAGTGTAGCACCGTGTATTATTGGCTAGTGATAGTGTAGCACCGTGTATTATTGGCTAGTGATAGTGTAGCACCGTATTATTGGCTAGTGATAGTGTAGCACCGTGTATTATTGGCTAGTGATAGTGTAGCACCGTGTATTATTGGCTAGTGATAGTGTAGCACCGTGTATTATTGGCTAGTGATAGTGTAGCACCGTGTATTATTGGCTAGTGATAGTGTAGCACCGTGTATTATTGGCTAGTGATAGTGTAGCACCGTGTATTATTGGCTAGTGATAGTGTAGCACCGTGTATTATTGGCTAGTGATAGTGTAGCACCGTGTATTATTGGCTAGTGATAGTGTAGCACCGTGTATTATTGGCTAGTGATAGTGTAGCACCGTGTATTATTGGCTAGTGATAGTGTAGCACCGTGTATTATTGGCTAGTGATAGTGTAGCACCGTGTATTATTGGCTAGTGATAGTGTAGCACCGTGTATTATTGGCTAGTGATAGTGTAGCACCGTGTATTATTGGCTAGTGATAGTGTAGCACCGTGTATTATTGGCTAGTGATAGTGTAGCACCGTGTATTATTGGCTAGTGATAGTGTAGCACCGTGTATTATTGGCTAGTGATGGTGTAGCACCGTGTATTATTGGCTAGTGATAGTGGTGTAGCACCGTGTATTATTGGCTAGTGATAGTGTAGCACCGTGTATTATTGGCTAGTGATAGTGTAGCACCGTGTATTATTGGCTAGTGATAGTGTAGCACCGTGTATTATTGGCAAGTGATAGTGTAGCACCGTGTATTATTGGCTAGTGATAGTGTAGCACCGTGTATTATTGGCTAGTGATAGTGTAGCACCGCGTGTATTATTGGCTAGTGATAGTGTAGCACCGTGTATTATTGGCTAGTGATAGTGTAGCACCGTGTATTATTGGCTAGTGATAGTGTAGCACCGTGTATTATTGGCTAGTGATAGTGTAGCACCGTGTATTATTGGCTAGTGATAGTGTAGCACCGTGTATTATTGGCTAGTGATAGTGTAGCACCGTGTATTGGCTAGTGATAGTGTAGCACCGTGTATTATTGGCTAGTGATAGTGTAGCACCGTGTATTATTGGCTAGTGATAGTGTAGCACCGTGTATTATTGGCAAGTGATAGTGTAGCACCGTGTATTATTGGCTAGTGATAGTGTAGCACCGTGTATTATTGGCTAGTGATAGTGTAGCACCGTGTATTATTGGCAAGTGATAGTGTAGCACCGTGTATTATTGGCTAGTGATGGTGTAGCACCGTGTATTATTGGCTAGTGATAGTGTAGCACCGTGTATTATTGGCAAGTGATAGTGTAGCACCGTGTATTATTGGCTAGTGATAGTGTAGCACCGTGTATTATTGGCTAGTGATAGTGTAGCACCGTGTATTATTGGCTAGTGATAGTGTAGCACCGTGTATTATTGGCTAGTGATAGTGTAGCACCGTGTATTATTGGCTAGTGATAGTGTAGCACCGTGTATTATTGGCTAGTGATAGTGTAGCACCGTGTATTATTGGCTAGTGATAGTGTAGCACCGTGTATTATTGGCTAGTGATAGTGTAGCACCGTGTATTATTGGCTAGTGATAGTGTAGCACCGTGTATTATTGGCTAGTGATGGTGTAGCACCGTGTATTATTGGCTAGTGATAGTGTAGCACCGTGTATTATTGGCTAGTGATAGTGTAGCACCGTGTATTATTGGCTAGTGATAGTGTAGCACCGTGTATTATTGGCTAGTGATAGTGTAGCACCGTGTATTATTGGCTAGTGATAGTGTAGCACCGTGTATTATTGGCTAGTGATAGTGTAGCACCGTGTATTATTGGCTAGTGATAGTAGCACCGTGTATTATTGGCTAAGTGATAGTGTAGCACCGTGTATTATTGGCTAGTGATAGTGTAGCACCGTGTATTGGCTAGTGATAGTGTAGCACCGTGTATTATTGGCAGAGTGATAGTGTAGCACCGTGTATTATTGGCTAGTGATAGTGTAGCACCGTGTATTATTGGCTAGTGATAGTGTAGCACCGTGTATTATTGGCTAGTGATAGTGTAGCACGTGTATTATTGGCTAGTGATAGTGTAGCACCGTGTATTATTGGCTAGTGATAGTGTAGCACCGTGTATTATTGGCTAGTGATAGTGTAGCACCGTGTATTATTGGCTAGTGATAGTGTAGCACCGTGTATTATTGGCTGGTGATAGTGTAGCACCGTGTATTTAAGTGATAGTGTAGCACCGTGTATTATTGGCTAGTGATGGTGTAGCACCGTGTATTATTGGCTAGTGATAGTGTAGCACCGTGTATTATTGGCTAGTGATAGTGTAGCACCGTGTATTGGCTAGTGATGGTGTAGCACCGTGTATTATTGGCTAGTGATAGTGTAGCACCGTGTATTATTGGCTAGTGATAGTGTAGCACCGTGTATTATTGGCTAGTGATAGTGTAGCACCGTGTATTATTGGCTAGTGATAGTGTAGCACCGTGTATTATTGGCTAGTGATAGTGTAGCACCGTGTATTATTGGCTAGTGATAGTGTAGCACCGTGTAGTGTATTATTGGCTAGTGATAGTGTAGCACCGTGTATTATTGGCAAGTGATAGTGTAGCACCGTGTATTATTGGCTAGTGATAGTGTAGCACCGTGTATTATTGGCTAGTGATAGTGTAGCACCCGTGTATTATTGGCTAGTGATAGTGTAGCACCGTGTATTATTGGCTAGTGATAGTGTAGCACCGTGTATTATTGGCTAGTGATAGTGTAGCACCGTGTATTATTGGCTAGTGATAGTGTAGCACCGTGTATTATTGGCTAGTGATAGTGTAGCACCGTGTATTATTGGCTAGTGATAGTGTAGCACCGTGTATTATTGGCACCGTGTATTATTGGCTAGTGATAGTGTAGCACCGTGATGTGTAGTGATAGTGTAGCACCGTGTATTATTGGCTAGTGATAGTGTAGCACCGTGTATTATTGGCTGATAGTATGTATTGGCTAGTGATAGTGTAGCACCGTGTATTATTGGCTAGTGATAGTGTAGCACCGTGTATTATTGGCAAGTGATAGTGTAGCACCGTGTATTGTGGCTAGTGATAGTGTAGCACCGTGTATTATTGGCTAGTGATAGTGTAGCTAGGTGGTGCTACACTATCACTATGCCACTATCACTAATACACGGTGCTACACTATCACTAGCCAATAATACACTAACCCACTATCACTAGCCAATAATACACGGTGCTACACTATCACTAGCCAATGGTCTGAAGGCGGTCTTTTCTCTTTCTTTTTACGTTTTAACCCATATTCCCTCCCCTCCATCCCCTCGTCCGTTCCTCTTATCACCGTTTCCTTATTGCCTTCGCCTATGAGGAGAGAGAAAGCAGAGGAAGAAGCCCTGTAGTGAATGCACTGTAATTCTGACCTGTGTTCCACTTGTTCCATTACACTCTGTTACAGCCCGCAGGCTGCCGTAGAGCCGCTTCACCGCGCCGCGGAGCCACTCTCTTTTCAAATCTAAACCAGCTACATTCATTATCTATATGCCTGCGCAGTGCAATGGATTTTGAACCTGGGCTTCTGACTCTCTAAAACCATTGAGCAGCAGAGCCTGCAGTGACCGGCCAGGCAGCGGTCCACCAAGGTACCAATCAATAATACGACTGGGGGAATTTAGAGAAAGGACATACATATACATATATATATATATATATATATATATATATATATATATATATATAGCTGGCTATAGCTGCTACGAGGGAAAACGTCGCGAGGAAGTAGGAGGCTGGAATTATGAAGGTATGCCGTTGAAACAAAGGTGCATTTATTTATTTATTTGAGGCTATTTTGTCATCTATTTGCCATAGTTACCATTTCACCATGTATTCAACAAGACGCGTTCTGCTCTATTCAGAACATGCCTACTAGGCTACTTACTAGGTTATTTGCTCCGCTGCCATAATGAAGAAAGCAAGGTTAGCCTGTTATGTGGTCCATTTATGTCAGAGGCTATTGTGCTCCGAAACGTTGCATTTGCCCCGCCGATCAGTCTCGTCGTTTACTAGCTATTTAACCTTATAGATGTAGACTACTACGAGTCCCTATGCTCTCTGCTGCTACATGCTCCCCTATGCCACTAGCTCATCAGAAGGCTATCCAAATCAACCATCTGGTGTCTTCAACACATCTGGCCAAGGATTACCAAGCATTTATTTACACTACTGATTTACACCCCAGCCAACATAACTCCGTATTGCATTAGCCTGCAGCAGCGTATTGTGGGCATAGTATTATTGCTGATCTGTTTTGCCCAGAGGCCCTGTGATAGTAAATAGTCTGCCTGCCCTGTGATAGTAAATAGTCTGCCTGCCCTGTGATAGTAAATAGTCTGCCTGCCCTGTGATAGTAAATAGTCTGCCTGCCCTGTGATAGTGGATAGTCTGTCTGCCCTGTGATAGTGGATAGTCTGTCTGCCCTGTGATAGTAAATAGTCTGCCTGCCCTGTGATAGTAAATAGTCTGCCTGCCCTGTGATAGTAAATAGTCTGCCTGCCCTGTGATAGTAAATAGTCTGCCTGCCCTGTGATAGTGGATAGTCTGCCTGCCGTGTGTATGAGCAGTGGGTTATAGGCTATACGTCTGGAAGAGGCTCAGCCATCACAGAAGAGTGTTTCTTACTAATATATGTGAATGTGCTCTAGGTGCACACACTGTGTGTGTGTGTGTGCGTGTGTGCGGCGTGCGTGCGCGAAAGTGAGAGTGCATATGTGGGCTGAATGTGTGTGAGCAACCTGGTCTCAGAACATTTCGTATTATTCTGTACGTAAAATCCGAGAAGCTCCATTTCGTATGAAAACAGTATGTTACGTTCCGTATGGAATGTATTAATTTGTGGATTTCCATTCACCCATTTCGTATGATACTGTATGTTACTGATTACAATTCGCATACGTCAGGGCTTGACACATTACGTTTTTTAGCCATTTCTCCTTCACACTAGCAGGACAGATTTTTTTTTTTTTTTTTAAACTCAAGTTACTTGTGGTCTAACTTCACGAGCAAAAAAGGTGTTTTTATAGTGCAAGGAACCACTTCACAACATAACAGTATTAGTGCATTGTTATCTCTGGTTTCGACAGTGGAAGGCTGCTCGTCTCTTGATTATGCGCTGTATAATATCTCCTGCCGTTGTGTCCTTGAGCAAGGCACTTAATTAACCCCCCTACAAAATTAAAATACTGCACTGATAGGCTACTGTGTGAAAACACGGGTGGTCCGTCGACCCTCCATCTGCAGAGCTGCTGGGTGTGCAGGCGTTTTGATCCGACCCTGCTCAAACACACATGAGTCAGTTTATTAGGGTCATGTTGAGCAGCTGATTTTGTACAATGTGTTGTGTTCGTGCAGGGCTGGAGCAAAAAACGCCTGCACACTCAGTATCTCTCCAGGAGGATGGTCGGCCACCCTGCAACATTACAATTACAATTACATTTTTTTTTAAATGTTTTCATAAAATAATTTCTCCCATTCAGTGAACCTGGTATTCATTAACCAAGATGTTGATCTATCTGGAAGGTAAAATATTCAGTATTCAGAAGAGATCTTGCCACCATAGGAGTTAGGCTACTTGTCAATACGAATTTTTCTACTTTGTCAGAAATTAGTTCGCCAGTGTTGAATAGAGGAGAATCCTAGCCAATGTTGAGCGCTTGAGAGATGGGTTTTCCCAACCGGAGTAGGCAGCATTGGCTTCATCCAACGGTGGAGCACCAGTATCAACTGTGTGCCGGCCATTTGCGGTTATACACGAGTACCGGTGGAAAGTTATTTTAGGACATGGGACATGACGGTGACATTAATATATGCTTAATAGCTAAATAGTTAACAAGCGAGAAATATGTTTTCAATTGGCTTAGGCTATATCATAATTTTTTTTACGTGCTGCGCAACGCTTTTCTAGCAACAGCCCACTGGCCAACACGCATGCAGGTGATGTACGTCATGACTTTTCCAGGATTTTCATTGCGGACCAAAAAAAATGAGCTATAACTTGGCCAAATAACTCACTAACTAGCAATGAATAGCAACAGATGTTGCACGCGCAGCTCAGCTGGGCTCTTGATCTCAAAAAACACATCTTGTGACTCTGCGTGAGTGAAAGACCTGCTCGTTCCTGTCAATGCATGCCCACAATAATTAACACATCGCATCCACTTCGATCTCATTCTGATCGGGATTAGCCAAACGGATTGATCTTGTGATTTTTGCGCGATTTGTTTTATCTATAATCTGCTCGTCCAACAATTATTATTATTATTTTTTTCAACTTGCAAGCGGACAAAGCGTTAATGTCGAGCCCTGTACAATATGTTACGAATTTGCTATACGTACGATATGTTACGAATTCTAGCTAGGTGGCTAACGTTAGCTAGGCTATGGTTTAGTGTTAAGGTTAGGGTTAAGTTTAGGAGTTAGCTAAAAGGGTTAAGGTTAAGGTTAGGGCAAGGGTTAGCCAAAAGGATTAAGGTTAGGGGAAAGGTTAACCAAAAGGGTTAAGGTTAGGGAAGGGTTAGCTAACATGCTAAGTAGTTGCAAAGCAGCTAAAAAGTAGAAAGTAGTTGAATAGTTGCTAATTAGCTAAAATGCTACAGTTGACGGCGATGAGATTCTTACTCGCAATCTTTGGGTTGCTCGACGTTCGCATTACACGCCCACCCTGACTAACCACCCTCCTTTCGTTTTTTTGCCGAAAAGTAACCATCGGTCTTATGTAACCATACCAAACCTAACATATCATACTAAATGGAGTGTTCTTTCGGATTTACGTACAGAATAATACGAACTGCTCTGAGACCAGGTTGCAACGATAGAGAGAGCGCGAGTGTAAAAATCACTCTGAACTGAAGGTGTGATCTACTGGTTCATTTGTAACCCAACGTGGCAACACTGAAAGATGTCGGTAAGGCTGTATCAGAGCAGAGAAGTGTCTGCAGTAAGTGGTAATTTACCCTGCAGTAGGCTAATCATCCACAGAACGTGTATGTGTTAACCTATAATACACAGGTAATGCATTTAATCATTTATTTATATCTTTTTTGTTGTTGTTGTTGTTGATGATGAATTGTACACAATGATGTATAATTTTTAATACATTCTTTTCCTAGAGTTCAACATACCAACCAATGGATGCCTTATAGACATGTACTGCTTCAGTATATACGTTGTCTTCGGGAAAGTATTCAGTCCCCTTTGACTTTTCTCACATTTTGTTAAGTTACAGCCTTATTCATAAAACTGATTACATTAATGTTTTTCCTCATCAATCTACACACAATACCCCATAATAAAGCAAAAACAGGTTTTAAGGTCGAAGGAATTGTCTGTAGAGCTCCGAGACAGATCTGGGGAAGGGTATTAACAAAATTCTGCAGCATTGAAGGTCCCCAAGAACACAGTGGCCTCCATCATCAGTTCCTCTGTGGAGATGGGAGAACCTTCCAGAAGGACAACTATCTCTGCAGCACTCTGCCAATCAGGCCTTTATGGTAGAGTGACCAGATGGAAGCCACTCCTCAGTAAAAGGCACATGGCAGCCCGCTTGGAGTTTGCCAAAAGGCACCTAAAGACTCTCAGACCATGAGAAACAAGATTCTCTGGTCTGATGAAACCAAGATTGAACTCTTTGGCCCGAATGCCAAACATCACGTCTGGAGGAAACCTGGCACCATCCCTACTGTGAAGCATGGTGGTGGCAGCATCACGCTGTCGGGCTGTTTTTTAGCGGCAGGGACTGGGAGACTAGTCCGGATTGAGGGAAAGATGAACGGAGTAAAGTACAGAGAGATCATTGATGAAAACTTGCTCCAGAGCGCTCAGGACCTCAGACTGGGGCAAAGGTTCACCTTCCAACAGGACAATGACTCTAAGCACACAGCCAAGACAATGCAGGAGTGGCTTCGGGACAAGTCTCTGAATGTCCTTGAGTGACCCAGCCAGAGCCCGGTCTTGAACCTGATCGAACATCTCTGGAGAGACCTGAAAATAGCTGTGCAGCAACGCTCCCCATCCAACCTGACAGAGCTTCAGAGGATCTGCAGAGAAGAATGGGAGAAACTCCCCAAATATAGGTGTGACAAGTTTGTAGCGTCATAACCAAGAAGACTCAAGGCTGTAATCGCTGCCAAAGGTGCTTCAGCAACGTAATGAGTAAAGGGTCTGAATACTAATGGTAATGTGATATTTCTGTTATAAACCTGTTTTTGCTTCGTCATTATGGGGGTCTTGTGATGTCATTATGGGGTATTGTGATGTCATTATGGGGTATTGTGATGTCATTATGGGGTATTGGTATTGTGTTTTGATTGATGAGGAAAAATAACAATTTAATACATTTTAGAATGAGGCTGTAACGTAACAAAATGTGGAACAAGTCAAGGGGTCTGAATACTTTCCGAATGCACTGTACATTTTATATATATATATATATATATATATATATATATATATATACACAAGTAAAATTAGTGGATTCGGCTATTTTAGCTACACCCGTTGTTGACAGGTGTATAATTTCGAGCACACAGCCATGACATCGCCATAGACAAACATTGGCAGCGGAATGGCTCGTACTGAAGATCTCAGTGACTCTCAACGTGGCACCGTCATAGGATGCCACCTTTTCAACAAGTCAGTTCATCACATGTCTGCCCTGCTAAAGCTGCCCCGGTCAACTGTAAGTGCTGTTCTTGTGAAGTGGAAACGTCTAGGAGCAACAACGGCTCAGCGATCGGCTCACAGAACGGGACCGCCGAGCGCTGAAGCGCATACCGCATAAACATCGTCTGTCCTCGGTTGCAACACTCACTACCAAGTTTCAAACTGTCTCTGGAAGCAACGTAAGCACATGAACTGTTCGTCGGGAGCTTCATGAAATGGGTTTCCATGGCCGAGCAGCCGCACACAACCCTAAGATCACCATAGGCAATGCCAAGCGTCGGCTGGAGTGGAGTAAAAGCTCACCGCCATTGGACTCTGGATCAGTGGAAACACGCGTTCTCTGGAGATTAATGAATCACACTTCACCATCTGGCAGTCCGACGGACGAATCTGGGTTTGGCAGATGCCAGGAGAATGCTACTTGCCCCAATGCATAGTGTCAACTGTAAAGTTTGGTGGAGGAGGAATAATGGTCTGGGGCTGTTTATCATGGTTCGGGTTTGGCCCCTTAGATCCAGTGAAGGGAAATCTTAACACTACAGCATACAATGACATTCTAGACGATTCTGTGCTTCCAACTTTGTGGCAACAGTTTGGGGAAGGCCCTTTCCTGTTTCAGCATGACAATGCCCCCGTGCACAAAGCAAGGTCCATACAGAAATGGTTTGTCGAGATCGATGTGAAAAAACTTGACTATCCTGCACGGAGCCCTGACTTCAGCTCCATCGAACACCTTTGGGATGAATTGGAAACGCCAACTGGCGAGCCAGGCCTAAACGCCCAACATCATTACCCGACCTCACTACTGCTCTTGCGGCTGAATGGAGACAAGTCCCCGCAGCAACATCTAGTGGAAAGCCTTCCCAGAAGAGTGGAGGCTGTTATAGCAGCAAAGGGGGCAACTCCATATTAATGCCCATGATTTTGGAATGAGATGTTGGATGAGCAGGTGTCCACATACTTCTGGTCATGTAGTGTATGTGTCTGAAAGACAGGCCTATGTTTCTGGATGATCTAGCGGTGTGATTTCCAATTGGGATGCGAGGACAGAAGAGGGTCATCCTTCATTATCCATGCTTACACTGTCAGCATTTACCTGACCTAAACTCCTCCATCCACACTTTCTCTCCTTCTCTCCTTCTCTCTTCTCTTCTCTTCTCTCCTCTCCTCTCCTCTCCTCTCCTCTCCTCTCCTCTCCTCTCCTCTCCTTTTCTATTCTGTACTCTCCTCTTCTCCTCTCTTTCAATACCATACCTACTCTGCTTTTCCTGACCAACAACCAAAAATCTTTCCCCTACATTCTGTTGTGTTCTCTTGTCTTCTACAGCACCAAGCACATACTAAATGGCTGTACCTTACCTTACCTCTCGATCACACAAGCAGCTCTCCTAGGTTTCCCTACTATCTGATTGTTTTATTTGTCTTTGATAAGTCCGGACCAGTGACCTGGTTATTGTCCCAATGTCCGCTTTATGAGTGTTCCTAGAAGGGTGTTCCCACATGGGAGACAACGTAGTCTGGTTCATGTGAACAGCTGACTTCGATTGGCTTATGATTATGTAACCCTCCAACCATAACATTTTTGTTTCCATGAATCTATATGGATATGTGCTGCTTTATTGAGCGGAAAGTTTTACTTACAGTACTACGACTGTGAAACTTTACAGTACTACGACTGTGATATCTTACAGTACTACGACTGTGATATCTTACAGTACTACGACTGTGATACCTTACAGTACTACGACTGTGATATCTTACAGTACTACGACTGTGATACTTTAGAGTACTACGACTGTGATACTTTACAGTACTACGACTGTGATACTTTACAGTACTACGACTGTGATACTTTAGAGTACTACGACTGTGATACTTTACAGTACTACGACTGTGATACTTTACAGGACAACGACTGTGATACTTTACAGGACAACGACTGTGATACTTTACAGGACAACGACTGTGATACCTTACAGTACTACGACTGTGATATCTTACAGTACTACGACTGTGATACTTTACAGTACTACGACTGTGATACTTTACAGGACAACGACTGTGATACTTTACAGGACAACGACTGTGATACTTTACAGTACTACGACTGTGATACTTTACGGTACTACGACTGTGATACTTTACGGTACTACGACTGTGATACTTTACGGTACTACGACTGTGATACTTTACGGTACTACGACTGTGATACTTTACAGGACTACGACTGTGATACTTTACAGTACTACGACTGTGATACTTTACAGTACTACGACTGTGATATCTTACAGTACTACGACTGTGATATCTTACAGTACTACGACTGTGATACTTTACAGGACAACGACTGTGATACTTTACAGGACAACGACTGTGATACTTTACAGTACTACGACTGTGATACTTTACGGTACTACGACTGTGATACTTTACGGTACTACGACTGTGATACTTTACAGGACTACGACTGTGATACTTTACAGTACTACGACTGTGATACTTTACAGTACTACGACTGTGATACTTTACAGTACTACGACTGTGATACTTTACAGTACTACGACTCAGATACTGATACTTTACAGTACTACGACTGTGATATCTTACAGTACTACGACTGTGATATCTTACAGTACTACGACTGTGATACTTTACAGGACAACGACTGTGATACTTTACAGTACTACGACTGTGATACTTTACGGTACTACGACTGTGATACTTTACGGTACTACGACTGTGATACTTTACAGGACTACGACTGTGATACTTTACAGTACTACGACTGTGATACTTTACAGTACTACGACTGTGATACTTTACAGTACTACGACTGTGATACTTTACAGTACTATGACTGTGATACTTTACAGTACTACGACTGTGATACCTTACAGGACTTTCACTGTGATACCTTACAGGACAACACTGTGATACTTTACGGTA
This sequence comes from Brachymystax lenok tsinlingensis, assembly GCA_030435695.1. Taxonomy (NCBI): domain Eukaryota; kingdom Metazoa; phylum Chordata; class Actinopteri; order Salmoniformes; family Salmonidae; genus Brachymystax; species Brachymystax lenok. The sequence goes on from CM059803.1 coordinate 41,931,394, forward strand.
CTACGACTGTGATACTTTATGGTACTACGACTGTGATATTTTACAATACTACGAATGTGATACTTTACGGTACTACGACTGTGATACTTTACAGGACTACGGCTGTGATACTTTACAGTACTGCGACTGTGATACTTTACAGTACTACGACTGATACCTTACAGGACTACGACTATGATACTTTACAGTACTATGACTGTGATACTTTACAGTACTACGACTGTGATACCTTACAGGACTTTCACTGTGATACCTTACAGGACAACACTGTGATACTTTACGGTACTACGACTGTGATACTTTATGGTACTACGACTGTGATACTTTACAATACTACGAATGTGATACTTTACGGTACTACGACTGTGATACTTTACAGGACTACGGCTGTGATACTTTACAGTACTGCGACTATGATACTTTACAGTACTACGACTGATACCTTACAGGACTACGACTGTGATACTTTACAGTACTACAACTGTGATACTTTACAGTACTACGACTGTGATACTTTACAGTACTACGACTGTGATACCTTACAGGACAACACTGTGATACCTTACAGGACAACACTGTGATACCTTACAGGACAACACTGTGATACTTTACAGGACAACACTGTGATACTTTACAGTACTACGACTGTGATACTTTACAGTACTACGACTGTGATACCTTACAGGACAACACTGTGATACTTTACGGTACTACGACTGTGATACTTTACGGTACTACGACTGTGATACCTTACAGTACTACGACTGTGATACTTTACAGTACTACGACTGTGATACTTTACAGTACTACGACTGTGATACCTTACAGGACTTTCACTGTGATACCTTACAGGACAACACTGTGATACTTTACGGTACTCGACTGTGATACTTTATGGTACCGACTGTGATACTTTACAATACTCACTGTGATACTTTCAGGTACTACGACTGTGATACTTTACAGGACTACGACTGTGATACTTTACAGTACTGCGACTATGATACTTTACAGTACTACGACTGATACCTTACAGGACTACGACTGTGATACTTTACAGTACTACAACTGTGATACTTTACAGTACTACGACTGTGATACTTTACAGTACTACGACTGTGATACTTTACAGTACTACGACTGTGATACCTTACAGGACAACACTGTGATACCTTACAGGACAACACTGTGATACCTTACAGGACAACACTGTGATACTTTACAGGACAACACTGTGATACTTTACAGTACTACGACTGTGATACTTTACAGTACTACGACTGTGATACCTTACAGGACAACACTGTGATACTTTACGGTACTACGACTGTGATACTTTACAGTACCACGACTGCTTGATACACAGTACTACGACTGCTTGATACCTTTACAGTACTCGACTGTGATACTTTACAGTACTACGACTGTGATACTTTACAGTACTACGACTGTGATACCTTACAGGACAACACTGTGATACTTTACGGTACTACGACTGTGATACCTTACAGTACTACGACTGTGATACTTTACAGGACTACGACTGTGATACTTTACAGGACAACACTGTGATACTTTACAGTACTACGACTGTGATACCTTACAGTACTACGACTGTGATACTTTACAGGACTACGACTGTGATACTTTACAGGACAACACTGTGATACTTTACAGGACAACACTGTGATACTTTACAGTACTACGACTGTGATACCTTACAGTACTACGACTGTGATACTTTACAGTACTACGACTGTGATACTTTACAGGACTACGACTGTGATACTTTACAGGACTACGACTGTGATACTTTACAGTACTACGACTGTGATACTTTACAGTACTACGACTGTGATACTTTACAGTACTACGACTGTGATACTTTACAGTACTATGACTGTGATACTTTACAGTACTACGACTGTGATACCTTACAGGACTTTCACTGTGATACCTTACAGGACAACACTGTGATACTTTACGGTACTACGACTGTGATACTTTATGGTACTACGACTGTGATACTTTACAATACTACGAATGTGATACTTTACGGTACTACGACTGTGATACTTTACAGGACTACGGCTGTGATACTTTACAGTACTGCGACTGTGATACTTTACAGTACTACGACTGATACCTTACAGGACTACGACTATGATACTTTACAGTACTATGACTGTGATACTTTACAGTACTACGACTGTGATACCTTACAGGACTTTCACTGTGATACCTTACAGGACAACACTGTGATACTTTACGGTACTACGACTGTGATACTTTACGGTACTACGACTGTGATACTTTACAATACTACGAATGTGATACTTTACGGTACTACGACTGTGATACTTTACAGGACTACGGCTGTGATACTTTACAGTACTGCGACTATGATACTTTACAGTACTACGACTGATACCTTACAGGACTACGACTGTGATACTTTACAGTACTACAACTGTGATACTTTACAGTACTACGACTGTGATACTTTACAGTACTACGACTGTGATACTTTACAGTACTACGACTGTGATACCTTACAGGACAACACTGTGATACCTTACAGGACAACACTGTGATACCTTACAGGACAACACTGTGATACTTTACAGGACAACACTGTGATACTTTACAGTACTACGACTGTGATACTTTACAGTACTACGACTGTGATACCTTACAGGACAACACTGTGATACTTTACGGTACTACGACTGTGATACTTTACGGTACTACGACTGTGATACCTTACAGTACTACGACTGTGATACTTTACAGTACTACGACTGTGATACTTTACAGTACTACGACTGTGATACCTTACAGGACAACACTGTGATACTTTACGGTACTACGACTGTGATACCTTACAGTACTACGACTGTGATACTTTACAGGACTACGACTGTGATACTTTACAGGACAACACTGTGATACTTTACAGTACTACGACTGTGATACCTTACAGTACTACGACTGTGATACTTTACAGGACTACGACTGTGATACTTTACAGGACAACACTGTGATACTTTACAGGACAACACTGTGATACTTTACAGTACTACGACTGTGATACCTTACAGTACTACGACTGTGATACTTTACAGTACTACGACTGTGATACCTTACAGTACTATGACTGTGATACCTTACAGTTCTACGACTGTGATACCTTACAGTACTACGACTGTGATACCTTACAGTACTACACCTCTGATACTTTACAGTACTACGACTGTGATACTTTACAGTACTACGACTGTGATACTTTACAGTACTACGACTGTGATACTTTACAGTACTACGACTGTGATACTTTACCGTACTACGACTGTGATACTTTACAGTACTACGACTGTGATACTTTACAGGACAACGACTGTGATACTTTACAGTACTACGACTGTGATACTTTACAGTACTACGACTGTGATACTTTACAGTACTACGACTGTGATACTTTACAGGACTACGACTGTACTACGACTGTGATACTTTACAGTACTACGACTGTGATACGTGGCTGTCTACCTTAAGACGAATGCACTAACTGTAAGTCGCTGTAAAGTTTAAATGTGTGAGGTAGTTCACTGTAGATAAGCTGAGCTATAAAATCTCTCCAGAGGCCTGGAGCTCTGTGGTCTTGCCTTCCCTCTGTTCCAATGTGTCTGTCGTGTTTGAAGTAGTAGTCTTTTATTATTGAGTTGAACACGGCTGTCTGTCTGTCCGGCGCTCCACTCCTCAGCACGTCCTCCTCACAGCACATCACTGCCTAGTGTCTGTCTGTCTGTCTGTCAGTCTGTCTGGAGCTCCACTCCTCAGCACGTCCTCTTCACATCACATCACTGCCTAGTGTCTGTCTGTCTGTCTGTCTGTCCGGCGCTCCACTCCTCAGCACGTCCTCCTCACAGCACATCACTGCCTAGTGTCTGTCTGTCTGTCTGTCTGTCTGGAGCTCCACTCCTCAGCACGTCCTCTTCACATCACATCACTGCCTAGTGTCTGTCTGTCTGTCTGTCTGTCTGTCTGTCCGGCGCTCCACTCCTCATGTAACAGTGTAGCTTCCGTCCCTCTCCTCGCCCCCTTACCTGGCCTCGAACCAGGGACCCTCTGTGCACACGTCAACAACTGACACCCACGAAGCATCGTTACCCATCGCCCCACGTTGGGCGCCAGCCGCGGCTTTTGTGGAGCGATGGGTAATTTTGCTTTGTGGGTGTCAGTTGTTGATGTGTGCAGAGGGTCCCTGGTTCGAGCCCAGGTAAGGGGGCGAGGAGAGGGACTGAAGCTATACTGTTAAACACACAATGTGGCTGACTGACTGACTGACTAGCTGACTGCAAATCCTAATACACCCACAGTTCCTTGTTCTAACAGGGTGCTGCATGGTTTCTAGCCTGTCTTTCTGTTTCTAGCCTGTCTTTCTGTTTGTCTGTTTCTAGCCTGTCTTTCTGTTTGTCTGTTTCTAGCCTGTCTTTCTGTTTGTCTGTTTCTAGCCTGTCTCTCTGTGTGTGTGTGTGTGTGTGTGTGTGTGTGTTTGTGTCTGTTTCTAGCATGTCTCTCTCTCTGTGTGTGTGTGTTTTGTGTGTGTCTGTTTCTAGCCTCTCTCTCTATGTGTGTGAGAGTCTGTTTACATGGCTTTTGTCTAAGGGCAATTCCAGAGTGACACTTTCACTTTAAAATGTTATGCAAAGCAAAGACGTTTGATTGCAAAGTTTAACAAGCCATAGACCAACATGAATGTGCAGAAGTCTAATTCACTACAACACATTGACTTGAGGAACAGTGCAGATGCAACGCTCTCCCTCACTTTTTTATGATCACGTATTATAAACACTCAATTACTCCGAGTTAAGACTCTACTGTACTGTACTCTACTGTACTGTACTCTACTGTACTGTACTCTACTGTACTGTACTCTACTGTACTCTACTCTACTGTACTCTACTATACTATACTGTACTGTACTCTAATGTACTCTACTGTACTCTACTGTACTGTACTATACTCTACTATACTGTACTCTACTGTACTCTACTATACTATACTGTACTCTACTATACTGTACTCTACTATACTCTACTATACTGTACTCTACTATACTCTACTGTACTGTACTCTACTATACTCTACTGTACTCTACTGTACTCTACTATACTCTACTATACTCTACTGTACTCTACTCTACTATACTGTACTCTAATGTACTCTAATGTACTCTACTATACTGTACTCTAATGTACTCTACTCTACTGTACTCTACTATACTCTACTATACTGTACTCTAATGTACTCTACTCTACTGTACTCTACTATACTGTACTATAATGTACTCTACTATACTCTACTATACTCTACTATACTCTACTGTACTCTACTCTACTATACTGTACTCTAATGTACTCTAATGTACTCTACTATACTGTACTCTACTGTACTCTACTGTACTCTACTATACTGTACTCTAATGTACTCTACTCTACTGTACTCTACTATACTCTACTATACTGTACTCTAATGTACTCTACTCTACTGTACTCTACTATACTGTACTCTAATGTACTCTACTATACTCTACTATACTCTACTGTACTCTACTCTACTATACTGTACTCTAATGTACTCTAATGTACTCTACTATACTGTACTCTACTGTACTCTACTGTACTCTACTGTACTGTACTCTAATGTACTCTAATGTACTCTACTGTACTCTACTATACTCTACTGTACTCTACTGTACTCTAATGTACTCTACTATACTCTACTGTACTGTACTCTAATGTACTCTACTGTACTCTACTATACTCTACTGTACTCTACTGTACTCTACTATACTCTACTGTGCTGTACTCTACTCTACTGTACTCTACTCTACTCTACTGTACTCTACTGTACTCTAATGTACTCTACTATACTCTACTGTACTGTACTCTAATGTACTCTACTGTACTCTACTATACTCTACTGTACTCTACTATACTCTACTATACTCTACTGTACTGTACTGTACTCTACTCTACTGTACTCTACTGTACTCTACTGTACTGTACTGTACTGTACTCTACTATACTCTACTATACTCTACTGTACTCTACTCTACTCTAATGTACTCTACTGTACTCTACTGTACTCTAATGTACTCTACTATACTCTACTGTACTCTACTGTACTCTACTCTACTCTACTGTACTCTACTATACTCTACTATACTCTACTCTACTGTACTCTATTCTACTATACTGTACTGTACTCTACTGTACTCTACTCTACTGTACTCTACTGTACTCTACTGTACTCTACTATACTCTACTATACTGTGCTCTACTGTACTCTACTGTACTGTACTCTAATGTACTCTACTATACTCTACTCTACTGTACTCTACTATACTCTACTATACTCTACTCTACTGTACTCTACTCTACTATACTGTACTGTACTCTACTGTACTCTACTCTACTGTACTATACTCTAATGTACTATACTCTAATGTACTCTACTGTACTCTACTGTACTCTACTGTACTGTACTCTACTGTACTCTACTATAATGTACTCTAATGTACTCTACTATACTCTACTCTACTCTACTATACTGTACTCTACTGTACTCTACTATACTCTACTGTACTCTACTGTACTCTACTGTACTCTACTATACTGTACTCTACTATACTGTACTCTACTCTACTGTACTGTACTCTACTCTACTGTACTCTACTATACTGTACTCTAATGTGCTCTACTGTACTGTACTCTAATGTACTCTACTGTACTCTACTGTACTGTACTCTAATGTACTCTACTATACTCTACTATACTCTACTCTACTGTACTGTACTCTACTATACTGTACTCTACTCTACTGTACTGTACTCTACCCTACTGTACTCTACTATACTGTACTCTACTGTGCTCTACTGTACTGTACTCTAATGTACTCTACTATACTCTACTGTACTCTACTGTACTCTACTGTGATCTACTGTACTCTAATGTACTATACTCTAATGTACTCTACTGTACTCTACTGTACTGTACTGTACTCTACTGTACTCTACTATACTGTACTCTAATGTACTCTACTATACTCTACTCTACTCTACTATACTGTACTCTACTGTACTCTACTATACTCTACTGTACTCTACTGTACTGTACTCTACTCTACTGTACTCTACTATACTGTACTCTACTCTACTGTACTGTACTCTACCCTACTGTACTCTACTATACTGTACTCTACTGTGCTCTACTGTACTGTACTCTAATGTACTCTACTATACTCTACTGTACTCTACTGTTCTCTACTGTGATCTACTGTACTCTACTGTACTGTACTGTACTGTGCTCTACTGTACTGTGCTCTACTGTACTCGAATGTACTCTACTGTACTCTACTCTACTGTACTCTACTCTACTGTACTCTACTATACTGTACTGTACTGTACTGTGCTCTACTATACTCTACTGTACTCTACACTACTGTACTCTACTCTACTGTACTCTACTATACTGTACTGTACTGTACTGTGCTTTACTGTACTGTACTGTGCTCTACTATACTCTACTGTACTCTACTCTACTCTACTGTACTCTACTCTACTGTACTCTACTATACTGTACTGTACTGTACTGTGCTTTACTCTACTGTGCTCTACTGTCCTGTGATCTACTGTACTGTGCTGTACTGTGCTCTACTGTACTGTGCTCTACTGTAATGTACTTTGCTCTACTCTACTGTGCTCTACTGTACTGTACTGTACTGTGATCTACTGTACTGCACTATACTATACTATACTGTACTGTACTGTACTGTGCCCTACTGTACTGTGCTGTACTGTGCTGTACTGTGCTCTACTGTACTGTACTGTACTGTACTGTGCTCTACTGTACTGTGCTCTACTGTACTGTGCTGTACTGTACTGCACTCTAATGTACTGTGCTCTACTGTACTGTACTGTACTCTACTGTACTGTAATGCGCTCTACTGTACTGTGCTCTACTGTACTGTACTGTACTGTACTCTACTGTACTGTACTGTACTGTACTGTACTGTACTGTACTGTACTGTACTGTACTGTACTGTACTGTGCTCTACTGTACTGTACTGTACTCTACTGTGCTCTACTGTATTGTACTGTACTGTACTCTACTGTACTGTAGTCTACTGTGCTCTACTGTACTGTACTGTGCTCTACTGTACTGTACTGTGCTCTACTGTACTGTACAGTACTCTACTGTACTGTACTGTGCTCTACTCTACTGTGTTCTACTGTACTGTACTGTGCTCTACTGTACTGTACTGTACTGTACTGTACTGTACTGTACTGTACTGTACTGTACTGTACTGTGCTCTACTGTACTGTACTGTACTCTACTGTGCTCTACTGTATTGTACTGTACTGTACTCTACTGTACTGTAGTCTACTGTGCTCTACTGTACTGTACTGTGCTCTACTGTACTGTACTGTGCTCTACTGTACTGTACAGTACTCTACTGTACTGTACTGTGCTCTACTCTACTGTGCTCTACTGTACTGTACTCTACTGTACTGTGCTACTGCTGTGCTCTACTGTACTGTGCTGTGCTCTACTGTACTGTACTGTGCTCTACTGTACTGTGCTCTACTGTACTGTACTGTGCTGTGCTCTACTGTACTGCACTGTACTGTACTGTACTGCTGTACTGTACTCTGCTCTACTGTACTGTGCTCTACTGTGCTCTACTGTACTGTACTGTACTGTGATCTACTGTACTGTACTCTACTGTGCTCTACTGTACTGTGATCTACTGTACTCTACTGTACTGTGGTCTATTGTACTGTACTGTACTGTACTCTACTGTGCTCTACTGTACTCTACTGTACTGTGCTCTACTGTACTGTACTGTGCTGTACTGTACTGTACTGTACTGTGCTCTACTGTACTGTACTGTACTGTACTGTGCTCTACTGTACTGTACTCTACTCTACTGTACTGTACTCTACTGTACTGTACTCTAATATACTGTACTGTACTGTGCTCTACTGTACTGTACTGTGCTCTACTGTACTCTACTGTACTCTACTGTACTGTACTGTACTGTACTGTGCTCTACTCTACTGTACTGTGCTCTACTGTAATGTACTTTGCTCTACTCTACTGTGCTCTACTGTACTGTACGGTCCTGTGATCTACTGTACTGCACTATACTATACTGTACTGTACTGTGCTCTACTGTACTGTACTGTGCTCTATTGTACTGTACTGTGCTCTACTGTACTCTACTGTACTGTACTGTACTGTACTGTGCTGTACTCTACTGTACTGTACTCTACTGTACTGTGCTTTACTCTACTCTACTGTGCTCTACTGTACTGTACTGTACTCTATTGTGCTCTACTGTACTATGCTCTACTGTATTGTGCTCTTCTGTACTCTACTGTACTGTACTCTACTGTACTGTGCTTTACTCTACTCTACTGTGCTCTACTGTACTATACTGTGATCTACTGTGCTTTACTGTACTGTGCTCTACTGTACTGTACTGTGCTCTACTGTAATGTACTTTGCTCTACTCTACTGTGCTCTACTGTAATGTACTTTGCTCTACTCTACTGTGCTCTACTGTACTGTCCTGTGATCTACTGTACTGTACTGTACTGTACTGTGCTCTACTGTACTGTACTGTACTGTACTGTACTTTGCTCTACTGTACTGCACTCTACTATACTGTACTGTACTGTGCTCTACTGTACTGTACTGTGCTCTACTGTACTGTACTGTACTGTACTGTGCTCTACTGTACTGTACTGTGCTCTACTGTACTCTACTGTACTGTGCTCTACTGTACTGTACTGTACTGTACTGTACTGTGCTCTACTGTACTGTACTGCACTGTACTGTACTGTGCTCTACTGTACTGTACTGTACTGTACTGTGCTCTACTGTACTGTACTGTACTGTACTGTACTGTGCTCTACTGTACTGTACTCTACTCTATTGTGCTCTACTGTACTGTGCTCTACTGTACTGTACTGTACTGTACTGTGCTCTACTGTACTGTACTGTACTGTGCTCTACTGTACTGTACTGTGATCTACTGTACTCTACTGTACTGTGCTCTACTGTACTGTACTGTACTGTACTGTACTGTGCTCTACTGTACTGTGCTGTACTGTACTGTACTGTACTGTACTGTGCTCTACTGTACTGTACTGTACTGTGCTGTACTCTACTCTACTCTACTGTACTCTACTGTACTGTACTCTACTATACTGTACTGTGCTCTACTGTACTGTACTGTGCTCTACTGTACTGTACTGTACTGTGCTCTACTCTACTATACTGTACTGTACTGTGCTCTACTGTACTGTACTGTACTCTACTCTACTCTATTGTGCTCTACTGTATTGTGCTCTACTGTACTGTGCTTTACTCTACTCTACTGTGCACTACTGTACTGTACTGTACTGTACTGTACTATACTGTGATCTACTGTGCTTTACTGTACTGTACTGTACTGTGCTCTACTGTAATGTACTGTACTGTGCTCTACTGTAATGTACTTTGTTCTACTCTACTGTGCTCTACTGTACTGTACGGTCCTGTGATCTACTGTACTGCACTATACTATACTGTACTGTACTGTACTGTGCTCTACTGTACTGTACTGTGCTCTATTGTACTGTACTGTACTGTGCTCTACTGTACTCTACTGTACTGTACTGTACTGTGCTCTACTCTACTGTACTCTACTGTACTCTACTGTACTGTACTCTACTGTACTGTGCTTTACTCTACTCTACTGTGCTCTACTGTACAGTACTGTACTCTATTGTGCTCTACTGTACTATGCTCTACTGTATTGTGCTCTACTGTACTCTACTGTACTGTACTCTACTGTACTGTGCTTTACTCTACTCTACTGTGCTCTACTGTACTATACTGTGATCTACTGTGCTTTACTGTACTGTGCTCTACTGTAATGTACTTTGCTCTACTCTACTGTGCTCTACTGTACTGTACTGTCCTGTGATCTACTGTACTGCACTCTACTATACTGTACTGTACTGTGCTCTACTGTACTGTACTGTGCTCTACTGTACTGTACTGTACTGTACTGTACTGTACTGTGCTCTACTGTACTATGCTCTACTGTATTGTGCTCTACTGTACTCTAATGTACTGTACTCTACTGTACTGTGCTTTACTTTACTCTACTGTACTGTACTGTACTGTACTATACTGTGATCTACTGTGCTTTACTGTACTGTGCTCTACTGTACTGTACTGTGCTCTACTGTACTGTACTGTGCTCTACTGTAATGTACTTTGCTCTACTCTACTGTGCTCTACTGTACTGTACTGTCCTGTGATCTACTGTACTGCACTATACTATACTGTACTGTACTGTCCTGTGCTCTACTGTACTGTACTGTGCTCTATTGTACTGTACTGTGCTCTACTGTACTCTACTGTACTGTACTGTACTGTGCTCTACTCTACTGTACTCTACTGTACTGTACTCTACTGTACTGTACTCTACTGTGCTGTGCTTTACTCTACTCCACTGTGCTCTACTGTACTGTCCTGTGATCTACTGTACTGCACTCTACTATACTGTACTGTACTGTGCTCTACTGTACTGTACTGTGCTCTACTGTACTGTACTGTACTGTACTGTGCTCTACTGTACTATGCTCTACTGTATTGTGCTCTACTGTACTCTAATGTACTGTACTCTACTGTACTGTGCTTTACTTTACTCTACTGTGCTCTACTGTACTGTACTGTACTGTACTATACTGTGATCTACTGTGCTTTACTGTACTGTGCTCTACTGTACTGTACTGTGCTCTACTGTAATGTACTTTGCTCTACTCTACTGTGCTCTACTGTACTGTACTGTCCTGTGATCTACTGTACTGCACTATACTATACTGTACTGTACTGTCCTGTGCTCTACTGTACTGTACTCTACTGTATTGTGCTCTACTGTACTCTACTGTACTCTACTGTACTGTGCTTTACTCTACTCTTCTGTGCTCTACTGTACTATACTGTGATCTACTGTGCTTTACTGTACTGTGCTCTACTGTACTGTACTGTGCTCTACTGTAATGTACTTTGCTCTACTCTACTGTGCTCTACTCTACTGTACTGTGCTCTACTGTGCTCTACTCTACTGTACTGTGATCTACTGTACTGCACTCGACTATACTGTACTGTACTGTACTGTGCTCTACTGTACTGTACTCTACTGTCCGTACTCTACTGTACTGTGCTCTACTCTAATGTACTGTGCTCTACTGTACTGTACTGTACTGTGCTCTACTGTACTGTGCTCTACTGTGCTCTACTCTACTGTACTGTACTGTACGGTGCTCTACTGTACTGTACTTTGCTCTACTGTACTGTGCTCTACTTTACTGTGCTCTACTGTACTGTACTTTGCTCTACTGTACTGTGCTCTACTGTACTGTGCTGTACTGTACTGTACTGTGCTCTACTGTACTGCGCTCTACTCTACTGTACTGTGCTCTACTCTACTCTACTGTACTGTGCTCTACTCTACTGTACTCTATTCTACTGTACTGTGCTCTACTGTACTGCACTGTACTCTACTCTACTGTACTGTACTTTGCTCTACTCTACTGTACTGTACTGTGCTCTACTGCACTGTACTCTACTATACTGTACTCTGCTCTACTCTACTCTACTGTACTCTGCTCTACTATACTGTACTCTATTGTACTGTACTGTGCTCTACTGTACTGCACTGTACTCTACTCTACTGTACTGTACTTTGCTCTACTGTACTGTACTGTACTGTGCTCTTCTGCACTGTACTCTACTATACTGTACTCTGCTCTTCTCTAATCTACTGTACTGTACTGTGCTCTACTGTACTGTACTGTGATCTACTCTACTGTACTCTACTGTGCACTACTGTACTGTACTCTACTCTACTGTACTGTGCTCTACTGCACTGTACTCTACTGTACTCTGCTCTTCTCTACTCTACTGTACTGTACTGTGCTCTACTGTACTGTACTGTGATCTACTCTACTGTACTGTACTGTGCTCTACTGTACTGTACTGTGCTCTACTGTACTGTACTGTGATCTACTCTACTGTACTCTACTGTGCTCTACTGTACTGTACTGTACTCTACTATACTGTACTCTGCTCTTCTCTACTGTGCTCTACTCTACTGTACTGTACTGTGCTCTACTGTACTCTACTACTCTACTGAACTGTTTAAACATCCACCCCTCTCTCCCAGAGGAATAGGCCTGTTCAGGTTCGTCAACGTGGCAGTTTGTGAACTTTGAACCTTTGAGATATGCACACCTTCACCTGTTTTCTGGGCAGCAGTTTGTTTGTTCACATGTAAGGCCACTCCTTAGGATGACTGGTTCTCTGACACCGCCGTTCTCCTTAGGATGACTGGTTCTCTGACACCGCCGTTCTCCTTAGGATGACTGGTTCTCTGACACCGCCGTTCTCCTTAGGATGACTGGTTCTCTGACACCGCCGTTCTCCTTAGGATGACTGGTTCTCTGACACCGCCGTTCTCCTTAGGATGACTGGTTCTCTGACACCAGCGTTCTCCTTAGGATGACTGGTTCTCTGACACCAGCGTTCTCCTTAGGATGACTGGTTCTCTGACACCACCGTTCTCCTTAGGATGACTGGTTCTCTGACACCGCCGTTCTCCTTAGGATGACTGGTTCTCTGACACCAGCGTTCTCCTTAGGATGACTGGTTCTCTGACACCGCCGTTCTCCTTAGGATGACTGGTTCTCTGACACCACCGTTCTCCTTAGGATGACTGGTTCTCGGACACCACCGTTCTCCTTAGGATGACTGGTTCTCGGACACTACACACCGCTGTTCGTTGCCCTCCTCTCCTATCAGAGACATAGAAAAGCATTCCTGTTGCAAGATGAGTCCAAATACCTGGTCAGGAAGAATAGGGAGATATAACCTCAGAAAGACTGATCATTCAGGGTAGCAGTTCTTGACACAGATTAAGACTAGTCCTGAAGGGACAATATATTTGTTTGTGTGTGTGTAATGTTCACTATATAGGGGTTTAGTGTGTAATGTTCACTATATAGGGGTTTAGTGTGTAATGTTCACTATATAGGGGTTTAGTGTGTAATGTTCACTATATAGGGTTTAGTGTGTAATGTTCACTATATAGGGTTTAGTGTGTAATGTTCACTATATAGGGTTTAGTGTGTAATGTTCTCTATATAGGGTTTAGTGTGTAATGTTCACTATATAGGGGTTTAGTGTGTAATGTTCACTATATAGGGGTTTAGTGTGTAATGTTCTCTATATAGGGGTTTAGTGTGTAATGTTCACTATATAGGAGTTTAGTGTGTAATGTTCACTATATAGGGGTTTAGTGTGTAATGTTCACTATATAAGGGTTTAGTGTGTAATGTTCACTATATAGAGGTTTAGTGTGTAATGTTCACTATATAGGGGTTTAGTGTGTAATGTTCACTATATAGGGGTTTAGTGTGTAATGTTCACTATATAGGGGTTTAGTGTGTAATGTTCACTATATAGGGGTTTAGTGTGTAATGTTCACTATATACTGGTTTAGTGTGTAATGTTCTCTATATAGGGGTTTAGTGTGTAATGTTCTCTATATAGGGGTTTAGTGTGTAATGTTCACTATATAGGGGTTTAGTGTGTAATGTTCACGTTATAGGGGTTTAGTGTGTAATGTTCACTATATAGGGAGTTTAGTGTGTAATGTTCACTATATAGGGGTTTAGTGTGTAATGTTCTCTATATAGGGGTTTAGTGTGTAATGTTCACTATATAGGGGTTTAGTGTGTAATGTTCTCTATAGGGGTTTAGTGTGTAATGTTCTCTATATAGGGGTTTAGTGTGTAATGTTCTCTATATAGGGGTTTAGTGTGTAATGTTCACTATATAGGGGTTTAGTGTGTAATGTTCACGTTATAGGGGTTTAGTGTGTAATGTTCACGTTATAGGGTTTAGTGTGTAATGTTCACGTTATAGGGTTTAGTGTGTAATGTTCACTATATAGGGTTTAGTGTGTAATGTTCACTATATAGGGGTTTAGTGTGTAATGTTCACTATATAGGGTTTAGTGTGTAATGTTCTCTATATAGGGGTTTAGTGTGTAATGTTCACTATATAGGGTTTAGTGTGTAATGTTCTCTATAGGGTTTAGTGTGTAATGTTCTCTATATAGGGTTTAGTGTGTAATGTTCACTATATAGGGTTTAGTGTGTAATGTTCACTATATAGGGTTTAGTGTGTAATGTTCACTATATAGGGGTTTAGTGTGTAATGTTCACTATATAGGGGTTTAGTGTGTAATGTTCACTATATACTGGTTTAGTGTGTAATGTTCACTATATAGGGGTTTAGTGTGTAATGTTCACTATATAGAGGTTTAGTGTGTAATGTTCACTATATAGGGGTTTAGTGTGTAATGTTCACTATATAGGGGTTTAGTGTGTAATGTTCTCTATATAGGGGTTTAGTGTGTAATGTTCACTATATAGGGGTTTAGTGTGTAATGTTCTCTATATGGGTTTAGTGTGTAATGTTCTCTATATAGGGGTTTAGTGTGTAATGTTCACTATATAGGGGTTTAGTGTGTAATGTTCACTATATAGGGTTTAGTGTGTAATGTTCACTATATAGGGTTTAGTGTGTAATGTTCACTATATAGGGGTTTAGTGTGTAATGTTCACTATATACTGGTTTAGTGTGTAATGTTCACTATATAGGGGTTTAGTGTGTAATGTTCACTATATAGAGGTTTAGTGTGTAATGTTCACTATATAGGGTTTAGTGTGTAATGTTCACTATATAGGGGTTTAGTGTGTAATGTTCACGTTATAGGGTTTAGTGTGTAATGTTCACTATATAGAGGTTTAGTGTGTAATGTTCACTATATAGGGGTTTAGTGTGTAATGTTCACTATATAGGGTTTAGTGTGTAATGTTCACGTTATAGGGGTTTAGTGTGTAATGTTCACTATATAGGGTTTAGTGTGTAATGTTCACTATATAGGGGTTTAGTGTGTAATGTTCACGTTATAGGGTTTAGTGTGTAATGTTCACTATATAGGGTTTAGTGTGTAATGTTCACTATATAGGGGTTTAGTGTGTAATGTTCACTATATACTGGTTTAGTGTGTAATGTTCACTATATAGGGGTTTAGTGTGTAATGTTCACTATATAGAGGTTTAGTGTGTAATGTTCACTATATAGGGGTTTAGTGTGTAATGTTCACTATATAGGGTTTAGTGTGTAATGTTCACGTTATAGGGAGTTTAGTGTGTAATGTTCACTATATAAGGGTTTAGTGTGTAATGTTCACTATATAGGGGTTTAGTGTGTAATGTTCTCTATATAGGGGTTTAGTGTGTAATGTTCTCTATATAGGGGTTTAGTGTGTAATGTTCTCTATATAGGGGTTTAGTGTGTAATGTTCACTATATAGGGGTTTAGTGTGTAATGTTCACTATATAGGGGTTTAGTGTGTAATGTTCACTATATACTGGTTTAGTGTGTAATGTTCACTATATAGGGGTTTAGTGTGTAATGTTCACTATATAGAGGTTTAGTGTGTAATGTTCACTATATAGGGGTTTAGTGTGTAATGTTCACTATATAGGGGTTTAGTGTGTAATGTTCACGTTATAGGGGTTTAGTGTGTAATGTTCACTATATAGGGGTTTAGTGTGTAATGTTCACTATATAGGGGTTTAGTGTGTAATGTTCACTATATACTGGTTTAGTGTGTAATGTTCACTATATAGGGGTTTAGTGTGTAATGTTCACTATATAGAGGTTTAGTGTGTAATGTTCACTATATAGGGGTTTAGTGTGTAATGTTCACTATATAGGGGTTTAGTGTGTAATGTTCACGTTATAGGGGTTTAGTGTGTAATGTTCACTATATAGGGTTTAGTGTGTAATGTTCACTATATAGGGGTTTAGTGTGTAATGTTCTCTATATAGGGTTTAGTGTGTAATGTTCTCTATATAGGGTTTAGTGTGTAATGTTCACTATATAGGGGTTTAGTGTGTAATGTTCACTATATACTGGTTTAGTGTGTAATGTTCACTATATAGGGGTTTAGTGTGTAATGTTCACTATATAGAGGTTTAGTGTGTAATGTTCACTATATAGGGGTTTAGTGTGTAATGTTCACTATATAGGGGTTTAGTGTGTAATGTTCACGTTATAGGGGTTTAGTGTGTAATGTTCACTATATAGGGGTTTAGTGTGTAATGTTCACTATATAGGGGTTTAGTGTGTAATGTTCTCTATATAGGGGTTTAGTGTGTAATGTTCTCTATATAGGGGTTTAGTGTGTAATGTTCTCTATATAGGGGTTTAGTGTGTAATGTTCACTATATAGGGGTTTAGTGTGTAATGTTCACTATATACTGGTTTAGTGTGTAATGTTCACTATATAGGGGTTTAGTGTGTAATGTTCACTATATAGGAGTTTAGTGTGTAATGTTCACTATATAGGGGTTTAGTGTGTAATGTTCACTATATAAGGGTTTAGTGTGTAATGTTCACTATATAGAGGTTTAGTGTGTAATGTTCACTATATAGGGGTTTAGTGTGTAATGTTCACGTTATAGGGGTTTAGTGTGTAATGTTCACGTTATAGGGGTTTAGTGTGTAATGTTCACTATATAGGGGTTTAGTGTGTAATGTTCACTATATAGGGGTTTAGTGTGTAATGTTCACTATATAGGGTTTAGTGTGTAATGTTCTCTATATAGGGTTTAGTGTGTAATGTCTCACTATATAGGGGTTTAGTGTGTAATGTTCTCTATAGGGGTTTAGTGTGTAATGTTCTCTATATAGGGGTTTAGTGTGTAATGTTCACTATATAGGGGTTTAGTGTGTAATGTTCACTATATAGGGGTTTAGTGTGTAATGTTCACTATATAGGGGTTTAGTGTGTAATGTTCACTATATAGGGGTTTAGTGTGTAATGTTCACTATATACTGGTTTAGTGTGTAATGTTCACTATATAGGGGTTTAGTGTGTAATGTTCACTATATAGAGGTTTAGTGTGTAATGTTCACTATATAGGGTTTAGTGTGTAATGTTCACTATATAGGGGTTTAGTGTGTAATGTTCTCTATATAGGGGTTTAGTGTGTAATGTTCACTATATAGGGGTTTAGTGTGTAATGTTCTCTATATGGGTTTAGTGTGTAATGTTCTCTATATAGGGGTTTAGTGTGTAATGTTCACTATATAGGGGTTTAGTGTGTAATGTTCACTATATAGGGGTTTAGTGTGTAATGTTCACTATATAGGGGTTTAGTGTGTAATGTTCACTATATAGGGGTTTAGTGTGTAATGTTCACTATATACTGGTTTAGTGTGTAATGTTCACTATATAGGGGTTTAGTGTGTAATGTTCACTATATAGAGGTTTAGTGTGTAATGTTCACTATATAGGGGTTTAGTGTGTAATGTTCACTATATAGGGGTTTAGTGTGTAATGTTCACGTTATAGGGGTTTAGTGTGTAATGTTCACTATATAGAGGTTTAGTGTGTAATGTTCACTATATAGGGGTTTAGTGTGTAATGTTCACTATATAGGGGTTTAGTGTGTAATGTTCACGTTATAGGGGTTTAGTGTGTAATGTTCACTATATAGGGGTTTAGTGTGTAATGTTCACTATATAGGGGTTTAGTGTGTAATGTTCACGTTATAGGGGTTTAGTGTGTAATGTTCACTATATAGGGAGTTTAGTGTGTAATGTTCACTATATAGGGTTTAGTGTGTAATGTTCACTATATAGGGTTTAGTGTGTAATGTTCACTATATACTGGTTTAGTGTGTAATGTTCACTATATAGGGAGTTTAGTGTGTAATGTTCACTATAAAGAGGTTTAGTGTGTAATGTTCACTATATAGGGGTTTAGTGTGTAATGTTCACTATATAGGGGTTTAGTGTGTAATGTTCACGTTATAGGGTTTAGTGTGTAATGTTCACTATATAAGGGTTTAGTGTGTAATGTTCACTATATAGGGTTTAGTGTGTAATGTTCTCTATATAGGGGTTTAGTGTGTAATGTTCTCTATATAGGGTTTAGTGTGTAATGTTCTCTATATAGGGTTTAGTGTGTAATGTTCACTATATAGGGGTTTAGTGTGTAATGTTCACTATATAGGCTTTAGTGTGTAATGTTCACTATATACTGGTTTAGTGTGTAATGTTCACTATATAGGGGTTTAGTGTGTAATGTTCACTATATAGAGGTTTAGTGTGTAATGTTCACTATATAGGGGTTTAGTGTGTAATGTTCACTATATAGGGGTTTAGTGTGTAATGTTCACGTTATAGGGGTTTAGTGTGTAATGTTCACTATATAGGGTTTAGTGTGTAATGTTCACTATATAGGGGTTTAGTGTGTAATGTTCACTATATACTGGTTTAGTGTGTAATGTTCACTATATAGGGTTTAGTGTGTAATGTTCACTATATAGAGGTTTAGTGTGTAATGTTCACTATATAGGGTTTAGTGTGTAATGTTCACTATATAGGGGTTTAGTGTGTAATGTTCACGTTATAGGGGTTTAGTGTGTAATGTTCACTATATAGGGGTTTAGTGTGTAATGTTCACTATATAGGGGTTTAGTGTGTAATGTTCTCTATATAGGGGTTTAGTGTGTAATGTTCTCTATATAGGGGTTTAGTGTGTAATGTTCACTATATAGGGTTTAGTGTGTAATGTTCACTATATACTGGTTTAGTGTGTAATGTTCACTATATAGGGGTTTAGTGTGTAATGTTCACTATATAGAGGTTTAGTGTGTAATGTTCACTATATAGGGGTTTAGTGTGTAATGTTCACTATATAGGGGTTTAGTGTGTAATGTTCACGTTATAGGGGTTTAGTGTGTAATGTTCACTATATAGGGGTTTAGTGTGTAATGTTCACTATATAGGGTTTAGTGTGTAATGTTCTCTATATAGGGGTTTAGTGTGTAATGTTCTCTATATAGGGGTTTAGTGTGTAATGTTCTCTATATAGGGGTTTAGTGTGTAATGTTCACTATATAGGGGTTTAGTGTGTAATGTTCACTATATAGGGGTTTAGTGTGTAATGTTCACTATATACTGGTTTAGTGTGTAATGTTCACTATATAGGGGTTTAGTGTGTAATGTTCACTATATAGAGGTTTAGTGTGTAATGTTCACTATATAGGGGTTTAGTGTGTAATGTTCACTATATAGGGGTTTAGTGTGTAATGTTCACGTTATAGGGGTTTAGTGTGTAATGTTCACTATATAGGGGTTTAGTGTGTAATGTTCACGTTATAGGGGTTTAGTGTGTAATGTTCACTATATAGGGGTTTAGTGTGTAATGTTCACTATATAGAGGTTTAGTGTGTAATGTTCACTATATAGGGGTTTAGTGTGTAATGTTCACTATATAGGGGTTTAGTGTGTAATGTTCTCTATATAGGGGTTTAGTGTGTAATGTTCACTATATAGGGGTTTAGTGTGTAATGTTCTCTATATGGGTTTAGTGTGTAATGTTCTCTATATAGGGGTTTAGTGTGTAATGTTCACTATATAGGGGTTTAGTGTAATGTTCACTATATAGGGTTTAGTGTGTAATGTTCACTATATAGGGGTTTAGTGTGTAATGTTCACTATATAGGGGTTTAGTGTGTAATGTTCACTATATACTGGTTTAGTGTGTAATGTTCACTATATAGGGGTTTAGTGTGTAATGTTCACTATATAGAGGTTTAGTGTGTAATGTTCACTATATAGGGTTTAGTGTGTAATGTTCACTATATAGGGGTTTAGTGTGTAATGTTCACGTTATAGGGAGTTTAGTGTGTAATGTTCACTATATAGGGGTTTAGTGTGTAATGTTCACTATATAGGGGTTTAGTGTGTAATGTTCACTATATACTGGTTTAGTGTGTAATGTTCACTATATAGGGGTTTAGTGTGTAATGTCTCACTATATAGAGGTTTAGTGTGTAATGTTCACTATATAGGGTTTAGTGTGTAATGTTCACTATATAGGGTTTAGTGTGTAATGTTCACTATATAGGGGTTTAGTGTGTAATGTTCACTATATAGGGGTTTAGTGTGTAATGTTCACTATATACTGGTTTAGTGTGTAATGTTCACTATATAGGGGTTTAGTGTGTAATGTTCACTATATAGAGGTTTAGTGTGTAATGTTCACTATATAGGGGTTTAGTGTGTAATGTTCACTATATAGGGGTTTAGTGTGTAATGTTCACGTTATAGGGGTTTAGTGTGTAATGTTCACTATATAGGGGTTTAGTGTGTAATGTTCACTATATAGGGGTTTAGTGTGTAATGTTCACTATATAGGGGTTTAGTGTGTAATGTTCACTATATACTGGTTTAGTGTGTAATGTTCACTATATAGGGTTTAGTGTGTAATGTTCACTATATAGAGGTTTAGTGTGTAATGTTCACTATATAGGGGTTTAGTGTGTAATGTTCACTATATAGGGGTTTAGTGTGTAATGTTCACGTTATAGGGGTTTAGTGTGTAATGTTCACTATATAGGGGTTTAGTGTGTAATGTTCACTATATAGGGTTTAGTGTGTAATGTTCACTATATACTGGTTTAGTGTGTAATGTTCACTATATAGGGGTTTAGTGTGTAATGTTCACTATATAGAGGTTTAGTGTGTAATGTTCACTATATAGGGTTTAGTGTGTAATGTTCACTATATAGGGGTTTAGTGTGTAATGTTCACTATATAGGGGTTTAGTGTGTAATGTTCACTATATAGGGGTTTAGTGTGTAATGTTCACTATATACTGGTTTAGTGTGTAATGTTCACTATATAGGGTTTAGTGTGTAATGTTCACTATATAGAGGTTTAGTGTGTAATGTTCACTATATAGGGTTTTAGTGTGTAATGTTCACTATATAGGGTTTAGTGTGTAATGTTCACGTTATAGGGGTTTAGTGTGTAATGTTCACTATATAGGGGTTTAGTGTGTAATGTTCACTATATAGGGGTTTAGTGTGTAATGTTCACTATATACTGGTTTAGTGTGTAATGTTCACTATATAGGGGTTTAGTGTGTAATGTTCACTATATAGGGGTTTAGTGTGTAATGTTCACTATATAGGCGTTTAGTGTGTAATGTTCACGTTATAGGGGTTTAGTGTGTAATGTTCACTATATAGGGGTTTAGTGTGTAATGTTCACTATATAGGGGTTTAGTGTGTAATGTTCACTATATAGGGGTTTAGTGTGTAATGTTCACTATATAGGGGTTTAGTGTGTAATGTTCACTATATAGGGGTTTAGTGTGTCATGTTCACTATATAGGGGTTTAGTGTGTAATGTTCACTATATAGGGGTTTAGTGTGTAATGTTCACTATATAGGGGTTTAGTGTGTAATGTTCACGTTATAGGGGTTTAGTGTGTAATGTTCACGTTATAGGGGTTTAGTTCTCCTATATAATTACTTTATTCGACTCATTCAATAGCTAGCATACGTTCATTCATATTTAATTTAGTTTGAATATTCCTATTTGTCTACCAGTTGAGCTCCTGCTCTGCTAATTGACGTCTGTTAAAGCCTTGTTCACATCGGCAGTTTGATCTGATCTACGATTCGACTCTGTTCTTTTTCCTGCAGTCTGAACAGATAAAAATCAACATTGTAACATGGTCCGTCTGTGTTATAACAGTCTCTGGAAATCTGTGCTGCCTTGTTTCAGGTCTGCCGCCATGTCTAAGGCCACCGTGAAGAAGTTGCACTGGCGCTCCAAGGTGCAGGAGAGTTTTGTTCCCCTGGGAGACGGGTCTGGCGAGCTGGGTGTGGCCATCGGTGGCGGCGCTGACTACGGAGAGTTCCCTTTCGTCACCGCAGCACCGGGAGGTTGGACCACGGTGGGCGACGTCATACTGGAGATCGGGGGTACGCCCGTCCTGGGCATGACTCTAGGAGACGTAAGAGGGGTCCTCAACTCATGCCCCCATCCCATACGCATCAAAACCGTTTCTCCAGGTACCGGAATTAACTTGGAAAAAGCTCTCCAGGGCCCGTATTCTTAAAGTATCTTTAGGTAGGAGTACTGATCTAGGGTCAGTTTTGGATCATAATGAATGGACAAAGGTGAACTGTACTAGGTAGTCTCTTATCCTAGATCAGCACTCCTAGACCTACTCTGAGCCGCATTATGAATACAGGCCTAGTTCTCTAGCAATTCAATTACAGAATATCTTTTCCCTCTGAATCGCCAACGTCAATACAGATGTAGGGTCTTAATTTGATCGCCCTGTTGCAGGAGAACTTTCTTGCAATGCAGGATCTTTTTATTTTTAATTTTTTACATTTTTTTTACTTGTAGTTTGTTTGAGGTTTTGAAAGGCTTCTGAAGTTTGTAATTTCCCCTTTTCAGACTAGATTTTCCCTTACGAAAATGTGTCATCCTTACAAAACTGTCCGTTAATTATAATCCACATTTTAATTTTGAATGTCCTGTTGCTCCAGGATTATTATTTTCCTGCTGTAGCAAACTGGCTCAATTTAAGATCCCACATGTGTAGTGATGTAGCTGTATGGTGGTAAAGCCAACCAGCAGTAAACTACACACTTCATTACAACAGGATTCTCTTAGCATACACCACTGATGTGATGCGTTTATTAGTTGGCTGGCAGCCATTTCTTCCTGGCTGCCTCTACATTCCATTAAAGAGGGCACTCTGCACTTCAAACAATACCAAAGCAGGCACCCCACCACTGATTTGCTACATAGCTGAGGGAGGCCATACGGTGTTTGTTTACAATTAATATATATATTTGTTTACAAACAAAGGAGTTAAACAAGCTTATATTTGGGGTTCTGATAGGGTAAAGTTATAAAACTATTTATCAGTTATAATCATCAAGATTTAGTGGGTGAATATCATAAATATAAAAGTCCCAAAATCGATGTAACAGTCACACATTGCCTTGTCCTGTACTGCTGTCCTGTACTGCTGTCCAGTACTACTGTCCAGTACTGCGGTCCTGTACTGCTGTCCTGTACTGCTGTCCAGTACTACTGTCCAGTACTGCGGTCCTGTACTGCTGTCCTGTACTGCTGTCCTGTACTACTGTCCAGTACTATTGTCCAGTACTGCTGTCCTGTACTACTGTCCTGTACTACTGTCCAGTACTGCTGTCCAGTATTGCTGTCCTGTACTACTGTCCAGTACTACTGTCCAGTACTGCTGTCCTGTACTGCTGTCCTGTACTGCTGTCCTGTACTACTGTCCAGTACTATTGTCCAGTACTGCTGTCCTGTACTACTGTCCTGTACTACTGTCCAGTACTGCTGTCCAGTACTGCTGTCCTGTACTACTGTCCAGTACTACTGTCCAGTACTGCTGTCCTGTACTGCTGTTGTAGTAGGTAGTGTATTCTGTAGTAGGTAGTGTGTACTGTAGTAGGTAGTGTATACTGTAGTAGGTAGTGTGTTCTGTAGTAGGTAGTGTATACTGTAGTAGGCAGTGTGTACTGTAGTAGGTAGTGTATTCTGTAGTAGGTAGTGTGTTCTGTAGTAGGTAGTGTATACTGTAGTAGGTAGTGTGTTCTGTAGTAGGTAGTGTATACTGTAGTATGTAGTGTATTCTGTAGTAGGTAGTGTATTCTGTAGTAGGTAGTGTATTCTGTAGTAGGTAGTGTATTCTGTAGTAGGTACTGTGTACTGTAGTAGGTAGTGTGTTCTGTAGTAGGTAGTGTATTCTGTAGTGTATTCTGTAGTAGAGAGTGTGTTCTGTAGTAGGTAGTGTATACTGTAGTAGGTAGTGTGTTCTGTAGTAGGTAGTGTGTTCTGTAGTAGGTAGTGTGTTCTGTAGTAGGTAGTGTATACTGTAGTAGGTAGTGTGTTCTGTAGTAGGTAGTGTATACTGTAGTAGGTAGTGTATACTGTAGTATGTAGTGTATTCTGTAGTAGGTAGTGTATTCTGTAGTAGGTAGTGTATTCTGTAGTAGGTAGTGTATACTGTAGTAGGTAGTGTATTCTGTAGTAGGTAGCGTATACTGTAGTAGGTAGTGTATTCTGTAGTATGTAGTGTATTCTGTAGTAGGTAGTGTATTCTGTAGTAGGTAGTGTATTCTGTAGTAGGTAGTGTGTACTGTAGTAGGTAGTGTGTACTGTAGTAGGTAGTGTGTACTGTAGTAGGTAGTGTATTCTGTAGTAGGTAGTGTATTCTGTAGTAGGTAGTGTGTACTGTAGTAGGTAGTGTGTACTGTAGTAGGTAGTGTATTCTGTAGTAGGTAGTGTGTACTGTAGTAGGTAGTGTATTCTGTAGTAGGTAGTGTGTACTGTAGTAGGTAGTGTGTACTGTAGTGTGTACTGTAGTATGTAGTGTATACTGTAGTAGGTAGTGTGTACTGTAGTAGGTAGTGTGTACTGTAGTAGGTAGTGTATTCTGTAGTAGGTAGTGTATTCTGTAGTAGGTAGTGTATTCTGTAGTAGGTAGTGTGTACTGTAGTAGGTAGTGTGTACTGTAGTGTGTACTGTAGTATGTAGTGTATTCTGTAGTAGGTAGTGTATTCTGTAGTAGGTAGTGTATTCTGTAGTAGGTAGTGTATTCTGTAGTAGGTAGTGTATTCTGTAGTAGGTAGTGTGTTCTGTAGTAGGTAGTGTGTACTGTAGTAGGTAGTGTATTCTGTAGTAGGTAGTGTGTACTGTAGTAGGTAGTGTATTCTGTAGTAGGTAGTGTATTCTGTAGTAGGTAGTGTATTCTGTAGTAGGTAGTGTGTTCTGTAGTAGGTAGTGTATTACTGTAGTAGGTAGTGTATTCTGTAGTAGGTAGTGTATTCTGTAGTAGGTAGTGTGTACTGTAGTAGGTAGTGTATTCTGTAGTAGGTAGTGTATTCTGTAGTAGGTAGTGTATTCTGTAGTAGGTAGTGTATTCTGTAGTAGGTAGTGTGTACTGTAGTAGGTAGTGTATTCTGTAGTAGGTAGTGTGTACTGTAGGTAGTGTATTCTGTAGTAGGTAGTGTGTACTGTAGTAGGTAGTGTATGTAGGTAGTGTTCTGTAGTAGGTAGTGTATTCTGTAGTAGGTAGTGTATTCTGTAGTAGGTAGTGTGTACTGTAGTAGGTAGTGTATACTGTAGTAGGTAGTGTATTCTGTAGTAGGTAGTGTATTCTGTAGTAGGTAGTGTGTACTGTAGTAGGTAGTGTATTCTGTAGTAGGTAGTGTATACTGTAGTAGGTAGTGTATTCTGTAGTAGGTAGTGTATTCTGTAGTAGGTAGTGTATTCTGTAGTAGGTAGTGTATTCTGTAGTAGGTAGTGTGTACTGTAGTAGGTAGTGTGTACTGTAGTGTGTACTGTAGTATGTAGTGTATACTGTAGTAGGTAGTGTATTCTGTAGTAGGTAGTGTGTTCTGTAGTAGGTAGTGTGTTCTGTAGTAGGTAGTGTATTCTGTAGTAGGTAGTGTATTCTGTAGTAGGTAGTGTATACTGTAGTAGGTAGTGTATTCTGTAGTAGGTAGTGTATTCTGTAGTAGGTAGTGTATTCTGTAGTAGGTAGTGTGTACTGTAGTAGGTAGTGTATACTGTAGTAGGTAGTGTATTCTGTAGTAGGTAGTGTATTCTGTAGTAGGTAGTGTATACTGTAGTAGGTAGTGTATACTGTAGTAGGTAGTGTATTCTGTAGTAGGTAGTGTATTCTGTAGTAGGTAGTGTGTTCTGTAGTAGGTAGTGTATTCTGTAGTAGGTAGTGTATTCTGTAGTAGGTAGTGTATTCTGTAGTAGGTAGTGTATTCTGTAGTAGGTAGTGTATTCTGTAGTAGGTAGTGTGTTCTGTAGTAGGTAGTGTATTCTGTAGTAGGTAGTGTATTCTGTAGTAGGTAGTGTATTCTGTAGTAGGTAGTGTATTCTGTAGTAGGTAGTGTATTCTGTAGTAGGTAGTGTATTCTGTAGTAGGTAGTGTATTCTGTAGTAGGTAGTGTGTTCTGTAGTAGGTAGTGTATTCTGTAGTAGGTAGTGTATTCTGTAGTAGGTAGTGTATTCTGTAGTAGGTAGTGTATTCTGTAGTAGGTAGTGTATTCTGTAGTAGGTAGTGTATTCTGTAGTAGGTAGTGTATTCTGTAGTAGGTAGTGTATTCTGTAGTAGGTAGTGTATACTGTAGTAGGTAGTGTATTCTGTAGTAGGTAGTGTATTCTGTAGTAGGTAGTGTATTCTGTAGTAGGCAGTGTATTCTGTAGTAGGTAGTGTATTCTGTAGTAGGTAGTGTATTCTGTAGTAGGTAGTGTATTCTGTAGTAGGTAGTGTGTTCTGTAGTAGGTAGTGTATTCTGTAGTAGGTAGTGTATTCTGTAGTAGGTAGTGTATTCTGTAGTAGGTAGTGTATTCTGTAGTAGGTAGTGTATTCTGTAGTAGGTAGTGTATTCTGTAGTAGGTAGTGTATTCTGTAGTAGGTAGTGTATTCTGTAGTAGGTAGTGTATTCTGTAGTAGGTAGTGTATTCTGTAGTAGGCAGTGTATTCTGTAGTAGGTAGTGTATTCTGTAGTAGGTAGTGTATTCTGTAGTAGGTAGTGTATTCTGTAGTAGGTAGTGTATTCTGTAGTAGGCAGTGTATTCTGTAGTAGGTAGTGTATTCTGTAGTAGGTAGTGTATTCTGTAGTAGGTAGTGTATTCTGTAGTAGGTAGTGTATTCTGTAGTATTCTATCTCTCTCTGTAGTAGCTCATGCTAAGTGTATGTGATTATATTCACTCTATTACTTGGCCTCTGTGGACACCATTTTTATTTTGTAGGAAGATTTTGTTGTGTTTTTATTTTGTTGGTTTTCTTCTGCCTCTTGTTTCTTCATGTTATGTCACCGTGTCCCGTCTCTGTGTGATGACGCGGTACATGGAGGGAATACCGTAACGCCTTAAATGGCTCCTTCACAAAGTCTTTGGGTGTGTCCTAGACACCACAGCTCGTCACTGGGTGGAGACCTGCTAGAGGTGACAGACAACATCTGATAACATGTCTCTCCCAATGCAGGCTCTACTCTGTGTAAGGACCTGAGGTGGTACCTGAGCAAATGTTTTACTCCAGGGTCCACGGACGGCCAACTACAGCAGGTGATCCGGGAGAACCTCTACCTGCGAGCCGTCCCCTGTGAGCATGAATGTGATAACTACGCACACGCTCGCACGCTCAAACACACACACTGTCAGGAACACACGCACGGAAACACAGACATTGTGTTGCATCTCTATCCCTCTCTCTCTCTGTCTATGTGTACCTGTCTCTCTCTCTCTCTCTCTCTCTCTCTCTCTCTCTCTCTCTCTCTCTCTCCGTCTATGTGTACCTGTCTCTCTCTCTCTCTCTCTCTCTCTCTCTCTCTCTCTCTCTCTCTCTCTCCGTCTATGTGTACCTCTCTCTCTCTCTGTCTCTGTCTCTCTCTCTCTCTCTCTCTCTCTCTCTCTCTGTCTCTCTCTCTGTCTCTCTCTCTGTCTCTCTCTCTCTGTCTCTCTCTCTCTCTCTCTCTCTATCGGTCTCTCTCTCTCTCAATCTCTCTGTGTGTACCTGTCTCTCTCATCTCTCTCTGTATCACGCACCCTCTCCCCACACACAGTCAAACAAACATCAAGCAGTCACGCACAATAACACAAACACTTACCAAAACACATTTTTATATATCCATGCACTTATAATCAGATGTACTCAATCACAGATGATTACATAGGACAACAACCTAGCAAAACTGTGATGCCATCATGTGATGGAGAGAGCTGCCATTCAAAAACAAACTCTCTGTCTCTCTCTCTCTCTCTCTCTCTCTCTCTCTCTCTCTCTCTCTCTCTCTGTCTCTGTCTCTGTCTCTGTCTCTGTCTCTGTCTCTCTCTCTGTCTCTCTCTCTCTCTCTCTCTCTCTCTCTCTCTCTCTCTCTCTCTCTCTCTCTCTCTCTCTCTCTCTCTCTGTCTCTGTCTCTGTCTCTGTCTCTGTCTCTCTCTCTGTCTCTGTCTCTGTCTCTGTCTCTCTCTCTCAGAGATTAAAAAAATAAAAAAGTGAAAAGTTCAGTGACTAAACGGGTGAGAGAGGCACTTACTGTTTCTATGGTAACTGTCATCAAGCATCAGGCCAGTAAGATGATTCATCTTGACAGACCGTTGTCCCAAATGGCACCCTATTCCCTATATAGTGCACTACTTTAGACCAGAGCCCTTATGGCACCCTATTCCCTATATAGTGCACTACTTTAGGCCTTGAGCCCTATGGAACCCTATTCCCTATATAGTGCACTACTTTAGACCAGATTGGAACCTGTGGTGACTGTGGTAGTTTAGGCTGTACATGACATGTCCCTCTCTCTGTCAGAGGTGATTTAATGGTAGATGACATGTCCCTCTCTCTGTCAGAGGTGATTTAATGGTACATGACATGTCCCTCTGTCTGTCAGAGGGGATTTAATGGTACATGACATGTCCCTCTCTCTTCCAGAGGTGAATTAATGGTACATGACATGTCCCTCTCTCTGTCAGAGGTGATTTAATGGTACATGACATGTCCTTCTCTCTGTCAGAGGTGATTTAATGGTACATGACATGTCCCTCTCTCTTTCAGAGGGGATGTAATGGTACATGACATGTCCCTCTCACTTTAAGGTGATTTTATGGTACATGACATGTCCCTCTCTCTTTCAGAGGTGATTTAATGGTACATGACATGTCCCTCTCTCTTTCAGAGGGGATTTAATGGTACATGACATGTCCCTCTCACTTTAAGGTGATTTAATGGTACATGACATGTCCCCTCTCTCTGTCAGAGGTGATTTAATGGTACATGACATGTCACTCTCACTTTCAGAGGTGATTTAATTGTACATGACATGTCCCTCTCTCTTTGAGAGGTGATTTAATGGTACATGACATGTCCCTCTCTCTTTCAGAGGTGATTTAATGGTACATGACATGTCCCTCTCTCTGTCAGAGGTGATTTAATGGTACATGACATGTCCCTCTCTCTTTCAGAGGTGATTTAATGGTACATGACATGTCCCTCTTTCTTTCAGAGGTGATTTAATGGTACATGACATGCCCCTCTCTCTGTCAGAGGTGATTTAATGGTAGATGACATGTCCCTCTCTCTTTCAGAGGTGATTTAATGGTACATGACATGTCCCCTCTCTCTTTCAGAGGTGATTTAATGGTACATGACATGTCCCTCTCTCTTTCAGAGGTGATTTAATGGTACATGACATGTCCCCTCTCTCTGTCAGAGGTGATTTAATGGTACATGACATGTCCCTCTGTCTGTCAGAGGTGATTTAATGGTACATGACATGTCCCTCTCTCTGTCAGAGGTGATTTAATGGTACATGACATGTCCCTCTCTCTGTCAGAGGTGATTTAATGGTACATGACATGTCCCTCTCTTTCAGAGGTGATTTAATGGTACATGACATGTCCCCTCTCTCTGTCAGAGGTGATTTAATGGTACATGACATGTCCCTCTCTCTGTCAGAGGTGATTTAATGGCACATGACATGTCCCTCTGTCTGTCAGAGGGGATTTAATGGTACATGACATGTCCCTCTCTCTTCCAGAGGTGAATTAATGGTACATGACATGTCCCTCTCTCTGTCAGAGGTGATTTAATGGTACATGACATGTCCTTCTCTCTGTCAGAGGTGATTTAATGGTACATGACATGTCCCTCTCTCTTTCAGAGGGGATGTAATGGTACATGACATGTCCCTCTCACTTTAAGGTGATTTTATGGTACATGACATGTCCCTCTCTCTTTCAGAGGTGATTTAATGGTACATGACATGTCCTCTCTCTTTCAGAGGGGATTTAATGGTACATGACATGTCCCTCTCACTTTAAGGTGATTTAATGGTACATGACATGTCCCCTCTCTCTGTCAGAGGTGATTTAATGGTACATGACATGTCACTCTCACTTTCAGAGGTGATTTAATTGTACATGACATGTCCCTCTCTCTTTGAGAGGTGATTTAATGGCACATGACATGTCCCTCTCTCTTTCAGAGGTGATTTAATGGTACATGACATGTCCCTCTCTCTGTCAGAGGTGATTTAATGGTACATGACATGTCCCTCTCTCTTTCAGAGGTGATTTAATGGTACATGACATGTCCCTCTTTCTTTCAGAGGTGATTTAATGGTACATGACATGCCCCTCTCTCTGTCAGAGGTGATTTAATGGTAGATGACATGTCCCTCTCTCTTTCAGAGGTGATTTAATGGTACATGACATGTCCCTCTCTCTTTCAGAGGTGATTTAATGGTACATGACATGTCCCTCTCTCTTTCAGAGGTGATTTAATGGTACATGACATGTCCCCTCTCTCTGTCAGAGGTGATTTAATGGTACATGACATGTCCCTCTCTCTGTCAGAGGTGATTTAATGGTACATGACATGTCCCTCTCTCTGTCAGAGGTGATTTAATGGTACATGACATGTCCCTCTCTTTCAGAGGTGATTTAATGGTACATGACATGTCCCCTCTCTCTGTCAGAGGTGATTTAATGGTACATGACATGTCCCTCTCTCTTCCAGAGGTGATTTAATGGTACATGACATGTCCCTCTCTCTGTCAGAGGTGATTTAATGGTACATGACATGTCCCTCTCTCTGTCAGAGGTGATTTAATGGTACATGACATGTCCCTCTCTCTGTCAGAGGTGATTTAATGGTACATGACATGTCCCTCTCTCTGTCAGAGGTGATTTAATGGTACATGACACTCTTATTTATTTAGTTAATCTCTTCCATTTACACATGCTTTCCTCGTAACTGCTGCTGGTTGAGAATGGTTTCAGGTGTGCTTCAGAAAGCAAAGGTATCTCTTCTGAGGTCAGGGTACATACCAGATGGAGGCTTGTTTACCCTTTACCCCACGTTATTTTCCCACTGTAAACAAGTCTCTGTTTGACTAGTGTGTGCGCGGTCCGCTATAGCCTTCCCTGTCCTCCTTATCTCCAGGTACGACCAGGCGGCCTCGCCACGAGGAGATATCAGGAGTGGACTACAATTTTGTCTCCGTAGAAGAGTTCTTTTCCCTGGAAGAGTCTGGAGCCCTGCTGGAGAGTGGCAAGTTCAAAGGTAAAAGAGTGTGCGTGTTTGGCACTCGTGGCCGGTGGCGGAGCGGAGTGAGAATGCACGTTAAACCCGTTTACCAAACGTTTTTTTTATTTTGCGCAAGCGTTCAGCCACCTTTTTTTGCGCTGAAATGCATTGAGAAATAGGGAGCATTGCTTTACTATCAAGCATACGTGGTGTCAACAATGATATTTAGGATACTGATGTTTTCATAATTTGACCGTGTGTCTTGAGTGGTTGAGGTATTACATTTTTTTTTTTTAATTTTGTAGTTATTGAAATAATTTGTTACCGCGTTCCAACGTGTGCTTTCTGTTTCATAGTTGTAACAAAGGCACTCCATAAATAAAATTGATTGAAAACTTGAATTCTTGTTTTTTTTTGTTTTTACATATAAGCCTACAGTAACAAACTGTTATTTCGTATTATAATGTTACCTAAGACCTTCATAAACAAAACCAAATTATATATTTTTTAGATGGTATATATGAAATGTATGAATTGCACTGTGAACCATGTTTCAGTCAGAATGACTGCTCATTAGGGAGTCTCTTGATGCCCAGCGTTTCTACTGTTAAATTGATTGTTAACTGATTGTTCCTCCTCTGTACCTTCTCCTCCTATCAGGTAACTACTACGGGACGCCCCGCCCGGTCCACATTGGCCCAGAGAGCCCACCAATCACGTACCAGGAACACCGGAACCTGCTCCGGAACTTCAGGACGCGCAGCAAGTCGCTTAGCAACCTGGAGAAGGCTGTGGAGGAGGGAGAGAACAGTGAGGAGGACTCTGGTCTGTCAGGTATAGTCACATACAGCTGTCTGTAAACTGTCTGTTAGCCTGAACATCGATACATCCGTCACAGATGAGACACTGAGAACAATCACCACACTTGAGCGTCTTACTTAGGTTGTTTTCCGATGATTCCATTTCGCTCTTTTGTAGCTGTAACAAGTATGTGTTTTCTATCCCAGTTTGCTCCTCTCCCCAAGCTTAAAATTTGTTGTCATCTATTTCCCACCAGGTGTCCCCTGGAGAGTTCCTCAAAGAGCTTGACGGCTTGACAAGCTCATTTCCCAACACTCATTGTACTGGGCGACTTTAACCTCCTGACCCCTTTCCTCTTTTTGACCTCACCCTTTCCCAGTCCTATCCCACTGCCAGGCAATACGCTTGGACTTCACTAGAGATCTTCACTAGAGGCTGTTCTCCTACTCGTCTCACTGCAACCGCCCTCCATGTTTCTGATCGCTACTTTGTTTCCTTTGTCTCTCCATCTCTCTTCCAACCCTACCCACTCAGTCCCTACCCAGATGGTCATGCACCGCCGCAATCTTCGCTCTCTCTCTCTCTCTCTCTCTCTCTCTCTCTCTCTCTCTCGCTCCCACTACTCTCTCCTCTTCTGTCCTATAATCTCTTCCTTCTGTTAAATTCTTCTCCCTCCTGTCTCCTGATTCTGCCTCTTTGACCCTCCCTAGACTCTCTCTGTCCCCGTCCCGTCCCGGCCCGGCTCCACCTTCCACTCCCTCCTCTTCCTCTGTATCTGCTGCTATAGACGCTTTCTATCACTCTAAATCTCTGCGGACGACTTTGTCAACCACTTTGAAAAAAGGCAGACGACATCCGCTCCTCATTCACGAAGCCTGCTCAGCCACTGGTCCCACTCACACAGAACTACCCTACGCCCTGTCCCCTCCTCCCTTCTCTCTCCAGATCAAATCCAGCCAATAGTGATGTCCAGCTGCACAACAACCTGCCCGCCCGACCCCATCCTCTCTTCCCTTCTCCAGACCATCTCTGGAGACCTTCTCCGGATCCTCACTTCCCTCATCAACTCAACCCCATCCTCTCTTCCCTTCTCCAGACCATCTCTGGAGACCTTCTCCGGATCCTCACTTCCCTCATCAACTCAACCCCATCCTCTCTTCCCTTCTCCAGACCATCTCTGGAGACCTTCTCACTTCCCTCATCAACTCAACCCCATCCTCTCCTCCCTTCTCCAGACCATCTCTGGAGACCTTCTCACTTCCCTCATCAACTCAACCATGACCCTCTGACTTCAAGTTGGCCAGAGTCGCTCCCTTCCTCAAGAAACCAACACTCGAGCCCACTGACATCAAAAACGACCTTTCTTTTATTTCCAAAACACTTTGGCGTGCTCTCTCTGACCAACTCTCTCACTATCCCTCTCAGAACGATCTTGACCCTAACCAGTCAGGCTTCAAGACAGGTCACTCAACCGAGACTGTTCATCTCTGTGTCACGGAGGTTCTCCGCACTGCCGAAGATGACTCTCTCTCCTCTCCTCATCCTCCTAGATCTATCCGCTGCTTTCAAAACCGTGAAACATCAGATCCTCCTCTCCACCCTCTCAGTGTTGGCCATCTCAGGCTCGGCACACTCCTGGTTTGCATCTTATCTGGCAGGTCGTTCCTACCAGGTGGCGTGGATAGTATCTGTACCACGTACTCTCACTGCTGGTGTCCCGCAGGGCTCTCCTCTCCTCTCTATAGACCAAGTCACTCAGCTCTGTCATATCCTCACATGGTCTCTCCTATCACTGCTATGAGGATGGACCTCTCCTCTCCTCTCCTCAATAGGGGAAAAAAGCTTCCTCCTCAAGTCAGGACAACAGAGTCCCTGCCAGTCTTCCCCAAAAAATGTCTGAAATTCCGTCTTTGAAGACACTATCTTGAAGAACTCACCACGCCGAAATCAAGCTCAGTCGGCGAGCAGCAACATCGTTTGAAACGGAGAACGAATATGGACAGCCTTAATTAGACCGGTTCAGGTAACCTCCTCCTGCTCCAATCACATCGCTGTGTGCCTCTAGTGAACAGGGACACCGGAGATGCGATGGGATATTCAGACCGGGAGCAGAGTTGAGACGTGGGACGAGATCTATCCACAGGATAAAGACTGAGCCTGCGTCACAAATGTCAGCCTGTTCCCTCTCTAGTGTACTACTTTTGACCAGGGCCCATCGGGCTCTGTTTAAAAGTAGTGTGCTAAGTTGGGAATAGGATGAAATTTGGATGAACATTGACTTAAGACAGACATATGTTTACATCTGGACTCTTTGATTGGAGCTTACAGC
The DNA here is from genome assembly GCA_030435695.1 of Brachymystax lenok tsinlingensis. NCBI lineage: Eukaryota > Metazoa > Chordata > Actinopteri > Salmoniformes > Salmonidae > Brachymystax > Brachymystax lenok. The sequence continues at coordinate 41,966,626 of CM059803.1, forward strand.
GGGCAGAGTTAAAAGGCTGTGTGTGTGTGTTTTGTCTTGGCAGCGGGGTCAGTAGGTGCCAGCAGTGCCCTGCCCACAGCCAAATCTCTTAGCCAGTCATGGGAAAGCAGGGATGGCGTCGGAGAGGAGAACGGAGGGAGCGGCATCGCCACACGAGGCGGAGTGACACTGCCAGAGAACTGGGAGCTGGCCTTCAGTGACTCAGGAGAGCCTTACTACATAGAGTGAGTAGAGAGAGTAGAGCTTTACTACCTAGAGTAGAGCTTTACTACATAGAGTGAGTAGAGAGAGTAGAGCTTTACTACATAGAGTGGGGAGAGAATATAACTGTACTACATAGAGTAGAGCTTTACTACATAGAGAGAGTAGAGCTTATGATGATTAGGTTGGTGGTGATGGTGATGATGATGATGATGATGATGATGATGATGATGATGGAGGGGGTGATCTCTTCCTCCCCTCAGTCATATCTCTAAGGCCACCAGCTGGCTGGACCCCAGAGCTCAGAGCAGGGAGATCCTCAGCGAGACAGACTGTGAGTCTACCTACCTTATCCTCTTTTGTTTCTCTGTCTATCTCCCTTGTCAGCTCTCAAATTCATCTCTTGACGTTATTAGAAATATAATTTATTCTCTCTCTCTCTCTCTCCCCCCTATATATCCCTACTCCCCATCCCCTCTCTATCTCTCCCTCCTTCTCATCCCCCACACTGTCTCTCATCTCACTTTGTCTCTTTCATGTTTTGTCTAGCACTGAGACAGGATTCAGTTCTACTGAAATGGAGTGTGGAAATAGAGACATATTTCCATATTTTCTGCTCATGATATTAGAGGAGGGAGGATGTGACATTAATAGTAGATCCAAATGAACATTAATAGGAAGGAAAATGTGTCAAATAGAGATCCTCCTTGCCAATGTAAAAATGTAAAGAATTACAAAAATATGTCTGTTTAGTCACGACACGACATACTGCATCATTGAACTGCAGAGGGCGCCAGAGAATCAGTTGTTTAACCGGTTCAGAGACAGCCACCGTACCATAGCTCTGTCTGTCTGTCTGTTATGTGAATACACATGGACAGTCTATCATAGATACAGAGAGAAGTGGCCTGGCCAGTGCAATCTCGAGACGTCTCGAGTAACCAGGACTGATATTATTATTTTTTTACTTTTAATGAGACTAGCCTGGGTAAATAAAGGTTACATTAATACTAGACGGAGGTAGGATCATTACAACAGGAAACGAATGGTCTGTGTCCCTGTCCCCTGCCAGTGCCGGCGTTCACGGACCAGCCGGCGGAGCTGAAGGGCTATTCCATCCACACCCGTCTGTCTAAAGGGCCGCGGGGGTTCGGCTTCAACATAGTGGGAGGAAGCAGACAGAGAGAGTTCCTCCAGGTCTACAGCGTTACACCAGGAGGACCACCCGCTCTCAGCACAGGTAGGATTAACACGGGTAGGATTAACACGGGTAGGATTAACACATAACACATGTACACTCAACACAGGTAGGATTAACACAGGTACACTCAGCACAGGTAGGATTAACACAGGTAGGATTAACACGGGTAGGTTTAACACGGGTAGGATTAACACGGGTAGGATTAACACAGGTACACTCAACACAAGTAGGATTAACACAGGTAGGATTAACACAGGTAGGATTAACACAGGTAGGATTAACACGGGTAGGTTTAACACGGGTAGGATTAACACGGGTAGGATTAACACAGGTACACTCAACACAGGTACACTCAACACAGGTAGGATTAACACAGGTAGGATTAACACAGGTACACTCAACACAGGTAGGATTAACACAGGTAGAATTAACACAGGTAGGATTAACACGGGTAGGATTAACACAGGTACACTCAACACAGGTAGGATTAACGCAAGTATAATTAACACGGGTAGGATTACCATGGGTAGGATTAACACAGGTAGGATTAACACATAACACACGTACACTAAACACAGGTAGAATTAACACAGGTAGGATTAACACATAACACATGTACACTCAACACAGGTAGGATTAACACAGGTACACTCAGCACAGGTAGGATTAACACAGGTAGGATTAACACGGGTAGGTTTAACACGGGTAGGATTAACACGGGTAGGATTAACACAGGTACACTCAACACAGGTACACTCAACACAGGTAGGATTAACACAGGTAGGATTAACACAGGTAGAATTAACACAGCTACACTCAACACAGGTAGGATTAACACAGGTAGAATTAACACGGGTAGGTTAACATGGGTAGGATTAACACAGGTACACTCAACACAGGTAGGATTAACACAAGTAGAATTAACACGGGTAGGATTAACACGGGTAGGATTAACACAGGTAGGATTAACACATAACACACGTACACTCAACACAGGTAGAATTAACACAGGTAGGATTAACACATAACACATGTACACTCAACACAGGTAGGATTAACACAGGTACACTCAGCACAGGTAGGATTAACACAGGTAGGAATAACACAGGTAGGATTAACACAGGTAGGATTAACACATAACACACGTACACTCAACACAGGTAGGATTAACACAGGTAGGATTAACACAGGTACACTCAACACAGGTAGGATTAACACAGGTACACTCAACACAGGTAGGATTAACACAGGTACACTCAGCACAGGTAGGATTAACACAGGTACACTCAACACAGGTAGGATTAACACAGGTACACTCAACACAGGTACACTCAGCACAGGTACACTCAGCACAGGTAGGATTAACACAGGTAGGATTAACACAGGTAGGATTAACACATAACACACGTACACTCAACAAAGGTAGGATTAACACAGGTAGGATTAACACAGGCAGGATTAACACAGGTAGGATTAACACAGGTAGGATTAACACATAACACATGTACACTCAACACAGGTAGGATTAACACAGGTACACTCAACACAGGTAGGATTAACACAGGTACACTCAACACAGGTAGGATTAACACAGGTAGGATTTACACAGGTAGGATTAACACAGGTACACTCAACACAGGTAGGATTAACACAGGTAGGATTAACACAGGTAGGATTAACACAGGTAGGATTAACATAGGCAGGATTAACACACGTACACTCAACACAGGTAGGATTAACATAGGCAGGATCAACACAGGTAGGATTAACATAGGCAGGATTAACACAGGCAGGATTAACACAGGTAGGATTAACATAGGCAGGATTAACACAGGCAGGATTAACACAGGTACACTCAGCACAGGTAGGATTAACACAGGTAGGATTAACACAGGTAGGATTAACACATAACACACGTACACTCAACACAGGTAGGATTAACACAGGTAGGATTAACACAGGTACACTCAACACAGGTAGGATTAACACAGGTACACTCAACACAGGTAGGATTAACACAGGTACACTCAGCACAGGTAGGATTAACACAGGTACACTCAACACAGGTAGGATTAACACAGGTACACTCAACACAGGTACACTCAGCACAGGTACACTCAGCACAGGTAGGATTTACACAGGTAGGATTAACACAGGTAGGATTAACACATAACACACGTACACTCAACACAGGTAGGATTAACACAGGTAGGATTAACACAGGTAGGATTAACACAGGCAGGATTAACACAGGCAGGATTAACACAGGTAGGATTAACACAGGTAGGATTAACACATAACACATGTACACTCAACACAGGTAGGATTAACACAGGTACACTCAACACAGGTAGGATTAACACAGGTACACTCAACACAGGTAGGATTAACACAGGTAGGATTAACACAGGTAGGATTAACACAGGTAGGATTAACACAGGTAGGATTAACACACGTACACTCAACACAGGTAGGATTAACATAGGCAGGATCAACACAGGTAGGATTAACATAGGCAGGATTAACACAGGCAGGATTAACACAGGTAGGATTAACATAGGCATGATTAACACAGGCAGGATTAACACACGTACACTCAGCACAGGTAGGATTAACACACGTACACTCAACACAGGCAGGATTAACATAGGCAGGATTAACATAGGCAGGATTAACATAGGCAGGATTAACACACGTACACTCAACACAGGCAGGATTAACATAGGCAGGATTAACATAGGCAGGATTAACACAGGCAGGATTAACACAGGTACACTCACTACAGGTACCATAACCTCAAGCTAGACATACATAACAGTGGTTGAGTTGTTATTTCTGAAGTACTGGTGAGACGGAGCAAGAGAGTTGAAGGGAGTTGAAGGGAGTTGAAGGGAGTTGAAGAGAGTTGAAGAGAGTTGAAGGGAGTTGAAGGGTTGAAGAGAGTTGAAGGGAGTTGAAGAGAGTTGAAGAGAGTTGAAGGGTTGAAGGGAGTTGAAGGGTTGAAGAGAGTTGAAGAGAGTTGAAGGGTTGAAGGGAGTTGAAGAGAGTTGAAGGGAGTTGAAGGGTTGAAGAGAGTTGAAGAGAGTTGAAGGGTTGAAGGGAGTTGAAGGGAGTTGAAGGGTTGAAGGGAGTTGAAGGGTTGAAGAGAGTTGAAGGGTTGAAGGGAGTTGAAGGGAGTTGAAGGGTTGAAGAGAGTTGAAGAGAGTTGAAGGGAGTTGAAGGGTTGAAGAGAGTTGAAGAGAGTTGAAGGGAGTTGAAGGGAGTTGCTATATCCTCTATCTGTTCTTTCATTGCTCTCTCCCTTTCTTTCTCTCCATCTCTATCTCTCCTTTCATTGCTTTCTCTTCTCTCACCCACTCTCTCCCTCTCTCACCCACTCTCTCCCTCTCTCTCCCTCTCTCTCCCTCTCTCACCCACTCTCTACCTCTCTCACCCACTCTCTCCCTCTCTCTCCCTCTCTCTCCCTGCGTCCCAAATTTATAGTGGTGTGTGTGATTGTGACATTTTCTCCTGAACATAATCTCCAGAGGGGTGTAATACACAGAGCAAAAAATAGAAACTTAACAATTTCAACGATTTTACTGAGTTACAGTTCATATAAGGAAATCTGTCAATTAAAATCAATTCATTAAGCCCTAATCTCTGGATTTCACATGACTGCGTATGGAAAATTGGATGTTTGAGTTCAGCTCATGAAATGTGGGACGAACACTTTACATGTTGTGTTTGTATATTTTATCAAAATACACATTTTTTTTCCTGATTCATGAAGAAATCTACATTTACATACCTGGATGTGTTTTTGGTTTTGAGTCAATTAGACCATGCAAATTTCAAGCTTTTCTTAAAAAATAAAAGATTATTTCAGAATATTTAGGTAAATTCGCTGGCTAACTCCTTGATCCTGCTTTGTGGTGGTATACCCTTCCCATCTACCCCTAATCCTGCTCCATGGGGCCGTGGATTTAATCGCACTGACACACACACACACACACACACACACACACACACACACACACACCACACACACACAACCTCACACACACACACACACACACACACACGACACACACACACACACACACACCACACACCACACACATACACACACACACACACACACAATCACCTCTCATACAAAAGTGGTGCAATTAAGTCCCTACTGGCAGCTATAGTCATCCTATATTCCCTCAATGATACAGTATACTGAAGGTACACTACATACTGAAATTATCTATTGTAGTGGATGATATAACACATTATCAATGATATAACACATTATCTATTATCTATTGTAATGGATGATATAACACATTATCTATTGTAGTGGATGATATAACACATTATCTATTATCTATTGTAATTGATGATATAACACAGTGGATGATATAACACATTATCTATTGCAGTGGGTGATATAGCACATTATCTATTGCAGTGGGTGATGTAACACATTATCTATTGTAGTGGATGATATAACACATTATCTATTGCAGTGGGTGATGTAACACATTATCTATTGTGGTGGATGATATAACACATTATCTATTGTGGTGGATGATATAACACATTATCTATTATCTAATGTGGTGGATGATATAACACATTATCTATTATCTATTGTAGTGGATGATATAACACATTATCTATTGTAGTGGATGATATAACACAGTATCTATTGTAGTGGATGATATAACACATTATCTATTGTAGTGGATGCTATAACACATTATCTATTGTAGTGGATGATATAACACATTATCCATTGTAGTGGATGATATAACACATTATCAATGATATAACACATTATCTATTGTAGTGGATGATATAACACATTATCTATGGCTGTGGGTGATATAACACATTATCTATTGCAGTGGGTGATATAACACATTATCTATTGTAGTGGATGATATAACACATTATCAATGATATAACACATTATGTATTGTAGTGGATGATATAACACATTATCTATTGTAGTGGGTGATATAACACATTATCTATTGTGGTGGATGATATAACACATTATCTATTGTGGTGGATGATATAACACATTATCTATTGTGGTGGATGATATAACACATTATCTATTGTAGTGGGTGATATAACACATTATCTATTGTGGTGGATGATATAACACATTATCTATTGTGGTGGATGATATAACACATTATCTATTGTAGTGGATGATATAACACATGATCTATTGTAGTTGATGATATGACACATTATCAATGATATAACACATTATCTATTGTAGTGGATGATATAACACATTATCTATTGTAGTATTCTCTCTCTCTCTCTCTCTCTCTCTCTCTCTCTCTCTCTCTCTCTCTCTCTCTCTCTCTCTGTTCTCCAGCTGATATCCTGGTCTACATCAATGACAGCTGTGTCCTGGGTCTGTCTCATAAAGAGGTGGTAGAGATGTTGAAGTCTGTCCCCATGGGTCACAGTGTGGACGTTGTATTACGGAGAGGCTATCCCATGCTCTACAACCCAGACGGCTTTCCCAAACAACCCCTGACCCCCTCCGCCGCCTCCTCTCCTCTGGAACCCCTCAGTGCTGCAGCCACGCCTCCCTCCACAGCCACCGCCCAGCCCCAGTCCCCTCCTTGTCCCAGCCCTGCCGAGCCCCCCCACACCCACCCCACCGTTCTGGCTAACCTTAATCGGACCCTATCCCATCACAATGGCAACTATCTCAGAGTGGCGGGGAACTTGGGATCAGGGCTTGACGCTAACGGAAACGCGACAGGACTGGTCTTGGCGCCACCCTCCTACCCGCTGTCTAACGGTTCCCAGGGCTCTTCTGCCAGCTCAGCCTGTGCCCCCTCCTCCTCTCACAGTAAGGGCATCCCCCCTCCTCCCCCTCCTGAACCAACCTCCACGTCCACCAGCCAGAGTGACTCAGAGGCCTTGGGTGGATGGACACAAAGGTAACTAACCCTAAATAACTAACTAGCCCTAACTAACCAATTGCCAAGATGGACTGAGTTCACAGCCGATGATTTGAGAGAAAAGTGATGCCTGTGGTTTTGAACACAACAGCCAGTCAGATGTGCAATTCACAGTTCTTAGCTTCCTCTGTGTGTATCAGTCGGGTACTGAATACAGTGAGGGAAATAAGTATTTGACCCCCTCTCAATCAGAAAGATTTCTGGCTCCCAGGTGTCTTTTATACAGGTAACGAGCTGAGATTAGGAGCACACTCTTAAAGGGAGTGCTCCTAATCTCAGTTTGTTACCTGTATAAAAGACACCTGTCCACAGAAGCAATCAATCAGATTCCAAACTCTCCACCATGGTCAAGACCAACGAGCTCTCCAAGGATGTCAGGGACAAGCTTGTAGACCTACACAAGGCTGGAATGGGCTACAAGACCATCGCCAAGCAGCTTGGTGAGAAGGTGACAACAGTTGGTGCGATTATTCGCAAATGGAAGAAACACAAAAGAACTGTCAATCTCCCTCGGCCTGGGGCTCCATGCAAGATCTCACCTCGTGGAGTTGCAATGATCATGAGAACGATGAGGAATCAGCCCAGAACAACACAGGAGGATCTTGTCAATGATCTCAAGGCATCTGGGACCATAGTCACCAAGAAAACAATTGGTAACACACTACGCCGTTAAAGTGGCGGAAATCCTGCAGTGTCATAAGGTCCCTGCTCAAGAAAGCACATATACATGCCCGTCTGAAGTTTGCCAATGAACATCTGGGTGAAAGTATTGTGGTCAGATGAGACCAAAATGGAGCTCTTTGGCATCAACTCAACTCGACGTGTTTGGAGGAGGAGGAATGCTGCCTATGATCCCAAGAACACCATCCCACCTTCAAACATGGAGGTGGAAACATTGTGCTTTGGGGGTGTTTTTCTGCTAAGGGGACAGGACAACTTCACTGCATCAAAGGGGCGATGGGCGGGGCCATGTACCGTCAAATCTTGGGTGAGAACCTCCTTCCCTCAGCCAGGGCATTGAAAATGGGTCGTGAATGGGTATTCCAGCATGACAATGACCCAAAACACACAGCCAAGGCAACAAAGGAGTGGCTCAAGAAGAAGCACATTAAGGTCCTGGAGTGGCCTAGCCAGTCTCCAGACCTTAATCCCATAGAAAATCTGTGGAGGGAGCTGAAGGTTTGAGTTGCCAAACGTCAGCCTCGAAACCTTAATGACTTGGAGAAGATCTGCAAAGAGGAGTGGGACAAAATCCCTCCTGAGATGTGTGCTAACCTGGTGGCCAACTACAAGAAACGTCTGACCTCTGTGATTGCCAACAAGGGTTTTGCCACCAAGCACTAAGTCATGTTTTGCAGAGGGGTCAAATACTTATTTCCCTCATTAAAATGCAATTCCATTCATAACATTTTTCACATGCGTTTTTCTGGATTTTTGTTGTTGTTATTCTGTCTCTCACTGTCCAAATAAACCCACCATAAAAATTATAGACTGATCATTTCTTTGTCAGTGGGCAAACGTACAAAATCAGCAGGGGATCAAATACTTTTTTCCCTCACTGTATCATCTACCGCCACACCTCTCTTCCTCCTCTTCCCTCTCAGATGGTCTCTGATGCGCTACAACGGGAACTCCCTCCCCACCTCGTCCTCCACGCGCCACCACCAGAGTGACCTCTCCACCTCCACCCTGCCCATCTCCCTCTCCAAGCTGCCCCTGTCCCAGCCGGAGGTGGGCACCGCCACCACTCCTGGTGCACCCTGCCAGCGTCCTCCTATGCCCCAGACCTCCCTCATGGCCAGCCCGCCTACGGAGGTCCCCCCTTGTGGCTTCAACGGCTGCCCCGCCAACGCGCACCCCCGTGGGGGCCACAGCCAGACCAGCGAGGGTGTACCTGTAGGGGCTGGAGGAGGCGAGCTGGTCCCTGTGCCCCTGGGGAGGAGTGAGGGGGGTGAGATGGGATTCAGTGTGACGGCGGGGGGGAAGGGGGGGCAGCTGGTCCTGGTGAAGAGGGTGTGGGAGAGAAAGCAGTGCTCCTCCCTGCAGCCAGGGGATGCTATAGTCAAGATCAACGACGTTGACGTGCAGAGTCTCAGCTTCGCTCAGGTACAGTAGGACTGGCTTCGGAGACATCTCTGCGGTCACAGACTGTCTTTTGGTTTGGTTATGAGGTTGAGTGCCATTTATTTCAACAACCCTCAATAGTAATCATCGATCTCTGGAGTGCGAGTATTCTGACAACGTTAAGTAATCTTATTGACATTTTGAATGACACAGAAAGACAGAAGAGCTTTAAGTTTTACTGGATGACAGAAAGACAGAAGAGCTTTAAGTTTTACTGGATGACAGACAGACAGAAGAGCTTTAAGTTTTACTGGATGACAGACAGACAGAAGAGCTTTACGTTTTACTGGATGACAGAAAGACAGAAGAGCTTTAAGGTTTACTGGATGACAGACAGACAGAAGAGCTTTAAGTTTTACTGGATGACAGACAGACAGAAGAGCTTTAAGTTTTACTGGATGACAGAAAGACAGAAGAGCTTTAAGTTTTACTGGATGACAGACAGACAGAAGAGCTTTAAGGTTGACTGGATGACAGACAGACAGAAGAGCTTTACGTTTTACTGGATGACAGAAAGACAGAAGAGCTTTAAGGTTTACTGGATGACAGACAGACAGAAGAGCTTTAAGTTTTACTGGATGACAGACAGACAGAAGAGCTTTAAGTTTTACTGGATGACAGAAAGACAGAAGAGCTTTAAGGTTTACCGGATGTTAGAACACCTTCATGTGAAGAAGGTGTCCCTTTAGTGTGAGATGTAAATGAACCAATATTTTGACCTATTTTAATGTTGACCTATATAATAATGTTGACCTGTTTTAATGTTGACCTATATAATAATGTTGACCTGTTTTAATGTTGACCTGTTTTAATGTTGACCTATATACTAATGTTGACCTGTTTTAATGTTGACCTGTATAATAATGTTGACCTGTTTTAACGTTGACCTGTATAATAATGTTGACCTGTTTTAACGTTGACCTGTATAATAATGTTGACCTGTTTTAATGTTGACCTATATACTAATGTTTACCTGTTTTAATGTTGACCTGTATAATAATGTTGACCTGTTTTAACGTTGACCTGTATACTAATGTTGACCTGTTTTAACGTTGACCTATATAATAATGTTGACCTGTTTTAATGTTGACCTATATAATAATGTTGACCTGTTTTAATGTTGACCTATATAATAATGTTGACCTGTTTTAATGTTGACCTATATAATAATGTTGACCTGTTTTAACGTTGACCTATATAATAATGTTGACCTGGTTTAATGTTGACCTGTATAATAATGTTGACCTGTTTTAACGTTGACCTATATAATAATGTTGACCTGTATAATAATGTTGACCTGTTTTAATGTTGACCTGTATAATAATGTTGACCTGTTTTAATGTTGACCTGTATAATAATGTTGACCTGTTTTAATGTTGACCTGTTTTAATGTTGACCTATATAATAATGTTGACCTGTTTTAACGTTGACCTATATAATAATGTTGACCTGTTTTAACGTTGACCTATATAATAATGTTGACCTGTTTTAACGTTGACCTATATAATAATGTTGACCTGTATAATAATGTTGACCTGTTTTAACGTTGACCTATATAATAATGTTGACCTGTTTTAACGTTGATCTGTATAATAATGTTGACCTGTTTTAATGTTGACCTGTTTTAATGTTGACCTATATAATAATGTTGACCTGTTTTAACGTTGACCTATATAATAATTTTGACCTGTTTTAACGTTGACCTATATAATAATGTTGACCTGTTTTAACGTTGACCTATATAATAATGTTGACCTGTATAATAATGTTGACCTGTTTTAACGTTGACCTGTATAATAATGTTGACCTGTGCTGGACATTGAAGGTGCAGAGGGTCCTTCAGGAGCACATCAAGCAGGGAGAAGTAGTGCTGTGGGTTTACAGAGGAGGTAAGCACATTAGCCTGTATAAATAATACAATTACTATTACCACTAATATTTCTACTACTACTGCTACTACTACCACAAATACACTATATTTACCTAGAGTATGTAAATACTAGTAATACTAATATTTCTACTACTACTACCACAAATATTTATACTACTACTGCTACTACTACCACAAATACACTATATTTACCTAGAGTATGTAAATACTAGTAATACTACTGCTGTTGATAGCCTTGGTGCTGTACCCTCATCCAGATTCTCTTCCTTTTTAAATACTCTTAATGTAACTTCAGTACTTTAGGTTGAAATACTCTTAATGTAACAAGTAACTTCAGTACTTTAGGTTGAAATACTCTTAATGTAACTTCAATACTTTAGGTTGAAACACTCCTAATGTAACTTCAATACTTTAGGTTGAAATACTCTTAATGTAACAAGTAACTTCAGTACTTTAGGTTGAAATACTCCTAATGTAACTTCAATACTTTAGTTTGAAATACTCTTAATGTAACTTCAATACTTCAGACCAGGTTATTGTGTACAAAGTACAGGATGGATTCACCTCAGAGTTTCAGTTCTCTGTGTCGGGTTCATTAATGACTTTCTAATGTGGTGAATAGATGAGCTGAACTGCTGTCTTAGTATTCAAATGATCAGCTGTTGTTATGATCACTTTTCCTTTCACAAAACAGTGGAAAGTTTGTACGTAACACACAAGTAAAAACAACACTAGGCATAATGCCTACTGCCTAATGTTGGGACTATAAAGCTTTCTGAATCTATTATGTCGCTGTTGGAAGTGGTAAATCATTATTGTTATGGCTAAGGTCTTTTCTCTTCTCACTTTTTCTTTGTCTCTCTGTCTCTCTCGCTCTCTCTCTCACTCTCACTCTCACTCTTTCTCTCTCTCTCTCTCTTTCTCTTTCTCTCGCTCTCTCTCTCTCTCTCTCTCTCTCTCTCTCTCTCTCTCTCTCTCTCTCTCTCTCCTCTCTCTCTCTCTCTCTCTCTCTCTCTCTCTCTCTCTCTCACTCTTTCTCTCTCTCTCTCTCTCTCTCTCTCTCTCTAGGGTCCATCTGCTCTCCTGTCTCCCCAAACCTCTACAAACCCTTCCCCTCTCCGCTTGGCCCCCCTTCCCCCTCTCACGGCCTCCCCTCCCCATCCGACTTGCCTTCCACCTCCACCTCAGATGCCTTGGTGCCCCTGCACCTCCCCCCCAGCCACAGTGGCCTCGCCCCAGCCTCACCCTCCACTGAACTCCCCTCCATGGTCCAGAGTACCTCCTTCCTAGACTCAGTCCCGGTAACCATCACCCTGGAGCCCAGGGACTGGCTGGGGATGGAGGAGGGTGGTGGCCCTGGGCCCCCAGCCATGCCCCCTGGAGGTGGGGGAAGAGAGAGGGCGGGGCTGGGGGCCATGGCCAAGGGCCCGGTGGACGTTAGAGGGGGAAGGGCCCGGGTGTCAGTCATGGGTCAGGAGGTGGAGCTACGGAGACGGCCGGGGGAGGGTTTTGGCTTTGTCATCGCCTCACAGGACCTCGCCAATGGGGGTGAGTCACTTGTCTATAACCTATTGCTGATCTAGAATCAGATCCCCCTCTGTCCATATAGTATTATTCATTATGATCTCGGAGGCTAAACTGATCCTAGAACAGCACTCCTACTGTGAGGCGCTTTGAGACCGGTCTAGATATTTCTGTTGCCCCCCCCTCCTCCATCAGATGTGGTCCCTCTGGAGTTCCTCCTGAAGCTCCTTCCCATCTTCTACCTCTTTTGGTTTTAATATAGAAGCACAAAATGCATTGTACTCATTGCCCTTTAGTGTAATAGTGTTAGCTTGTACTGAAGGGATCTGGTAACTATACTTTTTTCCCATCTGCATAATGTAACTGTGAAATTGACATATTTTGATGTGTCTTTTGATGTATGATCCACTTACAGTAAATGCTGTACAGAAACACAATGATCTATTTACAGTAAATGCTGTACAGAAACACAATGATCTATTTACAGTAAATTCTGAACAGAAACACAATGATCTATTTACAGTAAATGCTGTACAGAAACACAATGATCTATTTACAGCAAATTCTGTACAGAAACACAATGATGTATAATCTATTTACAGTAAAATCTGTACAAAAACAATGATATTTGATCGATTTACAGTAAATTCTGAACAGAAACAGAATGATATATGATTGATTTACAGTAGATACTGTACAGAAATACAGAATTTAATGAAAATGGTATTGATAGATATTCTCTTCAACAGTATCTAGATTCTAGGTAATGATAGATATTCTCTTCAACAGTATCTTAGATTCTAGGTAATGATAGATATTCTCTTCAACAGTATCTAGATTCTAGGTAATGATAGATATTCTCTTCAACAGTATCTAGATTCTAGGTAACGATAGATATTCTCTTCAACAGTATCTAGATTCTAGGTAATGATAGATATTCTCTTCAACAGTATCTAGATTCTAGGTAATGATAGATATTCTCTTCAACAGTATCTAGATTCTAGGTAATGATAGATTCATCAGTTCATCAATTTCATATTTCACATGAAAACATATGAAGACCATCAGGCTTGATTGAGATGTAGTAATGTGGCGCCTGCTGGAATTTCCTTTAAATCTTTATTTTAGCAATACATAAAATATATATTTCATAACATTATTTTAGGTCAGTAGGTGTCCAACATAACAACAGGTAGTGGTGTGTTGGACACAGTCACTCATCTATAGAGGTTCTATAGAGCCTGTCTGCCTTGTGTGTGCGTGTGTGTGTGTCTGTGTGTCTGTGTGCCTGTGTGCCTGTGTGCCTGTGCTTTTACTAGCCAAAAGTTCTCACAAGGATAGTAAAACAAGGAACCTTGGGGGAGAAGTGGGGACACTTTGTCGGTCCCCAGAAGGATAAAATCTATTTAAGGGGTAGGTTCTATTAGGGTTAGGAGTTAGGATTAGGGTTTGGGGTTAAGGGTTAGGGTTAGGGTTAGGGGTTAGGATTAGGGTTTGGTGTAAGGGTTAGAGTTAGGGTTAGGAGTTAGGGTTTGGGGTTAGGGTTAGGGTTAGTGGTTATGAAAAATTGGATTTTGAGTCGGGAATCAATTGTTTGGTCCCCACACGGATAGTAAAACAAACGTGTGTGTGCTCACTGGTGTGTCACCGTGCCAACCCATGTGTGCATGATCAAGCATATGTTTTCCTATCTGTGTCAACCATGTTGTCTGTAGTACACTTGAGTTCACACTACAAGTATTTTACTTTTATCATATTTTGTATGCAGAAATGCAGTGAGTTGTAATGAACACACACACACACACACACACACACACACACACACACACACACATACCACATGATGTCATGGTTTGAAACTCAGCTGCTCTGGTGTCCTCCCTCCCTCCCTCCTCTCCCCCCTCTCTCCCCCCTCTCTCCTCCCTCTCTCCTCCCTCCTCTCCTCCTCTCCCCCCTCTCTCCTCCCTCTCTCCTCCCTCCTCTCTCCCCTCTCTCCTCCCTCTCTCCTCCCTCCTTCTCTCTCTGATAGCCGGCACTCAGTAGCAGACAGTTGGACAACATAAGGTTTGAGTAAAGAGAATGTTTTATTTTTATTTATCTCTGTTTTTTTTGCTACTTTAATTTGTTAGAAGTAAAATCGCAGATTGAGGTTATTTCAGGATTATTTGGATTTAGTCCGAAAATTGGCAGAAAATGCTGGAGCGTCTGCAATCTGCTCTGAAAACGGCGAAGGATTCAAAATGTAACTATTTCCTTTAACATACCTACCACTCTGTCTGTTGTTTCACTGTGTTGGTTGTTGGGATATTTACGGTTGTTCAATGATTCACACTCGACAGTCCTTTATCATGATATATTGTCGTTTTCAATGAGTTTTAGCTGTGTGGGTATTCGACAGTCCTTTATCATGGTATATTGTCGTTTTCAATGAGTTTTAGCTGTGTGGGTATTCGACAGTACTTTATCATGGTATATTGTCGTTTTCAATGAGTTTTAGCTGTGTGGGTATTCGACAGTCCTTTATCATGGTATATTGTCGTTTTTTTAATGAGTTTTAGCTGTGTGGGTATTCGACAGTACTTTATCATGGTATATTGTCGTTTTCAATGAGTTTTAGCTGTGTGGGTATTCGACAGTACTTTATCATGGTATATTGTCGTTTTCAATGAGTTTTAGCTGTGTGGGTATTCGACAGTCCTTTATCATGGTATATTGTCGTTTTCAATGAGTTTTAGCTGTGTGGGTATTCGACAGTCCTTTATCATGGTATATTGTCGTTTTCAATGAGTTTTAGCTGTGTGGGTATTCGACAGTCCTTTATCATGGTATATTGTCGTTTTCAATGAGTTTTAGCTGTGTGGGTATTCGACAGTACTTTATCATGGTATATTGTCGTTTTCAATGAGTTTTAGCTGTGTGGGTATTCGACAGTCCTTTATCATGGTATATTGTCGTTTTTTTAATGAGTTTTAGCTGTGTGGGTATTCGACAGTACTTTATCATGGTATATTGTCGTTTTCAATGAGTTTTAGCTGTGTGGGTATTCGACAGTCCTTTATCATGGTATATTGTCGTTTTTTTTATGAGTTTTAGCTGTGTGGGTATTCGACAGTCCTTTATCATGGTATATTGTCGTTTTCAATGAGTTTTAGCTGTGTGGGTATTCGACAGTCCTTTATAATGGTATATTGTCGTTTTCAATGAGTTTTAGCTGTGTGGGTATTCGACAGTCCTTTATCATGGTATATTGTCGTTTTCAATGAGTTTTAGCTGTGTGGGTATTCGACAGTCCTTTATCATGGTATATTGTCGTTTTCAATGAGTTTTAGCTGTGTGGGTATTCGACAGTCCTTTATCATGGTATATTGTCGTTTTCAATGAGTTTTAGCTGTGTGGGTATTCGACAGTCCTTTATCATGGTATATTGTCGTTTTCAATGAGTTTTAGCTGTGTGGGTATTCGACAGTCCTTTATCATGGTATATTGTCGTTTTCAATGAGTTTTAGCTGTGTGGGTATTCGACAGTCCTTTATCATGGTATATTGTCGTTTTCAATGAGTTTTAGCTGTGTGGGTATTCGACAGTCCTTTATCATGGTATATTGTCGTTTTCAATGAGTTTTAGCTGTGTGGGTATTCGACAGTCCTTTATCATGGTATATTGTCGTTTTCAATGAGTTTTAGCTGTGTGGGTATTCGACAGTACTTTATCATGATATATTGTTGTTTTCAATGAGTTTTAGCTGTGTGGGTATTCGACAGTCCTTTATAATGGTATATTGTTGTTTTCAATGAGTTTTAGCTGTGTGGGTATGTGAGTGTGTATTGTTAAGAGTTTGTGGTGCATGTGTGTGTGCGCCGTTGAGTTTGAGTTTATTTTTTATTTTTACAGGGACAGTACACATTAATCAACGTTTCAGTAAAAGTGCTGGTTTTAGCCAGCCGGGATAATTTTCAACCTGCAGTCCCTGTGGCAGGTTATTTAAAAACAATTACAATACAGACAATCAATGAGCAGGGAGCACACGCAGCGCAACATAGGACAAGCAAGACATAGCATGCAGACAGAGCAACATAGCATAAAAAGCAACAAGACAAAATCCATAAAAGCAACAGTGTTTCCACACCTCACAAGCTACAGACGACAGACAACATGGAAAGCGGCAACACACAGCTAGGGAATATGTTCACTAGTCTGATTGGCCTTTAGCCAGGTCTTCATGTTCACCAATCTGATTGGCCTTTAGCCAGGTCTTCATGTTTTTTGTGAAAGTGTGATAGACAGTGCAGTTATGTGTGTCTGATGGCAGTACATTCCAGACATGGGAAGCTCTCACAGAGAAAGCAGATTGACTAAAGGTGCTTTTCCTTAACGGGAACTATACAGTCACCTCTCATGGCAGACCTTGTGGATCTGCTGCCAGATGTTTGGGTTCTCTGTTTAACAAAAGTACTGAGTGGAGGGGGAGGAGCCTGGCCATTTAGGATCTTGAATACAAGACATGCGTCGGTGTATTGTACAAGATTTCTGAGGATGTAACAGTGATGATGGCTATTGGGGCTTCCTATCAAGCACTTTGAGAGAGCCTGTTTGTAGACAGACTGAATGGGTTTTAATGTTGTACAGCAAGCTTGGGCCCAACTAGTCAAGCAGTAGGTTAAGTGAGGGAGTATCATAGATTCGAAGTACAGTTTTGCACCCTCTGTAGTCAAACAATTTCGTATAAATCGGAAACTAGCGAGGTTGAATTTGGTTATTTGAGTGACCTTTTTCACCTGCTTTTAGAAGAGAGGTTGGAGTCAAGTATGATGCCAAGATACTTATAATCAGATACCACCTGGAGCTTCTCCCCTGACACATCTGGCTCAGTAGCATCTGTTGTCCTCTTTGTGAACAACATGCAGACAGTTTCACATTGAGATGCAAACAGGAGTCACTGAGCCACTTTGTAACCTGGACCATTACAGTAGTGAGTCACTGAGCCACTATGTAACCTGGACCATTACAGTAGTGAGTCACTGAGCCACTATGTATCCTGGACCATTACAGTAGTGAGTCACTGAGCCACTGTGTAACCTGGACCATTACAGTAGTGAGTCACTGAGCCACTGTGTAACCTGGACCATTACAGTAGTGAGTCACTGAGCCACTGTGTAACCTGGACCATTACAGTAGTGAGTCACTGAGCCACTGTGTAACCTGGACCATTACAGTAGTGAGTCACTGAGCCACTGTGTAACCTGGACCATTACAGTAGTGAGTCACTGAGCCACTATGTAACCTGGACCATTACAGTAGTGAGTCACTGAGCCACTATGTATCCTGGACCATTACAGTAGTGAGTCACTGAGCCACTGTGTAACCTGGACCATTACAGTAGTGAGTCACTGAGCCACTGTGTAACCTGGACCATTACAGTAGTGAGTCACTGAGCCACTATGTAACCTGGACCATTACAGTAGTGAGTCACTGAGCCACTATGTAACCTGGACCATTACAGTAGTGAGTCACTGAGCCACTATGTAACCTGGACCATTACAGTAGTGAGTCACTGAGCCACTGTGTAACCTGGACCATTACAGTAGTGAGTCACTGAGCCACTGTGTAACCTGGACCATTACAGTAGTGAGTCACTGAGCCACTGTGTAACCTGGACCATTACAGTAGTGAGTCACTGAGCCACTATGTAACCTGGACCATTACAGTAGTGAGTCACTGAGCCACTATGTATCCTGGACCATTACAGTAGTGAGTCACTGAGCCACTGTGTAACCTGGACCATTACAGTAGTGAGTCACTGAGCCACTGTGTAACCTGGACCATTACAGTAGTGAGTCACTGAGCCACTATGTAACCTGGACCATTACAGTAGTGAGTCACTGAGCCACTGTGTAACCTGGACCATTACAGTAGTGAGTCACTGAGCCACTATGTAACCTGGACCATTACAGTAGTGAGTCACTGAGCCACTATGTAACCTGGACCGTTACAGTAGTGAGTCACTGAGCCACTATGTAACCTGGACCATTACAGTAGTGAGTCACTGAGCCACTATGTAACCTGGACCATTACAGTAGTGAGTCACTGAGCCACTATGTAACCTGGACCGTTACAGTAGTGAGTCACTGAGCCACTATGTAACCTGGACCGTTACAGTAGTGAGTCACTGAGCCACTATGTAACCTGGACCACTACAGTAGTGAGTCACTGAGCCACTGTGTAACCTGGACCATTACAGTAGTGAGTCACTGAGCCACTGTGTAACCTGGACCATTACAGTAGTGAGTCACTGAGCCACTATGTAACCTGGACCATTACAGTAGTGAGTCACTGAGCCACTATGTAACCTGGACCATTACAGTAGTGAGTCACTGAGCCACTATGTAACCTGGACCATTACAGTAGTGAGTCACTGCCAACCCATGTGTGCATGATCAAGCATATGTTTTCCTATCTGTGTCAACCATGTTGTCTGTAGTACACTTGAGTTCACACTACAAGTATTTTACTTTTATCATATTTTGTATGCAGAAATGCAGTGAGTTGTAATGAACACACACACACACACACACACACACACACACACACACACATACCACATGATGTCATGGTTTGAAACTCAGCTGCTCTGGTGTCCTCCCTCCCTCCCTCCTCTCCCCCTCTCTCCCCCTCTCTCCTCCCTCTCTCCTCCCTCCTCTCCCTCCTCTCCCCCTCTCTCCTCCTCTCTCCTCCCTCCTCTCTCCCTCTCTCCTCCCTCTCTCCTCCCTCCTTCTCTCTCTGATAGCCGGCACTCAGTAGCAGACAGTTGGACAACATAAGGTTTGAGTAAAGAGAATGTTTTATTTTTATTTATCTCTGTTTTTTTGCTACTTTAATTTGTTAGAAGTAAAATCGCAGATTGAGAGTTATTTCAGGATTATTTGGATTTAGTCCGAAAATTGGCAGAAAATGCTGGAGCGTCTGCAATCTGCTCTGAAAACAGCGAAGGATTCAAAATGTAACTATTTCCTTTAACATACCTACCACTCTGTCTGTTGTTTCACTGTGTTGGTTGTTGGGATATTTACGGTTGTTCAATGATTCACACTCGACAGTCCTTTATCATGATATATTGTCGTTTTCAATGAGTTTTAGCTGTGTGGGTATTAGAGCAGTCCTTTATCATGGTATATTGTCGTTTTCAATGAGTTTTAGCTGTGTGGGTATTCGACAGTACTTTATCATGGTATATTGTCGTTTTCAATGAGTTTTAGCTGTGTGGGTATTCGACAGTCCTTTATCATGGTATATTGTCGTTTTTAATGAGTTTTAGCTGTGTGGGTATTCGACAGTACTTTATCATGGTATATTGTCGCTTTTCAATGAGTTTTAGCTGTGTGGGTATTCGACAGTACTTTATCATGGTATATTGTCGCTTTCAATGAGTTTTAGCTGTGTGGGTATTCGACAGTCCTTTATCATGGTATATTGTCGTTTTCAATGAGTTTTAGCTGTGTGGGTATTCGACAGTCCTTTATCATGGTATATTGTCGTTTTCAATGAGTTTTAGCTGTGTGGGTATTCGACAGTCCTTTATCATGAGTATATTGTCGTTTTCAATGAGTTTTAGCTGTGTGGGTATTCGACAGTACTTTATCATGGTATATTGTCGCGTTTCAATGAGTTTTAGCTGTGTGGGTATTCGACAGTCCTTTATCATGGTATATTGTCGTTTTTAATGAGTTTTAGCTGTGTGGGTATTCGACAGTACTTTATCATGAGTATATTGTCGTTTTCAATGAGTTTTAGCTGTGTGGGTATTCGACAGTCCTTTATCATGGTATATTGTCGTTTTTATGAGTTTTAGCTGTGTGGGTATTCGACAGTCCTTTATCATGGTATATTGTCGTTTTCAATGAGTTTTAGCTGTGTGGGTATTCGACAGTCCTTTATAATGGTATATTGTCGTTTTCAATGAGTTTTAGCTGTGTGGGTATTCGACAGTCCTTTATCATGGTATATTGTCGTTTTCAATGAGTTTTAGCTGTGTGGGTATTCGACAGTCCTTTATCATGGTATATTGTCGTTTTTCAATGAGTTTTAGCTGTGTGGGTATTCGACAGTCCTTTATCATGGTATATTGTCGTTTTCAATGAGTTTTAGCTGTGTGGGTATTCGACAGTCCTTTATCATGGTATATTGTCGTTTTCAATGAGTTTTAGCTGTGTGGGTATTCGACAGTCCTTTATCATGGTATATTGTGCGTTTTCAATGAGTTTTAGCTGTGTGGGTATTCGACAGTCCTTTATCATGGTATATTGTCGTTTTCAATGAGTTTTAGCTGTGTGGGTATTCGAGCAGTCCTTTATCATGGTATATTGTCGTTTTCAATGAGTTTTAGCTGTGTGGGTATTCGACAGTCCTTTATCATGGTATATTGTCGTTTTCAATGAGTTTTAGCTGTGTGGGTATTCGACAGTACTTTATCATGATATATTGTTGTTTTCAATGAGTTTTAGCTGTGTGGGTATTCGACAGTCCTTTATAATGGTATATTGTTGTTTTCAATGAGTTTTAGCTGTGTGGGTATGTGAGTGTGTATTGTTAAGAGTTTGTGGTGCATGTGTGTGTGCGCCGTTGAGTTTGAGTTTATTTTTAATTTTTACAGGGACAGTACACATTAATCAACGTTTCAGTAAAAGTGCTGGTTTTAGCCAGCCGGGATAATTTTCAACCTGCAGTCCCTGTGGCAGGTTATTTAAAAACAATTACAATACAGACAATCAATGAGCAGCAGCACAGCGCTACAACATAGGACAAGCAAGACATAGCATGCAGACAGAGCAACATAGCATAAAAAGCAACAAGACAAAATCCATAAAAGCAACAGTGTTTCCACACCTCACAAGCTACAGACGACAGACAACATGGAAAGCGGCAACACACAGCTAGGGAATATGTTCACTAGTCTGATTGGCCTTTAGCCAGGTCTTCATGTTCACCAATCTGATTGGCCTTTAGCCAGGTCTTCATGTTTTTTGTGAAAGTGTGATAGACAGTGCAGTTATGTGTGTCTGATGGCAGTACATTCCAGACATGGGAAGCTCTCACAGAGAAAGCAGATTGACTAAAGGTGCTTTTCCTTAACGGGAACTATACAGTCACCTCTCATGGCAGACCTTGTGGATCTGCTGCCAGATGTTTGGGTTCTCTGTTTAACAAAAGTACTGAGTGGAGGGGGAGGAGCCTGGCCATTTAGGATCTTGAATACAAGACATGCGTTGGTGTATTGTACAAGATTTCTGAGGATGTAACAGTGATGATGGCTATTGGGGCTTCCTATCAAGCACTTTGAGAGAGCCTGTTTGTAGACAGACTGAATGGGTTTTAATGTTGTACAGCAAGCTTGGGCCCAACTAGTCAAGCAGTAGGTTAAGTGAGGGAGTATCATAGATTCGAAGTACAGTTTTGCACCCTCTGTAGTCAAACAATTTCGTATAAATCGGAAACTAGCGAGGTTGAATTTGGTTATTTGAGTGACCTTTTTCACCTGCTTTTTAGAAGAGAGGTTGGAGTCAAGTATGATGCCAAGATACTTATAATCAGATACCACCTGGAGCTTCTCCCCTGACACATCTGGCTCAGTAGCATCTGTTGTCCTCTTTGTGAACAACATGCAGACAGTTTCACATTGAGATGCAAACAGGAGTCACTGAGCCACTTTGTAACCTGGACCATTACAGTAGTGAGTCACTGAGCCACTATGTAACCTGGACCATTACAGTAGTGAGTCACTGAGCCACTATGTATCCTGGACCATTACAGTAGTGAGTCACTGAGCCACTGTGTAACCTGGACCATTACAGTAGTGAGTCACTGAGCCACTGTGTAACCTGGACCATTACAGTAGTGAGTCACTGAGCCACTGTGTAACCTGGACCATTACAGTAGTGAGTCACTGAGCCACTGTGTAACCTGGACCATTACAGTAGTGAGTCACTGAGCCACTGTGTAACCTGGACCATTACAGTAGTGAGTCACTGAGCCACTATGTAACCTGGACCATTACAGTAGTGAGTCACTGAGCCACTATGTATCCTGGACCATTACAGTAGTGAGTCACTGAGCCACTGTGTAACCTGGACCATTACAGTAGTGAGTCACTGAGCCACTGTGTAACCTGGACCATTACAGTAGTGAGTCACTGAGCCACTATGTAACCTGGACCATTACAGTAGTGAGTCACTGAGCCACTATGTAACCTGGACCATTACAGTAGTGAGTCACTGAGCCACTATGTAACCTGGACCATTACAGTAGTGAGTCACTGAGCCACTGTGTAACCTGGACCATTACAGTAGTGAGTCACTGAGCCACTGTGTAACCTGGACCATTACAGTAGTGAGTCACTGAGCCACTGTGTAACCTGGACCATTACAGTAGTGAGTCACTGAGCCACTATGTAACCTGGACCATTACAGTAGTGAGTCACTGAGCCACTATGTATCCTGGACCATTACAGTAGTGAGTCACTGAGCCACTGTGTAACCTGGACCATTACAGTAGTGAGTCACTGAGCCACTGTGTAACCTGGACCATTACAGTAGTGAGTCACTGAGCCACTATGTAACCTGGACCATTACAGTAGTGAGTCACTGAGCCACTGTGTAACCTGGACCATTACAGTAGTGAGTCACTGAGCCACTATGTAACCTGGACCATTACAGTAGTGAGTCACTGAGCCACTATGTAACCTGGACCGTTACAGTAGTGAGTCACTGAGCCACTATGTAACCTGGACCATTACAGTAGTGAGTCACTGAGCCACTATGTAACCTGGACCATTACAGTAGTGAGTCACTGAGCCACTATGTAACCTGGACCGTTACAGTAGTGAGTCACTGAGCCACTATGTAACCTGGACCGTTACAGTAGTGAGTCACTGAGCCACTATGTAACCTGGACCACTACAGTAGTGAGTCACTGAGCCACTATGTAACCTGGACCATTACAGTAGTGAGTCACTGAGCCACTATGTAACCTGGACCATTACAGTAGGGAGTCACTGAGCCACTATGTAACCTGGACCATTACAGTAGTGAGTCACTGAGCCACTATGTAACCTGGACCATTACAGTAGTGAGTCACTGAGCCACTATGTAACCTGGACCATTACAGTAGTGAGTCACTGAGCCACTATGTAACCTGGACCACTACAGTAGTGAGTCACTGAGCCACTATGTAACCTGGACCACTACAGTAGTGAGTCACTGAGCCACTATGTAACCTGGACCATTACAGTAGTGAGTCACCGAGCCACTATGTAACCTGGACCATTACAGTAGTGAGTCACTGAGCCACTATGTAACCTGGACCATTACAGTAGTGAGTTCTTGTGCAGCTTGTTGTTTGCTCTTTGCACATATATCCCTGTATCATCTGAACTACAGACCCAGTACAGACAGAAGGCAGGTCATTAATGTACAGGCTGAACAGGAGGGGCCCCAGTATTGACCCTTGGGGCACGCCCACATCATAGCTAAGAGTGGGCGACAGCTCATTGCTCACTCTGACACACTGAGTTCTGCCTTCAAGGTATGATTTCATCCATCTCAAGGCATCGGGGGAAAAGTTGAACTTGGACAATTTTGTGATGAGAACCTGATGGTGAACAGTATCAAAAGCCTTCCTTAGGTCCAGAAACACAGCCCCAACAGCGCCCCCTTTGTCCATCTTGGACTTCACATTTTCCAGAAGAAAGCAGTTGGCCGTTTCTGTGGAGTGTTTTCGCTCTGAAGCCAAACTGCATGGAGTGTAATGTGAAAGGGCTGTTGTTGAGGTGGGAAATCAGTTGTTCTGCTACACACTTTTCAACAACCTTCGACACCACAGGTAGTATACTAATGGGCCTGTAGTTACTCACGTCAGCAGGGTCACCGGATTTAAAGATGGCTGTTATTATGGCCCGACTTCCAGACCCTTGGAAACACCCCCTGACCAATAGATGTGTTGGTGACCTTAGTTATGGGGCCAATGAGGGACTCTTTGTAGTTTTTAAGAAAGGTAGAGTCCAGCCCAAACACGTCTTTGGCTTTAGAGTTCTTTAGTGAGCTAATCACCTTGTTCACCTTTGACTCAGAAACCTCCATTATGATGAAGACAGGTTGAGCGTTGTTCACTAGCACTGAGCCCAAGAAACCAGTGGAGGGGTTCTGTGTCAGTACTCTAGTGCTCTCTTCCAGTCCTGGTCTGTTGTTCTGCTGTAGTGCTCTCTTCCAGTCCTGGTCTGTTGTTCTGCTGTAGTGCTCTCTCTCAGTCCTGGTCTGTTGTTCTGCTGTAGTGCTCTCTCTCAGTCCTGGTCTGTTGTTCTGCTGTAGTGCTCACTCCCAGTCCTGGTCTGTTGTTCTGCTGTAGTGCTCTCTCTCAGTCCTGGTCTGTTGTTCTGCTGTAGTGCTCTCTCTCAGTCCTGGTCTGTTGTTCTGCTGTAGTGCTCTCTCCCAGTCCTGGTCTGTTGTTCTGCTGTAGTGCTCTCTCTCAGTCCTGGTCTGTTGTTCTGCCGTAGTGCTCTCTCCCAGTCCTGGTCTGTTGTTCTGCCGTAGTGCTCTCTCTCAGTCCTGGTCTGTTGTTCTGCCGTAGTGCTCTCTCCCAGTCCTGGTCTGTTGTTCTTCCCTCTCTCCCTCCCTCCATCCCTCCCTCTCTATCTCACTAGATAGAACAGCTGTGCTCAGACTGACAGAGATCTAGTTCCAGCTGTGGCTGTTATCCAGCTCCGTGTGTGTGCGTGCGTGCCTTCCAGCCATGTTACTGCTGATCTGCGCTGTCCTCTGACCGCTGGAGGATAAATGTGGCAGAGTGAGCGTGTGATTGGTATTATAGGAACAGCAGGGAAACAAGCTAGGTTATTTACTGTTAGAGGAGCAGGGAAACAAGCTAGGTTATTTACTGTTAGAGGAGCAGGGAAACAAGCTAGGTTATTTACTGTTAGAGGAGCGGGGAAACAAGCTAGGTTATTTACTGTTAGAGGAGCAGGGAAACAAGCTAGGTTATTTACTGTTAGAGGAGCAGGGAAACAAGCTAGGTTATTTACTGTTAGAGGAGCAGGGAAACAAGCTAGGTTATTTACTGTTAGAGGAGCGGGGAAACAAGCTAGGTTATTTACTGTTAGAGGAGCAGGGAAACAAGCTAGGTTATTTACTGTTAGAGGAGCAGGGAAACAAGCTAGGTTATTTACTGTTAGAGGAGCAGGGAAACAAGCTAGGTTATTTACTGTTAGAGGAGCAGGAAAACAAGCTAGGTTATTTACTGTTAGAGGAGCAGGGAAACAAGCTAGGTTATTTACTGTTAGAGGAGCGGGGAAACAAGCTAGGTTATTTACTGTTAGAGGAGCAGGGAAACAAGCTAGGTTATTTACTGTTAGAGGAGCAGGGAAACAAGCTAGGTTATTTACTGTTAGAGGAGCAGGAAACAAGCTAGGTTATTTACTGTTAGAGGAGCAGGGGAAACAAGCTAGGTTATTTACTGTTAGAGGAGCAGGGAAACAAGCTAGTTGTTACTGTTAGAGGCGGGGAAACAAGCTGGGTTATTTACTGTTAGAGGAGCAGGGAAACAAGCTAGGTTATTTACTGTTAGAGGAGCAGGAAACAAGCTGGGTTATTTACTGTTAGAGGAGCAGGGAAACAAGTTAGGTTATTTACTGTTAGAGGAGCGGGGAAACAAGCTAGGTTATTTACTGTCAGAGGAGCAGGGAAACAAGCTAGGTTATTTACTGTTAGAGGAGCGGGGAAACAAGCTAGGTTATTTACTGTCAGAGGAGCAGGGAAACAAGCTAGGTTATTTACTGTTAGAGGAGCAGGGAAACAAGCTACGTTATTTACTGTTAGAGGAGCAGGGAAACAAGCTAGGGTTATTTGCTGTTAGAGGAGCAGGGAAACAAGCTAGGTTATTTACTGTTAGAGGAGCAGGGAAACAAGCTAGGTTATTTACTGTTAGAGGAGCAGGGAAACAAGCTACGTTATTTACTGTTAGAGGAGCAGGGAAACAAGCTACGTTATTTACTGTTAGAGGAGCAGGGAAACAAGCTAGGTTATTTACTGTTAGAGGAGCAGGGAAACAAGCTAGGTTATTTACTGTTAGAGGAGCGGGGAAACAAGCTAGGTTATTTACTGTTAGAGGAGCGGGGAAACAAGCTTAGGTTATTTACTGTTAGAGGAGCAGGGAAACAAGCTAGGTTATTTACTGTTAGAGGAGCAGGGAAACAAGCTAGGTTATTTACTGTCAGAGGAGCAGGGAAACAAGCTAGGTTATTTACTGTCAGAGGAGCAGGGAAACAAGCTAGGTTATTTACTGTTAGAGGAGCAGGGAAACAAGCTAGGTTATTTACTGTCAGAGGAGCAGGAAAACAAGCTAGGTTATTTACTGTTAGAGGAGCAGGGAAACAAGCTAGGTTATTTACTGTTAGAGGAGCAGGGAAACAAGCTAGGTTATTTACTGTTAGAGGAGCAGGGAAACAAGCTAGGTTATTTACTGTTAGAGGAGCAGGGAAACAAGTTAGGTTATTTACTGTTAGAGGAGCAGTGAAACAAGCTAGGTTATTTACTGTTAGAGGAGCAGGGAAACAAGCTAGGTTATTTACTGTTAGAGGAGCGGGGAAACAAGCTGGGTTATTTACTGTTAGAGGAGAGCGGGGAAACAAGCTGGGTTATTTACTGTTAGAGGAGCAGGGAAACAAGCTAGGTTATTTACTGTTAGAGGAGCAGGAAACAAGCTAGGTTATTTACTGTTAGAAGGAGCAGGGAAACAAGCTAGGTTATTTACTGTTAGAGGAGCGGGAAACAAGCTAGGTTATTTACTGTTAGAGGAGCAGGAAACAAGCTAGGGTTATTTACTGTTAGAGGCGAAACAAGCTGGTTATTTGCTGTTAGAGGAGCAGGAAACAAGCTAGGTTACTGTTAGAGGAGCAGGGAAACAAGCTAGGGTTATTTACTGTTAGAGGAGCAGGGAAACAAGCTAGGTTATTTACTGTTAGAGGAGCAGGGAAACAAGCTAGGTTATTTACTGTTAGAGGAGCAGGAAACAAGCTTTAGGTTATTTACTGTTAGAGGAGCAGGGAAACAAGCTTAGGTTATTTACTGTTAGAGGAGCAGGGAAACAAGCTGGGTTATTTACTGTTAGAGGCAGGGAAACAAGCTGGTTATTTACTGTTAGAGGAGCAGGAAACAAGCTAGGTTATTTACTGTTAGAGGAGCAGGAAACAAGCTAGGTTATTTACTGTTAGAGGAGCAGAAACAAGCTAGGTTATTTACTGTTAGAGGAGCAGGAAACAAGCTAGGTTATTTACTGTTAGAGGAGCAGGGAAACAAGCTAGGTTATTTACTGTTAGAGGAGCAGGAAACAAGCTAGGTTATTTACTGTTAGAGGAGCAGGGAAACAAGCTAGGTTATTTACTGTTAGAGGAGCAGGGAAACAAGCTAGGTTATTTACTGTTAGAGGAGCGGGGAAACAAGCTAGGTTATTTACTGTTAGAGGAGCGGGGAAACAAGCTAGGTTATTTACTGTTAGAGGAGCAGGAAACAAGCTAGGTTATTTACTGTCAGAGGAGCAGGAAACAAGCTGAGTTATTTACTGTTAGAGGCGGGGAAACAAGCTAGGTTATTTACTGTCAGAGGAGCAGGGAAACAAGCTAGGTTATTTACTGTTAGAGGAGCAGGGGAAACAAGCTAGGTTATTTACTGTTAGAGGAGCAGGGAAACAAGCCAGGTTATTTACTGTTAGAGGAGCAGGGAAACAAGCTAGTTATTTACTGTTAGAGGAGCGGGAAACAAGCTCGTTATTTACTGTTAGAGGAGCAGGGAAACAAGCTAGGTTATTTACTGTTAGAGGAGCAGGGAAACAAGCTAGGTTATTTACTGTTAGAGGAGCGGGGAAACAAGCTAGGTTATTTACTGTTAGAGGAGCGGGGAAACAAGCTAGGTTATTTACTGTTAGAGGAGCAGGGAAACAAGCTAGGTTATTTACTGTTAGAGGAGCAGGGAAACAAGCTAGGTTATTTACTGTTAGAGGAGCAGAAACAAGCTGGGTTATTTACTGAGAGGCGGAAACAAGCTGGGTTATTTACTGTTAGAGGAGCGGGGAAACAAGCTAGGTTATTTACTGTTAGAGGAGCAGAAACAAGCTAGGGTTATTTACTGTTAGGAGGAGCAGGAAACAAGCTGGGTTATTTACTGTTGTTAGAGGAGCGAAACAAGCTAGGTTATTTACTGTTAGAGGAGCAGGGAAACAAGTTAGGTTATTTACTGTTAGAGGAGCGGGGAAACAAGCTAGGTTATTTACTGTCAGAGGAGCAGGGAAACAAGCTAGGTTATTTACTGTTAGAGGAGCAGGAAACAAGCTAGGTTATTTACTGTCAGAGGAGCAGGGAAACAAGCTAGGTTATTTACTGTTAGAGGAGCAGGGAAACAAGCTAGGTTATTTACTGTTAGAGGAGCAGGGAAACAAGCTACGTTATTTACTGTTAGAGGAGCAGGGAAACAAGCTAGGTTATTTACTGTTAGAGGAGCAGGGAAACAAGCTAGGTTATTTACTGTTAGGAGGAGCAGGAAACAAGCTTAGGTTATTTACTGTTAGAGGAGCGGGAAACAAGCTGGGTTATTTACTGTTAGAGGAGCAGGGAAACAAGCTAGGTTATTTACTGTTAGAGGAGCAGGGAAACAAGCTGGGTTATTTACTGTTAGAGGAGCAGGAAACAAGCTAGGTTATTTACTGTTAGAGGAGCAGGAAACAAGCTGGGTTATTTACTGTTAGAGGAGCAGGGAAACAAGCTAGGTTATTTACTGTTAGAGGAGCAGGGAAACAAGCTAGGTTATTTACTGTTAGAGGAGCAGGGAAACAAGCTAGGTTATTTACTGTTAGAGGAGCGGGGAAACAAGCTAGGTTATTTACTGTTAGAGGAGCAGGGAAACAAGCTAGGTTATTTACTGTTAGAGGAGCGGGGAAACAAGCTAGGTTATTTACTGTTAGAGGAGCAGGGAAACAAGCTAGGTTATTTACTGTTAGAGGAGCAGGGAAACAAGCTAGGTTATTTACTGTTAGAGGAGCAGGGAAACAAGCTAGGTTATTTACTGTTAGAGGAGCAGGGAAACAAGCTAGGTTATTTACTGTCAGAGGAGCAGGGAAACAAGCTAGGTTATTTACTGTTAGAGGAGCAGGGAAACAAGCTAGGTTATTTACTGTCAGAGGAGCAGGAAAACCTTGACTGGGTTGTTACTGTTAGAGGAGCAGGAAACAAGCTAGGTTATTTACTGTTAGAGGAGCAGGAAACAAGCTGGGTTATTTACTGTTAGAGAGCAGGGAAACAAGCTAGGTTATTTACTGTTAGAGGAGCAGGGAAACAAGCTAGGTTATTTACTGTTAGAGGAGCAGGGAAACAAGCTGGGTTATTTACTGTTAGAGGAGCAGGGAAACAAGCTAGGTTATTTACTGTTAGAGGGAGCAGGGGAAACAAGCTAGGTTATTTACTGTTAGAGGAGCAGGAGAAACAAGCTTAGGTTATTTACTGTTAGAGGAGCAGGGAAACAAGCTAGGTTATTTACTGTTAGAGGAGCAGGGAAACAAGCTAGGTTATTTACTGTTAGAGGAGCAGAAACAAGCTGGGTTATTTACTGTTAGAGGAGCAGGGAAACAAGCTAGGTTATTTACTGTTAGAGGAGCAGGGAAACAAGCTAGGTTATTTACTGTTAGAGGAGCAGGGAAACAAGCTAGGTTATTTGCTGTTAGAGGAGCAGGAAACAAGCTAGGTTATTTACTGTTAGAGGAGCAGGGAAACAAGCTGGGTTATTTACTGTTAGAGGAGCAGGGAAACAAGCTAGGTTATTTACTGTTAGAGGAGCAGGGAAACAAGCTAGGTTATTTACTGTTAGAGAACAGGGGAAACAAGCTGGGTTATTTACTGTTAGAGGAGCAGGAAACAAGCTGGGTTATTTACTGTTAGAGGAGCAGGGAAACAAGCTAGGTTATTTACTGTTAGAGGAGCAGGGGAAACAAGTTAGGTTATTTACTGTTAGAGGAGCAGGGAAACAAGCTGGGTTATTTACTGTTAGAGGAGCAGGGAAACAAGCTAGGTTATTTACTGTTAGAGGAGCGGAAACAAGCTAGGTTATTTACTGTTAGAGGAGCAGGGAAACAAGCTAGGTTATTTACTGTTAGAGGAGCAGGGGAGCAAGCTAGGGTTATTTACTGTTAGAGGAGCGGAAACAAGCTGGGTTATTTACTGTTAGAGGAGCAGGGAAACAAGCTAGGTTATTTACTGTTAGAGGAGCAGGAAACAAGCTAGGTTATTTACTGTTAGAGGAGCAGGAAACAAGCTGGGTTATTTACTGTTAGAGGAGCAGGAAACAAGCTAGGTTATTTACTGTTAGAGGAGCAGGGAAACAAGCTAGGTTATTTACTGTCAGAGGAGCGGGGAAACAAGCTAGGTTATTTACTGTTAGAGGAGCGGGGAAACAAGCTAGGTTATTTACTGTTAGAGGAGCAGGGAAACAAGCTAGGTTATTTACTGTTAGAGGAGCGGGGAAACAAGCTAGGTTATTTACTGTTAGAGGAGCAGGGAAACAAGCTAGGTTATTTACTGTTAGAGGAGCAGGAAACAAGCTAGGTTATTTACTGTTAGAGGAGCAGGGAAACAAGCTAGGTTATTTACTGTTAGAGGAGCAGGGAAACAAGCTAGGTTATTTACTGTTAGAGGAGCAGGAAACAAGCTGGGTTATTTACTGTTAGAGGAGCAGGAAACAAGCTAGGTTATTTACTGTTAGAGGAGCAGAAACAAGCTAGGTTATTTACTGTTAGAGGAGCAGGAAACAAGCTGGGTTATTTACTGTTAGAGGAGCAGGAAACAAGCTAGGTTATTTACTGTTAGAGGAGCAGGGAAACAAGCTAGGTTATTTACTGTTAGAGGAGCAGGAAACAAGCTGTTAGAGGAGCAGGGAAACAAGCTAGGTTATTTACTGTTAGAGGAGCAGGGAAACAAGCTAGGTTATTTACTGTTAGTTAGAGGAGCAGGGAAACAAGCTAGGTTATTTACTGTTAGAGGAGCAGGGGAAACAAGCTAGGTTATTTACTGTTAGAGGAGCAGGAAACAAGCTAGGTTATTTACTGTTAGAGGAGCAGGGAAACAAGCTAGGTTATTTACTGTTAGAGGAGCAGGAAACAAGCTGGGTTATTTACTGTTAGAGGAGCAGGAAACAAGCTAGGTTATTTACTGTTAGAGGAGCAGGGAAACAAGCTAGGTTATTTACTGTTAGAGGAGCAGGGAAACAAGCTAGGTTATTTACTGTTAGAGGAGCAGGAAACAAGCTAGGTTATTTACTGTTAGAGGAGCAGGAAACAAGCTAGGTTATTTACTGTTAGAGGAGCAGGGAAACAAGCTGGGTTATTTACTGTTAGAGGAGCGGAAACAAGCTAGGTTATTTACTGTTAGAGGAGCAGGGAAACAAGCTAGGTTATTTACTGTTAGAGGAGCAGGGGAAACAAGCTAGGTTATTTACTGTCAGAGGAGCAGGGGAAACAAGCTGGGTTATTTACTGTTAGAGGAGCAGGGAAACAAGCTAGGTTATTTACTGTTAGAGGAGCAGGGAAACAAGCTAGGTTATTTACTGTTAGAGGAGCAGGAAAACAAGCTAGGTTATTTACTGTTGAGAGGAGCAGGAAACAAGCTGGGTTATTTACTGTTAGAGGAGCAGGAAACAAGCTGGGTTATTTACTGTTAGAGGAGCAGGGAAACAAGCTAGGTTATTTACTGTTAGAGGAGCAGGGAAACAAGCTAGGTTATTTACTGTTAGAGGAGCAGGAAACAAGCTGGGTTATTTACTGTTAGAGGAGCAGGAAACAAGCTAGGTTATTTACTGTTAGAGGGGGGAAACAAGCTGGGTTATTTACTGTTAGAGGAGCAGGAAACAAGCTAGGTTATTTACTGTTAAGGAGATATTTACTGTTAGAGGGCAGGGAAACAAGCTAGGTTATTTGCACTGTTGGAGAGCAGGGGAAACAAGCTAGGGTTATTTGCTGTTAGAGGAGCAGGAAACAAGCTAGGTTATTTACTGTTAGAGGAGCAGGGAAACAAGCTAGGTTATTTACTGTTAGAGGAGCAGGAAACAAGCTAGGTTATTTACTGTTAGAGGAGCAGGAAACAAGCTAGGTTATTTACTGTTAGAGGAGCAGGGAAACAAGCTAGGTTATTTACTGTTAGAGGAGCAGGAAACAAGCTAGGTTATTTACTGTTAGAGGAGCGGGGAAACAAGCTAGGTTATTTACTGTCAGAGGAGCAGGGAAACAAGCTAGGTTATTTACTGTTAGAGGAGCAGGGAAACAAGCTAGGTTATTTACTGTTAGAGGAGCAGGGAAACAAGCTAGGTTATTTACTGTTAGAGGAGCAGGAAACAAGCTAGGTTATTTACTGTTAGAGGAGCAGGGGAAACAAGCTGGGTTATTTACTGTTAGAGGAGCAGGGAAACAAGCTGGGTTATTTACTGTTAGAGGAAAAACAAGCTAGGTTATTTACTGTTAGAGAGCAGGGGAAACAAGCTGGGTTATTTACTGTTAGAGGAGCAGGAAACAAGCTAGGTTATTTACTGTTAGAGGAGCAGGGAAACAAGCTAGGTTATTTACTGTTAGAGGAGCAGGGAAACAAGCTAGGTTATTTACTGTTAGAGGAGCAGGGAAACAAGCTAGGTTATTTACTGTTAGAGGAGCGGGGAAACAAGCTAGGTTATTTACTGTTAGAGGAGCAGGAAACAAGCTAGGTTATTTACTGTTAGAGGAGCAGGGAAACAAGCTAGGTTATTTACTGTTAGAGGAGCAGGAAACAAGCTAGGTTATTTACTGTTAGAGGAGCAGGGAAACAAGCTGGGTTATTTACTGTTAGAGGAGCAGAAACAAGCTAGGTTATTTACTGTTAGAGGAGCAGAAACAAGCTAGGTTATTTACTGTAGAGGAGCAGGAAACATTAGAGGAGCAGGGAAACAAGCTAGGTTATTTACTGTTAGAGGAGCAGGGAAACAAGCTGGGTTATTTACTGTTAGAGGAGGCAGGGGAAACAAGCTAGGTTATTTACTGTTAGAGGAGCAGGGAAACAAGCTAGGTTATTTACTGTTAGAGGAGCAGGGAAACAAGCTGGGTTATTTACTGTTAGAGGAGCAGGGAAACAAGCTAGGTTGTTACTGTTAGAGGAGCAGGGAAACAAGCTAGGTTATTTACTGTTAGAGGAGCAGGGAAACAAGCTAGGTTATTTACTGTTAGAGGAGCAGGGAAACAAGCTAGAGTTATTTACTGTTAGAGGAGCAGGAAACAAGCTAGGTTATTTACTGTTAGAGGAGCAGGAAACAAGCTAGGTTATTTACTGTTAGAGGAGCAGGGAAACAAGCTAGGGTTATTTACTGTTAGAGGAGCAGGGAAACAAGCTTAGGTTATTTACTGTTAGAGGAGCAGGGAAACAAGCTAGGTTATTTACTGTTAGAGGAGCAGGGAAACAAGCTTAGGTTATTTACTGTTAGAGGAGCAGGGGAAACAAGCTGGGTTATTTACTGTTAGAGGAGCAGGGAAACAAGCTAGGTTATTTACTGTTAGAGGAGCGGGAAACAAGCTGGGTTATTTACTGTTAGAGGAGCAGGAAACAAGCTAGGTTATTTACTGTTAGAGGCAGGGAAACAAGCTAGGTTATTTACTGTTAGAGGGAAGCAGGGAAACAGAGCTGCTTTAGGTTATTTACTGTCAGAGGAGCAGGAAACAAGCTTAGTTTATTTACTGTTAGAGGAGCAGGGAAACAAGCCAGGTTATTTTAATTAGAGGACAAAGGAACACAAGCTGTATATTTACTGTTAGAGGAGCAGGAAACAAGCTAGTGTTATTCATCAATAGATATAGGAAACAATCAGGTTATTTACTGTTAGAGGATATGAAACAAGCTTAGGAGCTATTTTACTGTTAGTGTGACAGGAAACAAGCCAGGTTATTTACTCGGTTAGGAGGAGCTGGGAAACAAGCCAGGTTATTTACTGTTAGAGGAGCCTAGGGAAACAAGCTTTAGTTTATTTACTGTTCAGAGGAGCAGAGGAAGACAGTTGTAGCTATTTACTGTTAGAGTGAGCTGGGGAACAAGGCCTAGGTTATTGGGATTGCTAGAGGAGCAGAGGAAGACAAGCTTAGGTTATTTTTACTGTTAGAGGAGCAGGGAAACAAGCTAGGTTATTTACTGTTAGAGGGAGCAGGGAAACAAGAAGCTTAGGTTATTTACTGTTAGAGGAGCAGGGAAACAAGCTTAGGTTATTTACTGTTAGAGGAGTGGGAAACAAGCTTAGGTTATTTACTGTTTGATAGGAGAAAAGCTTAGGTTATTTACTGTTAGAGGAGCAGGAAACATGTTAGTATATTACTGTTAGAGGTTTATTTACTGTTAGCAGGAGCAGGAAACAGTTTAGCAGGTCTATTTTGAGCCACTGTTATTACAGTAGTGAAACAAGGAGAGGAACAAGTTAGAGTTATTTACTGTTAGAGGAGTGAAATCCGTTTAGGTTATTTAATGTTAGAGGCAGGAAACAAGCTTAGGTTTATTTACTGTTATATATAGGAAACAAAGTTAATGTAAGTATTTACTGTTAGAGGAGTAGTAGAAACAGCTGTATATTATTACTGTTAGAGGGAGAGGGGAAACAAGCTCTGTGCTTATGGATAGGAACAAGCTAGGTTATTTACTGTTAGAGTATAGTAGGAAACAGTTTGTGGTTATTACTGTTAGAGATAATGAGGGAAACATAAGTTACTGGGTTATATTACTGTTAGAGGAGCGGGAAACAAGCTAGGTTATTTGACTGTTAGAGGAGCAGGGAAACAAGCTAGGTTATTTGACTGTTAGAGGAGCAGGGAAACAAATAGCTAGGTGTATTTACTGTTAGAGGAGCAGGGAAACAATGTGTAGTCTAGGTTATTACGACTGTTAGAGGAGCAGGGAAACAAGCTTGTAGGTTATTTTACTTGTTAGAGGAGCAGGGAAACAAGCTAGGTTATTTACTGTTAGAGGGAGCAGGGAAACAAGCTAGGTTATTTAATACAGAAGAGCAGGGAATGTTTGTAAGATGGCTGTCAGAGGAGCAGGGAAACAAACTAGGTTATTTACTGTTAGGAGGAGCAGGGAAACAAGCTA
Source organism: Brachymystax lenok tsinlingensis (assembly GCA_030435695.1). Taxonomy (NCBI): domain Eukaryota; kingdom Metazoa; phylum Chordata; class Actinopteri; order Salmoniformes; family Salmonidae; genus Brachymystax; species Brachymystax lenok. The sequence goes on from CM059803.1 coordinate 42,002,697, forward strand.
GGTTATTTTACTGTTAGAGGAGCAGTGGGAAGCTGCTGAAGTTTATTTACTGTTAGAGGAGCAAACAAGCTAGGTTTTCAAGCTATTATACTTGTTAGAGGAGGAGCAAATGTTGGAAACAAGCTAGGTTAAGAGCATTTACTGTTAGAGGAGCAGGAAACAAGCTACGGTTATTTACTGTTAGGAGGAGCGGGAATGCTTGTTATTTACTGTTAGGAGGAGAAACAAACAAGTGTGTCTTAGGTTATTTACTGTTAGAGGAGCGGGAAACAAGTTTAGCGCTTACTGTTAGGAGGAGTAGGGAAACAAGCTGGTGTTATTTACCTGTTAGAGGAGCAGGGAAACAAGCTGGGTTATTTACTGTTAGAGGAGCGGGAAACAAGCTAGGTTATTTACTGTTAGAGGAGCAGGGAAACAAGCTAGGTTATTTACTGTTAGAGGAGCAGGGAAACAAGTTAGGTTATTTACTGTTAGAGGAGCAGTGAATGTACAAGCTTAGGTTATTTACTGTTAGAGGAGCAGGAAACAAGCTAGGTTATTTACTGTTAGAGGAGCAAGGAAACAAGCTAGGTTATTTACTGTTAGAGGAGGGAAAAGCAGGCTTAGGAAAAGAAATTGCAAGCTAGGTTATTTACTGTTAGAGGAGCGGGAAACAAGCTAGGTTATTTACTGTTAGAGGAGCAGGGAAACAAGCTAGGTTATTTACTGTTAGAGGAGCAGGAAACAAGAAACAAGTTATATTTTTACCATGGGAACAAGGAGAAACAACGGTGAGATATTTTTAATGTTAGAGGAGCAGGGAAACAAGCTAGTTATTTACTGTTAGTTATTTACTGTCAGCTGTTAGAGGAAGAAACAGCTTAGGTTATTTACTGTTAGAGGAGCAGAAACAAGCTGGTTATTTACTGTTAGAGGAGCAGGGAAACAAGCTAGGTTATTTACTGTTAGAGGAGCAGGGAAACAAGCTAGGTTATTTACTGTTAGAGGAGCAGGAAACAAGTAGAGTTATTTACTGTTAGAGGAGCAGGAAACAAGCTAGGTTATTTACTGTTAGAGGATAGGGAAACAAGCTAGGTTATTTACTGTTAGAGGAGCAGAAACAAGCTGGGTTATTTACTGTTAGAGGAGCAGGAAACAAGCTAGGTTATTTACTGTTAGAGGAGCAGGAAACAAGCTAGGTTATTTACTGTTAGAGGAGCGAAACAAGCTGGGTTATTTACTGTTAGAGGAGCAGGAAACAAGCTGGGTTATTTACTGTTAGAGGAGCAGGGAAACAAGCTGGGTTATTTACTGTTAGAGGAGCAGGGAAACAAGCTAGGTTATTTACTGTTAGAGGAGCAGAAACAAGCTGGGTTATTTACTGTTATGTTATAGGAAACAAGCCAGGGTTATTTACTGTTAGGGAGTAAGAGAATGCTTAGGTTATTTACTGTTAGAGGAGCAGGAAACAAGCTAGGTTATTTACTGTTAGAGGAGCAGGGAAACAAGCTAGGTTATTTACTGTTAGAGAGGAATAAAGCTAGGTTATTTAGGTTAGATATAGGAAACAAGCTAGGTTATTTATAGCAGAAAGTGCCCTGAGGTTTAGAGGAGCGAAACAAGCTAGGTTATTTACTGTTAGAGGAGCAGGAAACAAGCTAGGTTATTTACTGTTAGAGGAGCAGGGAAACAAGCTAGGTTATTTACTGTTAGAGGAGCAGGGAAACAAGCTAGGTTATTTACTGTTTAAAGGAGGGTTTAAAAAGCTAGGTTATTTACTGTTAGAGGAGCAGGGAAACAAGCTAGGTTATTTAATGTTAGTTAAACAAACAGTTAGGTTATTTAATGTAGCGGAGCAACTGTTTAAATTTACTAGGTATTTAGCAGTTAAAGAGCATTTAGGTTGCTGTTAGAGGAGGAAACAAGTTAGGGTTATTTACTGTTAGAGGAGCAGAAACAAGCTAGGTTATTTACTGTTAGAGGAGCAGGGAAACAAGCTAGGTTATTTACTGTTAGAGCTAGGTATAAAGGGAGAGTTACAAGCTGGGTTTAAAGGTAGAAACGTGTTTAGGAAAGCTAGGGTTATTTACTGTTAGAGGAGCAGGGAAACAGTTTAGGTTATTTACTGTTAGAGGAGCAGGGAAACAAGCTAGGTTATTTACTGTTAGAGGAGGTAGTAGGTTATTTACTGTTAGAGCAGCGGGAAACAAGCTAGGTTCATCCAAAGGTGGGTTATTTACTGTTAGAGAACAGGGAAACAAGCTTAGGTTATTTACTGTTAGAGGAGCAGGGAAACAAGCTAGGTTATTTACTGTTAGAAGTATAGGAAAACAAGCTAGGTTATTACTGTTAGAGGAGCAGGAAACAAGCTAGGTTATTTACTGTTAGAGGAGCAGGAAACAAGCTAGGTTATTTACTGTTAGAGGAGCAGGGAAACAAGCTAGGTTATTTACTGTCAGAGGAGCAGGGAAACAAGCTAGGTTATTTACTGTTCTAGGTTATTTACTGTTAGAGGAGCAGGGAAACAAGCTAGGTTATTTACTGTTAGAGGAGCGGGGAAACAAGCTAGGTTATTTACTGTTAGAGGAGCAGGGAAACAAGCTAGATTATTTACTGTTAGAGGAGCAGGAAACAAGTTAGGTTATTTACTGTTAGAGGAGCAGGGAAACAAGCTAGGTTATTTACTGTTAGAGGAGCAGGGAAACAAGCTAGGTTATTTACTGTTAGAGGAGCAGGGAAACAAGCTAGGTTATTTACTGTTAGAGGAGCAGGGAAACAAGCTAGGTTATTTACTGTTAGAGGAGCAGGGAAACAAGCTAGGTTATTTACTGTTAGAGGAGCAGGAAACAAGCTAGGTTATTACTGTTTAGGAGCAGGGAGCAAAGGTGGGTTCAAGCCTAGGCTATTCTAATGGGGAGGGAAACAAGCCATGGAGTTATTTACTGTTAGAGGAGAGCAGGGTGTTCTGTCTTTAGGTTTACTGTTAGAGAGGAGCAGGAAACAAGCTAGGTTATTTACTATCAGAGGAGCAGGAAAAGGAAGCTAATCTGACTGTGTCGGAAGAGGCAAAAAAAAAGGTGTGTGGTTAGTCTCCTGCTGTGTCATTTCAAAACACAATGTCGCTTGTGGGTTATTTACTGTTAGAGGATAGGGACAAAGCTAGGCTGGGTTTTTTACTGTTAGAGTCAAGCGAGGGAAACAAGTTGTGAGTTATTTACTGTTGAAACAGAAACGTGATTGCCTGTTAAAGGCAGGAAACAAGTTAGATTTATTTACTGGCCCAGAGGAGCAGTGAAACAAGCTAGGTTATTTACTGTTAGAGGAGTAAACAAGCTAGGTTATTGCCTGTTAGAGGAGCTGGGAAGCTGGCTTATTTACTGTTAGAGTGAGCAGGGAAACAAGCTAGGTTATTTACTGTTAGGAGGAGCAGGGAAACAAGCTAGGTTATTTACTGTCAAGCTGGAAGGGAAACAAGCTTGTGTTATTTACTGGGTTTGTGAGAGGAGCAGAGGAGCAGGGAAGCTAGGGTTATTTACTGTTAGAGGAGCAGGGAAACAAGCTAGGTTATTTACTGTCCTTAGAGTAGGGAAAGCACAAGCTTAGGTTATTTACTGTCAGGAGGAGCAGGGAAAACAAAGCTAGGTTATTTACTGTTAGATAGGAAACAAGCTAGTGGTTATTTACTGTTAGGAAGGAGCAGGGAAACAGAAGCTTAGGTTATTTACTGTTAGAGGAGAAATAAGAGGGGCTGAAACAAGCTTTAGGTTATTTTACTGTTAGAGGAGCAGGGAAACATGCTGGGTTATTTACTGTTAGAGGAGCAGGGAAACAAAGCTAGGTTATTTACTGTTAGAGGAGAGGAAGAGTTTCATGATTGTTATTTTGTTAGAGGATCGAAGCAAAGCTAGGTTATTTACTGTTAGAGGAGCAGGAAACAAAGCTAGGTTATTTACTATTAGAGGCAGCGGGAAACAAGCTTGTGCTATTTACTGTTAGATATATGGAACAAGCCAGGCTATTTAATGTTAGAGAGCGGGAAACAAGCTAGTTATTACTGTTAGAGGAGCAGGGCATGTTAGGTTATTTACTGTTAGAACAGGAGCAGGAAACAAGCTAGGTTATTTACTGTTAGAGGAGCGGAGGGAAACAAGCTTAGGGTTATTTACTGTTAGAGGAGCAGGAAACAAGCTTAGGTTATTTACTGTTAGGAGTGAGCAGGGGAAACAAGCTAGGTTATTTACTGTTAGGGAGGAGCAGGGAAACAAGCTAGGTTATTTGCTGTTGACGAGAGAGCAAGCTAGGTTATTTACTGTTAGAGGAGCAGGGAAGAGGCACAAGCTAGGTTATTATTTACTGTTAGGAGTGAGCAGGGAAACAAGCTTAGGTTATTTACTGTGTGAGAGGGAGCAGGGAGAACAAAGCTAGGTTATTTACTGTTATGTAGGGAAACTAGAGCTAGGTTATACGGGTTATACTGTTAGAGGAGCAGGGAAACAAGCTTAGGTTATTTACTGTTAGAGGAGCAGGAGCTGGGTTATTTACTGTTAGAGGAGCAGGAAAACAAGCTAGGTTATTTACTGTTCAGGAAGGAGCAGGGAAACAAGCTAGGTTATTTTACTGTTAGAGGAGCAGGCGAGAAATGGGGCTAGGTTATTTACTGTTAGAGGAGCAGGGGAAACAAGCAGGGTTATTTACTGTTAGAGGAGCAGGGAAACAAGCTAGGTTATTTACTGTGAGGACATCGTATACACCTGGTACTGAAGAAAGGAACGGATACGTCCCAGACTACGGTAAGAGACAGGAGGGAGGGAGGATCGTCCCAGACTAGAGCAGGGAAACAAGCTAGGTTATTTACTGTTAAAGAGACAGGGAGGGAGGAAGGATACGTCCCAGACTAGAGCAGGAAACAAGCTAGGTTATTTACTGTTAGAGGAGCAGTGAAACAAGCTAGGTTATTTACTGAAGAGACAGGGAGGGGAGGAAGGATACGTCCCAGACTAAGGTTATTTACTGTTAGAGGAGCGGAAACAAGCTAGGTTATTTACTGTTAGAGGAGCAGGAAACAAGCTAGGTTATTTACTGTCAGAGGAGCAGGAAACAAGCTGGGTTATTTACTGTGTGAGAGACAGGGAGGGAGGGAGGATACGTCCCAGACTGGTTATTTACTGTTGAGACAGGGAGGGGAGGGAGGATCGTCCCAGACTAGGTTATTTACTGTTGAGAGACAGGGAGGGGAGGAAGGATACGTCCCAGACGGTTATTTACTGTACAGGGAGGGAGGGAGGATACGTCCCAGACTTTAGAGACAGGGAGGAGGGAGGATACGTCCCAGACTATGGTGAGAGACAGGGAGGGGAGGGAGGATACGTCCCAGACTATGGTGAGAGACAGGGAGGGGAGGGAGGATACGTCCCAGACTACGGTGAGAGACAGGGAGGGGAGGGAGGATACGTCCCAGACTACGGTGAGAGACAGGGAGGGGAGGAAGGATACGTCCCAGACTATGGTAAGAGACAGGGAGGGGAGGGAGGATACGTCCCAGACTATAGGTTATTTACTGTTAGAGGAGCAGGAAACAAGCTAGGTTATTTACTGTTAGAGGAGCAGGGAAACAAGCTAGGTTATTTACTGTGTGAGAGACAGGGAGGGGAGGGAGGATCGTCCCAGACTATGGTGTTAGAGAGACAGGGAGGGGAGGAAGGATACGTCCCAGACTATAGGTTATTTACTGTTAGAGGAGCAGGAAACAAGCTAGGTTATTTACTGTTAGAGGAGCAGGGAAACAAGCTAGGTTATTTACTGTTAGAGGAGCAGGAAACAAGCTAGGTTATTTACTGTTAGACAGGGAGGGAGGGAGGATACGTCCCAGACTAACTATAGTAGTGAGTCATTTAGCAGACTCTCTTCATCCAGAGACACTACAGTAGGGGAGTCATTTAGCAAACTCTCTCTTTATCCAGAGACACTACGAGTAGTGGAGTCATTTTAGCAGACTCTCTTATCCAGAGTCACTACAGATGGTCATATCCCAGAGACACTACAGTAGTGAGTCATTTAGCTAGATTCTCTTATCCAGAGACACTACAGTAGTAGTCATTTAGCTATGACTCTCCTATCCAAGAGTCCACTACAGTAGTGAGTCATTTAATATTCTCATCCAGAGACACTACAGTAGTGAGTCATTTATGCAGACTCTCTTATCCAGAGTCACTACAGTAGAACTGAGTCCATATCCAGAGAGACACTACAGTAGTGAGTCATTTAGCAGACTCTCTTATCCAGAGACACTACAGTAGTGGAGTCATTTAGCAGACTCTCTGATCCAGAGACACTACAGTAGTGAGTCATTTTAGCAGACTCTCTTATCCAGAGAGCCACTACAGTAGTGGAGTCATTTAGCAAGTGACTCTCTTATCCAGAGCCACTACAGTTAGGGAGTGGGTCATTTATTGCAGATTCTCTTATCCAGAGACACTACAGTAGTAGTCATTTGGCAGACTCTTTACCTCTCCTATCCGATACAACGAGTCACTCTCTTATCAGAGCCAGCCTATACAGTAGTGAGTCATTTAGCAGAACTCTCTTATCCAGAGCCACTACCAGTAGTGAAGTCATTTAGCAGACTCTCTTATCCAGAGCCACTACAGTAGTGAGTCATTTAGCAGACTCTCTTATCCAGAGCCACTACAGTAGGAGTCATTTAGCAGACTCTGTATCCAAGAACCACAGTGAGAGTCATTTGAACTCCTCTTATCCAGAGCCACTACAGTAGTGGTCATTTGTGAACTCTCTTATCCAGAGTGCACTGGTGGTCATTTCGAACTCTCTTGTCCGACCGCTACAGTGAGAGTCATTGTGAACTCTCTTGTCAGAAGAAAGCCACTACAGTAGGTGTTGCAGACTCTTATCCGACCACTACAGTAGTGAGTCATTTGGCGAACTCTTGTCAGGCCACTACAGTGAGAGTCATTTAGCGAGACTCTCTTATCCAGAGACCTACAGTGAAAGTCATTTGAACTCTCTATCCGACCACTAGCAGTAGTGGAGCTCATTTGGGCAGACTCTCTTATCCAGAGCCACTACAGTAGTGAGTCATTTAGCAGACTCTCTCTTATCCAGAGCCACTACAGTAGTGAGTCATTTAGTGCACTCTGTCCAGAGCTACTACAGTAGGGAGTCATTGTACTTTCATCCAGAGCCACTACAGTAGGGAGTCATTTAGCAGACTCTCTTATCCAGAGCCACTGGTAAAAGTCATTTAGAACTCTCTTATCAAACCACTACATTAGTGAGTCATTAGCAGACTCTCTTATCCAAACCCACTACAGTGGAGTCATTTGCAGATTCTCTTATCCAGGGCTTTCTGGTAGGTAGTCATTTAGAACTCTCTCTCTCCAGTCATTTAGCAGACTCTCTATCCCAGACCACCTACAGTAGTGGGAGGTCATTTAGCAGACTCTGTATCCAGGAAGCCACTACAGTAGTGAGTCATTTAGCAGACTCTCTCTTGTCCGACCACTACAGTAGTAGAGTGTTTAGCAGACTCTCTTGTCCAGAACCACTGCAATGAGTCATTTGGCAGATTCTTATCCAGAAGACACTACAGTAGGTAGTCATTGTGAACTCTCTATCAGGTCATTTATGAACTCTCTTATCCAGAGCCACTACAGTAGGGAGTCATTGAATACCTGCTCATGCGTGTGTGCGGGGTGCCACACTGGTGGTAGGTCTTTATGATCTCTTATCAAATACAGTAGTAGGTCATTTAGCAGACTCTCTTATCCAGGAGCCACTACAGTAGGGAGTCATTTAGCAGACTCCTCTTATCCAGAGCCACTACATCAGTGACTGCATCATTTCATACTTTTCTTCATTATAACACATGTCCTTCCTGATACCCAGAAAGCAGAGTTAATGATATTCTATGCTACTCCCTAGTACTGCCACCATACCGTATCTTAGCTCAGTTACTAGACGGCTTTTAAGAACACTACCTTCATTCAGAGCCACTCACCTAGTGGACTGCATCCTCTCTTCATACTTTTTCTTCATTATGTTTACATGTCCTTCCTGATACCCAGAGAGAAACAGAGTTAATGATATTCTGTACCACTCCACAGTACTATACCATACCGTATCTTAACACGGTTAACGACTGACAATACTGACTAAACTCTCTCACTCCAGCCTCTCTCTTCTTATACATACCAATATCTAGTTATATACATACCAATATCTAGTTATATACATACCAATATCTAGTTGTATATACATACCAATATCTAGTTATATACATACCAATATCTAGTTATGTACATACCAATATCTAGTTATGTACATACCAATATCTAGTTATGTACATACCAATATCTTGTTATATACATACCAATATCTAGTTAAATACATACCAATATCTAGTTGTATATACATACCAATATCTAGTGTATGTACATACCAATATCTAGTTATGTACATACCAATATCTTGTTATATACATACCAATATCTAGTTAAATACATACCAATATCTAGTTGTATATACATACCAATATCTAGTTGTATATACATACCAATATCTAGTTATGTACATACCAATATCTAGTTATGTACATACCAATATCTAGTTGTATATACATACCAATATCTAGTTATATACATACCAATATCTAGTTATGTACATACCAATATCTAGTTATGTACATACCAATATCTAGTTATATACATACCAATATCTAGTTTTATACATACCAATATCTAGTTTTATACATACCAATATCTAGTTATATACATACCAATATCTAGTTATATACATACCAATATCTAGTTTAGCCACATATACATACACCAAATTCTAACCGCCCCTAAATTTCTTTTTCCAACAATTGTTTACAGATTATTTCAAGTCTGTTTCACAAGGTCACAATTCCAGTGTGTCAGAAGTTTACTTACACTAAGTTGACTGTGCCTTTAAACAGTTTGGAAAATTCCAGAAAATTATGTAATGGCTTTAGAAGCATCTGATAGGCTAATTGACATCAGCGCAGTCAATTGAGGTGTATCTGTGGATGTATTTCAGGGGAGGCCCAGTGCCTCTTATCTTGACATCATGGGAAAATCAAAAGAGGGCCAAGACCTCAGAAAAGAAATTGTACCCTCCTCAAGTCTGGTTCATCCTTGGGAGCAGATTTCCAAGCGCCTCTCTGTACCAACAGTACGCAACGCTGAGCTGGGAATAAACACCATAACGCAGACGCTTAAAAGTGCAAATCAATCCCAGAACAACAGCATAGGACAATAGGAGCTTGTCCCTCAGCTGGCGGACGAAAGTTTCTTAGATTTATCCCAGACCTCAAAAGTCGCTGGTTTAGGCATTGTTGTGAACACAGAAAATCACATTTTGTCATTTCTTCTTAAAAAAGTGGGGGAAACATTTTTTTGGGGGGGAAACCCGAAACCTGGAAAAAGAGAACCAAGAAATCAGAATTTGGGGAAAAAACTGAATTAGGTAAAAAATAAAACCTATTTTTAGGTAAAAATGAATTACCAGCGGATTTAAAGGGCCCTACCAGCAGTTTAAATGGCCCTACCAGCGGTTTAAAAGGCCCTACCAGCCAGTTTAAAGGCCCCTAAAAGCGGTTTAACCCCAATAGTTTAAAAACCCTACCAAAGCGTTTAAAGCTACAGCAGTTTAAAGGCTAGCGGTTTAAAGAAAACTACAAGCGATTAAAACTATCAGCGTTAAAGCCCTTCCAGGGTTAAAGCTATGGTTTAAAAGGGCCGCAGGTGTTCAAAGCCCTACCAGCGGTTTAAAAGGCCCTACCAGCAGCGTTTAGCCAGTAAGGCCTACAACGGTTTTAGCTGTAACTGACTGTACTTTTAGAGTGTGTGTCATCCTGCAGCACAGCATTTTGGGGGTAGTTGAGGCCAGGTTCAACATTGGCAATGCACCAAGAGGGAGCGGGTTGGGGATTCCTAGAAATGTTCTAGAGAAATATAATATATACAGTGTAGGTACTTTCATCCAAAGCCACTTACAGTGGTGCGTGAATAAATGTTTACGTATGGGTGGTCCCGGCAATCGCCCCCACTATCCTGGCATTTCAATGCTCTACCAAGATACATGACAAGGTTATAAATGCTGTGAAGCCTCAATTTAATATGGTTTATATAGCCTATATTAAGCGGTGCTTTTGACACCCTTTATAAAGCACAGGTTTGTCATATTTGACATAGTGAGTTATGTCACATTTGACATTGGTGGTTATGTCACACAATTATGCCACATGTATGAACCCTTTATAGAGCATGACATACAGTTATAGATGATTTGTAACACATGTATGTAGTGTTAATGAAGGCTTTATGAACCCTTTATAGAGCATGGCATACAGTTATAGATGATTTGTAACACATGTATGTAGTGTTAATGAAGGCTTTATGAAGGTTCTACCGTCTTTTAAAGCAGCAATCAGCAGTTGAAACAATAACAAAGTGTTCTTCCAGACCCTGTTCAGGGCCAGAACGACAGATTTTTACCTTGTCAGCTCGGGGATTCGATTCAGCAAACTTTCAGGTTACTGGCCCAACGCTCTAACCACTAGGCTACCTGACCACTCTCAAATTCATAGACAAGGCTCTGGGTGCAAGGACTGACCATTCGTCTTATCAACAGTTTTAACCATGTGTTGAGGCTCTAGTGTTTTGTTTGCATTTACTTTGATTACAAACATTCAAGTTAAACAAGTTCATGTTTGGGTTCTGATGGGGTACGACAGATGAACTGAGCTCATTAGGCATTTAGAAGTTATATTCTTCAAGAATCAATGGGTTCATATCATTAATTTGAAAGTCCCAAAAAATGTATGTAGAAACAGCAAATTGCCCCTTTACTTTTCTAATCTGTCTTCCCTTAGACTCCTCTAATCTGTCTTCCCTTAGACTCCTCTAATCTGTCTTCCCTTAGACTCCTCTAATCTGTCTTCCCTTAGACCTCTAATCTCCTTAATCTCTAATCTGTCTTCCCTTGACTCCTCTAATCTGTCTTCCCTGGAACACTCCTCTAATCTGTCTTCCCTAGACTCCTCTAATCTGTCTTCCCTAGACTCCTCTAATCTGTCTTCCTTAGACTCCTCTAATCTGTCTTCCCTTGACTCCTCTAATCCTGTCTTCCCTAATTCAGTCTAGTGTCTTCCCCTAGGCTCTCTAATCTTCCCTGAGCCCTCTGTCTGTGCACTCCTCTAATCTGTCTTCCCTTAGACTCCTCTAATCTGTCTTCCTTGGAGCAATGCCCTCTCCTCATAGGCTCTAATCTGTCTTCCCCTAGACTCCTCTAATCTGTCTTCCCTTGACTCCTCTAATCTGTCTTCCTAACACTCCTCTAATCTGTCTTCCCTAGACTCCTCTATCTGGTTCCCTCCCTAGACTCCTCTAATCTGTCTTCCCTAGACTCACTCTAATCTGTCTTCCTTAGACTCCTCTAATCTGTCTTCCTTTAGACTCCTCTAATCTGTCTTCCACCTCTCTAATCTGTCTTCCCTAACACTCCTCTATAATCTGTCTTCCCTTAGACTCCTCTAATCTGTCTTCCTTTAGACTCCTCTAATCTGTCTTCCATAACACTCCTCTAATCTGTCTTCCCCTAGACTCCTCTAATCTGTCTTCCCCTAGACTCCTCTAATCTGTCTTCCCTTAGACTCCTCTAATCTGTCTTCCCTCTCTTAATCTGTCTTCCTGACCTCTCTAATCTGTCTTCCTTAGACTCCTCTAATCTGTCTTCCCTTAGACTCCTCTAATCTGTCTTCCATTGACTCCTCTAATCTGTCTTCCCTAACACTCCTCTAATCTGTCTTCCCTAGACTCCTCTAATCTGTCTTCCCTAGACTCCTCTAATCTGTCTTCCCTTAGACTCCTCTAATCTGTCTTCCCTTGACTCCTCTAATCTGTCTTCCCTAACACTCCTCTAATCTGTCTTCCCCTAGACTCCTCTAATCTGTCTTCCCTTAGACTCCTCTAATCTGTCTTCCCTTAGACTCCTCTAATCTGTCTTCCCTAGACTCCTCTAATCTGTCTTCCCTTAGACTCCTCTAATCTGTCTTCCCTTAGACTCCTCTAATCTGTCTCCTCCCTGACTCCTCATCTGTCCAATCTGTTTCCCCTCTAATCTGTCTTCCCTAACACTCCTCTAATCTGTCTCTCCCTAGACTCCTCTAATCTGTCTTCCCTTGACTCCTCTAGTCTGTTCAACTGGAACTCCTAATCTAGTCTTCCCTAGACTCCTCTAATCTGTCTTCCACCTTAGACTCCTCTAATCTGCTTTCCTTAGACTCTCTCTCTAATCTGTGTCCCCTACTCTAATCTGTCTTCCTAGACTCCTCTAATCTGTCTTCCTTTAGACTCCTCTAATTCCGTCTCTCTCCTTAGACTATCTGTCTTCCTTTCTTTCTCCCTCTCTGTCTTACTAACACTCACTCTAATCCTGTCTTCCCTAACACTCCTCTATAATCTGTCTTCCCTTAGACTCCTCTAATCTGTCTTCCTTTAGACTCCTCTAATCTGTCTTCCATAACACTCCTCTAATCTGTCTTCCCCTAGACTCCTCTAATCTGTCTTCCCCTAGACTCCTCTAATCTGTCTTCCCTTAGACTCCTCTAATCTGTCTTCCCTTAGACTCCTCTAATCTGTCTTCCCTTAGACTCCTCTAATCTGTCTTCCCTTAGACTCCTCTAATCTGTCTTCCCTAGACTCCTCTAATCTGTCTTCCCTTAGACTCCTCTAATCTGTCTTCCTTTAGACTCCTCTAATCTGTCTTCCATAACACTCCTCTAATCTGTCTTCCCTAACACTCCTCTATAATCTGTCTTCCCTTAGACTCCTCTAATCTGTCTTCCTTTAGACTCCTCTAATCTGTCTTCCATAACACTCCTCTAATCTGTCTTCCCTTAGACTCCTCTAATCTGTCTTCCCTTAGACTCCTCTAATCTGTCTTCCCTAACACTCCTCTAATCTGTCTTCCCCTAGACTCCTCTAATCTGTCTTCCCTTAGACTCCTCTAATCTGTCTTCCCTTAGACTCCTCTAATCTGTCTTCCCTAGACTCCTCTAATCTGTCTTCCCCTAGACTCCTCTAATCTGTTTTTCCTTAGACTCCTCTAATCTGTCAGAAGGCCCAGAGTTAGAGACTGACGGCAGGACAAGGAAAGGCCAGAGACGGAGGCCCAAGGTTAGACTTGTATGTGCATTTTTGATTGATTTATTCATATTTGTTTTGTGTATGTAGCATTTCAGATAATTTCCTCTCTAATATTTTGGTGTATTTATCAGTGTTGGTTAATCCCCCTTTTCTGTCCTCTCTAACTCTCTCCTTCCAGCAGCAGGACCAGCGTTACTATAGTGAACCTGAAGGTGTTTGGCTTCAGTCTCTTGGTGACGAAGGCAGTGAGTACAACATGGGCCTGTATGTCCTGGGACTGATGGAGACCTGCCTCACCTTCAACAGCCAAGCAATATACAGGTGAGACAGACAGCTGTGTGAGTGTGTGTGTGTGTGTGTGTGTGTGTGTGTGTGTGTGTGTGTGTGTGTGTGTGTGTGTGTGTGTGTGTGTGTGTGTGTGTGGTTGTTGTCGTTGTCATTGTGTAACCTGTATTGTATTCTTGCTGTGTAGGTTAGTGACCAGCTGGTAGAGATAAATGGTGACAGTACAACAGGAATGACCCACAGCCAGGCAGTAGAGCAGATAAGAAGAGGAGGACATCAAAGAGACCAGACTACAGGGCAACCCTGGTACTGAAGAAAGGTGAAACAGGAGGGGTCCAGACTACGGTAAGAGATCCCCAGACTATGGAGACTGACATAGAGGCCCATCAGACTATGGTAAGAGACAGGGAGGGAGGAAGGATACGTCCCAGACTATGGTAAGAGACAGAGGGGAGGAAGAGGAGCAGACTACCATACATGGTGAGAGACAGGGAGGGAGGGAGGATACGTCCCAGACTATGGTGAGAGACGTATCAGGGAGGGAGGATGGATCACGTCAGACTAGCTGACCAGAGATAGGGCGGACAGACTATGGTAAGAGACAGGGAGTGGGAGGACAGAGGTCCCTACTTAGACAGGGAGGCAGACCATGGAGGAGGATCACTGCCCCAGAGGGTGAGAGAGAGAGTGGGTAGAGACAGAGAGAGGAGGAGTCCCGTACTCAGTGGGAGACAGGGAGGGGAGGGAGGATCAGACTACGCCGCCCAGACTCAACAGGAGAGACAGGGAGAAGGACCATCCCCAGACTATGGTGAGAGACAGGAGGGGAGGGAGATGCCCAGAGACAGGTGAAGGGGAGGAGAGATCGTCCCAGACTAAGTGGTGAGATCAGAGGAGGAACGTGATAAATCCCAGACTATGGTGAGGGGAGGGAGGATAATGCCCCACTCCACAACAGGGAGGGGAAGTGGAGGACACGGCCCCAGACTATGGTGAGAGACAGGAGGAGGAGGAGGGAGGCCCCAGACTATGGTGAGAGACAGGGAGGGAGTGATACGCCCCAGACCATGGTGAGAGACAGGGAGGGAGGAGGATAAATCCCAGACTATGGTGAGAGACAGGGAGGGGAGGGAGGATACGTCCCAGACTATGGTGAGAGACAGGGAGGGGAGGGAGGATACGTCCCAGACTATGGTGAGAGACAGAGAGGGGAGGGAGGATACGTCCCAGACTATGGTAAGAGTTAGGGAGGGGAGGGAGGATACGTCCCAGACTATGGCGAGAGACAGGGAGGGGAGGTGGGTGTGGGTGAGACATAACAGGAACCTAACAAAGATCCTATTGGGATGTAAACTGTTTGTGCGTCTCGGTGAAGGACATGACTATTTGCTTGAACATTCGCTAGCGTCTAAAACCCTGATTGGTCTCTTACTGACCTTTATTGACCCGTTCAGGATAGTTCTTTCACTTGTTTCCTCAGCTTTCTTTCTCAGAGTCTCAGTGTCCCAAGACTCTTGGATCTTCCTGACTTTCTTCTTCCTGTTTCTCTCTTTCCTGACCGTACATGTGGTCTCCTTCTTTCTTTGTACTGTCCCTTCCCTTCATCTGTCCCTCTCCTCTTTATGTCTCCTCCTCCCTCTCAGTGGAGCTCTCCAGCCTGTCTCTGTGTATGACCAACTCTAAGCAGGGAGAACCTTGTTTCTATGTCATCGGCAGAACAGAGAATACGCGGTTGGTATCTCTTCCTGTTAGTCTTCCATTCTCTTTTATTTCTGTTCTAGAACCATCTTGATGGTATGCCGCTTAGTAGACCCTGTCATCCATTCTATTATGTGATCCCTGCGGGAATTGAACCGACAACCTTAGCGTTGCTAGTGCCACACTCTTCCCGACTGAACCACACAGTCTGGACCACATGTTCTTGTTGTCCTGAGTTACATTATCAAGGGGTAAAAGGCAGGGTTGTCTCTTATGTTCATGTTTATTCGCTCTTGTAGATAAATTATATGCACAGTGAGTCGTACCTCCAGACCTATGGAATAGACATATTTATATACCACTGATAGTCGTAGAGGATCCAACAGTACACCGTCACAAAGTCCAGTTGTGATAGAACTAGGGTTGCAAAATCTCCGCCTCTTTCACAAAATTCGCTGTTTTTCCAGAAATCTTGGTTGGAGGTTTTCCCCAGATTTCATGCTTATTCCCTTGCAATTCAACAAATCTTCCAATCATGATTTTGGGAAAACCGGGGAATTTTGGAAAAGTTACCAGAATTTTGCAAACCTAGATATAATTTAATAATAGTTGTTGTTCAGCCTCCACAATCATTGTATTTCAGTAGAAACATCAGCCGTGTTATCTCAGTTAACATTTACAGTACATTACTTAGGCTTGCTGAAACAAAGAGAATGAAATGAACAGACTTGGTGTTTCTATTCTGAAGGCTTGCTGTTCTCTACATTTTCATCCCATCTCATCGTCACCTGTTTTGTTTTCATTACTTCAAACTTGGATAACACTGTTTGTTGTTTGTGTTAAACTGGAAACTGGTTTCTAATTTGTGATTTCCCTCTAACTCCCTAACACCTCTCTCTCTCTCTCTGCACCCCACCCCTCTTTCTGTTTCTTTTCTTGTGTCCCCCTCTCTCTCTCTCTCTCTCTCTCTCTCTCTCTCTCTCTCTCTCTCTCTCTCTCTCTCTCCCCTCTCTCTCTGCCCTCCATCCTTCTTCCCGCCCCTCTCTCTCTCTCTCTCCCTCTCTCTCTCCCTCTCTCTCTCCCTCTCTCTCTCCTCCTCTCATCCCCTTCTGCCCCTCTCTCTCTCTCTCTCTCTCTCCCCCTCTCTCTCTGCCCTCTCATCCCCCTTCTCGCCCCCCCTCCCTCTCTCTCTCTCTCTCAGACCATGATCCCAGATCAGTCTCCTTCTCCTCTCTCTACCCAGAGGATGCGGGTGTGGCTGCAGTAGATAAGACACGCTGTCTGCCAAGGAAGAGCGAAAGGGTGGATAGAGGAGGAGGGGAGAGACAGAGTACAGGAGGTAGTCTGGGGGGGACGAGGAGCAGAGGAGGAGGGCGAGGTACTCCTGACACAGACCTGGATTGGCCCGAGGAGGATGGTCCGGTGGTCAGCCACAGAGGTCAGAGTTTAGGGGATAAGGACAACGGGAAACGCACCCAGAGTTTACCCAAGAACAGACAGGAGGAGGAGGAGGAGGAGGAGGAGGGGAGGCCCAGCGAGGCCAAACAGAGGTCAAAACAGCAGAGGAGCAGGGTAATACAGAGTAAGAGGAGAGAGAGGGGAGATGAGACAGAGGAGCTTCCCATCAGAAACACAGGTGAAGGTAGGCGGGAAGGGGGGAGGAGGGAGACGGAGACGGAGACGGAGGATTCTGGACCTGCAGAGAGAGCTCCCCTCTCCGTCCTACGGGACGGCGAGGCTGAGCTGTCTAACGCGGAGTCAGGGGCAACAGGGACCTCCGGAGACAGCTTCTCTGACCAGGTCGGCCTGTCTGCAGCTAGCATCTCCTGTTCCACCGCCGAAGACCCCAGGGACCAGAGAGGAGACCCCTGGAGCACCCAGTCATGGCTCCGGGCCAACCACGCATCCCGCACCCCAGGCCCCTGGAGCAGCACACAGCCAGAGAGGGCCACCTACAACGGTCCCTGCCCCTGGATTAAACCTCACCTGCAGAAATCTCAGGTTGTGGTGGGACACAGACAGACAGGAAGCAGGCTGAGAGGATGTCTTGACCTGTAGATGATAGATAATCCTGGTAAAGAGGTTTCCTGTGTTATTTCCTCGTAATTCCAGAATATGTCCTACCAGGATTTTTAGAAAACCAGGAATTTACCTCTTGACTAGGACACTTCCTTGACCACTGCACCCCCTCCCCTTTTAACCCACCTCTTGACTAGGACCCACCATCATACCCATGACTCTACCTACCTACCACCATCATACCCATGACTCTTCTACCTACCTACCACCATTGCCTATAGAAGTCCACTATAACATTGGTATCTATATCATAATGAGTGGTATTATATTCAAAATAATCATTGTCATCACAACTTTTTTTATAATGGATATGCAAGTAACGACAACATCAAACATCTCTTCAAATCAACCCTCCTCCTACAAACCAGACAGCAGCTACATCCAACATCTCATATCAACCCTCCTCTACAAACCAGACAGCAGCTACATCAAACATCTCATATCAACCCTCCTCCTACAAACCAGACAGCAGCTACATCAAACATCTCATATCAACCCTCCTCCTACAAACCAGACAGCAGCTACATCAAACATCTCATATCAACCCTCCACCTACAAAGCAGACAGCAGCTACATCAAACATCTCATATCAACCCTCCTCCTACAAACCAGACAGCAGCTACGTCAAACATCTCATATCAACCCTCCTCCTACAAACCAGACAGCAGCTACATCAAACATCTCATATCAACCCTCCTCCTACAAACCAGACAGCAGCTACATCAAACATCTCATATCAACCCTCCTCCTACAAACCAGACAGCAGCTCCATCAAACATCTCATATCAACCCTCCTCCTACAAACCAGACAGCAGCTCCATCAAACATCTCATATCAACCCTCCTCCTACAAACCAGACAGCAGCTCCATCAAACATCTCATATCAACCCTCCTCCTACAAACCAGACAGCAGCTACATCAAACATCTCATATCAACCCTCCACCTACAAACCAGAATGGATTGTTAGCACCACCTAGAGGCTATAGGGATGTATTACATTATGAGGAGCTACCTCTATACTAGCATTATAATATTCCACTTTGTTTATATCATATCATGTTTGCATTATATTTTATGTAGATGATTTATTTTATTTTTTTTGTAAAAATATTACGGAGATTTAGAGAAATGATTTGCCTCTTGCTTGCTTAGCCTGGATGGTAAACTTCTCCTTAACGTCTTTCCTATGTAGTCTTACGATGTGATGTTCCAGATGTCTGGGGGACAGTAATTATGTTGTCTTGTATAGTTGCGAAAAGCTGGTAACCCCCAAAAAAATCGGGTTACATTCCCAAAATCCCCCCGGTTTTCCAGAAAACCCTATTGGAAGATGTCTGGAATCAGGATAAGCAGAAATTCTGAAATCCTCCAACCAGGACTTCTGGAAAACCTGGACATTTTGGGAAAGTTACAATTTTTTTGTTGCAATCTTACTGTTGTACTGTATAAAGGTTATATACTGTATAACTGTACCATTGTAGAGACAAGTGACTCTATGAGTCTCTACAGATCTCTACTGGTGCCTTTCATTTCTCTAGCCAAGTCGCTTTTAACCAAATCGAGTATTGACAGTGAAGCTGGTTACAATGATTACATCTAAAATCGCACCCTAATCCCTATATAGTGCACTACTTTTGACCAGAGCTGGTTGAAAGTAGTGCCCAATGTCAGGAATAGGGTGCTATTTTGGACGCAGGTGTTCTTGGCACATTCTTTAGCCAGTCGAACAAATACCATAAAAGCAGATACTCTACTTGAGTAAAATACTCAGACTGAACAGTGGGCGAATTGAAGATAATAACACATCAGAACACAGTGCCTCATAGTCAATATTCCTTTAGAAAACACACGTTAGTACTAAGCCCAGGTATCTAGAATGTATTGATGTTGGTTGCTGTAGTACTGCATTACATCGTGCTACACAAACCACATAGATGTCCTATCAGAACTGTCCCCTTGCCAGTCTCTGATGCTAATCCACATCCACAACATGACATTACTATTTATTAATGCTACAATATCATCATTCTGTGATCTCCCCCATTTCAGCTCCTCCTGTGTTTCTGTAGCCAAGAATATAATTAAACAAAGAACAGACCCATCCCTCCCTCCCCATCCTCTCTCCATACTCTCCTCCCCTCCCTCCCTCCTCCCCCCCCTCCTCCCCTCCCTCCCTCCCTCCCTCCTCCTCCCCTCCCTCCCTCCCTCCATACTCTCCTCCCTCCCTCCCTCCCTCCCCCCCTCCCCATCCTCTCTCACTCTCGTCCCCTCCATCCCTCTCTCCCTCCTCCTCGTCCCCTCCATCCCTCTCTCCCTCCTCCTCGTCCCCTCCATCCCTCTTTCCCTCCCTCCTGCCCTAATCCTCCCTCTCTCCCCTCATCCTCCCTTCCCATATTTTGCTCTGGTGACTTATCTGTTGCTAAATATTAATTGTTATATGCTATGTGTGAATCTAAAATCGTTCCCTTTTTCCCCCTATATGGGCCCCTAGGTTAAAAGTAGTGCACTACATAGGGAATAGGGGTGCCTTTTCAGGAGACTTGACTACAAGGGCATTTTGATACTGGTCTTTTGTGCATTTTGTAAGACTGGCTGGTTGGAGGTTAATTTTCTGTAGGAGTTTTCTGTACTAGGTGCTCTGGAGTGCTATACAGAGGAGGCTGGCGGGAGGCGCTCTCAGAGGAGGGGCTCATTGTAACGACTGAAACGGAATAAATGGAACGGAGTCAAAACGCCTAGTTTCAATGTGTTTGATGTGGTTTTTTTTGTACCACGTCCGATTAATTCCATTTCCGGGCCATTACCATGAGCCCGTACCTCCTATAGCCCCTGCCACCAGCCACCTCTGGTGCTTTTACTACTAGTTGACAGAAATAACAAGAGTTTTGGTAAATGTACAGATTTAAAACAGATCCGTGAGTGCCCGGACGTTTGGTACGTAACACACTTTATGCATCCAATATTTAACCTCGTCCTCTTCCTGGAGCAATAAAAAGCCATTTTTTTCTCTCACGTCTGCTAAAGTTATGCAACATGTAGCTTGACATGAGCTCAAGGAGGTCAAAAAACAAAACCTGGGTTGTGTTCATTAGGCACCAAAACGGAAGAAAAACGGTCTGAAACATGGAGGGACTACCTGTACTCGTCCAATAAGTAGCATTTTAATTTTCTGTTTCAAAACGTTTTAAAAACGTTGCGTGCCCTAATGAATGTGACCCTGCGAGAAGGTACAGGACGGATTGAGGTATATGTTGTATTAAGGAGGGAGGTATCGTTAAAACCAGCCTTTGATTAAATAAATAAAAGGGCATTGAATGAACTACTGTAGTTGATAAAAGCATTAAACTCTATTTGATTAAGTGTTTTTATAGAATGACTATTTTAATATGTTTGCCTGTGTTGAGGGGAATGAAGAGACATTTTACCTCTATGAGCCTAACGGTTCTTTGATCACCATTTTGTCACTGGGAAGCTTTGAAGCAACGCAGCTAATCAATCAATCAATCAATCAAATGTATTTATAAAGCCATTTTTACATTGTGCCAGCACTACATTAAATAAGAACAACACCGTACTGTAAACTACAGACTCGGTATGTAGCACTACATTAAATAGGAACAACACCGTACTCAAAGTGACAGACATGCTGTATGAAGCACACAGGCATATTCAGAGGCACATTTTTGCATACAGAACACTATACCCCAAAACTGCAGAGGGATTAGCCTACATACAGCACAGTCATATTCAGAGCGTACCTTACTGCTTCTCCATACAGTGCATTGATTTTGCACTTGAAGTCAACCACCTGAGGGCGGCAGGTAGCCTAGTGGTTGGACTGGTAACCGGAAGGTTGCAAGATCGAATCCCCGAACTGACAAGGTAAAAATATGTCATTCTGCCCCTGAACAAGGCAGTTATCCCACTGTTCCTAGGCTGTCGTTGTAAATAAGAATCTGTTCTTAACTGACTTGCCTAGTAAAATAAATGTAAAATATATATTTTTTTAAATAAGCCTGAATTGTCAGTTGACTACAGATGCCACATCTTAATTTGATCATCCTGCTGCTGGAATTTCTTGCACAGCAGGAAATGCAAACTTGTATGGTATTCAAGGTTTTAAATGGCATATTAAGTTTGTAATTTCCACTTAAAAATGACTTGATTTACCATAACGAAAAATCTATCAACACCTACAAAAAAGTATATTATATTATAATCCACAAAAAACTATTGACATTTCCTGTTGCTGCAGGATTACTGCAGCAAACTGGCTCAAATTAAGATGCTACATGTGTACTCTATCTTTCTCTCCTGGCACCAGATAATTCAAGAACAAAAAACTAGCTGATCATAGTGGCGTATCAGTGGGCCCTGTAGTGTTCAACAGGCTAGCTGATCATAGTGGCGTATCAGTGGGCCCTGTAGTGTTCAACAGGCTAGCTGATCATAGTGGCGTATCAGTGGGCCCTGTAGTGTTCAACAGACTAGCTGATCATAGTGGCGTATCAGTGTTTCCCCCTGTAGTGTTCAACAGGCTAGCTGATCATAGTGGCGTATCAGTGTTGGGCCCTGTAGTGTTCAACAGGCTAGCTGATCATAGTGGCGTATCAGTGGGCCCTGTAGTGTTCAACAGACTAGCTGATCATAGTGGCGTATCAGTGGGCCCTGTAGTGTTCAACAGGCTAGCTGATCATAGTGGCGTATCAGTGGGCCCTGTAGTGTTCAACAGGCTAGCTGATCATAGTGGCGTATCAGTGTTGGGCCCTGTAGTGTTCAACAGGCTAGCTGATCATAGTGGCGTATCAGTGGGCCCTGTAGTGTTCAACAGACTAGCTGATCATAGTGGCGTATCAGTGGGCCCTGTAGTGTTCAACAGGCTAGCTGATCATAGTGGCGTATCAGTGGGCCCTGTAGTGTTCAACAGACTAGCTGATCATAGTGGCGTATCAGTGGGCCCTGTAGTGTTCAACAGGCAGCTGATCATAGTGGCTGCCTGTAGTGTTCAGCAGACTGCTGATCATAGTGGCGTATCAGTGGGCCCTGTAGTGTTCAACAGACTAGCTGATCATAGTGGCGTATCAGTGGGCCCTGTAGTGTTCAACAGACTAGCTGATCATAGTGGCGTATCAGTGGGCCCTGTAGTGTTCAACAGACTAGCTGATCATAGTGGCGTATCAGTGGGCCCTGTAGTGTTCAACAGACTAGCTGATCATAGTGGCGTATCAGTGGGCCCTGTAGTGTTCAACAGACTAGCTGATCATAGTGGCGTATCAGTGTCGGGCCCTGTAGTGTTCAACAGACTAGCTGATCATAGTGGCGTATCAGTGGGCCCTGTAGTGTTCAACAGACTAGCTGATCATAGTGGCGTATCAGTGGGCCCTGTAGTGTTCAACAGACTAGCTGATCATAGTGGCGTATCAGTGGGCCCTGTAGTGTTCAACAGACTAGCTGATCATAGTGGCGTATCAGTGGGCCCTGTAGTGTTCAACAGACTAGCTGATCATAGTGGCGTATCAGTGGGCCCTGTAGTGTTCAACAGACTAGCTGATCATAGTGGCGTATCAGTGGGCCCTGTAGTGTTCAACAGACTAGCTGATCATAGTGGCGTATCAGTGGGCCCTGTAGTGTTCAACAGACTGGCTGATCATAGTGGCGTATCAGTGGGCCCTGTAGTGTTCAACAGACTAGCTGATCATAGTGGCGTATCAGTGGGCCCTGTAGTGTTCAACAGACTAGCTGATCATAGTGGCGTATCAGTGGGCCCTGTAGTGTTCAACAGACTGGCTGATCATAGTGGCGTATCAGTGTTGGGCCCTGTAGTGTTCAACAGGCTAGCTGATCATAGTGGCGTATCAGTAGTGTTCAACAGACTAGCTGATCAGTGGCGTATCAGTGTTGGCCCTGTAGGTGTTCAACAGGCTAGCTGATCATAGTGGCGTATCAGTGTTGGGCCCTGTAGTGTTCAACAGGCTAGGCTGATCATGGTGGCGTATCAGTGTTGGGCCCTGTAGTGTTCAACAGGCTAGCTGATCATAGTGGCGTATCAGTGTTGGGCCCTGTAGTGTTCAACAGACTAGCTGATCATAGTGGCGTATCAGTGTTGGGCCCTGTAGTGTTCAACAGACTAGCTGATCATAGTGGCGTATCAGTGTTGGGCCCTGTAGTGTTCAACAGGCTAGCTGATCATAGTGGCGTATCAGTGGGCCCTGTAGTGTTCAACAGGCTAGCTGATCATAGTGGCGTATCAGTGTTTCCCCCTGTAGTGTTCAACAGACTAGCTGATCATAGTGGCGTATCAGTGGGCCCTGTAGTGTTCAACAGACTAGCTGATCATAGTGGCGTATCAGTGGGCCCTGTAGTGTTCAACAGACTAGCTGATCATAGTGGCGTATCAGTGTTGGGCTCTGTAGTGTTCAACAGGCTAGCTGATCATAGTGGCGTATCAGTGGGCCCTGTAGTGTTCAACAGACTAGCTGATCATAGTGGCGTATCAGTGGGCCCTGTAGTGTTCAACAGGCTAGCTGATCATAGTGGCGTATCAGTGGGCCCTGTAGTGTTCAACAGGCTAGCTGATCATAGTGGCGTATCAGTGGGCCCTGTAGTGTTCAACAGGCTAGCTGATCATAGTGGCGTATCAGTGGGGCCCTGTAGTGTTCAACAGGCTAGCTGATCATAGTGGCGTATCAGTGGGCCTGTAGTGTTCAACAGGCTAGCTGATCATAGTGGCGTATCAGTGTTGGGCCCTGTAGTGTTCAACAGGCTAGCTGATCATAGTGGCGTATCAGTGTTTCCCCCTGTAGTGTTCAACAGGCTAGCTGATCATAGTGGCGTATCAGTGTTTCCCCCTGTAGTGTTCAACAGACTAGCTGATCATAGTGGCGTATCAGTGGGCCCTGTAGTGTTCAACAGACTAGCTGATCATAGTGGCGTATCAGTGGGCCCTGTAGTGTTCAACAGGCTAGCTGATCATAGTGGCGTATCAGTGGGCCCTGTAGTGTTCAACAGGCTAGCTGATCATAGTGGCGTATCAGTGTTGGGCCCTGTAGTGTTCAACAGGCTAGCTGATCATAGTGGCGTATCAGTGGGCCCTGTAGTGTTCAACAGGCTAGCTGATCATAGTGGCGTATCAGTGGGCCCTGTAGTGTTCAACAGACTAGCTGATCATAGTGGCGTATCAGTGGGCCCTGTAGTGTTCAACAGGCTAGCTGATCATAGTGGCGTATCAGTGTTTCCCCCTGTAGTGTTCAACAGGCTAGCTGATCATAGTGGCGTATCAGTGGGCCCTGTAGTGTTCAACAGACTAGCTGATCATAGTGGCGTATCAGTGGGCCCTGTAGTGTTCAACAGGCTAGCTGATCATAGTGGCGTATCAGTGGGCCCTGTAGTGTTCAACAGACTAGCTGATCATAGTGGCGTATCAGTGGGCCCTGTAGTGTTCAACAGGCTAGCTGATCATAGTGGCGTATCAGTGGGCCCTGTAGTGTTCAACAGGCTGGCTGATCATAGTGGCGTATCAGTGTTGGGCCCTGTAGTGTTCAACAGGCTAGCTGATCATAGTGGCGTATCAGTGGGCCCTGTAGTGTTCAACAGGCTAGCTGATCATAGTGGCGTATCAGTGTTTCCCCCTGTAGTGTTCAACAGACTAGCTGATCATAGTGGCGTATCAGTGGGCCCTGTAGTGTTCAACAGACTAGCTGATCATAGTGGCGTATCAGTGGGCCCTGTAGTGTTCAACAGACTAGCTGATCATAGTGGCGTATCAGTGGGCCCTGTAGTGTTCAACAGGCTAGCTGATCATAGTGGCGTATCAGTGTTTCCCCCTGTAGTGTTCAACAGGCTAGCTGATCATAGTGGCGTATCAGTGGGCCCTGTAGTGTTCAACAGACTAGCTGATCATAGTGGCGTATCAGTGGGCCCTGTAGTGTTCAACAGGCTAGCTGATCATAGTGGCGTATCAGTGTCGGGCCCTGTAGTGTTCAACAGACTAGCTGATCATAGTGGCGTATCAGTGTTGGGCCCTGTAGTGTTCAACAGACTAGCTGATCATAGTGGCGTATCAGTGGGCCCTGTAGTGTTCAACAGGCTAGCTGATCATAGTGGCGTATCAGTGGGCCCTGTAGTGTTCAACAGACTAGCTGATCATAGTGGCGTATCAGTGGGCCCTGTAGTGTTCAACAGACTGGCTGATCATAGTGGCGTATCAGTGGGCCCTGTAGTGTTCAACAGGCTGGCTGATCATAGTGGCGTATCAGTGGGCCCTGTAGTGTTCAACAGACTAGGCTGATCATAGTGGCGTATCAGTGGGCCCTGTAGTGTTCAACAGGCTGGCTGATCATAGTGGCGTATCAGTGGGCCCTGTAGTGTTCAACAGGCTAGCTGATCATAGTGGCGTATCAGTGGGCCCTGTAGTGTTCAACAGGCTAGCTGATCATAGTGGCGTATCAGTGGGCCCTGTAGTGTTCAACAGGCTAGCTGATCATAGTGGCGTATCAGTGGGCCCTGTAGTGTTCAACAGGCTAGCTGATCATAGTGGCGTATCAGTGTTGGGCCCTGTAGTGTTCAACAGGCTAGCTGATCATAGTGGCGTATCAGTGTTTCCCCCTGTAGTGTTCAACAGGCTAGCTGATCATAGTGGCGTATCAGTGGGCCCTGTAGTGTTCAACAGACTAGCTGATCATAGTGGCGTATCAGTGTTTCCCCCTGTAGTGTTCAACAGACTAGCTGATCATAGTGGCGTATCAGTGGGCCCTGTAGTGTTCAACAGACTAGCTGATCATAGTGGCGTATCAGTGTTTCCCCCTGTAGTGTTCAACAGGCTAGCTGATCATAGTGGCGTATCAGTGGGCCCTGTAGTGTTCAACAGACTAGCTGATCATAGTGGCGTATCAGTGGGCCCTGTAGTGTTCAACAGACTAGCTGATCATAGTGGCGTATCAGTGGGCCCTGTAGTGTTCAACAGACTAGCTGATCATAGTGGCGTATCAGTGTTTCCCCCTGTAGTGTTCAACAGGCTAGCTGATCATAGTGGCGTATCAGTGGGCCCTGTAGTGTTCAACAGGCTAGCTGATCATAGTGGCGTATCAGTGGGCCCTGTAGTGTTCAACAGGCTACCTCATAACCTTAATCTCAGTCCAGCACCATTTATCAATGCCAATGCGAATTATAAATATGATCAATATTATATCCAACTTCATAATATTATTGATTATTGATCGCCATGTTAGGGGCTATGGCTAATTGCACAGTAAAACTGTACTGTATAAGAGTACTACTGCAGTACTGACTTAAACTGTACTGTATGAGAGTACTACAGCAGTACTGACTTAAACTGTACTGTATAAGAGTACTACAGCAGTACTGACTTAAACTGTACTGTATAAGAGTACTATAGCAGTACTGACTTAAACTGTACTGTACAAGAGTACTACAGCAGTACTGACTTAAATTGTACTGTATAAGAGTACTATAGCAGTACTGACTTAAACTGTACTGTATAAGAGTACTACAGCAGTACTGACTTAAATTGTACTGTATAAGAGTACTATAGCAGTACTGACCTAAACTGTACTGTATAAGAGTACTACAGCAGTACTGACTTAAACTGTACTGTATAAGAGTACTATAGCAGTACTGACTTAAACTGTACTGTATAAGAGTACTATAGCAGTATTGACTTAAACTGTACTGTATAAGAGTACTATAGCAGTACTTACTTAAACTGTACTGTATAAGAGTACTACAGCAGTACTGACTTAATATGAGCACTAGTCTAGTACTATGGAGATGCTTTTCCACACCAGTGGTTAGCCAGTGTTTTATGTTAATGTCAGCTCTAGTGCAGTGTTTCCCTGGTCCTCCACTACCCCCGACAGCCCAACTCCAGTCCTCCACTACCCCCAACAGCCCAACTCCAGTCCTCCACTACCCCCAACAGTCCAACTCCAGTCCTCCACTACCCCCAACAGCCCAACTCCAGTCCTCCACTACCCCCAACAGCCCAACTCCAGTCCTCCACTACCCCCAACAGTCCAACTCCAGTCCTCCACTACCCCCAACAGCCCAACTCCAGTCCTCCACTACCCCCAACAGCCCAACTCCAGTCCTCCACTACCCCCAACAGCCCAACTCAAGTCCTCCACTACCCCCAACAGCCCAACTCCAGTCCTCCACTACCCCCAACAGCCCAACTACAGGCCTCCACTACCCCCAACAGCCCAACTCCAGTCCTCCACTACCCCCAACAGCCCAACTCCAGTCCTCCACTACCCCCAACAGCCCAACTCCAGTCCTCCGCTACCCCCAACAGCCCAACTCCAGTCCTCCGCTACCCCCAACAGCCCAACTCCAGTCCTCCGCTACCCCCAACAGCCCAACTCCAGTCCTCCGATACCCCAACAGCCCAACTCAAGTCCTCCACTACCCCAACAGCCAAACTCCAGTCCTCTAGTACCCCCAACAGCCCAACTCCAGTCCTCCACTACCCCCAACAGCCCAACTCCAGTCCTCCACTACCCCCAACAGCCCAACTCCAGTCCTCCAGTACCCCAACAGCCCAACTCCAGTCCTTCAGTTCCCCAACAGCCCAACTCCAGTCCTCCACTACCCCCAACAGCCCAACTCCAGTCCTCCAGTACCCCCAACAGCCCAACTCCAGTCCTTCAGTTCCCCCAACAGCCCAACTCCAGTCCTCCAGTACCCCCAACAGCCCAACTCCAGTCCTCCACTACCCCAACAGCCCAACTCCAGTCCTCCACTACCCCCAACAGCCCAACTCCAGTCCTCCACTACCCCAAACAGCCCAACTCCAGTCCTCCACTACGCCCAACAGCCCAACTCCAGTCCTCCACTACCCCCAACAGCCCAACTCCAGTCCTCCAGTACGCCCAACAGCCCAACTCCAGTCCTCCAGTACCCCAACAGCCCAACTCCAGTCCTCCAGTACCCCAACAGCCCAACTCCAGTCCTCCACTACCCCAAACAGCCCAACTCCAGTCCTCCACTACGCCCAACAGCCCAACTCCAGTCCTCCACTACCCCCAACAGCCCAACTCCAGTCCTCCAGTACGCCCAACAGCCCAACTCCAGTCCTCCAGTACCCCCAACAGCCCAACTCCAGTCCTCCAGTACCCCCAACAGCCCAACTCCAGTCCTCCAGTACCCCCAACAGCCCAACTCCAGTCCTCCAGTACCCCCAACAGCTTAACTCCAGTCCTCCAGTACCCCCAACAGCCCAACTCCAGTCCTCCAGTACGCCCAACAGCCCAACTCCAGTCCTCCAGTACCCCAACAGCCCAACTCCAGTCCTCCACTACCCCCAACAGCCCAACTCCACTACCCCCAACAGCCCAACTCCAGTCCTCCAGTACCCCAACAGCCCAACTCCAGTCCTCCACTACCCCCAACAGCCCAACTCCAGTCCTCCAGTACCCCAACAGCCCAACTCCAGTCCTCCAGTACCCCCAACAGCCCAACTCCAGTCCTCCACTACCCCCAACAGCCCAACTCCAGTCCTCCACTACCCCCAACAGCCCAACTCCAGTCCTCCACTACGCCCAACAGCCCAACTCCAGTCCTCCACTACCCCCAACAGCCCAACTCCAGTCCTCCACTACCCCAACAGCCCAACTCCAGTCCTCCACTACCCCAACAGCCCAACTCCAGTCCTCCAGTACCCCCAACAGCCCAACTCCAGTCCTCCACTACCCCCAACAGCCCAACTCCAGTCCTCCACTACCCCCAACAGCCCAACTCCAGTCCTCCACTACCCCCAACAGCCCAACTCCAGTCCTCCACTACCCCCAACAGCCCAACTCCAGTCCTCCAGTATCCCCAACATCCCAACTCCAGTCCTCCAGTATCCCCAACAGCCCAACTCCAGTCCTCCACTACCCCCAACAGCCCAACTCCAGTCCTCCAGTATCCCCAACAGCCCAACTCCAGTCCTCCACTACCCCCAACAGCCCAACTCCAGTCCTCCAGTATCCCCAACAACCCAACTCCAGTCCTCCACTACCCCCAACAGCCCAACTCCAGTCCTCCACTACCCCCAACAGCCCAACTCCAGTCCTCCAGTATCCCCAACAACCCAACTCCAGGACTCGAAGCCCAAATGGGAGATGTTGTTTCTAAGCTTTATGATGTAACAGTGAAGTTGACTATGTCTGCGTCCTTCATGGCACCCTATACCCTACAGTCCCTATTCCCTACACAGTCCCTATTCCCTACACAGTCCCTATACCCTACACAGTCCCTATTCCCTACACAGTCCCTATTCCCTACACAGTCCCTATTCCCTACACAGTCCCTATACCCTACACAGTCCCTATTCCCTACACAGTCCCTATACCCTACACAGTCCCTATTCCCTACACAGTCCCTATTCCCTACACAGTCCCTATTCCCTACACAGTCCCTATACCCTACACAGTCCCTATTCCCTACACAGTCCATATTCCCTACACAGTCCCTATACCCTACACAGTCCCTATACCCTACACAGTCCCTATTCCCTACACAGTCCCTATTCCCTACACAGTCCCTATATCCTACACAGTCCCTATTCCCTACACAGTCCCTATACCCTACACAGTCCCTATTCCCTACACAGTCCCTATTCCCTACACAGTCCCTATTCCCTACACAGTCCCTATACCCTACACAGTCCCTATTCCCTACACAGTCCCTATACCCTACACAGTCCCTATTCCCTACACAGTCCCTATTCCCTACACAGTCCCTATTCCCTACACAGTCCCTATACCCTACACAGTCCCTATTCCCTACACAGTCCCTATACCCTACACAGTCCCTATTCCCTACACAGTCCCTATTCCCTACACAGTCCACTCCTTCTGGCTCTACCGGGAATTCATCAGGATGCCATTTGGGCTGTAGGCCATGTCTATGGTCCAGCACCTGCTCAGTGTGTAGAAACCTATGTAATAGTAACCCTTCTTAGTACAACGTGCTACATATATCCAGGTCGTTATCTAGTGTCTTTCTCTCTTGTTATGGTTAATAATATTGTATGGTATTGGTTGATGAATGCATCAACAGGGAGTTTAAAAAAAATATATGAAAAAATGACATGCATTGAAATAAAATGATAAATAAAATATGTTTCTTGTTTCTGCCGTCATCATGTGAGCTATAGTCCCGGCTTGCCCGACATACAGAGGCTGTGTGGAGAGACTAGGACTACCTCCAAATGGCACCTCATCCCCAATGTGGTGCACTACTTCTGTGGGCCCCCCTTGTCAAAGATAATGCACTATGTAGGGAATTGCATGCCATTTGGGGCACAGCCTACATGTGAGAAAATACAGTGCCTTGTAAAAGTATTCACCCCACCCACTTGGCATTTTTCCTATTTTGTTGCATTACAATCTGTAATTTAAATTGATTTTTATTTGGATTTCATGTAATGGACATACACAAAGTAGTCCAAATTGGTGAAGTGAAATTAAAAAAATTACTTGTTTCAAAAAAGTGGTGCGTGCATACTGTATGTATTCACCCCCTTTGCTATGAAGCCCCTAAATAAGATCTGGTGCAACCAATTACCTTCAGAAGTCACATAATTAGTTAAATAATGTCCACCTGTGTGCAATCTAAGTGTCACATGATCTGTCACATGATCTCAGTGGCACCATGAAGACCAAGGAGCTCTCCAAACAGGTCAGGGACAAAGTTGTGGAGAAGTACAGATCAGGGTTGGGTTATAAAAAAATATCAGAAACGTTTAACATCCCTCGGAGCCCCATTAAATCCATTATTAAAAAAATGGAAAGAATATGGCACCACAACAAACCTGCCAAGAGAGGGCCGCCCACCAAAACTCACGGACCAGGCAAGGAGGGCATTAATCAGAGAGGCAACAAAGAGACCAAAGATAACCCTGAAGGAGCTGCAAAGCTTGGAGTATCTGTCCATAGGACCACTTTAAGCCGTACACTCCACAGAGCTGGGCTTTATGGAAGAGTGGCCATGAAATAAAACATTGCTTAAAGAAAAAAATAAGCAAACACGTTTGGTGTTCGCCAAAAGGCATGTGGGAGACTTCCCAAACATATGGAAGAAGGTACTCTGGTCAGATGAGACTAAAATTTAGCTTTTTGGCCATCAAGGAAAATGCTATGTCTGGCGCAAACCCAACACCTCTCATCACCCTGAGAACACCATCCCCACAGTGAAGCATGGTGGCGGCAGCATCATGCTGTGGGGATGTTTTTCATCAGCAGGGACTGGGAAACTGGTCAGAATTGAAGGAATGATGGATGGCGCTAAATACAGGGAAATTCTTGATGGAAACCTGTTTCAGTCTTCAAGAAATTTGAGACTGGGATGGAGGTTCACCTTCCTGCAGGACAATGACTCTAAGCATACTGCTAAAGCAACACTCGAGTGGTTTAAGGGGAAACATTTAATTGTCTTGGAATGGCCTAGTCAAAGCCCAGACCTCAATCCAATTGAGAATCTGTGGTATGACTTAAAGATTGCTGTACACCAGCGGAACCCATCCAACTTGAAGGAGCTGGAGCAGTTTTGCCTTTGAGAATGGGCAAAAATCCCAGTGGCTAGATGTGCCAAGCTTATAGAGACATACCCCAAGAGACTTGCAGCTGTAATTGCTGCAAAAGGTGGCTCTACAAAGTATTGACTTTGGGGGGGTGAATAGTTTTGCACGCTCAAGTTTTCAGTTTTTTTGTCTTATTTCTTGTTTGTTCACAATATAAAATATAAATATTTGGCATCTTCAAAATGGCAGGCATGTTGTGTTAATCAAATGATACAAACCCCCAAAAAATCTATTTTAATTCCAGGTTGAAAAAAGCCACTGTGTACACCGCTGTTCAAAGGTTTGGGGTCACTTAGAAATGTCCTTGTTTTTGAAAGAAAAGCACACTTTTTGTCCATTAAAATAACATCAAATTGATCAGAAATACAGTGTAGACATTGTTAATGTTGTAAATGACTATTGTAGCTGGAAACTGCTGTTTTTTTATGGAATATCTACATAGGTGTACAGAGGTCCATTATCAGCAACCATCACTCCTGTGTTCCAATGGCACGTTGTGTTAGCTAATCCAAGTTTATAACTTTAAAAGGCTAATTGATCATTAGAAAACCCTTTTGCAATTATGTTAGCACAGCTGAATAATGTTGTCCTTATTAAGGAAGCATAAAACTGGCCTTCTTTAGACTAGTTGAGTATCTGGAGCATCAACATTTGTGGGTTCGATTACAGGCTCAAAATGTCCAGAAACAAATAACTTTCTTCTGAAACTCGTCAGTCTGTTCTTGTTCTGAGAAATGAAGGCTATTCCATGCGAGAAATTGCCAAGAAACTGAAGATCTCGTACAACGCTGTGTACTACTCCCTTCACCGAACAGCGCAAACTGGCTCTAACCAGAATAGAAAGATAGAGTGGGAGGCCCCGGTGCACAACTGAGCAAGAGGACGAAGTACAATAGTGTCTAGTTTGAGAAACAGACGCCTCACAAGTCCTCAACTGGCAGCTTCATTAAATAGTACCCGCAAAACCCAAGTCTCAACGTCAACAGTGAAGAGGCAACTCCGGGATTGCTGGCCTTCTAGGCAGAGTTGCAAAGAAAAAGCCATATCACAGACTGGCAAATAAAAAGAAAAGATTAAGATGGGACACTGGACAGAGGAACTCTGCCTAGAAGGCCAGCATCCCGGAGTCACCTCTTCACTGTTGATGTTAAGACTGGTGTTTTGCGGGTACTGAAGCTATTGAAGCTGCCAGTCTGAGATATGATACTGCCACAGAATGTCTCCCTGATCAAGTTGTTTTCTGTGTATTTACTGCATGCTGCTGGCACTATGGAACCACAAATGATTTAATGAACCAGTCGCAGAATGAAGATGCTGGAGGAAACAGGTACAAAAGTATCTACTTTTTGGAGAAATGTCCTCTGGTCTGATGAAACAAAAATAGAACTGTTTGGCCATAATGACCATCGTTATGTTTGGAGGAAAAAGGAGGAGGCTTGCAAGCTGAAGAACACCATCCCAACCGTGAAGCACGGGGGTGGCAGCATCATGTTGTGGGGGTGCTTTGCTGCAGGAGGGACTGGTGCACTTCACAAAATAGATGGCATCATGAGGCAGGAAAATTATGTGGATATACTGAAACAACATCTCAAGACATCAGTCAGGAAGTTAAAGCTTGGTTGCAAATGGGTCTTCCAAATGGACAATGACCCCAAGCATACTTCCAAAGTTGTTGCAAAATGGCTTAAGGACAACAAAGTCAAGGTATTGGAGTGGCCATCACAAAGCACTGACCTCAATCCGAAGCCAATACATTATCTTGACCTCCACTGTCTCATCAGCCCAGCCAGACAATTCATTAACTTGACCTCCAGTGTCATAAGCATCTAGACAGTATTTCATCTTGGTTCCAGCCTAACATTTGGCTAACCTAACAATGGGGGTTTGTACAAACGTTGCTGCCTGTTCCTTGACATTTGCAACTTTGTTTCTATATTGAAATTCAATCTCCACTGTCTTATTGAGAATGAATGTGTCAGGACGAGATCGACATCTTTTCTCAGCCAATCGAAATCACAAATCAGTATCATTTTTATGGATATATACTGTACAAAGCAATAGAGAAACAGGTCCAACAAAATCAAATGCAGCTACGTTGCTGTTATTCTAGCAACACGGTTTGGCATGACTGCGTTAGCCGTAGTTGGCTAGCTAGCAAGCAAAGGGATACGAGCGTTGCCAACCAGCATGGTAACGGAACATTTTCAAAACGAACGACTGGGTCGCATCCATAGATACAGAACAAAAAGACTTCTCAACTGGGTCACGTCTCTGGCAACCGAACCGACAGAACATAGATGTGTCGGGACTAAGCCTATATTTTCGTTGAGGGATGAAATGGTGAATGAATACATTTATTAAATAACATATTTTTTTATTTAATTGGTAAGCAGTTGTTGTGCAAATCGACATTTTTAGCACGACTGTTCTGACCTACGCTACTCTGCTCTGCCTCGTACCTATGACAGCAGCACAGCCGTGCTAGAAATGCTGTTTAGCACAACAACGGGTCACCTCTCGTGTTGCTTTAATATAGCTCATGTCTCCTCAGCTGATACACCCACAAAAAAAGGTTTACCTCCCTACCACACAGTACAACCTGCTACAGGGCTGGAGGGAAAGGTTTAACTCCCTACCACACAGTACAACCTGCTACAGGGCTGGAGGGAAAGGTTTACCTCCCTACCACACAGTACAACCTGCTGCAGGGCTGGAGAGAAAGGTTTACCTCCCTACCACACAGTACAACCTGCTACAGGGCTGGAGAGAAAGGTTTACCTCCCTACCACACAGTACAACCTGCTACAGGGCTGGAGGGAAAGGTTTACCTCCCTACCACACAGTACAACCTGCTACAGGGCTGGAGGGAAAGGTTTACCCCCCTACCACACAGTACAACCTGCTACAGGGCTGGAGAGAAAGGTTTACCTCCCTACCACACAGTACAACCTGCTACAGGGCTGGAGGGAAAGGTTTACCCCCCTACCACACAGTACAACCTGCTGCAGGGCTGGAGGGAAAGGTTTACCTCCCTACCACACAGTACAACCTGCTGCAGGGCTGGAGAGAAAGGTTTACCTCCCTACCACACAGTACAACCTGCTGCAGGGCTGGAGAGAAAGGTTTACCTCCCTACCACACAGTACAACATGCTACAGGGCTGGAGGGAAAGGTTTACCTCCCTACCACACAGTACAACCTGCTACAGGGCTGGAGAGAAAGGTTTACCTCCCTACCACACAGTACAACCTGCTGCAGGGCTGGAGAGAAGGGTTTACCTCCCTACCACACAGTACAACCTGCTACAGGGCTGGAGGGAAAGGTTTACCTCCCTACCACACAGTACAACCTGCTACAGGGCTGGAGAGAAAGGTTTACCTCCCTACCACACAGTACAACCTGCTACAGGGCTGGAGGGAAAGGTTTACCTCCCTACCACACAGTACAACCTGCTACAGGGCTGGAGAGAAAGGTTTACCTCCCTACCACACAGTACAACCTACTACAGTGCTGGAGAGAAAGGTTTACCTCCCTACCACACAGTACAACCTGCTGCAGGGCTGGAGAGAAAGGTTTACCTCCCTACCACACAGTACAACCTGCTACAGGGCTGGAGAGAAAGGTTTACCTCCCTACCACACAGTACAACCTGCTACAGGGCTGGAGAGAAAGGTTTACCTCCCTACCACACAGTACAACCTGCTACAGGGCTGGAGGGAAAGGTTTACCTCCCTACCACACAGTACAACCTGCTGCAGGGCTGGAGAGAAAGGTTTACCTCCCTACCACACAGTACAACCTGCTACAGGGCTGGAGGGAAAGGTTTACCTCCCTACCACACAGTACAACCTGCTACAGGGCTGGAGGGAAAGGTTTACCTCCCTACCACACAGTACAACCTGCTGCAGGGCTGGAGGGAAAGGTTTACCTCCCTACCACACAGTACAACCTGCTACAGGGCTGGAGAGAAAGGTTTACCTCCCTACCACACAGACCTATATAATGAGACAAATAGATAGCCAGACATAAAAGACATATAATGAGACAAATAGTTAGAAACCAGCAGCATACCACACTGCATCCCACTGCTGGCTTGCTTCTGAAGCTAAGCAGAGTTGGTCCTGGTCAGTCCCTGGATGGGAGACCAGATGCTGCTGGAAGTGGTGTTGGAGGGCCAGTAGCAGGCACTCTTTCCTCTGGTCTAAAAAGGTATCCCAATGCAACCCAGGGCAGTGGTTGGGGACATTGCCCTGTGTAGGGTGCTGTCTTTCGGATGGGATGTTAAACGGGTGTCCTGACTCTCTGTGGTCACTAAAGATCCCATGGCACTTACTGTAAGAGTAGGGGTGTTAACCCTGGTGTCCTGTCTAAATTCCCAATCTGGCCCTCATACCATCATGGTCACCTAATCATCCCCAGCTTACAATTGGCTAATTCATCCCCCCTCCTCTCCCCTGTAACTATTCCCCAGGTTGTTGCTCTATGAGAATGTGTTCTCAGTCAACTTACCTGGTTAAATAAAAAAAACATAAAGACTGATATAATGAGTCATCAAGGATCTCTGTACTTTGCTCTGTTCATCTTTCCCTTGATCCTGACTAGTCTTACAGTACCTGCTGCCTGAAAACATCCCCACAGCATGATGCTGCCACCACCATGCTTCACTGTAGGGATGGTGCTGTCACACCCTGATCTGTTTCACCTGTCTTGTGCTTGTCTCCACCCCCTCCAGGTGTTGTCCATCTGGGTCAGGTTTACCCTTTCTTCTTTAAGGTTGCTGCCCCTATCATCACTAAGCCTGTCTCTGACCTTTTTAACCTGTCTCTTCTTTCTGAGGAAAGCTTGGAAGGCAGCCACGGTTTCTGCTTGGAAGGCAGCCACGGTTCGTCCTTTATTTAAAGGGGGAGATCAAGCTGATCCTAACTGTTACAGGCCTATTTATATTTTGCGCTGTTTATCAAAAGTGTTTGTCAATAATCAACTGACTGGCTTTCTTGATGTCTGTAGTATTCTCTCTGGTATGCAATCTGGTTTCCACTCAGGTTATGGATGTGTCACTGCAACCTTAAAGGTCCTCAATGATGTCACCATTGCCCTTGATTCTAAGCAAGCCTTTCCAAGCCTTTCCAACAAGTCAGTTCGTCAAATTTCTGCCCTGCTAGGACTTCCCCGGTCTTGAGCTGTGATAGGCTAACTGTAAAGGGGAAACGTCTAGGAGCAACAACTTCGCACCACACAAGCTCGTGGAACGGGAAGGCCGAGTACTGAAGCGAGTAGCTCGTAAAAATCGTCTGTCCTCGGTTGCAACAATCACTACCGAATTCCAAACTGCCTCTGGAAGCAACCTCAGCACAAGAACTGTTCGTCGGGAGCTTCATGAAATGTGTTTCCATGGCCGAGCAGCCGCACACAAGCCTAAGCTCACCATGTGCAAGGCCAAGCGTCGGCTGGAGTGGTGTAAAGCCTGCACAGAGCCCTGTCCTCAACCCCATCGAACACCTTTG
Organism: Brachymystax lenok tsinlingensis; assembly: GCA_030435695.1. Classification (NCBI taxonomy): domain Eukaryota; kingdom Metazoa; phylum Chordata; class Actinopteri; order Salmoniformes; family Salmonidae; genus Brachymystax; species Brachymystax lenok. Next base: position 42,040,011 of record CM059803.1, read on the forward strand.
GGATGAATTGGAACGACCGACTGCGAGCCAGGCCTTAATCGCCCAACAACAACAGTGCCCGACCTCACTAATGCTCTTGTGGCTGAATGGAAGCAGGTTCCTGCAGCAATGTTCCAACATCTAGTGGAAATCCTTCCCAGATGAGTGGAGGCTGTTATAGCAGCAACGGGGACCAACTTCATATTAATGCCCTTAATTTTGGAATGAGATGTTGGACGAGCAGGTGTCCACATATTTTTGGTCATGTAGTGTACCTGTTTAAGAGAACAAAGAACAAATACAGTAGGAGAAGAGATGGAGTTGTCATAGGTGTCTTCTTTGAGTATTGTTATGGAGAGAGGGGTGACGCCAACTGCTGTGCTCCCTCGCCCCCCCCTGCTGGTGGCAACAGGCATAAACAATTCCCAATGGAAATCCCTTGCCCCAAATAATAGTGGATTAGAAAAACATATACAGTCATTGATTACAACAATATCTAAACCATGTTTGACAAATACAATGTGATTCCATAACTTTATGGGCAGTCACAACTATAGTGTACGAAAATAAACATTCATACTTAGGTTTCTGTGCGTTTTTCAAAATGCGTACGTCACAAATGATTAACCTACAATAGTCTACACCATCTCAAGGCAACATCTACAGTAGATACAAAGATATGAAAAAGTAGTCATACATTTACCTACCTCTGAATGCAATTAGAAAATAATTCATCCCTGCATGTGAGATTTATGATTGGTTTAAATAAAAAAATATACTGTACGTTATTAACATATATTAATATGTCTGTCACCATTACATATGGGTTTTAAATATATTATAATATATTTTAAAATATATGTCACGTTCTTTGATGTATAAGGCCATATGTATCACATTTTCGTATGGGGAGAGAGAGACTGTGCCATTACGGCTCTTGATGCAGAACTCTCTCTCTCTTGATAGAACATGCTTCTCCTCGGTGCAAAATGGTCGACTCGAGGAGTTCAGTTTACTCGCCACTGTCATCACTACATGTAAACTCCAACGTCAGAGAGTTTGGAGAGAGAAAGCAACAACTAATGCCACGTTCAAGTGATAGTCGGAACTCGGATTCTCTGACTTGCTATATCTGGTTAAAAGCGGAATGTGTAAAACTACAACCAGTAAGCAAATCGGAAAATGTCAGAGTGTCCTACTTCCAACTACTATGGGAACATAATGGTGCTTTGAAGACAACTGGAAAAACAAGGTCAAATCATGTCAGTGGTCTTCAGGTCTGGAAGTTGGAGCTCTAGAAAGATGCCCGATTTTCCGACTTGGAATTCCGAGTTGGATTACCGTTCAACATATTTTTACCTTGGTAGAGCTCGTTTTTTTTTTTTTTTTTTTTTTAGTTCCCAGTTGTCTTCAATGCACGGAAATCGGAGATTTCCCAGTTGATCTGAACGTGGCAATATATCTCCTCTGACTCACTTGCATAAACCGAGCCACCACATGCACCCCGCGCCTCCTACCCCCTCCTCCACATCCTCCTCTTTGTGAGAGGATCTGAGAGGAGCTGCAGTGTGTATTGGCCACTCTGCGGTGCTTCAGAATGGCGGAGGGGGGCGGCAGGTGCAGTGGATACGCGATGCTGAACGGGGACCGCGGGGGATGGACCGACTAATCACCCCGCCGCTCATTCTGGCCGCATCAGGACCACAGCCAGATATACCTGGGATTACAATTCTATCTTCAGGAAATATTAGACTGCAATAAACTTCACCATGACGAGATGACGATATAAGGGGAAATATATGGAACACCTAACCTTTTTAGGCTAATTTATGAAATTGAATCTGTCTTGAAGACTCGTGTTCCGTAGTGTGCTTGTTATATTTGCTGCGAGTGAGGCGAGACACGTCGGGAGTCTGCCATTATTGAAAATGCGTAAAAACGACCCTTTAACCAAGTCAGCTATGCGTCTTATTTTGACATATTAGTGTGTGAATGCGTTGGGCTGTGGAGACAGTAGTGCGCAAATCCCAGGATGTTTTTATCGGTGGTTTTGTCGCCGCTGCGTGACGGTGTCTGTCCGTGTGTGTTCAGAGCCCCGGATCGGTTCCATACCATCTCTCAACACTACGGCAGCCTTCGTGCCTCAGAGCTAAAACAATAACGTAATAACGGGACACTGTACCGGGCCTGGGGACTGGATCGGTGTTGCCGCGGTGCACCAGACAGAACAGGCCACCTTGCACTCTACCGTCTGGAGAAACAGAATAGAACATAAAGGAGTGGATTCCCTCACTATATGAAATACGTCATCTTATCAAACGGTTTAAACCTCTACCAGTCGACACATTGTGGTTATTCGAGCATATGGAGAGAGAGAGAGGGGATCAATGATTATTTCCTCAAGGCTTCTTCTTCTCCTCCTTCAACCCTGCAGCACAAGACAAGCAAGAAGAAGAAGAAGTGTGGAGGCAGAGAATGCTGCATTCTACTGACTGGGTATGACACTACAAAACAATATATCAAGCATTAAGACAGTAAGGAGAAGGCTGCTGCAGCCCGACAGTCTTAAGAGAGCAGAGTGGAGGCTGCTGGTTAGGTAGTGTGGGCCAGCTAGATGATTATCAGTAGTGATTTCTTCTGCTCTAAAGACTTCAGATGAAGCTTCCCAGTATTTATGGGGTGAGCTGAAACCCCACGAGGAGAGTTTTACAGTGCAGCGGTTTCACCCCCAGAGACAGAGGGTGAGAGAGACAGAATGAGAAAAGAATTCGGAACTCCACACATTCACCCAGAGTAGACACTCCAACCTGCTATTAGAGATCCACACATTCACCCAGAGTAGACACTCCTACCTGCTATTAGAGCTCCACACATTCACCCAGAGTAGACACTCCAACCTGCTATTAGAGATCCACACATTCACCCAGAGTAGACACTCCTACCTGCTATTAGAGCTCCACACATTCACCCAGAGTAGACACTCCAACCTGCTATTAGAGATCCACACATTCACCCAGAGTAGACACTCCAACCTGCTATTAGAGATCCACACATTCACCCAGAGTAGACACTCCTACCTGCTATTAGAGATCCACACATTCACCCAGAGTAGACACTCCTACCTGCTATTAGAGATCCACACATTCACCCAGAGTAGACACTCCAACCTGCTATTAGAGATCCACACATTCACCCAGAGTAGACACTCCTACCTGCTATTAGAGATCCACACATTCACCCAGAGTAGACACTCCTACCTGCTATTAGAGATCCACACATTCACCCAGAGTAGACACTCCTACCTGCTATTAGAGATCCACACATTCACCCAGAGTAGACACTCCTACCTGCTATTAGAGATCCACACATTCACCCAGAGTAGACACTCCTACCTGCTATTAGAGATCCACACATTCACCCAGAGTAGACACTCCTACCTGCTATTAGAGATCCACACACTCACCCAGAGTAGACACTCCTACCTGCTATTAGAGATCCACACATTCACCCAGAGTAGACACTCCTACCTGCTATTAGAGATCCACACATTCACCCAGAGTAGACACTCCTACCTGCTATTAGAGATCCACACACTCACCCAGAGTAGACACTCCTACCTGCTATTAGAGATTCACCCAGAGTAGACACTCCTACCTGCTATTAGAGATCCACACATTCACCCAGAGTAGACACTCCAACCTGCTATTAGAGATCCACACATTCACCCAGAGTAGACACTCCTACCTGCTATTAGAGATCCACACATTCACCCAGAGTAGACACTCCTACCTGCTATTAGAGATCCACACATTCACCCAGAGTAGACACTCCTACCTGCTATTAGAGATCCACACATTCACCCAGAGTAGACACTCCTACCTGCTATTAGAGATCCACACATTCATCCAGAGTAGACACTCCAACCTGCTATTAGAGATCCACACATTCACCCAGAGTAGACACTCCTACCTGCTATTAGAGATCCACACATTCACCCAGAGTAGACACTCCTACCTGCTATTAGAGATCCACACATTCACCCAGAGTAGACACTCCTACCTGCTATTAGAGATCCACACACTCACCCAGAGTAGACACTCCTACCTGCTATTAGAGATCCACACATTCACCCAGAGTAGACACTCCTACCTGCTATTAGAGATCCACACATTCACCCAGAGTAGACACTCCTACCTGCTATTAGAGATCCACACACTCACCCAGAGTAGACACTCCTACCTGCTATTAGAGATCCACACATTCACCCAGAGTAGACACTCCTACCTGCTATTAGAGATCCACACATTCACCCAGAGTAGACACTCCTACCTGCTATTAGAGATCCACACATTCACCCAGAGTAGACACTCCTACCTGCTATTAGAGATCCACACATTCACCCAGAGTAGACACTCCTACCTGCTATTAGAGATCCACACATTCACCCAGAGTAGACACTCCTACCTGCTATTAGAGATCCACACATTCACCCAGAGTAGACACTCCTACCTGCTATTAGAGATCCACACATTCACCCAGAGTAGACACTCCTACCTGCTATTAGAGATCCACACATTCACCCAGAGTAGACACTCCTACCTGCTATTAGAGATCCACACATTCACCCAGAGTAGACACTCCTACCTGCTATTAGAGATCCACACATTCACCCAGAGTAGACACTCCTACCTGCTATTAGAGATCCACACATTCACCCAGAGTAGACACTCCTACCTGCTATTAGAGATCCACACATTCACCCAGAGTAGACACTCCTACCTGCTATTAGAGATCCACACATTCACCCAGAGTAGACACTCCAACCTGCTATTAGAGATCCACACATTCACCCAGAGTAGACACTCCTACCTGCTATTAGAGATCCACACATTCACCCAGAGTAGACACTCCTACCTGCTATTAGAGATCCACACATTCACCCAGAGTAGACACTCCTACCTGCTATTAGAGATCCACACATTCACCCAGAGTAGACACTCCTACCTGCTATTAGAGATCCACACATTCACCCAGAGTAGACACTCCAACCTGCTATTAGAGATCCACACATTCACCCAGAGTAGACACTCCTACCTGCTATTAGAGATCCACACATTCACCCAGAGTAGACACTCCTACCTGCTATTAGAGATCCACACATTCACCCAGAGTAGACACTCCTACCTGCTATTAGAGATCCACACATTCACCCAGAGTAGACACTCCTACCTGCTATTAGAGATCCACACACTCACCCAGAGTAGACACTCCTACCTGCTATTAGAGATCCACACATTCACCCAGAGTAGACACTCCTACCTGCTATTAGAGATCCACACATTCACCCAGAGTAGACACTCCTACCTGCTATTAGAGATCCACACACTCACCCAGAGTAGACACTCCTACCTGCTATTAGAGATCCACACATTCACCCAGAGTAGACACTCCTACCTGCTATTAGAGATCCACACATTCACCCAGAGTAGACACTCCTACCTGCTATTAGAGATCCACACATTCACCCAGAGTAGACACTCCTACCTGCTATTAGAGATCCACACATTCACCCAGAGTAGACACTCCTACCTGCTATTAGAGATCCACACATTCATCCAGAGTAGACACTCCAACCTGCTATTAGAGATCCACACATTCACCCAGAGTAGACACTCCTACCTGCTATTAGAGATCCACACATTCACCCAGAGTAGACACTCCTACCTGCTATTAGAGATCCACACATTCACCCAGAGTAGACACTCCTACCTGCTATTAGAGATCCACACATTCACCCAGAGTAGACACTCCTACCTGCTAAGCTTAAGCTACTCTGCTACCGCAGGGTGAGAGTTTTTACTGATCTTTATTTGTCCTTTCCGTATCCAACCCCTCCTCTTCCTCCTTTTTTTTTAAAATTTTTTTTTTGTCTTTTTCTTGGAATGGATGACACAGAGAAAGAAGAGCTCTTTTCCAACAGAGGATTTGCAGAGGACGTTGTTGACCTTCTACAATTTGTGAGATAAACTGTCATATAATATAACAAGTACTCAGGAATATAAAGCTAGACAGAGAAATCATCGTTTATCTACCGAGCAGTGTGACAGAACAGACAAAACTACTCTCTTTTCCTTCTTATTTTGAATAGATGTAGATTCAAAGTTGATCCTATTCAAGATGTGCTCTAAGCGGACTAGGAAGGATAATGTGAATGAGTTCAGACCTTTTTTCTTTTTACCCCATGACCTCATACATCCTACCTGTCTGTTGAACTATAGATCCTGAGATAGAAAGATGTCCATCCTCTTTGAACAGGGCCTCATCTCTTCAGCCTCTATGTTCATCTCAACTCTTCTGCTTCTTTGGATATAACTCAGTAATTTGTAGTCAATCTGACTTGGTGACATTGTCTCGTATGATTTCAGAAGATGGGACTCTGACCCCCTTCAAGATCACCTGACCTGATTGGACCAACCGGATGTTCAAGGCGCCAACCGACGTCTCTGGCAGGGCAAAACCAGGAACTATAACATCGTGATCCTCTAGAAGGACCTTTTTAAAGTCGCCCCTCTCCCCCCCACGTCCTTCCGGTGGGGGGGAGGGCATAGCAGTGAGCCTATCACAGCTCGGGATTGGTCAATTCATTAGCCAGTTAGCCTATCACAACTCAAGACTGGTCCCTTTGTTAGCCGGTTAGCCTATCACAGCTCAGGACTGGTCCTTCATCAACCAAAGCCTATCACAGCTCAGGACCGGTCCCTTCGCTAGCCAGTTAGCCTATCACCTGTGAGGTTACTGAGACCAGGACCAGACCAGCAGCATGGCTAGTCATGGCCATGGCCAGGGCAGCCCAGAGAGCCCTAACCGGGCCGTGGAGTACCTCCTGGAGCTCAACAACATCATAGAGAGCCAGCAGAAGCTCCTGGAGACCCAGAGGCACCGAATCGATGAGCTAGAGGTTCAGTTAGACCGTCTGGCCCAGGAGAATAAAGACCTACGTCTGGACCGCCAGCGACCTTTACCCCCCGACCCCCCACCGCCACCCTGCCCCCCGCCACCACCACCCGCCACCAAAACCAACACAGCCATACCCTCTGTACCTGTTCAGAACCAGTCTTATAACAGTACCAGTACAAACACTACAGCCGTACCAACCCCCACCCCCGCAGCCCCTCCACCCCAACCCCCGGTGCCTGTACGGGATCAACGCAAACCTCAAACCCCCAAGACCCCTCGCACTCCCCCACACGCCCCACACGCCCCAAACCCCCAAACGTACTCCAGTCACCAACCAGACCCCACGCACTCCACAGACCCCCAAACGAACCCCAGTCACCACCCAGACCCCCGCACCCGCAGACCCCCAAACGGACCCCCCACACACGGCTGACGCGGACCATCTCGACCGGAACAGGGACCAGCTTCGTGGAGATGGAGAAGGAGAGACTGGAAAGGATGGAGGAAGAGAGGACAGAGAGACTTCACAGCTCCACCTTGGGAAACCCCGCCAGCCACCACCACAGCCACAGACAGTAAGTCATTACCTTAACCTTTTAGTGTGTGTGTGTGTTAGACCATAAACTCCACTGCTGAACAGTTAGCACGGGGTTTCTCTATGCATACCACCGTGCTTCACACTCCCATGCTCTGAGCGCGTTCTCCGAGGGCATTCTCTCGAGTACCTTCTTATTAGGACGAGAGTGTGGAGAACGCCTACATTTTTTTTACATTTAAAAAGAACTGCACACTCCAATGATACTATACGAACCTTTGACCGTTAAGAGTAAATTGCATCATCAACATGTAGGCTGCTCATGTATGCTGGACTTTGCTGGATCACGACTCTGTAACTATTGTTACCTAGAACATCTGATTTAGTTTAATATTAATATCATATAATATATCAATAATATGCATTATTGTCAGCAAAGCAATTAAGACTGTTTATCCGTTTGTGCTTTTTTTTTTGTATTATTTAGCTACATTTTAAATGTGGTTAACAAACGTAGCTAGCTGGCTAAGCTAGCTAACGTTAGCTAAGCCAGCTAACTTTAGCGGTAGCTAAGCCAGTTAACTTTAGCGGTAGCTAAGCCAGCTAACTTTAGCGGTAGCTAAGCCAGCTAACGTTAGCGGTAGCTAAGCCAGCTAACTTTAGCGGTAGCTAAGCCAGCTAACTTTAGCGGTAGCTAAGCCAGTTAACTTTAGCGGTAGCTAAGCCAGCTAACGTTAGCGGTAGCTAAGCCAGCTAACTTTAGCGGTAGCTAAGCCAGCTAACTTTAGCGGTAGCTAAGCCAGTTAACGTTAGCGGTAGCTAAGCCAGTTAACTTTAGCGGTAGCTAAGCCAGTTAACGTTAGCGGTAGCTAAGCCAGCTAACTTTAGCGGTAGCTAAGCCAGTTAACGTTAGCGGTAGCTAAGCCAGCTAACGTTAGCGGTAGCTAAGCCAGTTAACTTTAGCGGTAGCTAAGCCAGCTAACTTTAGCGGTAGCTAAGCCAGTTAACGTTAGCGGTAGCTAAGCCAGCTAACGTTAGCGGTAGCTAAGCCAGTTAACGTTAGCGGTAGCTAAGCCAGCTAACTTTAGCGGTAGCTAAGCCAGTTAACGTTAGCGGTAGCTAAGCCAGCTAACGTTAGCGGTAGCTAAGCCAGTTAACTTTAGCGGTAGCTAAGCCAGCTAACTTTAGCGGTAGCTAAGCCAGCTAACGTTAGCGGTAGCTAAGCCAGCTAACTTTAGCGGTAGCTAAGCCAGCTAACTTTAGCGGTAGCTAAGCCAGTTAACTTTAGCGGTAGCTAAGCCAGCTAACGTTAGCGGTAGCTAAGCCAGCTAACTTTAGCGGTAGCTAAGCCAGCTAACTTTAGCGGTAGCTAAGCCAGTTAACGTTAGCGGTAGCTAAGCCAGTTAACTTTAGCGGTAGCTAAGCCAGTTAACGTTAGCGGTAGCTAAGCCAGCTAACTTTAGCGGTAGCTAAGCCAGTTAACGTTAGCGGTAGCTAAGCCAGCTAACGTTAGCGGTAGCTAAGCCAGTTAACTTTAGCGGTAGCTAAGCCAGCTAACTTTAGCGGTAGCTAAGCCAGCTAACGTTAGCGGTAGCTAAGCCAGCTAACTTTAGCGGTAGCTAAGCCAGCTAACTTTAGCGGTAGCTAAGCCAGTTAACTTTAGCGGTAGCTAAGCCAGCTAACGTTAGCGGTAGCTAAGCCAGCTAACTTTAGCGGTAGCTAAGCCAGCTAACTTTAGCGGTAGCTAAGCCAGTTAACGTTAGCGGTAGCTAAGCCAGTTAACTTTAGCGGTAGCTAAGCCAGTTAACGTTAGCGGTAGCTAAGCCAGCTAACTTTAGCGGTAGCTAAGCCAGTTAACGTTAGCGGTAGCTAAGCCAGCTAACGTTAGCGGTAGCTAAGCCAGTTAACTTTAGCGGTAGCTAAGCCAGCTAACTTTAGCGGTAGCTAAGCCAGCTAACGTTAGCGGTAGCTAAGCCAGCTAACTTTAGCGGTAGCTAAGCCAGCTAACTTTAGCGGTAGCTAAGCCAGCTAACGTTAGCGGTAGCTAAGCCAGCTAACTTTAGCGGTAGCTAAGCCAGTTAACGTTAGCGGTAGCTAAGCCAGCTAACTTTAGCGGTAGCTAAGCCAGTTAACTTTAGCGGTAGCTAAGCCAGCTAACTTTAGCGGTAGCTAAGCCAGCTAACTTTAGCGGTAGCTAAGCCAGTTAACGTTAGCGGTAGCTAAGCCAGCTAACTTTAGCGGTAGCTAAGCCAGTTAACTTTAGCGGTAGCTAAGCCAGCTAACGTTAGCGGTAGCTAAGCCAGTTAACTTTAGCGGTAGCTAAGCCAGCTAACTTTAGCGGTAGCTAAGCCAGTTAACGTTAGCGGTAGCTAAGCCAGCTAACTTTAGCGGTAGCTAAGCCAGTTAACTTTAGCGGTAGCTAAGCCAGCTAACTTTAGCGGTAGCTAAGCCAGCTAACGTTAGCGGTAGCTAAGCCAGTTAACTTTAGCGGTAGCTAAGCCAGCTAACGTTAGCGGTAGCTAAGCCAGTTAACTTTAGCAAGAGACGACTCGTGTTTAAATTATATGTATTTAAGATAACATGAGCTGGCGCACACCCAGTACGAGGTTTGTGTGGAGGTGCTGACTAACGGCGAATAAACTATACACTATCAAAATAAAGAAAGTTGCACACTACATATATACTCTTTATTTTGATAGTGTATAAATTATATGTATTAGCAACATATTTAACATAACGTTAACATAGAACATTACTAGCATAGAAAATGACCAGTACAGTAGTTATAGATGATCCCTCATCATAATCCATGGCTACATGGGCTACTACACAGCCTGCAAGGACTCTGTCAACCCTGGGGAAACATGCCAATATAACCTGGAACTAGCTACGCTACAAATAAATATCCGGACGATACACAGACGCAAAATCGCTAGGAGGATATCCATCCGGAGGAGGGCAGCTAGACAACGTCAGTGGGAGGAAACAATGAGAGGTGGCGCTATCTGTCAGTGTAGGTATCTCTTTTGGGTCTTCACAATGACTATAAGTGATACATTGTGGTTTGCTGATATTGTCACGCAGACAGCACTGGTCCTCTTCGTCAGATTTCCATTTCTTTGAAGTGAGACGGCCGGAGTCGGGAGATGAGTCACCTCAGCAACAACTATGCCCTGTACCGTCTCTGCCTCAATCTGCTGCCAGCCAGCCAAGCTAATGGCAATACAAACCATACAAGATAACTACGTAAACAAACATTTCATTAATCAGTTAGCTATATGGAATCGTAATAATCTAGCTAGCCAGATAGTTTTAACAGGCAAAAAAACAACCTAAAACTAAGGTATGCAAGGTAGATGACTAGCTAATGTTAGCTGCCATCTCTCCGTGGCTAGCTGACTAAACCTACCAATTCTTTGTGGCTAGATAGCCAGCTAGCCGTATTGACTTACTATGGGGATGCGAACTACGCACTCTACAGTGGGTATTGTAGACAGGTAAACATTCCACAATTAACACCGAATGTATTTATTAACGTATCAAGATAAAATATTGTTTTCAGGTTAACACATGAGATATGAATTTCATTCAGAAGACCGTTTTATTTTCTCTCGCTTCGTCCCAAATAATGTCTGCCTTTGATTTCAATCATTGTTGTTGTTGTTGTTGTTTTTTACATGGTTGCATCATATTTCTGTCCATATTTTTCTTTGAAGCTTTTTGTTGTTGTGACAAGGTAGGGGGGGTGGTATACAGAAGATAGTCCTATTTGGTAAAAAAAAAAACAAGTCCATATTATGGCAAGAACAGCTCAAAATAAGCAAAGAGAAACGACAGTCCATCATTACTTTAAGACGTGAAGGTCGGTCAATAAGGAACATTTCGAGAACACACCACCCCTACCTTGCCACAACACAACTGATTGGCTCAAACGCATTAAGAAGGAAATGAAATTCCACAAATGAACTTTTAAGAAGGCACACCTGTTAATTGAAATGCATTCCAGGTAACTACCTCATGAAGCTGGTTGAGAGCATGCCAATAGTGCGCAAAGCTGTCATCAAGGCAAAAGGTGGCTATTTGAAAAATCTCAAATAGTTGTTTAACACGTTTCTGGTTACTACATGATTCCATATTTGTAGTTTCATTGTTTTGACGTCTTCACTATTATTCTACAAAGTAGAAAGTAGTGAAAATAAAGAAAACCCCTGGAAGGATTATGTGTTCTAAAACTTTTGAACGGTAGTGTATACATATAAGATGAGTAATGCAAAATATGTGAACACTATTAAAGTCACTAGTGTTCCATTAATAAAGTCTATGTATATAGGGCAGCAGCCTCTAATGTACTCGTGAAGGCTCTATTTAACTGTGATGGCCTTGAGATAGAAGCTGTTTTTCAGTCTCTTGGTCCCAGCTTTGATGCACCTGTACTGACCTCGCCTTCTGGATGATAGCGGGGTGAACAGGCAGTGGCTCGGGTGGTTGTTGTCCTTGATGATCTTTTTGGTCTTCTTGTGACATCGGGTGCTGTAGGTGTCCTGGAGGACAGGTAGTTTACCCACGGTGATGCGTTGTGCAGTCCTCACTACCCTCTGGAGAGCCCTGCGGTTGCGGGCGGTGCAGTTTCCGTACCAGGCGGTGATACAGCCCGACAGGATGCTCTCAATTGTGCATCTGTAAAAGTTTGTGAGGCTTTTAGAAGCCAAGCCAAATTTCTTCAGCCTCCTGAGGTTGAAGAGGCGCTGTTGTGCCTTCTTCACCACACTGTCTGTGTGGGTGGACCAGTTTGTCAGTGATTTGTACGCCGAGGAACTTGAAGCTTTCCACCTTCTTCACTGCTGTCCCGGTGATGTGGATAGAGGGGGTCCTCCCTCCCTCTGCTGTTTCCTGAAGTCCACGAACATCTCCTTTGTTTTGTTGACATTGAGTGAGAGGTTATTTTCACCACACTCCCAGGGCCCTCACCTCTGTGCTCTGTCTGTCTGTACGTTGGCTGGCTGTTGTGGGGGGGACAGTTGGCTAGTGTGTAGGAGAGAGATGCTGTCTGTCTGTACGTTGGCTGACTGTTGTGGGGGGGACAGTTGGCTAGTGTGTAGGAGAGAGATGCTGTCTGTCTGTACGTTGGCTGGCTGTTGTGGGGGAGACAGTTGGCTAGTGTGTAGGAGAGAGATGTATGTGATTCATATTCTGGTGCAGGTTGTGTGCTGCTGTTGGTGTGCGTGGAGGGGGAGTGAAACACACTCCCACTTCTTCAATGGGAGAAACCCTCTGTAAATAAATATCCTTTTTTGTTTTGCTCGGATAGAAGGAGTGCTCCCTTCCTCTGCTGGGAGTCTATGTCTTCCATAAAAGCATGGTCAAACCTGAAAGAGTGATCACTACATTCTGTTTCCTACTGGGCCCTGACCTGGCTCTCATCTGGTTCTGTATAGCGGACACTGGGCCTTGTTATTTTGGCCTGACACACCAGCTGATTGGATGATGATGATAACAGGCTATATTTAGGACGCATACGAAATGGTAACCTATTCCATATCTAGTGCATTACTTTCGACCCGGTCCCACAGGGGTCTGGCAAACTGCTTGTTAAACAAATAATTTCCCTCGATCCCAATCGTTGTCTTTGGTGAAACCAATATATTCCGGAATGGTTGTTTTCCATAGAAGCATTCATATGGGGAGATCGTCGTACGACATCTGTTAAAATTAAAGGAAAATTTCACCCGTTTTGAATGATATATTGTTTTTTGGGGCCGAGTGATGTTCTATCGATTCCCAGGGTAATTTCATGTTCGTGTGTATCATGTGCTCCTGTCGTTCACGCAGGTGGAAACACAGCCGGCATGATGTAGCGTGGTGATGTAGCGTGGTGTTGAAGTCGTTCTCACTACTCTGGATGTTAATAGGAATAGGACACCTCTATCATACAGGTTTCAATACTGGCCGATCACGCATTCCACATCGTAAACAAACAAAAACGTGGGGCCACCGCTGCTAAATTAATATAGGGGAAACACTGCTGTCTCTGTCTCTGTCTCTCTGTCTCTCTGTCTCTGTCTCTCTGTCTCTCTGTCACTGTCTCTGTCTCTGTCTATGTCTCTGTCTCTGTCTCTCTGTCTCTCTCTCTCTCTCTCTCTCTCTCTCTCTCTCTCTCTCTCTCTCTCTCTCTCTCTCTCTCTCTCTCTCTCTCTCTCTCTCTCTCTCTCTCTCTCTCTCTCTCTCTGTCTGTCTCTCTCTCTCTCTCTCTCTCTCTCTCTCTCTCTCTCTCTCTCTCTCTCTCTCTCTCTCTCTCTCTCTCTCTCTCTCTCTCTCTCTCTCTCTCTCTCTCTCTCTCTCTCTCTCTCTCTCTCTCTCTCTCTCTCTCTCTCTCTCTCTCTCTCTCTCTCTCTCTCTCTCTCTCTCTCTCTCTCTCTCTCTCTCTCTCTCTCTCTCTCTCTCTCTCTCTCTCTCTCTCTCTCTCTCTCTCTCTCTCTATCTCTCTCTCTCTCTCTTGGTTGTTGCAAATTCTGACTTAAATGAACTTTATTAGAGCTGATTCTGTTAGACTTTCTCAGGGAATGAACACCGGTGGTGTTACAGAAACTATTTTAGGGTGTTGTTCTAACACTGTATAGTGTGTAAACCCTTAGTTGCATATTTATTTCCTATTTGATCTGTACCAGTAACACCCGTCACTGTTTGCTAGTGTTCTGAACGAAACCGAGTAAAAACTCACGGACAACTAGAAAAAAAGCTCAAGCCAAGTTTATTCACCCACTGGGTCAAACAACTGCAGAGACAAAGACATGATTACACAAGCACATGTATTTATAGCCTCCTACTAGGCAGAGTCATCTCCTTGCACATCTAGACAGCCAACACATCTCTGTTGCTAGTCAGGGACTTAATTGGTTCCTCTCACTAGTGTAGGCGTGGCCCTGCCTCACGCTAGAACCTTCGTGGGCGTGGAAGTATATGTGTGTGGGATAGGACTGTTCCTTCTCACTTCATCTGACCTGACCTCGGGATGAATTCCTCGCTCCTCCCTAAATCCTGTTCTATCTTATCAGTGACTGAAACCAGACTGTTTGCCCTTTGACCCCCTCCTTAGAAGCCATGAGATTTAACAATACCATGTTTTAACAGAATGTAAACTTTCTGCCCTCCCCCTTTGTCTCACTCAGTAACTTTCCATTCGCCAAGTTGTTATCCCCCTACTTTGACCCCAACATATACATGTAAGTAATCAATACATTCTAGTATGGGAACATGAATAAGTGCAAGAGAATGGCCATAATGTATTATTGCAGTTTAGGTGCAGCAATGTATGTGCAAAGTTTTAGACTGTACATAACTGTGCAGTCTCTTCAAACAATAACATGGTATTATTTAACTGTAATAGCTACTATAAATTGGACAGTGCAGTTAGATTAACAAGAATGTAAGCTTTCTGCCCATATCATATATGTCTATGTCATGGTAAATGTTCTTGTTACTTACAACGTCATGCTATTCTCATTAGCACTCATTAGCTCAACACCGATCCCGTAGAGGTTAACTTGTTAGGGCTAGGTTCTATTTTTCTCCATTTCCGCCTGACTGACGTGCCCAAAGTAAACTGCCTGTTGCTCAGGCTCTGAAGCCAGGATATGCAAATAATTGGTACCATTAGAAAGAAAAAACACTCTGAAGTTTGTAGAAATGTTAGAATAATGTAGGAGACTTTAACACAGTAGATATGGTAGGAGAAAATCCCCCCAAAAAACAACCAGAATTTTTTTGGAGCCCATGCTCTTCCATTAGAACGTATATGGAATAAATTAAATCCAGCTCCCAGTATGCAATTCCTATGCCTTCCACTGGATGTCAGTAGTCTTTGTTCAAAGTTTCAGGCTTGTTTCTTCCCAAATGAGGAAGAATTATGAGTTTTACTACTGGGATACAGACTTGGAAATCAGTCTGTGCGTGCACGACGAAGAAGACGCGCACCTGCTAATATAATATTTCTATTGCACATACTTCTTTCCATATGAAATATTATAGTTTAATTACATTTTAGGGTACCTGAGGATTAAATAGAAATGTATTTTGACTTGTTTTAACAAAGTTTAGCGGTAGCTTTTTGGATTCCTTTCTCTGGATGTTGAACGAGTGGATTACTCAAATCGATGGCGCCAACTAAACTGACTTTTTGGGATATAAAGAAGGATTTTATCTAACAAAAAGACACTACATGCTATAGCTGGGACCCTTTGGATGACATAGAGGAAGATTTTCAAAAAGTAAGTGAATATTTAATCGCTATTTGTGAATTTATGAAACCTGTGCCGGTGGAAAAATATTTTGATGTGGGGCACCGTCCTCAAACAATCGCATGGCATGTTTTCCCTGTAAAGCCTACTGTAAATCAGACAGTGCAGTTAGATTAACAAGAATTTAAGCTTTTAACCGATATGAGACACTTGTATGTTCCTAATGTTTAATATTCATAATTACGATTATTTGTTTTGAATTGCGCGCCCTCCAGTTTCACCGGAAGTTGTCCCGCCTAGCCGTAAGAAGTTTTTAAGTTTCCCTGCGTTAAAGTCCTTGGCTACTATGAGTGCCGCTTCTGGATGAGCATTTTCTTGTTTTCTTATGGCCTTATACAACTCGTTGAGTGCGGTCTTAGTGCCAGCATCAGTTTATGGTGGTAAATAGACAGCTATGAAAAATATAGAACTCTCTTGGTAAATAGTGTGGTCTACAGCTTATCATGAGATACTCTACCTCAGGCAAGCAAAACCTCAAGACTTCCTTAATATTAGATTTTGTGCACCAGATGTTATTTACAAATAGACACAGACCGGCACCCCTTGTCTTACCGGAGGCAGCTGTTCTATCTTGCCGATGGACCGAAAACCCAGCCAGGTGTATGTTATCCATGTCATCATTCAGCTACGACTCTGTGAAACATAAGATATTACAGTTTATAATGTCCTGCTGGTAGTCTTGACTGGAGCTCATCCATGTTGTTATCCAATGATTGCACGTTGGCAAATAGGACTGATGGTAGAGGGGGATTACCCACTCGCCGTTGGATCCTTACAAGGCACCCCGACCTACGTCCCCGATATCTCCGTCTCTTCTTCATGCGAATGACGGGGATTTTGGCCTTGTCGGGTGTCTGAAGTAAATCTTTCGCGTCCGACTCGTTAAAGAAAGAATCTTCGTCCTATACGAGGTGAGTAATCGCTGTTCTGATATCCAGAAGCCTTTTTCGGTCATAAGACACGGTGGCAGAAAAATTATGTAAAAAAAAAAAAAGTTACAAATAACGCGAAAAAACCCACACAAAATAGCACAATTAGTTAGGAAGCCTTTTTAAAATAGTTTGTTTTAACATCTATGTTTCTGCATGATATTATTGATATTATATATATATATTATATATTATTATATTATATATATTATATTATTTGATACTACACAAAGACAAGTAACATACATTTTTATAAACTAATCCAATTTCAAATGGTTTAGAGCAGAAATTATTATATATATATTATTATATATATATTATTATATATATATTATTATATATATATTATTATTATATATATTATTATATATATATTAATTACAAATTATTATAGATGTGTGTGCACAGTGTAGCCTTTTTGTCTTCTACCAAACCAAACCAATCAAGTGGTTGTTTGACGAAATGAAGCTTCGGCCGTCATTGATCACTTGCTTCTAATAAAGTGCTACAGGTATCGGCACACTGCTTCAAATTACAAATTAAATTAATTAAATTACAAATGAATTACAATCTGCAGAAACACATTGTTATGAACTCCAACGGCCTCGGAGCGGCCGAACGTCACGTCACTGCAGAGCTCCGAGACCGTTGGAGTTGGTAAACAATGTGTTTCTGCTGATACGTTACAAATCAATTCTCTAACGAGGGTGAATCCTCACTGCAGAAACACAAAACAAGAAATAGTGGGGAGAGCGAGTCTATCTGATTCCTGCTGAATTTTTATTTTTTATTTTTTGCCAGGTAAAAATTTATTTGAACGCGCATTTCACGATCTGACGTAATTGGTAGCCTAACCTTTGGGCTTTACATTGAAGATTTGCCAAAAAAAATCATGGTTGTAGGTTGATTTGTAAGCATTTTTATCGAAGAGCCATTTGGGAGCCAAATGAACCAGCTCTTTTAGGTGAACAGAACAAAATGAGCCCGGCTCACCGAGAAGACTACGGTCACTAATAGGAATTATAATTTGCAAGCCAGCATAATATGATGTGGCCTGAAAACCAGGAGTTTCAGCCAACTGTGTATAAATCGGTTTTACCTCATTTCTACCAGCATGTTAAATGTGCAACCAGAGAGAAAAAAAACTGTAGACCACCTTTACTCCACACAACAGAGACGCGTTCAAAGCTCTCCCTCGCCCTACATTTGGCAAATCTGACCATAACTCTATACTCCTGATTCCTGCTTACAAGCAAAAACTAAAGCAGGAAGTACCAGTGACTTGCTCAATAAAGAAGTGGTCAGATGGCGCAGATGCTAAGCTACAGGACTGTTTTGCAGCACAGACTGGAACATGTTCCGGGTTTCTTCCGATGGCATTGAGGAGTGCACCACATCAGTCACTGGCTTTATCAATACGTGCATCGATGACGTCGTCCCCACAGTGACCGTACGTACATACCCCAACCAGAAGCCATGGATTACAGGCAACATCCGCACTGAGCTAAAGGGTAGAGCTGCCACTTTCAAGGAGCGGGACTCTAACCCGGACACTTATAATAAATCCCGCTATGCCCTCCGACGAACCATCAAACAGGCAAACTGTCAATACAGGACTAATATTAAATCTTACTACACCGGCTCCGACGCTCGTCGGATGTCGCAGGGGTTGCAATCTATTTCGGACTACAAAGGGAAGCACAGCCGTGAGCTGCCCAGTGACACGAGCCTGACAGACAAGCTAAATGACTTCTATGCAAGCTTCATGGCAAGCAACACTGAAGCATGCATGAGAGCACCAGCTGTTCCCGACGACTGTTTTCTTTAAATTTAAATAGTTTTTATTATTTTTTACTTCAGTTTATTTTAGTAAATACTTTCTTAACACTTATTTTTCTTAAAACTGAATTGTTGGTTAAGAGCTTGTAAGTAAGCATTTCACTGTAAGGTCTACACCTGTTGTATTTGGCGCATGTGACAAATAAAATTTGATTTGATAATGAGATTCTTCCCCTGTCTTTTTCACTTTGAGAGAGTTAACAGAAATTAACTCAACACAGTCGTGTAACAACAGCACCACATGGTTAACATTTAATTTATTCAGCACAGGTTGCACCAATTTCAATCCCACTCGTGTTAAACCCACTGGAATCAGCACTCAAATATAACACGGGTGTTAAACCCACTGGAATCAGCACTCAAATATAACACGGGTGTTAACCCCACTAGAATCAACACTCAGATATAACACGGGTGCTAACCCCCCTAGAATCAACACTCAGATATAACGCTTGTGTTAACCCCAATATAACCAACACTCAGATATAACACTGGTGCTAACCCCCCTAGAATCAACACTCAGATATAACGCTTGTGTTAACCCCACTATAATCAACACTCAGATATAACACGGGTGTTAACCCCACTAGAATAACACGGGTGTTAACCCCACTAGAATAACATGGGTGTTAACCACGCTAGGTCAACGCTAGATTCAACACTCATATTTTAACACCCACATTTTTGCTGTGTACCTTTAACCCTGTTGTTGTTTTCAGATGATCAGGTTTGATGTTAGCGTTTAGCACATAAGGTTAGCCCTTAAACAGGTCTGGGTGATATTGATCCAGCTGTAGAGTGTAAGGTTAGCCCTTAAACAGGTCTGGGTGATATTGATCCAGCTGTAGAGTGTAAGGTCAGCCCTTAAACAGGTCTGGGTGATATTGATCCAGCTGTAGAGTGTAAGGTTAGCCCTTAAACAGGTCTGGGTGATATTGATCCAGCTGTAGAGTGTAAGGTCAGCCCTTAAACAGGTCTGGGTGATATTGATCCAGCTGTAGAGTGTAAGGTTAGTCCTTAAACAGGTCTGGGTGATATTGATCCAGCTGTAGAGTGTAAGGTTAGCCCTTAAACAGGTCTGGGTGATATTGATCCAGCTGTAGAGTGTAAGGTCAGCCCTTAAACAGGTCTGGGTGATATTGATCCAGCTGTAGAGTGTAAGGTCAGCCCTTAAACAGGTCTGGGTGATATTGATCCAGATGTAGAGTGTAAGGTCAGCCCTTAAACAGGTCTGGGTGATATTGATCCAGCTGTAGAGTGTAAGGTCAGCCCTTAAACAGGTCTGGGTGATATTGATCCAGCTGTAGAGTGTAAGGTTAGCCCTTAAACAGGTCTGGGTGATATTGATCCAGCTGTAGAGTGTAAGGTCAGCCCTTAAACAGGTCTGGGTGATATTGATCCAGCTGTAGAGTGTAAGGTTAGTCCTTAAACAGGTCTGGGTGATATTGATCCAGCTGTAGAGTGTAAGGTTAGCCCATAAACAGGTCTGGGTGATATTGATCCAGCTGTAGAGTGTAAGGTCAGCCCTTAAACAGGTCTGGGTAATATTGATCCAGCTGTAGAGTGTAAGGTTAGCCCATAAACAGGTCTGGGTGATATTGATCCAGCTGTAGAGTGTAAGGTCAGCCCTTAAACAGGTCTGGGTGATATTGATCCAGCTGTAGAGTGTAAGGTTAGCCCATAAACAGGTCTGGGTGATATTGATCCAGCTGTAGAGTGTAAGGTTAGCCCATAAACAGGTCTGGGTGATATTGATCCAGCTGTAGAGTGTAAGGTCAGCCCATAAACAGGTCTGGGTGATATTGATCCAGCTGTAGAGTGTAAGGTTAGCCCTTAAACAGGTCTGGGTGATATTGATCCAGCTGTAGAGTGTAAGGTTAGCCCATAAACAGGTCTGGGTGATATTGATCCAGCTGTAGAGTGTAAGGTTAGCCCATAAACAGGTCTGGGTGATATTGATCCAGCTGTAGAGTGTAAGGTTAGCCCATAAACAGGTCTGGGTGATATTGATCCAGCTGTAGAGTGTAAGGTTAGCCCTTAAACAGGTCTGGGTGATATTGATCCAGATGTAGAGTGTAAGGTTAGCCCTTAAACAGGTCTGGGTGATATTGATCCAGCTGTAGCGTGTAAGGTTAGCCCTTAAACAGGTCTGGGTGATATTGATCCAGCTGTAGAGTGTAAGGTCAGCCCTTAAACAGGTCTGGGTGATATTGATCCAGCTGTAGAGTGTAAGGTTAGTCCTTAAACAGGTCTGGGTGATATTGATCCAGCTGTAGCGTGTAAGGTTAGCCCTTAAACAGGTCTGGGTGATATTGATCCAGCTGTAGCGTGTAAGGTTAGCCCTTAAACAGGTCTGGGTGATATTGATCCAGCTGTAGAGTGTAAGGTCAGCCCTTAAACAGGTCTGGGTGATATTGATCCAGCTGTAGAGTGTAAGGTCAGCCCTTAAACAGGTCTGGGTGATATTGATCCAGCTGTAGAGTGTAAGGTCAGCCCTTAAACAGGTCTGGGTGATATTGATCCAGCTGTAGAGTGTAAGGTTAGCCCTTAAACAGGTCTGGGTGATATTGATCCAGCTGTAGAGTGTAAGGTCAGCCCTTAAACAGGTCTGGGTGATATTGATCCAGCTGTGTAAGCCTACGGAGGCTAGCTAGTAGCTGCCATACAATTCCTCCACTGCAGCTCGCACACACACACACACACACACACACACACACACACACACACACACACACACACACACAGAGACAGACACACGTATTTGCTAGGAACTAAGCAAGTACTACTTACTTAATTAGTAAATAGTCACAAAATGTAATTATATAGAGAAGTACAAGTAAGTAAAACCAGCGTATAAACCTGTGTAAATACCTAGTAGAGTATTATTTATTTACATGGGTTCTCAAAGTGATATCTGCAGATGTACTGCAGGAGGTCTCACAGTGTGATTTATAGATTTACTGCCGGAGGTCTCACAGTGTGATTTACAGATGTACTGCAGGAGGTCTCACAGTGTGATTTACAGATGTACTGCAGGAGGTCTCACAGTGTGATTTACAGATGTACTGCAGGAGGTCTCACAGTGTGATTTATAGATTTACTGCCGGAGGTCTCACAGTGTGATTTACAGATGTACTGCAGGAGGTCTCACAGTGGGATTTACAGATGTACTGCAGGAGGTCTCACAGTGGGATTTACAGATGTACTGCAGGAGGTCTCACAGTGTGATTTACAGATGTACTGCAGGAGGTCTCACAGTGTGATTTATAGATTTACTGCAGGAGGTCTCACAGTGTGATTTACAGATGTACTGCAGGAGGTCTCACAGTGTGATTTACAGATGTACTGCAGGAGGTCTCACAGTGTGATTTACAGATGTACTGCAGGAGGTCTCACAGTGTGATTTACAGATGTACTGCAGGAGGTCTCACAGTGTGATTTACAGATGTACTGCAGGAGGTCTCACAGTGTGATTTACAGATGTACTGCAGGAGGTCTCACAGTGTGATTTACAGATGTACTGCAGGAGGTCTCACAGTGGGATTTACAGATGTACTGCAGGAGGTCTCACAGTGGGATTTACAGATGTACTGCAGGAGGTCTCACAGTGTGATTTACAGATGTACTGCAGGAGGTCTCACAGTGTGATTTACAGATGTACTGCAGGAGGTCTCACAGTGTGATTTACAGATGTACTGCAGGAGGTCTCACAGTGTGATTTACAGATGTACTGCAGGAGGTCTCACAGTGTGATTTACAGATGTACTGCAGGAGGTCTCACAGTGTGATTTACAGATGTACTGCAGGAGGTCTCACAGTGTGATTTACAGATGTACTGCAGGAGGTCTCACAGTGTGATTTACAGATGTACTGCAGGAGGTCTCACAGTGTGATTTACAGATGTACTGCAGGAGGTCTCACAGTGTGATTTACAGATGTACTGCAGGAGGTCTCACAGTGGGATTTACAGATGTACTGCAGGAGGTCTCACAGTGTGATTTACAGATGTACTGCAGGAGGTCTCACAGTGGGATTTACAGATGTACTGCAGGAGGTCTCACAGTGGGATTTACAGATGTACTGCAGGAGGTCTCACAGTGTGATTTATAGATTTACTGCCGGAGGTCTCACAGTGGGATTTACAGATGTACTGCAGGAGGTCTCACAGTGTGATTTACAGATGTACTGCAGGAGGTCTCACAGTGGGATTTACAGATGTACTGCAGGAGGTCTCACAGTGTGATTTACAGATGTACTGCAGGAGGTCTCACAGTGTGATTTACAGATGTACTGCAGGAGGTCTCACAGTGTGATTTACAGATGTACTGCAGGAGGTCTCACAGTGTGATTTACAGATGTACTGCAGGAGGTCTCACAGTGGGATTTACAGATGTACTGCAGGAGGTCTCACAGTGTGATTTACAGATGTACTGCAGGAGAACTCACAGTGGGATTTACAGATGTACTGCAGGAGGTCTCACAGTGGGATTTACAGATGTACTGCAGGAGGTCTCACAGTGGGATTTACAGATGTACTGCAGGAGGTCTCACAGTGGGATTTACAGATGTACTGCAGGAGGTCTCACAGTGGGATTTACAGATGTACTGCAGGAGGTCTCACAGTGGGATTTACAGATGTACTGCAGGAGGTCTCACAGTGGGATTTACAGATGTACTGCAGGAGGTCTCACAGTGGGATTTACAGATGTACTGCAGGAGGTCTCACAGTGTGATTTACAGATGTACTGCAGGAGAACTCACAGTGGGATTTACAGATGTACTGCAGGAGGTCTCACAGTGGGATTTACAGATGTACTGCAGGAGGTCTCACAGTGGGATTTACAGATGTACTGCATTGGGTTCTCCGCGACCAGGTCTCAAAATATGATAATAATAATATTATAATAATATACAGTTGCCAGTGAAAGTCTACACAGCCCTTTGCACAGTGTTTACATTTTGCTGCCCTTACGTTACATCTGAAAAGGGATTATATATATATATTTTTAAATCCTATCAATCTACACAAAACAATGGATATATCAAATCAAAATCAAATTACATTTATTTATAAAGCCCTTCTTACATCAGCTGATGTCACCGAGTGCTGTACAGAAACCCAGCCTAAAACACCAAACAGCAAGCAATGCAGGTGTAATAGCACGGTGGCTAGGAAAAAACTAGGCTAGGAAACCTAGAGAGGAATCAGGCTCTGAGGGGTGACCAGTCCTCTTCTGGCTGTGCCGGGTGCAGATTATAACAGAACATGGACAAGATTTTAAAATGTTCATAAAACAGGCAGAACAGTTGAAACTTTACAGTATGTTGCCCTAAGTGTTGTGCAAGGTTGGTAGAATCTAATTCAAAATAATTCACAGCTGTAGTGGCTGCCAAAGGTGCTTCCACCAAGTATGAACTATGGGGGGTGAAGACACACAATCAAGACATCCTCATTTTAGTAAGTAATTTGGAACATTTTCTACAATGTTTTTTTTCACTTTGAGAATGTTCCAAGCCCAACGCTCTAACCACTAGGCTACCTGCCGTTTTCAAGTCTTGCCATAGATTTTCAAGCCAATTTAAGTCAAAACTTTAACTAGGCCACTCAGGAACATTCAATGTCATTTTGGTAAGAAACTCCAGTGTATATTTGGCCTTGCGTTTTAGGCTATTGTCCTGCGGAAAGGTGAATTTGTCTACTAGTGTCTGGTGGAAAGCAGACTGAACCAGGTTTTCTTCTAGGATTTCACCTGTTCTTAGCTCTATTCCATTTCTATTTATCCTATAAAACTCCCTAGTCCTTGCCGATGACAAGCATACCCATAACATGATGCAGCCACCAGCATGCTTTAAAATATGAAGAGTGGTACTCAGGGATGTGTTGTGTTAGATTTGCCCCTAACATAACGCTTTGTATTCAGGACAAAAAGTTAATTTCTTTGCCACATTTTTTGCAGTATTACTTTAGTGCCCAAACAGGATGCATGTTTTGGAATATTATTATTCTGTACAGGCTTCCTTCTTTTCACTCTGTCAATTAGGTGAGTATTGTGGAGTAACTACAATGTTGTTGATCCATTCTAAGTTTTCTTCTATCACAGCCATTAAACTCTAAATGTGTTAAAATCACCATTGGCCTCATGGTGAAATCCCTGAGAGGTTTCCTTCCTCTACGGCAACTGAGTTAGGAAGGACTCCTGTGTCTTTGTAGTGACTGGGTGTATTGATACACCATCCAAAGTGTAATTAATAACTTCACCATGCTCAAAGGGATATCCAATGCCTGCTTTTTTTAAATTTAAAAATCATGTTAAACACTATTATTGCTCCATTCAACTTCTTATGTGACTTCTTCAACAACTTTTTAGGTTTGCCATAACGAATGGGTTGAATACTTATTGACTCAAGACATTTCAGCCTTTACATTTTTTATTAATTTGTAAACATTTCTAAAAACATAATTTCACTTTGACATTATGGGACATAAAATCTCAATTTAACACCCTTTTTCCCCATAAGGCTCTGGTCAAAAGTAGTGCACTATATAGGATAATAGTGTGCCATTTGGGACGTCAACCTTTTTGTTACCATACTACAGTAAAGCAGATATATCTACATATGGATGTACAGTAAAGTACTGAAGATATTAGTGACAGTCAATTGATGCTTGGGGTCCTTCAATAGAACGAGTGAACTACGGATGCAGTTTCTGAACATTGTTACATCATCATCACTCATGTATGGATATGTGTATATATGTAATTATATATGAAATACAATGTTAAGTGTTACTAACACACGGTCTCTGTCTTTCTTTTCTGTCTGTCTGTGTCTCACATTCTCTCTCTCTCTCTCTCTGTCTCTCTGTCTCTCTCTCTCTCTCTCTCTCTCTGTCTCTCTCTCTCTGTGTCTCTGTCTCTCTCTCTCTGTCTCTCTGTCTCTCTCGCTCTCTCTCTGTATGTCTCTCTCTGTCACTCTCTCTCGCTCTTTAGGTCAGACGGACACTTCAACAAAGACAGGTCGGTAACGTTTCATGTTTCACAAATGTTTGGGTTTTTCAGAAACCTCTTCATCCCCTCCCCATTGTCATGAAGCATTGACATAGTCCAGTGAGACAAGGCAACACAATAGGAAGGCTACCTTCATCACTGAGACATACCCGTGGATCACCTGGGAATCTCTGAAACGTAAAACTTTAATGAAGCCTACTTGAGTCTGCAGGTGAATATCTGGGCTAGTTGGTGATGTTCTGCTAGCTAGCTTGTCTCTGCGTTAGCTTGTCTCTGCGTTAGCTTGTCTCTGCGTTAGCTTGTCTCTGCGTTAGCTTGTCTCTGTTTTAGCTGGTCTCTGTTTTAGCTTGTCTCTGCGTTAGCTTGTCTCTGCATTAGCTTGTCTCTGCTTTAGCTTGTCTCTGTTTTAGCTTGTCTCTGCGTTAGCTTGTCTCTGCTTTAGCTTGTCTCTGTTTTAGCTTGTCTCTGTTTTAGCTTGTCTCTGTTTTAGCTTGTCTCTGCGTTAGCTTGTCTCTGTTTTAGCTTGTCTCTGTTTTAGCTTGTCTCTGTTTTAGCTTGTCTCTGCGTTAGCTTGTCTCTGTTTTAGCTTGTCTCTGCTTTAGCTTGTCTCTGCGTTAGCTTGTCTCTGTTTTAGCTTGTCTCTGCATTAGCTTGTCTCTGTTTTAGCTTGTCTCTGTTTTAGCTTGTCTCTGTTTTAGCTTGTCTCTGTTTTAGCTTGTCTCTGCGTTAGCTTGTCTCTGCGTTAGCTTGTCTCTGTTTTAGCTGGTCTCTGTTTTAGCTTGTCTCATGCTAGCTTGTCTCTGCATTAGCTTGTCTCTGTTTTAGCTTGTCTCTGTTTTAGCTTGTCTCTGCGTTAGCTTGTCTCTGTTTTAGCTTGTCTCTGTTTTAGCTTGTCTCTGTTTTAGCTTGTCTCTGCGTTAGCTGGTCTCTGCTTTAGCTTGTCTCTGCGTTAGCTTGTCTCTGCGTTAGCTTGTCTCTGTTTTAGCTTGTCTCATGCGTTAGCTTGTCTCTGTTTTAGCTTGTCTCTGTTTTAGCTTGTCTCTGCGTTAGCTTGTCTCTGCGTTAGCTTGTCTCTGTTTTAGCTGGTCTCTGTTTTAGCTTGTCTCTGCGTTAGCTTGTCTCTGCATTAGCTTGTCTCTGTTTTAGCTTGTCTCTGCGTTAGCTTGTCTCTGCGTTAGCTTGTCTCTGCGTTAGCTTGTCTCTGTTTTAGCTGGTCTCTGTTTTAGCTTGTCTCTCATGCTAGCTGGTCTCTGCTTTAGCTTGTCTCTGCGTTAGCTTGTCTCTGCGTTAGCTTGTCTCTGTTTTAGCTTGTCTCTGCTAGCTTGTCTCTGTTTTAGCTTGTCTCTGTTTTAGCTTGTCTCTGTTTTAGCTTGTCTCTGTTTTAGCTTGTCTCTGCGTTAGCTTGTCTCTGTTTTAGCTTGTCTCTGCGTTAGCTTGTCTCTGTTTTAGCTTGTCTCTGTTTTAGCTTGTCTCTGTTTTAGCTTGTCTCTGTTTTAGCTTGTCTCTGCGTTAGCTTGTCTCTGTTTTAGCTTGTCTCTGTGTTAGCTTGTCTCTGTGTTAGCTTGTCTCTGTTTTAGCTGGTCTCTGTTTTAGCTGGTCTCTATTTTAGCTTGTCTCTGCGTTAGCTTGTCTCTGCGTGGAGCCTCTTTATTTTTGGCAACAACATGAAAATGAGACAGGGTCAGAGAGGATAAATGCTGTGTTGTCGTGGAAACGCCTCGGACGAAGTGAATCGCCTCTGTAACAGCTAATAGTTCACGGTACCTACTGCCACAAGACTTGTTACATCTCAGTTTGTAGAAACTGTGATATGTTACTCTGTACATGTTATGTTATGGGTTCAGTGGTTGAATATACTGATGGAATCCACATGTTATGTTATGGGTTCAGTGGTTGAATATACAGATGGAATCCACATGTTATGTTATGGGTTCAGTGGTTGAATATACAGATGGAATCCACATGTTATGGGTTCAGTGGTTGAATATACTGATGGAATCCACATGTTATGTTATGGGTTCAGTGGTTGAATATACTGATGGAATCCACATGTTATGTTATGGGTTCAGTGGTTGAATATACTGATGGAATCCACATGTTATGTTATGGGTTCAGTGGTTGAATATACTGATGGAATCCACATGTTATGTTATGGGTTCAGTGGTTGAATATACTGATGGAATCCACAGACCCACATTTTGTAGATATTGTAATAGCAGTCTTGAATTCCAAATTAAGGTTTTTTAACTAATACATTTGATGTACCTGTAGTGTACCCAACAGGCTCTCACAGTCTCCAACGTGTCCATAAACGTCCAATTTCTAAGGTTGAGTTTAAGCCTACATTCCTAATGCTTAAGGGAAGGGTTATGGTTTGGGATAGGGTTATGATTGGTTAAGGTAAGGGTTAAGGTTTGGGATAGGGTTCTGAATGGTTAAGTTAAGGGTTAAGGTTTGGGATAGGGTTATGAAAAGTTAAGGTTTGGGATAGGGTTATGAATGGTTAAGTTAAGGGTTAAGGTTTGGGACAGGGTTATGAATGGTTAAGTTAAGGGTTAAGGTTTGGGATAGGGTTATGATTGGTTAAGGTAAGGGTTAAGGTTTGGGATAGTCTTATGAATGGTTAAGTTAAGGGTTAAGGTTTGGGATAAGGTTATGAATTCTTAAGTTAAGGGTTAAGGTTTGGGATAGGGTTATGAATTGTTAAGGTAAGGGTTAAGGTTTGGGACAGGGTTATGAATGGTTAAGGTAAGGGTTGTACATATCATTCTAATATATCTACTGCTGTACATATCATTCTGATATATCTACTGCTGTACATATCATTCTAATATATCTACTGCTGTACATATCATTCTAATATATCTACTGCTGTACATATCGTTCTGATATATATACTGCTGTACATATCATTCTGATATATCTACTGCTGTACATATCATTCTGATATATCTACTGCTGTACATATCATTCTGATATATCTACTGCTGTACATATCATTCTGATATATCTACTGCTGTACATATCATTCTGATATATCTACTGCTGTACATATCATTCTGATATATATACTGCTGTACATATCATTCTGATATATCTACTGCTGTACATATCATTCTGATATATCTACTGCTGTTCATATCATTCTAATATATCTACTGCTGTACATATCATTCTGATATATCTACTGCTGTACATATCATTCTAATATATCTACTGCTGTACATATCATTCTGATATATCTACTGCTGTACATATCATTCTCAAAGTCAAAGTCACCATTATTAGTCAGTTGTACAACCGAATGCCTTCAACCGAAATGTGTATTCCGCATTTAACCCAACCCCTCTGAATCAGAGAGGTGCGGGGGGCTGCCTTTAATCGACATCCACGTCTTCGGCGCCCGGGGAACAGTGGGTTAACTGCCTTGTTCAGGGGCAGAACGACAGATTTTTACCTTGTCAGCTCGGGGATTTGAACTTGCAGCCCTCCGGTTACAAGTCCAACGCTCTAACCACTAGGCTACCTGCCGCCTCTGATATATCTACTGCTGTACATATCATTCTGATATATCTACTGCTGTACATATCATTCTGATATATCTACTGCTGTACATATCATTCTAATATATCTACTGCTGTACATATCATTCTGATATATCTACTGCTGTACATATCATTCTGATATATCCACTGCTGTACATATCATTCTAGTATATCTACTGCTGTACATATCATTCTGATATATCTACTGCTGTACATATCATTCTGATATATCTACTGCTGTACATATCATTCTGATATATCTACTGCTGTACATATCATTCTAGTATATCTACTGCTGTACATATCATTCTAATATATCTACTGCTGTACATATCATTCTGATATATCTACTGCTGTACATATCATTCTGATATATCTACTGCTGTACATATCATTCTGATATATCTACTGCTGTACATATCATTCTGATATATCTACTGCTGTAAATATCATTCTGATATATCTACTGCTGTACATATCATTCTGATATATCTACTGCTGTACATATCATTCTAATATATATACTGCTGTACATATCATTCTAATATATCTACTGCTGTACATATCATTCTTATATATCTACTGCTGTACATATCATTCTAGTATATCTACTGCTGTACATATCATTCTGATATATCTACTGCTGTACATATCATTCTGATATATCTACTGCTGTACATATCATTCTGATATATCTACTGCTGTACATATCATTCTGATATATATACTGCTGTACATATCATTCTAATATATCTACTGCTGTACATATCATTCTGATATATATACTGCTGTACATATCATTCTAATATATCTACTGCTGTACATATCATTCTGATATATCTACTGCTGTACATATCATTCTGATATATCTACTGCTGTACATATCATTCTGATATATCTACTGCTGTACATATCATTCTGATATATCTACTGCTGTACATATCATTCTAATATATCTACTGCTGTACATATCATTCTGATATATCTACTGCTGTACATATCATTCTAATATATCTACTGCTGTACATATCATTCTGATATATCTACTGCTGTACATATCATTCTAATATATCTACTGCTGTACATATCATTCTGATATATCTACTGCTGTACATATCATTCTAATATATCTACTGCTGTACATATCATTCTGATATATCTACTGCTGTACATATCATTCTAATATATCTACTGCTGTACATATCATTCTGATATATCTACTGCTGTACATATCATTCTAATATATCTACTGCTGTACATATCATTCTAATATATCTACTGCTGTACATATCATTCTGATATATATACTGCTGTACATATCATTCTAATATATCTACTGCTGTACATATCATTCTGATATATCTACTGCTGTACATATCATTCTGATATATCTACTGCTGTACATATCATTCTGATATATCTACTGCTGTACATATCATTCTGATATATCTACTGCTGTACATATCATTCTGATATATCTACTGCTGTACATATCATTCTGATATATCTACTGCTGTACATATCATTCTGATATATCTACTGCTGTACATATCATTCTGATATATCTACTGCTGTACATATCATTCTGATATATCTACTGCTGTACATATCATTCTGATATATCTACTGCTGTACATATCATTCTGATATATCTACTGCTGTACATATCATTCTGATATATCTACTGCTGTACATATCATTCTGATATATCTACTGCTGTACATATCATTCTAATATATCTACTGCTGTACATATCATTCTGATATATCTACTGCTGTACATATCATTCTGATATATCTACTGCTGTACATATCATTCTAATATATCTACTGCTGTACATATCATTCTGATATATCTACTGCTGTACATATCATTCTGATATATCTACTGTTGTACATATCATTCTGATATATCTACTGCTGTACATATCATTCTGATATATCTACTGCTGTACATATCATTCTAATATATCTACTGCTGTACATATCATTCTGATATATCTACTGCTGTACATATCATTCTAGTATATCTACTGCTGTACATATCATTCTAATACCTATTTGGGTTGTTAATTGGATTACTGTTACAGTTCTATTTTCGTTCCGACATTTCTTGATTGACATTTTACTGCCTTGTTAGGAGCTGGTAACACAATAATTTCCCTGCACCCGCTATAACATATGCTAAACTGTGTACGCGACCCCCCCAAAAAACGAACGTTGATTTGATTTGATGCTGCAGTGTAAAGGGAGTGAGACGACCCACTTTCGTCTCATGTCGGTTCCTTCCCTACTTCACCATACCGCAGCTGCAAGACTTACAGTAGGATAGCAGTGATATAGTGTCCTGTCTCTTCAGTGTGTGTCTTATGTGATATTAATAGTACTATGATAAATTACCTCCCTGAGTGGAGTAGGCTGCTAGCACAACCACTGGGTCCAAATAACTACTGGTGTGTGTGTGTGTGTGTGTGTGTGTGTGTGTGTGTGTGTGTGTGTGTGTGTGTGTGTGTGTGTGTGTGTGTGTGTGTGTGTGTGTGTGTGTGTGTGTGTGTGTGTGTGTGGTGTGTGTGTGGCAGAGAGAGAGGGAGAAAGTACATGTGTGTAAAGGTGTGTGTGTGGTGTGCGTGTGCGCGTGTGTGTGCTGAGCTGCATACTAACACATGCCAGCTAAACACCCCATGCCTCTGTTACTGTGGCAACTAACTACTTTCTTCATTTGCTAGCGTTGCCCTTAACAACGTCAGCATGTCTCTATTCCGACAGTCTGACTGGCTGATTTCACTCAGTTTAGTTCATGAATCGTGAATTCCCCTTAGTTAAAGGATCTAGAAATTACTGCGTTCGTGAAAAGACTATAATTTGTTTATTGGTCATCTGTAGGAATCAAGACTATTTGTAATCACATGTTCTTTGAGGACCATCGGTTTTATGTAAATAAAACACGATGGTGTTAGTAAGATAAAGAGGATTTAGTTACAGAGCATTATGGGTCCTGTTACAGAGCATTATGGGTACTGTTACAGAGCATTATGGGTACTGTTACAGAGCATTATGGGTACTGTTACAGAGCATTATGGGTACTGTTACAGAGCATTATGGGTACTGTTACAGAGCAATTATGGGTACTGTTACAGAGCATTAAAGGTACTGTTACAGAGCATTATGGGTACTGTTACAGAGCATTATGGGTACTGTTACAGAGCAATTATGGGTACTGTTACAGAGCATTAAGGGTACTGTTACAGAGCATTATGGATACTGTTCAGAACATTTTAGGTATTGTAGTATAGGGCTGAATATTTTCCCCAAACATCGACCAAGTATTTATCCCGAGAGTCCCGGGAAATACCGCACAAAATCCGAAGTACCCATTCAGAGCATTTAAAACCAAGATAAAAACCAATCCCACCCCAATAATTAATTGACAGGTATGAAACCCAACCAACTAACCCAGTGATTCTCAAGCATCCTGCCCCTCCCCTGAAAACACCACCCATAGTGATTGATTGACAGCTCTGAAACCCAACCAACTAACCCAGTGATTCTCAAGCATCCTGCCCCTTCCCTGAAAACACCACCCATAGTGATTGATTGACAGCTCTGAAACCCAACCAACTAACCCAGTGATTCTCAAGCATCCTGCCCCTTCCCTGAAAACACCACCCATAGTGATTGATTGACAGCTCTGAAACCCAACCAACTAACCCAGTGATTCTCAAGCATCCTGCCCCTTCCCTGAAAACACCACCCATAGTGATTGATTGACAGCTCTGAAACCCAACCAACTAACCCAGTGATTCTCAAGCATCCTGCCCCTTCCCTGAAAACACCACCCCCATAGTGATTGATTGACAGCTCTGAAACCCTACCAACTCTGTGACTCTCACAAATATCCTGCTTCTGCCCTGACAATCCAACACACAGTGATTGATTGACGGACCTAACTGTTAACAATGTGGCCAGAATAACACCAACATGAGGAAATGGGAGGAGTCAGGATTTACATTAGAATAATGACATCATAACAATGTAGATTTACATTAGAATAATGACATCATAATAATGTAGATTTACATTAAAATAATGACATCATAATAATGTAGATTTACATTAGAATAATGACATCATAATAATGTAGATTTACATTAGAATAATGACATCATAATAATGTAGATTTACATTAAAATAATGACATCATAATAATGTAGATTTACATTAGAATAATGACATCATAATAATGTAGTACAATTAGAAATATGAACTTTGATTTGATCTTTTAACAAGGTTCTTTCTAGATATGGCAGTGTTCTCTGGAAGGGCATTGAACAAAAAACTGCCAACTTGAAAATGCAAACTGGAGATTTGCATTAAAATTTGGTCATTGATTATGTTCACATAAAAATAATATTGCAAACGAGTCATTCATTTATCATGATTAAATTTGTATTTTTTTATCAGCTATATTTATCCATAATTTGCGGGCCTGAATCTGCAATAGACATAGTAACATGTAGCTCTGGTAGGAGGACCAGTTAAGGCTAGAGCAGAGGTCTACAATATTTTCTTTCATAAAGACTCCTTCATACTAAAACATGATTTTACGACCTACTCATATACGGCCTAAATATTGTGTTATTGTGTAGGCCAGATTTGATTAATAGAAACAAATAACAGAACTGCATGGTTCATAAAACCACACATTGAGGAAATAAAGGGGTTTTAAATTGTAAAACCAAAAGATTTATCAAAACCATTCATCTAGAGGGAACGAGGGGAGGGAAGCTACATTTTAGAGTGGCCTGAACCATTAATCTAGAGGAAACGGGGGGAGGGAAGCAACATTTTAGAATGGTCAAAACCATTAATCTAGAGGAGACGGGGGGTGGGAAGCTACATTTTAGAGTGGTCAAAACCATTAATCTAGAGGCAACGGGGAGGGAAGCAACATTTTAGAGTGGTCAAAACCATTAATCTAGAGGAGACGGGGAGGGAAGCTACATTTTAGAGTGGTCAAAACCATTCATCTAGAGGCGACGGGGGGAGGGAAGCTACATTTTAGAGTGGTCAAAACCATTAATCTAGAGGGAACGGGGGGAGGGAAGCTACATTTTAGAGTGGCCTGAACCATTAATCTAGAGGCGACGGGGAGGGAAGCTACATTTTAGAGTGGCCTGAACCATTAATCTAGAGGAAACGGGGAGGGAAGCAACATTTTAGAGTGGTCAAAACCATTCATCTAGAGGCGACGGGGGGAGGGAAGCTACATTTTAGAGTGGTCAAAACCATTAATCTAGAGGGAACGGGGGGAGGGAAGCTACATTTTAGAGTGGCCTGAACCATTAATCTAGAGGAAACGGGGGAGGGAAGCAACATTTTAGAGTGGTCAAAACCATTAATCTAGAGGAGACGGGGAGGGAAGCTATATTTTAGAGTGGTCAAAACCATTAATCTAGAGGCGACGGGGAGGGAAGCAACATTTTAGAGTGGTCAAAACCATTAATCTAGAGGAGACGGGGAGGGAAGCTACATTTTAGAGTGGTCAAAACCATTAATCCAGAGGCGACGGGGAGGGAAGCTACATTTTAGAGTGGTCAAAACCATTAATCTAGAGGAGACGGGGAGGGAAGCTACATTTTAGAGTGGTCAAAACCATTAATCTAGAGGAGACGGGGAGGGAAGCTACATTTTAGAGTGGTCAAAACCATTAATCTAGAGGAGACGGGGAGGGAAGCAACATTTTAGAGTGGTCAAAACCATTAATCTAGAGGAGACGGGGAGGGAAGCTACATTTTAGAGTGGTCAAAACCATTAATCTAGAGGCGACGGGGAGGGAAGCTACATTTTAGAGTGGCCTGAACCATTAATCTAGAGGCGACGGGGAGGGAAGCTACATTTTAGAGTGGCCTGAACCATTAATCTAGAGGCGACGGGGGGAGGGAAGCAACATTTTAGAGTGGTCAAAACCATTAATCTAGAGGAGACGGGGGGAGGGAAGCAACATTTTAGAGTGGTCAAAACCATTAATCTAGAGGAGACGGGGGAGGGAAGCTACATTTTAGAGTGGTCAAAACCATTAATCTAGAGGAGACGGGGGGAGGGAAGCTACATTTTAGAGTGGTGAAAACCATTCATCTAGAGGAGACGGGGGAGGGAAGCTACATTTTAGAGTGGTCAAAACCATTCATCTAGAGGAGACGGGGAGGGAAGCTACATTTTAGAGTGGTCAAAACCATTAATCTAGAGGCGACGGGGAGGGAAGCTACATTTTAGAGTGGCCTGAACCATTAATCTAGAGGCGACGGGGAGGGAAGCTACATTTTAGAGTGGCCTGAACCATTAATCTAGAGGCGACGGGGAGGGAAGCAACATTTTAGAGTGGTCAAAACCATTAATCTAGAGGAGACGGGGAGGGAAGCAACATTTTAGAGTGGTCAAAACCATTAATCTAGAGGAAACGGGGAGGAAGCTACATTTTAGAGTGGCCTGAACCATTAATCTAGAGGCGACGGGGAGGGAAGCTACATTTTAGAGTGGCCTGAACCATTAATCTAGAGGCGACGGGGAGGGAAGCAACATTTTAGAGTGGTCAAAACCATTAATCTAGAGGAGACGGGGAGGGAAGCTACATTTTAGAGTGGTCAAAACCATTAATCTAGAGGAGACGGGGAGGGAAGCTACATTTTAGAGTGGTCAAAACCATTAATCTAGAGGAGACGGGGAGGGAAGCAACATTTTAGAGTGGTCAAAACCATTAATCTAGAGGAGACGGGGGAGGGAAGCTACATTTTAGAGTGGTCAAAACCATTAATCTAGAGGCGACGGGGAGGGAAGCTACATTTTAGAGTGGCCTGAACCATTAATCTAGAGGCGACGGGGAGGGAAGCTACATTTTAGAGTGGCCTGAACCATTAATCTAGAGGCGACGGGGGAGGGAAGCAACATTTTAGAGTGGTCAAAACCATTAATCTAGAGGAGACGGGGAGGGAAGCAACATTTTAGAGTGGTCAAAACCATTAATCTAGAGGAGACGGGGAGGGAAGCTACATTTTAGAGTGGTCAAAACCATTAATCTAGAGGAGACGGGGAGGGAAGCTACATTTTAGAGTGGTGAAAACCATTCATCTAGAGGAGACGGGGAGGGAAGCTACATTTTAGAGTGGTCAAAACCATTCATCTAGAGGAGACGGGGAGGGAAGCTACATTTTAGAGTGGCCTGAACCATTAATCTAGAGGAGACGGGGAGGGAAGCAACATTTTAGAGTGGTCAAAACCATTAATCTAGAGGAGACGGGGGAGGGAAGCTACATTTTAGAGTGGTCAAAACCATTAATCTAGAGGCGACGGGGGGAG
Source organism: Brachymystax lenok tsinlingensis (assembly GCA_030435695.1). Taxonomy (NCBI): domain Eukaryota; kingdom Metazoa; phylum Chordata; class Actinopteri; order Salmoniformes; family Salmonidae; genus Brachymystax; species Brachymystax lenok. The sequence goes on from CM059803.1 coordinate 42,076,451, forward strand.
GGAAGCTACATTTTAGAGTGGCCTGAACCATTAATCTAGAGGCGACGGGGGGAGGGAAGCTACATTTTAGAGTGGCCTGAACCATTAATCTAGAGGCGACGGGGAGGGAAGCAACATTTTAGAGTGGTCAAAACCATTAATCTAGAGGAGACGGGGAGGGAAGCAACATTTTAGAGTGGTCAAAACCATTAATCTAGAGGAAACGGGGAGGGAAGCTACATTTTAGAGTGGTCAAAACCATTAATCTAGAGGAGACGGGGAGGGAAGCTACATTTTAGAGTGGTCAAAACCATTCATCTAGAGGCGACGGGGAGGAAGCTACATTTTAGAGTGGTCAAAACCATTAATCTAGAGGGAACGGGGGGAGGGAAGCTACATTTTAGAGTGGCCTGAACCATTAATCTAGAGGCGACGGGGGGAGGGAAGCTACATTTTAGAGTGGCCTGAACCATTAATCTAGAGGAAACGGGGAGGGAAGCAACATTTTAGAGTGGTCAAAACCATTCATCTAGAGGCGACGGGGAGGGAAGCTACATTTTAGAGTGGTCAAAACCATTAATCTAGAGGGAACGGGGGGAGGGAAGCTACATTTTAGAGTGGCCTGAACCATTAATCTAGAGGCGACGGGGGGAGGGAAGCTACATTTTAGAGTGGCCTGAACCATTAATCTAGAGGAAACGGGGGGAGAGAAGCAACATTTTAGAGTGGTCAAAACCATTAATCTAGAGGAGACGGGGAGGGAAGCTATATTTAGAGTGGTCAAAACCATTAATCTAGAGGCGACGGGGGGAGGGAAGCAACATTTTAGAGTGGTCAAAACCATTAATCTAGAGGAGACGGGGAGGGAAGCTACATTTTAGAGTGGTCAAAACCATTAATCCAGAGGCGACGGGGAGGGAAGCTACATTTTAGAGTGGTCAAAACCATTAATCTAGAGGAGACGGGGAGGGAAGCTACATTTTAGAGTGGTCAAAACCATTCATCTAGAGGAGACGGGGAGGGAAGCTACATTTTAGAGTGGTCAAAACCATTAATCTAGAGGAGACGGGGGGAGGGAAGCAACATTTTAGAGTGGTCAAAACCATTAATCTAGAGGAGACGGGGGGAGGGAAGCTACATTTTAGAGTGGTCAAAACCATTAATCTAGAGGCGACGGGGGGAGGGAAGCTACATTTTAGAGTGGCCTGAACCATTAATCTAGAGGCGACGGGGAGGGAAGCTACATTTTAGAGTGGCCTGAACCATTAATCTAGAGGCGACGGGGAGGGAAGCAACATTTTAGAGTGGTCAAAACCATTAATCTAGAGGAGACGGGGGAGGAAGCAACATTTTAGAGTGGTCAAAACCATTAATCTAGAGGAGACGGGGGGAGGGAAGCTACATTTTAGAGTGGTCAAAACCATTAATCTAGAGGAGACGGGGAGGGAAGCTACATTTTAGAGTGGTGAAAACCATTCATCTAGAGGAGACGGGGAGAGGGAAGCTACATTTTAGAGTGGTCAAAACCATTCATCTAGAGGAGACGGGGAGGGAAGCTACATTTTAGAGTGGCCTGAACCATTAATCTAGAGGAGACGGGGAGGGAAGCAACATTTTAGAGTGGTCAAAACCATTAATCTAGAGGAGACGGGGGGAGGAAGCTACATTTTAGAGTGGTCAAAACCATTAATCTAGAGGCGACGGGGAGGGAAGCTACATTTTAGAGTGGCCTGAACCATTAATCTAGAGGCGACGGGGAGGGAAGCTACATTTTAGAGTGGCCTGAACCATTAATCTAGAGGCGACGGGGAGGGAAGCAACATTTTAGAGTGGTCAAAACCATTAATCTAGAGGAGACGGGGAGGGAAGCAACATTTTAGAGTGGTCAAAACCATTAATCTAGAGGAAACGGGGAGGGAAGCTACATTTTAGAGTGGTCAAAACCATTAATCTAGAGGAGACGGGGGAGGGAAGCTACATTTTAGAGTGGTGAAAACCATTCATCTAGAGGAGACGGGGGAGGGAAGCTACATTTTAGAGTGGTCAAAACCATTCATCTAGAGGAGACGGGGGGAGGGAAGCTACATTTTAGAGTGGCCTGAACCATTAATCTAGAGGAGACGGGGGGAGGGAAGCAACATTTTAGAGTGGTCAAAACCATTCATCTAGAGGCGACGGGGGAGCTACATTTTAGAGTGGTCAAAACCATTAATCCAGAGGCGACGGGGGGAGGGAAGCTACATTTTAGAGTGGTCAAAACCATTAATCTAGAGGAGACGGGGGGAGGGAAGCTACATTTTAGAGTGGTCAAAACCATTAATCTAGAGGAGACGGGGGGAGGGAAGCAACATTTTAGAGTGGTCAAAACCATTAATCTAGAGGAGACAGGGTGAGGGAAGCTACATTTTAGAGTGGTCAAAACCATTAATCTAGAGGAAACGGGGGGAGGGAAGCAACATTTTAGAGTGGTCAAAACCATTAATCTAGAGGAGACGGAGGGAGGGAAGCTACATTTTAGAGTGGTCAAAACCATTAATCTAGAGGCGACGGGGGGAGGGAAGCTACATTTTAGAGTGGTCAAAACCATTAATCTAGAGGAAACGGGGATGGAAGCAACATTTTAGAGTGGTCAAAACCATTAATCTAGAGGAAACGGGGGGAGGGAAGCAACATTTTAGAGTGGTCAAAACCATTAATCTAGAGGAAACGGGGAGGGAAGCTACATTTTAGAGTGGTCAAAACCATTAATCTAGAGGAGACGGGGAGGGAAGCTACATTTTAGAGTGGTCAAAACCATTCATCTAGAGGAGACGGGGAAGCTACATTTTAGAGTGGTCAAAACCATTCATCTAGAGGAGACGGGGAGGGAAGCTACATTTTAGAGTGGCCTGAACCATTAATCTAGAGGAGACGGGGGGAGGGAAGCTACATTTTAGAGTGGTCAAAACCATTAATCTAGAGGCGACGGGGGGAGGGAAGCTACATTTTAGAGTGGCCTGAACCATTAATCTAGAGGCGACGGGGGAGGGAAGCTACATTTTAGAGTGGCCTGAACCATTAATCTAGAGGCGACGGGGAGGGAAGCAACATTTTAGAGTGGTCAAAACCATTAATCTAGAGGAGACAGGGTGAGGGAAGCTACATTTTAGAGTGGTCAAAACCATTAATCTAGAGGAAACGGGGAGGGAAGCAACATTTTAGAGTGGTCAAAACCATTAATCTAGAGGAAACGGGGAGGGAAGCTACATTTTAGAGTGGTCAAAACCATTAATCTAGAGGCGACGGGGAGGGAAGCTACATTTTAGAGTGGCCTGAACCATTAATCTAGAGGCGACGGGGAGGGAAGCAACATTTTAGAGTGGTCAAAACCATTAATCTAGAGGAGACGGGGAGGGAAGCAACATTTTAGAGTGGTCAAAACCATTAATCTAGAGGAGACGGGGAGGGAAGCTACATTTTAGAGTGGTCAAAACCATTAATCTAGAGGAGACGGGGAGGGAAGCTACATTTTAGAGTGGTGAAAACCATTCATCTAGAGGAGACGGGGAGGGAAGCTACATTTTAGAGTGGTCAAAACCATTCATCTAGAGGAGACGGGGAGGGAAGCTACATTTTAGAGTGGCCTGAACCATTAATCTAGAGGAGACGGGGAGGGAAGCAACATTTTAGAGTGGTCAAAACCATTAATCTAGAGGAGACGGGGAGGGAAGCTACATTTTAGAGTGGTCAAAACCATTAATCTAGAGGCGACGGGGAGGGAAGCTACATTTTAGAGTGGCCTGAACCATTAATCTAGAGGCGACGGGGAGGGAAGCTACATTTTAGAGTGGCCTGAACCATTAATCTAGAGGCGACGGGGAGGGAAGCAACATTTTAGAGTGGTCAAAACCATTAATCTAGAGGAGACGGGGAGGGAAGCAACATTTTAGAGTGGTCAAAACCATTAATCTAGAGGAAACGGGGGAGGGAAGCTACATTTTAGAGTGGTCAAAACCATTAATCTAGAGGAGACGGGGGAGGGAAGCTACATTTTAGAGTGGTGAAAACCATTCATCTAGAGGAGACGGGGAGGGAAGCTACATTTTAGAGTGGTCAAAACCATTCATCTAGAGGAGACGGGGAGGGAAGCTACATTTTAGAGTGGCCTGAACCATTAATCTAGAGGAGACGGGGGAGGGAAGCAACATTTTAGAGTGGTCAAAACCATTCATCTAGAGGAGACGGGGAGCTACATTTTAGAGTGGTCAAAACCATTAATCCAGAGGCGACGGGGAGGGAAGCTACATTTTAGAGTGGTCAAAACCATTAATCTAGAGGAGACGGGGAGGGAAGCTACATTTTAGAGTGGTCAAAACCATTAATCTAGAGGAGACGGGGAGGGAAGCAACATTTTAGAGTGGTCAAAACCATTAATCTAGAGGAGACAGGGTGAGGGAAGCTACATTTTAGAGTGGTCAAAACCATTAATCTAGAGGAAACGGGGGGAGGGAAGCAACATTTTAGAGTGGTCAAAACCATTAATCTAGAGGAGACGGAGGGAGGGAAGCTACATTTTAGAGTGGTCAAAACCATTAATCTAGAGGCGACGGGGGGAGGGAAGCTACATTTTAGAGTGGTCAAAACCATTAATCTAGAGGAAACGGGGGGATGGAAGCAACATTTTAGAGTGGTCAAAACCATTAATCTAGAGGAAACGGGGAGGGAAGCAACATTTTAGAGTGGTCAAAACCATTAATCTAGAGGAAACGGGGAGGGAAGCTACATTTTAGAGTGGTCAAAACCATTAATCTAGAGGAGACGGGGAGGGAAGCTACATTTTAGAGTGGTCAAAACCATTCATCTAGAGGAGACGGGGAAGCTACATTTTAGAGTGGTCAAAACCATTCATCTAGAGGAGACGGGGGAGGGAAGCTACATTTTAGAGTGGCCTGAACCATTAATCTAGAGGAGACGGGGAGGGAAGCAACATTTTAGAGTGGTCAAAACCATTCATCTAGAGGCGACGGGGGGAGGGAAGCAACATTTTAGAGTGGTCAAAACCATTAATCTAGAGGAGACGGGGTGAGGGAAGCTACATTTTAGAGTGGTCAAAACCATTAATCTAGAGGAAACGGGGGGAGGGAAGCAACATTTTAGAGTGGTCAAAACCATTAATCTAGAGGAAACGGGGAGGGAAGCTACATTTTAGAGTGGTCAAAACCATTCATCTAGAGGAGACGGGGGAGGGAAGCTACATTTTAGAGTGGTGAAAACCATTCATCTAGAGGAGACGGGGAGGGAAGCTACATTTTAGAGTGGCCTGAACCATTAATCTAGAGGAGACGGGGAGGGAAGCAACATTCTAGAGTGGTCAAAACCATTCATCTAGAGGAGACGGGGGAGCTACATTTTAGAGTGGTCAAAACCATTCATCTAGAGGAGACGGGGAGGGAAGCTACATTTTAGAGTGGCCTGAACCATTAATCTAGAGGAGACGGGGAGGGAAGCAACATTTTAGAGTGGTCAAAACCATTCATCTAGAGGCGGGGGGAGGGAAGCAACATTTTAGAGTGGTCAAAACCATTAATCTAGAGGAGACGGGGTGAGGGAAGCTACATTTTAGAGTGGTCAAAACCATTAATCTAGAGGAAACGGGGGGATGGAAGCAACATTTTAGAGTGGTCAAAACCATTAATCTAGAGGAAACGGGGGGAGGGAAGCAACATTTTAGAGTGGTCAAAACCATTAATCTAGAGGAAACGGGGGGAGGGAAGCTACATTTTAGAGTGGCCTGAACCATTAATCTAGAGGAGACGGGGGAGGGAAGCAACATTTTAGAGTGGTCAAAACCATTCATCTAGAGGCGACGGGGGGAGGGAAGCAACATTTTAGAGTGGTCAAAACCATTAATCTAGAGGAGACGGGGTGAGGGAAGCAACATTTTAGAGTTGTCTGAACCATTCATCTAGAGGAAACGGGGGGAGGGAAGCAACATTTTAGAGTGGTCAAAACCATTAATCTAGAGGAGACGGGGAGGGAAGCTACATTTTAGAGTGGTCAAAACCATTAATCTAGAGGAGACGGGGAGGGAAGCTACATTTTAGAGTGGTCAAAACCATTCATCTAGAGTAGACGGGGAGGGAAGCTACATTTTAGAGTGGTCAAAACCATTCATCTAGAGGAGACGGGGGAGGGAAGCTACATTTTAGAGTGGCCTGAACCATTAATCTAGAGGAGACGGGGAGGGAAGCAACATTTTAGAGTGGTCAAAACCATTAATCTAGAGGCGACGGGGGGAGGGAAGCAACATTTTAGAGTGGCCAAAACCATTAATCTAGAGGAAACGGGGTGAGGGAAGCAACATTTTAGAGTGGTCAAAACCATTAATCTAGAGGGAACGGGGGGAGGGAAGCAACATTTTAGAGTGGTCAAAACCATTAATCTTGAGGCGACGGGGGGAGGGAAGCAACATTTTAGAGTGGTCAAAACCATTAATCTAGAGGCGACGGGGGGAGGGAAGCTACATTTTAGAGTGGTCAAAACCATTAATCTAGAGGAAACGGAGGGAGGGAAGCAACATTTTAGAGTGGTCAAAACCATTAATCTAGAGGAGACAGGGGGAGGGAAGCTACATTTTAGAGTGGTCAAAACCATTCATCTAGAGGAGACGGGGGGAGGGAAGCTACATTTTAGAGTGGTCTGAACCATTAATCTAGAGGAGACGGGGAGGGAAGCAACATTTTAGAGTGGTCAAAACCATTAATCTAGAGGCGACGGGGGGAGGGAAGCAACATTTTAGAGTGGTCAAAACCATTAATCTAGAGGAAACGGGGTGAGGGAAGCAACATTTTAGAGTGGTCAAAACCATTAATCTAGAGGGAACGGGGGGAGGGAAGCAACATTTTAGAGTGGCCTGAACCATTAATCTAGAGGCGACGGGGGGAGGGAAGCAACATTTTAGAGTGGTCAAAACCATTAATCTAGAGGGAACTGGGGGAGGGAAGCAACATTTTAGAGTGGCCTGAACCATTAATCTAGAGGCGACGGGGGGAGGGAAGCTACATTTTAGAGTGGTCAAAACCATTAATCTAGAGGAAACGGGGGGAGGGAAGCAACATTTTAGAGTGGCCTGAACCATTAATCTAGAGGCGACGGGGAGGGAAGCAACATTTTAGAGTGGTCAAAACCATTAATCTAGAGGGAACGGGGAGGGAAGCAACATTTTAGAGTGGTCAAAACCATTAATCTTGAGGCGACGGGGAGGGAAGCAACATTTTAGAGTGGTCAAAACCATTAATCTAGAGGCGACGGGGGGAGGGAAGCTACATTTTAGAGTGGTCAAAACCATTAATCTAGAGGGAACGGGGGGAGGGAAGCAACATTTTAGAGTGGTCAAAACCATTAATCTAGAGGCGACGGGGGGAGGGAAGCAACATTTTAGAGTGGTCAAAACCATTAATCTAGAGGAAACGGGGTGAGGGAAGCAACATTTTAGAGTGGCCTGAACCATTAATCTAGAGGCGACGGGGGGAGGGAAGCAACATTTTAGAGTGGTCAAAACCATTAATCTAGAGGGAACGGGGGGAGGGAAGCAACATTTTAGAGTGGTCAAAACCATTAATCTTGAGGCGACGGGGGGAGGGAAGCAACATTTTAGAGTGGTCAAAACCATTAGTCTAGAGGCGACGGGGGGAGGGAAGCAACATTTTAGAGTGGTCAAAACCATTAATCTAGATGCGACGGGGGATGGGTGAAAAATGCAATCTGTAAATGTTTATGTAATATATAAAATGGACATATCTTTTTTAATATAGACTAGCTCAAAACATTACTAGTCGTGGATAAAGACAAATTACACAATGGATCATTATTATTTTCTGTTAAAAAAAAGTAGGGGTGCTGTGGGATTATTTAAAATAATCTTCGAAGAGGTAGGGGTTTCAGATGTTCTCAGAAGATGGGCAGGGACTCTGCTGTTTTAGCTTCAGGGAGAAGATGGTTCCACAATTGGAGTGTCAGGACAGAGAAGATCTTGTACTGAGCTGAAGCGGCGGGAGTTTCCCTCCCATAAGAGTTGGAGGGACAAGAGACCTAGGACTCGGGTTGGGGTGTAAGGTTTGAGCAGATGTTCCTGGATTAGAACCTGTGCTGCTTCCTGTGTAGGGTAGGGTTGTACTCTAATGCACTAATGGTTGTTATAGAGCATGAACCTTTGAGAGTGAGTCACTGCTTCGATGTTTGCAGAGAACGCCAGGGTGTTGTCCAGGGTCACACCAAGGTTCTTTTGCGGTCTGGAAGGGGGACATCGTGGAGTTGTCAACCGTCAGGAAGAGCAGCTCTGTCTTGTCGAGGTTGAGCTTGAGGGGGTGGGCCGACAAACAAGCTGAGATATCTGGCAGGCACGCAGAGATGCTTGTTTTGCTACCTGGATGTCAGAAGGGGGAAAGGAGAAAAGTAGTTGAGTAGGAGAGACCATGTTAGGATATGACGGAGCTGAGTGACTTGGTGTATAGAGAGAAAAGGAGAGGGCCTAGAACCGAGCCCTGTGGGACAACAGTAGGGAGAGTACGTGGTGCAGACACAGATCCTCTCCACGACACCTGGTAGGTGCGACCTGCCAGGTAGGATGCCAGGTGGGATGCAATCCAAGTGTGTGCATAGCCTGAACCATCCAGCCCTGAGAGGGTGGAGAGAAGGATCTGATTGTTCATGGTGTCGAAGGCTGCGGATAGAGAACTGAGGAGAGAGAGAGAGTCAGCTTTTTCAGTCAGGTGAGCATCCGTGACACAGAGAAGAACAGTCTTGGTTGAGCGACCCTTCTTGAAGCCTGACTGGTTAGGGTCATGAAGATCGTTCTGAGAGAGATAGCCAGAGCGTTGGTCAGAGACGGCACGCTCAAGTGTTTTGGAAAGAAAAGAATGAAGGGATACAGGTCTGTAGTTTAAGACGTCAGAGGGGTCGAGTGTTGGTTTCTTGAGGAGGGGAGCGACTCGGGCCATTTTGAAATCAGAGGGATCCAGTGGTCAGGGATGAGTTGAGGGACATCAGGAATGGTAGAAGGTCTCAAGAGATGGTCTGGAGAAGGGAGGAGGGGATAGGGTCAAGCGGCCAGACCTCACTAGTCACAGGATTTCATCTGGAGAGAGAGGGGAGAAAGAGGTCAAGGAGTAGGGTAGTTCTGTGTGAGTGGGACCAGTGGACTCAATAGGCTGAGTGAATGAGAAGTGGAGCAGATGGCGTCAACTTTCTTTTCAAAGTGGTTGACAATATCGTCCGCAGAGAGGCAAGGGGGAAGGGGTGGGGAATTAAGGAGGGTGGAAAAGAGGGTTAGAAGCAGAAGCTTGAAATTTACATTGATAGAAAGTGGCTTTCGCAGCGCATACAGAGGAAGAGAAGGAAGAGAAAAGGATGATAACTTCAGTTCCGGAGAACCTTTCCTCAGCTTCCCACAGCCCTGTTAGCTCGCAATGAGTCACTCAGCCACAGAGCACGAAGGGAGGGCTACCTCATCATATGACCATGACCGACTCATGTCCGCTACATTCATGCCCCTTTGACCTCCTCCCCATATTGGGCGATATTGTAACACGTAGGATATGAAACCGGGTTTCCCACGGGAGAAACCAACGTCTTAGACCATTAGACCAAGAGGAAACTCCTTTTAGTCCAAGAGGAAACTCCTTTCAGTCCAAGAGGAAACTCCTTTTAGACCAAGAGGAAACTCCTTTCAGACCAAGAGGAAACTCCTTTCAGTCCAAGAGGAAACTCCTTTCAGTCCAAGAGGAAACTCCTTTCAGTCCAAGAGGAAACTCAATCCAAGAGGAAACTCCTTTTAGTCCAAGAGGAAACTCCTTTTAGACAAAGAGGAAACTCCTTTTAGTCCAAGAGGAAACTCCTTTCAGACCAAGAGGAAACTCCTTTTAGTCCAAGAGGAAACTCCTTTTAGACCAAGAGGAAACTCCTTTTAGACCAAGAGGAAACTCCTTTTAGACCAAGAGGAAACTCCTTTCAGACCAAGAGGAAACTCCTTTCAGACCAAGAGGAAACTCCTTTCAGACCAAGAGGAAACTCCTTTTAGACTAAGAGGAACTCCTTTCAGTCCAAGAGGAAACTCCTTTCAGACCAAGAGGAAACTCCTTTTAGACTAAGAGGAACTCCTTTTAGTCCAAGAGGAAACTCCTTTTAGACCAAGAGGAAACTCCTTTTAGACCAAGAGGAAACTCCTTTTAGACCAAGAGGAAACTCCTTTTAGACCAAGAGGAAACTCCTTTCAGACCAAGAGGAAACTCCTTTTAGTCCAAGAGGAAACTCCTTTTAGTCCAAGAGGAAACTCCTTTCAGTCCAAGGGGAAACTTCTTTCAGCCCAAGAGGAAACTCCTTTCAGACCAAGAGGAAACTCCTTTTAGTCCAAGAGGAAACTCCTTTTAGACCAAGAGGAAACTCCTTTTAGTCCAAGAGGAAACTCCTTTCAGACCAAAAGGAAACTCCTTTTAGACTAAGAGGAACTCCTTTTAGTCCAAGAGGAAACTCCTTTTAGACCAAGAGGAAACTCCTTTTAGACCAAGAGGAAACTCCTTTCAGACCAAGAGGAAACTCCTTTTAGTCCAAGAGGAAACTTCTTTCAGCCCAAGAGGAAACTCCTTTCAGACCAAGAGGAAACTCCTTTCAGACCAAGAGGAAACTCCTTTTAGTCCAAGAGGAAACTCCTTTTAGACCAAGAGGAAACTCCTTTTAGTCCAAGAGGAAACTCCTTTTAGACCAAGAGGAAACTCCATTCAGTCCAAGAGGAAACTCCTTTCAGACCAAGAGGAAACTCCTTTCAGACCAAGAGGAAACTCCTTTCAAGAGGAAACTCCTTTCAGACCAAGAGGAAACTCCTTTTAGACCAAGAGGAAACTCTTTTTAGACCAAGAGGAAACTCTTTTTAGACCAAGAGGAAACTCCTTTTAGACTAAGAGGAAACTCCTTTTAGACCAAGAGGAAACTCCTTTTAGACCAAGAGGAAACTCCTTTTAGTCCAAGAGGAAACTCCTTTTAGACCAAGAGGAAACTCCTTTTAGACCAAGAGGAAACTCCTTTTAGTCCAAGAGGAAACTCCTTTTAGTCCAAGAGGAAACTCCTTTCAGTCCAAGAGGAAACTCCTTTCAGACCAAGAGGAAACTCCTTTCAGACCAAGAGGAAACTCCTTTCAGTCCAAGAGGAAACTCCTTTTAGACCAAGAGGAAACTCCTTTTAGTCCAAGAGGAAACTCCTTTTAGACCAAGAGGAAACTCCTTTTAGACCAAGAGGAAACTCCTTTTAGACCAAGAGGAAACTCCTTTTAGACCAAGAGGAAACTCCTTTCAGACCAAGAGGAAACTCCTTTCAGACCAAGAGGAAACTCCTTTTAGACTAAGAGGAACTCCTTTTAGTCCAAGAGGAAACTCCTTTTAGACCAAGAGGAACTCCTTTCAGACCAAGAGGAAACTCCTTTTAGACAAAGAGGAAACTCATTTTAGACCAAGAGGAAACTCCTTTTAGACCAAGAGGAAACTCCTTTCAGACCAAGAGGAAACTCCTTTCAAGAGGAAACTCCTTTCAGACCAAGAGGAAACTCCTTTTAGACCAAGAGGAAACTCCTTTTAGACCAAGAGGAAACTCCTTTTAGACTAAGAGGAAACTCCTTTTAGACCAAGAGGAAACTCCTTTTAGACCAAGAGGAAACTCCTTTTAGACCAAGAGGAAACTCCTTTCAGACCAAGAGGAAACTCCTTTCAGACCAAGAGGAAACTCCTTTTAGACTAAGAGGGACTCCTTTTAGACTAAGAGGAACTCCTTTTAGTCCAAGAGGAAACTCCTTTTAGACCAAGAGGAAACTCCTTTTAGACCAAGAGGAAACTCCTTTTAGACCAAGAGGAAACTCCTTTCAGACCAAGAGGAAACTCCTTTCAGACCAAGAGGAAACTCCTTTTAGACCAAGAGGAAACTCCTTTCAGACCAAGAGGAAACTCCTTTCAGACCAAGAGGAAACTCCTTTTAGACCAAGAGGAAACTCCTTTCAGTCCAAGAGGAAACTCCTTTCAGTCCAAGAGGAAACTCCTTTCAGACCAAGAGGAAACTCCTTTCAAGAGGAAACTCCTTTCAGACCAAGAGGAAACTCCTTTTAGACCAAGATGAAACTCTTTTTAGACCAAGAGGAAACTCCTTTTAGACTAAGAGGAAACTCCTTTTAGACCAAGAGGAAACTCCTTTTAGACCAAGAGGAAACTCATTTTAGACTAAGAGGAAACTCCTTTTAGACCAAGAGGAAACTCCTTTTAGACCAAGAGGAAACTCCTTTTAGACCAAGAGGAAACTCCTTTCAGACCAAGAGGAAACTCCTTTCAGACCAAGAGGAAACTCCTTTTAGACCAAGAGGAAACTCCTTTCAGACCAAGAGGAAACTCCTTTTAGACCAAGAGGGATCTCCTTTTTCAGCTGTAGGGATTTCATGGAGAAAGTTACCTAATATGTTTTGTTTATCCGGGAATGGGCTAATATGGCGATTCTAAAATGAATTATTATCCTGTATTTGGATAGGATAACTCCCCCACGACACACATTTTTTATCTAGCCCTGTGCTAACACTCTGTGCTAATAATTCCAATATGGACCAACCCCCTTGTCTTGCCCACCCATAGCTTGGCAGGCCGAAAGACTCCCAGAAATAGACAGCATACTTATATCATCTCTCTCTCTCTCTCTCTCTCTCTCTCTCTCTCTCTCTCTCTCTCTCTCTCTCTCTCTCACCCTCCTCTCTCTCTCTCTCTCTCTCTCTCTCTCTCTCACCCTCCTCTCTCTCTCTCTCTCTCTCTCTCTCTCTCTCTCTCTCTCCCTCCATCTCTCTCCGTGGGCTCAGTAGAAGAATGGTTGCTGTGGGAACACGGTGAGTTATCACAAGTGCTTACGTGAAGAACCGTGTGGGCGAGATGGGAAGAGAGAAGAGGTAGAGAGGGGGGAGAGAGGAAAGAGAGAAGGAGAGAGGAGAGAGATGGGGATAGAGGAAAGAGAGAGAGAGACACACAGAGAGAGAGAGAGAGAGAGAGAGAGAGAGAGACCGAGAGAAAGAGAGAGAGTCAGGAAGATAGAGAGAGAGTGGGAGATATATAGAGGGAGTCAGGGATAGAGAGATAGAGAGAGTGATGTGTGAGAATCATTGAAGCTGCAGAGAGAGAGAAATATGAGATATCTCCCAACATGATGATCCCACTAATCTGTACCCACATACTGAGCTGCTATCTACTACAATACTCTCTCTGGGAAGACTGGCAGAGAGATGAGAGAGAGAGAGATGCGATTGTGAAGGAGAGAGAGAGAGAGAGATATGAGAGGGTGACGGAGAGAGAGAGAGATTGAGGGAGCTGAAGATTTGAGTTGCCAAACGTCAGCCTCGAAACCTTAAGGACGTGGAGAAGATCTGCAAAGAGGAGTGGGACAAAATCCCTCCTGAGATGTGTGCAAACCTGGTGGCCAACTACAAGAAACGTCTGACCTCTGTGATTGCCAACAAGGGTTTTGCCACCAAGCACTAAGTCATGTTTTGCAGAGGGGTCAAATACTTATTTCCCTCATTAAAATGCAAATCAATTTATGACATTTTTCACATGCGTTTTTCAGGATTATTTTGTTGTTATTCTGTCTCTCACTCTTCAAATCAACCTACCATTAAAATTATAGACTGATCATTTCTTTGTCAGTGGGCAAACGTACAAAATCAGCAGGGGATCAAATACTTTTTTTCCCTCACTGTATTTGCAATGAAAAAAATGACTTTCTGACACTTAGAATATCTGAAAATGTTGTTAGACTCTTACGCGACTCTTACATACCGTGATGAAGACAATTTGCCTGTCGAAACGTTGGACATTACATTTTTGCATCTGAGCTCCTAGAGTGTGTCCGGCTCTCCTTTATTTTCAAGACTCATGAATGAACGGTTCACGGTAGACTGGAATCCCAATAACTAAGTAAAGTGTGTCCCGTGTCGTTTCCGTTTTTGTTCGTAGCTACGGCTTGTTTGGCCCGTTGTGTCAAGTCACTCACGGTTCACACCGCGCGTGCAGAAAGTGGTCCATCACCTTTTTCCCCACTGATCTTTGTCGATAGCGCCTTCTAAATTCAGGGCAGCAAGGTTAGTGAGAGTAGTAGCAACACTTTTACAGTTCTCCATGGCGTTATATCTTTAAAATAAAGCCGTTGGAGCAAGGATTATCTACACATACCGAGCAGCTCATGTTATAGACAGAAGCATGTTACATGGCAGACCAATCTCAACTCATCTCTCAGCATGTCCAGCCCATCCATTATCTCAGCCAATCATGGCTAGCGGGAAGGTTCCTTTCCTTTTTCCATGGCTAAACCAATTTGGCTCGTAATTTAAAAATGTTATTTTGTATTTACAGATTGCGTACAAGTTTGTTATTAATGCACATGAAAGTTTCTGCCCAAATAAAATGCACGGGGGTGTATGCACGGAGAAAACTAATCTTCAGAAATGTAATTTTGTGGTCTTATGCTTCCCCGTCTATTGGAGATATTTTGCAGTACCTTAAACAATGTGTTGATCAGACCATCAATACGCTTCTATCGCCAAGTTCACTCAATAAGTGTCTATCGATCCTTACTGAAGTAGTACTCAGAATTGCAAAGTATAACCTATTTGTTCGTTCATTGTATCACTTACAACCATAAAATAACCTTTTTTACAGCATAGCAATGAGTCATTTAAGTATAAAAAAAAAGGAGAAAAACCTTTTTGAAGATGGGTAACGTTATCTGGCAGAGTAACCCTTAAAGTGCCAATCTGCAGTTGACAGAAATACCAAAAGTGGACTGCCGCTACTGTTTTGGTAAAAAAGCTGTGATGGGGCTGTTGAAATGTAACCACTAAAATGTACAGACAGAGCTATGGATGCAAGGACTGACCATCTATGGTATACAAATGTAGTTCTAACCATTTTCTTAAAAATTTACAGTGTTTGGTTTTTTTTTTTATCACTTTTGTTTACAAACATTGGAGTGAAACAAGCTTGTATTTTGATTTCTGATAGGGAATGACAGTTGAACTAAGCTCATGAAGCATTTTATATAAGTTATATTTTTCTAAAATCAATGGGTGTATAGAATCAATTTATGAGTAAAAAAATGGACGTGGATCCAAAAATTGATGTAGCAACTACTGATTGGCCTTTAACATAAAAACACAGACACTCTTGTTGCTCTCAAAATAGCCTTTGCTTTGCTGAACAGGTCGTTTTCAGGAGTGTGGTGCCTGCCTGCCTGCCATCAGAGGAGTAGACCTGTGAATAATGAAAAGTTAATAAGTTATTGCCATGCTTTCACATAGAGGCCTAGTTCAAACCACAACATTTTAAAAACACAAAAAGGCAAATGGTTGCAGATCAATAGTAAGCTGGTTAAATTACAGACTGCTCTTAAAACCTTCAGACTACCATTGTTTTGGGGATATGTCCAACGTTCGCTAAATCTGCTGAGTGCAAACTTTAACATTGTGAAAATTCTGTGCAACTTCCAGTGGGTGTTTACTGTGAACACTGAGGCTGTACCTGATTCAAGTTACAGCTTTACTGTGAACACTGAGGCTGTACCCGCTTTAAGTTACAGTTTTACTGTGAACACTGAGGCTGTACCTGATTCAAGTTACAGCTTTACTGTGAACACTGAGGCTGTACCCGCTTTAAGTTACAGTTTTACTGTGAACACTGAGGCTGTACCCGCTTTAAGTTACAGCTTTACTGTGAACACTGAGGCTGTACCTGCTTTAAGTTACAGTTTTACTGTGAACACTGAGGCTGTACCTGATTCAAGTTACAGCTTTACTGTGAACACTGAGGCTGTACCCGCTTTAAGTTACAGTTTTACTGTGAACACTGAGGCTGTACCCGCTTTAAGTTACAGTTTTACTGTGAACACTGAGGCTGTACCTGCTTTAAGTTACAGTTTTACTGTGAACACTGAGGCTGTACCTGATTCAAGTTACAGCTTTACTGTGAACACTGAGGCTGTACCCGCTTTAAGTTACAGTTTTACTGTGAACACTGAGGCTGTACCCGCTTTAAGTTACAGTTTTACTGTGAACACTGAGGCTGTACCTGCTTTAAGTTACAGTTTTACTGTGAACACTGAGGCTGTACCCGCTTTAAGTTACAGTTTTACTGTGAACACTGAGGCTGTACCCGCTTTAAGTTACAGTTTTACTGTGAACACTGAGGCTGTACCCGCTTTAAGTTACAGTTTTACTGTGAACACTGAGGCTGTACCCGCTTTAAGTTACAGTTTTACTTTTTAATCTTGTGCTTCTCTGCAGCAGTCCTGGGGGAGCTGCACACCCACGCATGCGCGCAGCTTAGAGAGAACATTTCGCTAAATATCTCAAAATGTATGTATTTTGATGTTTTGAAGTTCTACACCATTTTAATCAGAGTAACCTTTTCTTTCTAATGATGTAAGTTTGGGGACTAAGCTGTGACCAATTGCTGTTAGTTCAAACTTTAAAAAATACAAAATGTACTCATGGAAGTCTGAGGTCATCCCATTGTTTCCTATAGAGGTATATAGGAGTATGTCTATTAATTTCACAAAATATATATTTTTTTAAATGTGTATATTTAGATTTTTTCAAGATAGACACCATTTTAATCAGGATCATCTTTGTAATGATGTAAGGCTGGACAGCGTACTTCGTTGTGTACACGCACATGTCAGGATAATCTCCTCATTCTAATGACATAAGGTTGGGCAGCGTACTCTGCTGTCATCGATAGCTAGACCAGAAATAGTCCGAAGTTTCCATTTCCTCCCTACGTCCTCGTTATGCAGACACATGAGCACACTTGACACCATCGAGGTGCAGATATTTACTTTCTACACAAAGTTGTTGTTACATTTCAGTTTCGTTTTTAAGATCAGACTGTAGTGGTAAAATAAAAAAAATGGTGACATTTAAGGGGAAATGGAATTCTAAGCATCGCTCCAGTCAGAAAGAGGCTCAGCGAAGGTTCGTTTCAATTCATTTGCTATGGCCTCGCGCTAGTGTTCCAGCTCAGCCAACGTTCTTTGGCCGTTTTTTCAGCCTTGGGTGACCGTGGAGGCTGCTGAGGGGAGGACGGCTCATAATAATGGCTGTAACGAAGCAAATGGAATGGCATCAAACCATGTGCTTGATGTATTTGATACCATTCCACTGATTCCGCTCCAGCCATTACCACGAGCCCGTCCTCCCCAACTAAGGTGCCACCAACCCCCTGTGTTGGGGTGAATTTTCACTCGTTCTATTGTCCAGCCTGCGCAGGTTCCAGGTCAAACGTGTTTTTCACAGATGGGCAGATCTCACAAAGTCGGCGGGAATTTCTCACAAACCAGCAAACCACACCAATAATACGGCTTGAGCTCTCTTTCAGATGAGGCCTTCATTCCTGGAATAAATAAGTGTACCAATGCATCATCAGGGTTTCAAACGTGGGGCAGGATGCATCATGGGAGTTGACCCCCCTTTCCCTTTCCTTTCCATTAGTCTGAAAACCTTTTCTGTTCCTGGGACAGAGCAACAATGCATCACACCCAAAAGTGAGAAAATAACTATTGTTTAACTGGGCGACCATTGAAAATAACTATTGTTTAACTGGGCGACTATTGAAAATAACTATTGTTTAACTGGGCGACCATTGAAAATAACTATTGTTTAACTGGGCGACTATTGAAAATAACTATTGTTTAACTGGGCAACCATTGAAAATAACTATTGTTTAACTGGGAGACCATTGGAAATAAGGATGCATGATGATACATAAGGGGTCAATATGTGTAAATGCATTTAGAAAGGATTATTAGCTGGAGGTAAATAGTGGCTCACTATTCGGCAAGCACTGACTGGCTATCGCACTATTCTGACCAATTTGTTATAACCAATTTGTTAATGGTTTATAATGCATTTACAAATGATTAACCCTTGATAAACCCTTTTACAAATGGAATCTTATTGTAAAATGTTACTGAGAAGGGGTTCACTGTAATGCAGAAGGCTGTTCTCTAGGTAATTGGTGCTTAAAACTTCCCTCAGATCCAACAACATGTAGCTATAACGTTCCCCTCAACGTAGATAGAACATCTAGACTCTTAGGAACTTCTGTGAGTCCGTTGGGAGTTCCCTGTGAAGGTGATTCTCTGCTTTAGCTGAACTGAACTGAACTGAACTGAACAGAAGTGAACTGAACTGAACTGAACAGAACTGAACAGAGATTTAGAAGGTACAGCTGTCGTCTTTCCAAGTGTCCTGGTTTTTACATGTGTTTTGGAAACGTGTTGTTCCTGTCATAACCTTGAGGACACTGCTGTTCCCAGGGTTAATTAAGGTAATTTGTTGCGTTTCCTCAGATCCAACAATATAGAACGTCTGTCTCAGGAGATGAACGTCTGACGTCTGAACATCTCCCTTTTGGGAACGTCTGCGAGTCCATTGGGAGTTCTAGCCAGCAGGTTCTCTGTCTGAAGGTGCTTTTCTGTAAAATACAGAAGACTGTGTATTCTCTCTATCCAAAGACTTCAAACAGGCTCATCTACAACCCTAGCATCCCTTCATATCCCTTCATCCCTTCATATCTGGGTCATGTTCACTAAGCACCAGACGGGAGGGGGACTGACTGAAACAGTGAAGGACTACCTGGACTTATTAAATAAGAAATGCACATTTTTTTGTTCTCTGTTTTAAAACTTTTTACTACGGTGTGCTTTAATGAATACGACCCTGAGTGTTTGACAACCCCTTTGATAAACATGGTTTTTCATTGGTCGATAAGAATAAAATCAAAATCAAATGTTTGTCACACGAGCCGTATACAACAGGTGTCGTCCTTACCGTGAAATACTATGCAGTGATAATAAACAGCAAGTAGCAGCAGTGAAAATACAAAGGGGAAGGGGTGTCAATGTGTTCAGTCCCGGGGTCCTTAGCTTACTGATGAGCTTTGAGGGTACTATGGTGTTGAACGCTGAGCCGTAGTCAATGAACAGCATTCTCACATAGGTGTTCCTTTTGTCCAGGTGGGAAAGGGCAGTGTGGAGTGCAGTAGAGATTGCATCATCTGTGGATCTGTTAGGGCGGTATGCAAATTGGAGTGGGTCTAGGTTTTCCTGGGATAACAGTGTTGATCTGTTGAGCCATGACCAGCCTTTCAAAGCACTTCGTGGCTACAGACGGGAGTGCTACGGGTCAGTAGTCATTTAGGCAGGTTACCTTAGTGTTCTTGGGCACAGGGACTACGGTGGTCTGCTTGAAACATGTTGGTATTAGAGAATCAGACAGGGAGAGGTTGAAAATGTCAGTGAAGACACTTGCCAGTTGGTCAGCGCATGCTCGGGAGTACACATCCTGGTAATTCGTCTGGCCCTGCTGCCTTGTGAATGTTGACCTGTTTAAAGGTCTTACTCACATGGGGACGACGTCATCGATGCACTTATTAATGAAGAACGTATTCCAGTCTGGGATAGCAAAACAGTCCTGTAGTTTAGCATCTGCGTCATCTGACCACTTTTTTATTGACTGAGTCCCTGGTGCTTCCTGCTTTAGTTTTTGCTTGTAAGCAGGAATCAGGAGGATAGAATTATGGTCAGATTTGCCAAATGGAGGACGAGGGAGAGCTTTGTATCTGTCTCTGTGTGTTGAGTAAAGGTGGTCTAGAGTTTTTTTCCCCTCTGGTTGCACATTTAACATGCTGGTAGAAATGAGGTAAAACGAATTT
The DNA here is from genome assembly GCA_030435695.1 of Brachymystax lenok tsinlingensis. Taxonomy (NCBI): domain Eukaryota; kingdom Metazoa; phylum Chordata; class Actinopteri; order Salmoniformes; family Salmonidae; genus Brachymystax; species Brachymystax lenok. The sequence continues at coordinate 42,096,184 of CM059803.1, forward strand.
AAGTTTCCCTGCATTAAAGTCCCCGGCCACTAGGAACGCTGGATGAGCATTTTCCTGTTTGCTTATGGCCGTATACAGCTCATTGAGTGCGGTCTTAGTGCCAGCATTGGTCTGTGGTGGTAAATAGACAGCTAGGAATAATATAGATGAGAACTCTCTTGGTAGATAGTGTGGTCTACAGCTTATCATGAGATATGGCAAATATGTCTGGCCGCACAACCGATTGGCAAACTTGAGAAATCGTGTGACTAACTTGAATAAAAAGAAGAGGAAACTACAATATGAAACCAAGATAAATGAAATAAAGAGTGACATTAAAAAGCTTTGGAGCACCTTAAATTAAATCCTGGGAAAAAAGGCAAACTCAGCTCCATCATTCATTGAATCAGATGGCTCATTCATCACAAAACCCACTGATATTGCCAACTACTTTAATAATCTTTTCATTGGTAAGATTAGCAAACTTAGGCATGCCATGCCAGTAACAAATGCTGACACTTCACATCCAAGTATATCTGACCAAATTATGAAAGACAAGCTTTGTAATTTTAAATTCCGTAAAGTTAGCGTGGAAGAGGTTGAAAACATTATTGTTGTCTATCAACAATGACAAGCCACCGGGATGGATGGAAAATGACTGAGGATAATAGCGGGCGATATTGGCACTCCTATTTGCCACATCTTCAATCTAAGCCTACTAGAAAGTGTGTGCCCTCAGGCCTGGAGGGAAGCAAAAGTGATTCCCCTACCTAAGAAAAATAAAGCCCCCTTTACTGGCTCAAATAGCCGACCAATCAGTCTGGTACCCACCCTTAGTAAACTTTTGGAAAAAAATGTGTTTGACCAGATACAGTGCTATTTTACAGTAATCAAATTGACAACAATCGTTCAGCATGCTTATAGAGAAGGACATTCAACAAGCACTGCACTTACACAAATGACTGATGATTGGCTGAGAGAAATTGATGATGAAAAGATTGTGGGGGCTGTTTTGTTAGACTTCAGTGCGGCCTTTGACATTATTGATCATAGTCTGCTTCTGGCAAAACTTATGTGTTATGGCTTAACTTCTTAGGGAGCGGCTCCCGAGGTGACGGTTTTGGAGAGTCTGGCGTGCCCAAAGTAAAATGCCTCCCACTCAGGCCCAGAAAATAGGATATGCACATAATTAGTACTATTGGATAGGAAACACTCTGAAGTTTCTAAGAGTGTTTAAATATTGTCTGTGAGTATAGCAGAACTGATATAACAGGCTAAATATTTCTGTCCTGGAAAAAGTGTTTTTGACACATTGCCTCATTTTGAACCCCTCCCTATTGAAAACAGCCATTTCTGGGAGTAAGATTGCAGTACCTATTGCTTCCACTGGATGTCAACAGTCTCTAGACAGTGTTTGGTGATGTTAGGTTGCTCTGGATGGTAATAGAAGAAGAATTTCGAACTAGTCATCGGATGTAAACAGAAGAGGAAGCGCGTTCATGGGCTCGCGCGCTGTGTTTTTTTTCCTTTCCTATCATCCAGTTTATAATCCGGTTGAAATATTATAGTAAATATACATAAAAGTGTTCCTAAGGATACGTTATCAATGATTTTGATTGTTCTTGGACAAGTGTATAGGTATAGGTTGAACGCGTTCTCTTCATGGTTCAATGGGCGAGTGGACGCTGTATTTTATGAACATAACGCGCCAACCAAACTGAGATTTATGGATATAATAAATGACTTTTTCTAACAAAAGAACCATTGGATGTCTTCGTTGGACACTTGGGAAGCCCTCAGCAGAAGTTCTTCAAAAGGTAAGGGATTTGTTTTTGCTGTGAAATGTGTTTTGTGTGAACCGCGATGGTTTATGAATTTATGCTAATAGAAAATATTGGAGGTGCTACCCTTAAACAATCAAATGTTGTGCTTTCACCGTGAAGCCTTTTTGAAATCTGACAACGCTGTGATATTGCCAAGAAGCAGAGCTTTTGATGACTATGCACTTGTATATTGATGCATGTTTAATAATTCAACTTTTGGATTTTGAATTTGGCGCCTTGCATTTCACCGGGTAGTGTCAGCTAGCGCCCCACCACTCCGTAAGTAGTTAACACCCTCTGCTATATTGTGGATAAATAGTTACCTGTCTAACAGAACACAGATGGTGTTCTTTAATAGAAGCCTCACCACCAGTTAGAATCAGGAATTCCCCAAGGCAGCTGTCTAGGCTCATTACTTTTAAAAATCTTTACTAACGACATGCCACTAACTTTGAGTAAAGCCAGAGTGTATATGTATGCGGATGACTCAACACTATACACGTCAGTTACTACAGCGACTGAAATGACTGCAACACTTAACAAAGAGCTGCAGTTAGTTTCTGAATGGGTGGCAAGGAATAAGTTAACTAAAAGCACTGTATTTGGGACAAAATCATTCACTAAACTGTAAACCTCAACTACATCTCATAATGAATAATGTGGAAATTGAGCAAGTTGAGGTGACTAACTTGGAGTAACCCTTGATGGAAACTGTCATGGTCAAAACATATTGTTACAACAGTAGCTAAGATCGGGAGAAGTAATGTCCATGATAAGTCACTGCTCTACCTTCTTGACAGCACTGTCAACAAGGCAGGTCCTACAGGCCCTAGTTCTGTCACATCTTGACTACTTTTCGGTCGTGTGGTCAGGTGCCACATGTGGTAAATGTCCCTGAGGCTAGAAATTGTTGTTCTCCCCCTCTAGGATGGAGAAGCTGTCTTCATTAAAGTATGGGGATTCTACTGGGGGGATATAGGTAGCACACAGGAGGACATTTTTCTCTGGTGAGATCATTTCCTTATTAATTTCTATCCAAATGTAATATGTTCCTGTTTTGATTAATTTAATAGAGTGGGTTAGGTCTGCTCTATAGCAAATTAGCATACCCCCTGAATCTCTTCCCTGTTTCACACCTGGTAGTTTGTTGGATGGGACTACCAGCTCTCTGTAACCTAGAGGGCAACCAGTGGGTCTGTCTCCTCTACACCAGCTCTCTGTAACCTAGAGGGCAACCAGTGGGTCCGTCTCCTCTACACCAGCTCTCTGTAACCTAGAGGGCAACCAGTGGGTCCGTCTCCTCTACACCAGCTCTCTGTAACCTAGAGGGCAACCAGTGGGTCCGTCTCCTCTACACCAGCTCTCTGTAACCTAGAGGGCAACCAGTGGGTCTGTCTCCTCTACACCAGCTCTCTGTAACCTAGAGGGCAACCAGTGGGTCTGTCTCTCTACACCAGCTCTCTGTAACCTAGAGGGCAACCAGTGGGTCCGTCTCCTCTACACCAGCTCTCTGTAACCTAGAGGGCAACCAGTGGGTCCGTCTCCTCTACACCAGCTCTCTGTAACCTAGAGGGCAACCAGTGGGTCCGTCTCCTCTACACCAGCTCTCTGTAACCTAGAGGGCAACCAGTGGGTCCGTCTCCTCTACACCAGCTCTCTGTAACCTAGAGGGCAACCAGTGGGTCCGTCTCCTCTACACCAGCTCTCTGTAACCTAGAGGGCAACCAGTGGGTCCGTCTCCTCTACACCAGCTCTCTGTAACCTAGAGGGCAACCAGTGGGTCCGTCTCCTCTACACCAGCTCTCTGTAACCTAGAGGGCAACCAGTGGGTCCGTCTCCTCTACACCAGCTCTCTGTAACCTAGAGGGCAACTAGTGGGTCCGTCTCCTCTACACCAGCTCTCTGTAACCTAGAGGGCAACTAGTGGGTCCATCTCCTCTATACCAGCTCTCTGTACCCTAGAGGGCAACCAGTGGGTCAGTCTCCTCTACACCAGCTCTCTGTAACCTAGAGGGCAACCAGTGGGTCCGTCTCCTCTACACCAGCTCTCTGTAACCTAGAGGGCAACCAGTGGGTCCGTCTCCTCTACACCAGCTCTCTGTAACCTAGAGGGCAACCAGTGGGTCCGTCTCCTCTATATCAGCTCTCTGTAACCTAGAGGGCAACCAGTGGGTCCGTCTCCTCTACACCAGCTCTCTGTAACCTAGAGGGCAACCAGTGGGTCCGTCTCCTCTACACCAGCTCTCTGTAACCTGGAGGGCAACCAGTGGGTCCATCTCCTCTACACCAGCTCTCTGTAACCTAGAGGGCAACCAGTGGGCCCGTCTCCTCTACACCAGCTCTCTGTAACCTAGAGGGCAACCAGTGGGCCCGTCTCCTCTACACCAGCTCTCTGTAACCTAGAGGGCAACCAGTGGGTCCGTGTCCTCTACACCAGCTCTCTGTAACCTAGAGGGCAACCAGTGGGTCTGTCTCCTCTATACCAGCTCTCTGTAACCTAGAGGGCAACCAGTGGGTCCGTCTCCTCTATACCAGCTCTCTGTAACCTAGAGGGCAACCAGTGGGTCCGTCTCCTCTATACCAGCTCTCTGTAACCTAGAGGGCAACCAGTGGGTCCGTCTCCTCTACACCAGCTCTCTGTAACCTAGAGGGCAACCAGTGGGTCTGTCTCCTCTATACCAGCTCTCTGTAACCTAGAGGGCAACCAGTGGGTCTGTCTCCTCTACACCAGCTCTCTGTAACCTAGAGGGCAACCAGTGGGTCTGTCTCCTCTACACCAGCTCTCTGTAACCTAGAGGGCAACCAGTGGGTCCGTCTCCTCTATACCAGCTCTCTGTAACCTAGAGGGCAACCAGTGGGTCTGTCTCCTCTACACCAGCTCTCTGTAACCTAGAGGGCAACCAGTGGGTCCGTCTCCTCTATACCAGCTCTCTGTAACCTAGAGGGCAACCAGTGGGTCAGTCTCCTCTACACCAGCTCTCTGTAACCTAGAGGGCAACCAGTGGGTCCGTCTCCTCTATACCAGCTCTCTGTAACCTAGAGGGCAACCAGTGGGTCCGTCTCCTCTACACCAGCTCTCTGTAACCTGGAGGGCAACCAGTGGGTCCATCTCCTCTACACCAGCTCTCTGTAACCTAGAGGGCAACCAGTGGGTCTGTCTCCTCTATACCAGCTCTCTGTAACCTAGAGGGCAACCAGTGGGTCCATCTCCTCTACACCAGCTCTCTGTAACCTAGAGGGCAACCAGTGGGTCCGTCTCCTCTACGCCATGTTTCTTGTAGGATGACAATGTCTGTATTTCCAATTTCTTTGATGAAGTCTGGGTTCCTGCTATTTAGGCCAAAATGACCTCAGACCTTGTATATTCCAGGATGAGACAGTAAAAGCTTTGTGTTCCATACTGTCTAGTGTTGTTTTCATGTGGTTTAGGTCCGGACCATCACAGTAGGTGTGAGCAGAGCATGTTGAGTAGGATGGAGCTTGTGCCGGGTGTAATAGTTGGGTGTTGGGCCTGTTGCTCTGCTCACGGCCTGGGCATATGTCCTGCTGTCATGTTGAAGTCCTTGCCGCAGGGGCAGTGGGGCATGAGGTGGACAGAAGGGGCATAGGTCTGATATGGGAGGGGCCTGTATAGGATGTGCCCAGGGTTTTCCTGGGGTGGTCTCCGCTGGTTGTGGTGTGGCTGGTGATGCTGTGGTCTGGGTGTAGGTCCTCTTGGCGTGGGTTCTCACGGTGCAGGTCCTTCAGGAGGGGGTCTTGCAGGTCTAGAAGGGTGTCTCGCTGGGCGGGGTGTCCTTTGCTCTGTTGCTCCTGTGTGAGTTGCCCGGGGCTACGGTTGAGGGTGACGTCCATCAGGGTCCTGGCACAAGTTGGGATTGCTGCTTTGTACAGGTGGACCTGGTCGTAAAGGCTGTTCAAGTCCAGGGTGGAGTGGTGGCCCAGGTATACATTCTCGCAAAACTTCTTGCATTTACCTGCTGTATGGTGGCAGGGTGGAAGTCTTTTCGTGGTGGAGATAACCACTTGTGCGTTGGGGAAAGTAGAATAAGCTTTTTCAATCACTCCCATTAGTGCTGTGGCCACCCTTTCCTGCTGGGCCCTCAGGTCATTTGTGCCTGTGTGAGTTATGATGTGGCTGGGAGACCCTAGTCTGTCCTCTGACAACAGCTCCAGGGCCTAGAGTCTGTCCTCTGACAACAGCTCCAGGGCCTAGTGTCTGTCCTATGACAACAGCTCCAGGGCCTAGTGTCTGTCATCTGACTACAGCTCCAGGGCCTAGTGTCTGTCCTCTGACAACAGCTCCAGGGCCTAGTGTCTGTCCTATGACAACAGCTCCATGGCCTAGTGTCTGTCCTCTGACAACAGCTCCAGGGCATCCCTAGTGTCTGTCCTCTGACAACAGCTCCATGGCCTAGTGTCTGTCCTCTGACAACAGCTCCAGGGCCTATTGTCTGTCCTATGACAACAGCTCCAGGGCCTAATGTCTGTCCTCTGACAACAGCTCCAGGGCATCCCTAGTGTCTGTCCTCTGACAACAGCTCCAGGGCCTAGTGTCTGTCCTATGACAACAGCTCCAGGGCCTAGTGTCTGTCATCTGACTACAGCTCCAGGGCCTAGTGTCTGTCCTCTGACAACAGCTCCAGGGCCTAGTGTCTGTCCTCTGACAACAGCTCCAGGGCCTATTGTTTGTCCTCTGACAACAGCTCCAGGGCCTCCCTAGTGTCTGTCCTCTGATACCAGCTCCAGGGCATCCCTAGTGTCTGTCCTATGACAACAGATCATTGGCCTAGTGTCTGTCCTCTGATGACAGCTCCAGGGCATCCCTAGTGTCAGTCCTCTGACAACAGCTCCAGGGCCTAGTGTCTGTCCTCTGACAACAGCTCCAGGGCATCTCTAGTGTCTGTCCTCTGACAACAGCTCCAGGGCCTAGTGTCTGTCCTCTGACAACAGCTCCAGGGCATCCCTAGTGTCTGTCCTCTGACAACAGCTCCAGGGCCTATTGTCTGTCCTCTGACAACAGCTCCAGGGCCTAGTGTCTGTCCTATGACAACAGCTCCAGGGCCTAGTGTCTGTCATCTGACTACAGCTCCAGGGCCTAGTGTCTGTCCTCTGACAACAGCTCCAGGGCCTAGTGTCTGTCCTATGACAACAGCTCCAGGGCATCCCTAGTGTCTGTCCTCTGACAACAGCTCCAGGGCATCCCTAGTGTCTGTCCTATGACAACAGCTCCATGGCCAAGTGTCTGTCCTCTGACGACAGCTCCAGGGCCTAGTGTCTGTCCTCTGACAACAGCTCCAGGGCATCCCTAGTGTCTGTCCTCTGACAACAGCTCCAGGGCCTAGTGTCTGTCCTCTGACAACAGCTCCAGGGCATCCCTAGTGTCTGTCCTCTGACAACAGCTCCAGGGCCTAGTGTCTGTCCTATGACAACAGCTCCAGGGCCTCCCTAGTGTCTGTCCTCTGACAACAGCTCCAGGGCCTATTGTCTGTCCTCTGACAACAGCTCCAGGGCCTAGTGTCTGTCCTATGACAACAGCTCCAGGGCCTAGTGTCTGTCCTATGACAACAGCTCCAGGGCATCCCTAGTGTCTGTCCTCTGACAACAGCTCCATGGCCTAGTGTCTGTCCTCTGACAACAGCTCCAGGGCCTAGTGTCTGTCCTATGACAACAGCTCCAGGGCATCCCTAGTGTCTGTCCTCTGACAACAGCTCCAGGGCATCCCTAGTGTCTGTCCTCTGATGACAGCTCCAGGGCATCCCTAGTGTCAGTCCTCTGACAACAGCTCCAGGGCCTAGTGTCTGTCCTCTGACAACAGCTCCAGGGCATCTCTAGTGTCTGTCCTCTGACAACAGCTCCAGGCCCTAGTGTCTGTCCTCTGACAACAGCTCCAGGGCATCCCTAGTGTCTGTCCTCTGACAACAGCTCCAGGGCCTATTGTCTGTCCTCTGACAACAGCTCCAGGGCCTAGTGTCTGTCCTATGACAACAGCTCCAGGGCCTAGTGTCTGTCATCTGACTACAGCTCCAGGGCCTAGTGTCTGTCCTCTGACGACAGCTCCAGGGCATCCCTAGTGTCTGTCCTCTGACAACAGCTCCAGGGCCTAGTGTCTGACCTCTGACAACAGCTCCAGGGCATCTCTAGTGTCTGTCCTCTGACAACAGCTCCAGGGCATCCCTAGTGTCTGTCCTCTGACAACAGCTCCAGGGCCTAGTGTCTGTCCTCTGACAACAGCTCCAGGGCATCCCTAGTGTCTGTCCTCTGACAACAGCTCCAGGGCCTAGTGTCTGTCCTCTGACAACAGCTCCAGGGCCTAGTGTCTGTCCTCTGACAACAGCTCCAGGGCCTCCCTAGTCTCTGTCCTCTGACAACAGCTCCAGGGCATCCCTAGTGTCTGTCCTCTGACAACAGCTCCATGGCCTAGTGTCTGTCCTCTGACAACAGCTCCAGGGCCTCCCTAGTGTCTGTCCTCTGACAACAGCTCCAGGGCATCCCTAGTGTCTGTCCTCTGACAACAGCTCCAGGGCCTAGTGTCTGTCCTCTGACAACAGCTCCAGGGCCTCCCTAGTGTCTGTCCTCTGACAACAGCTCCAGGGCATCCCTAGTGTCTGTCCTCTGACAACAGCTCCAGGGCCTAGTGTCTGTCCTCTGACAACAGCTCCAGGGCCTAGTGTCTGTCCTCTGACAACAGCTCCAGGGCCTAGTGTCTGTCCTCTGACAACAGCTCCAGGGCCTAGTGTCTGTCCTCTGACAACAGCTCCAGGGCCTCCCTAGTCTCTGTCCTCTGACAACAGCTCCAGGGCATCCCTAGTGTCTGTCCTCTGACAACAGCTCCATGGCCTAGTGTCTGTCCTCTGACAACAGCTCCAGGGCCTCCCTAGTGTCTGTCCTCTGACAACAGCTCCAGGGCATCCCTAGTGTCTGTCCTCTGACAACAGCTCCAGGGCCTAGTGTCTGTCCTCTGACAACAGCTCCAGGGCCTCCCTAGTGTCTGTCCTCTGACAACAGCTCCAGGGCATCCCTAGTGTCTGTCCTCTGACAACAGCTCCAGGGCCTAGTGTCTGTCCTCTGACAACAGCTCCATGGCCTAGTGTCTGTCCTCTGACAACAGCTCCAGGGCCTCCCTAGTGTCTGTCCTCTGACGACAGCTCCAGGGCATCCCTAGTGTCTGTCCTCTGACAACAGCTCCAGGGCCTAGTGTCTGTCCTATGACAACAGCTCCAGGGCCTAATGTCTGTGCTCTGACAACTGCTCCAGGGCATCCCTAGTGTCTGTCCTCTGACAACAGCTCCAGGGCCTAGTGTTTGTCCTCTGACAACAGCTCCAGGGCCTCCCTAGTGTCTGTCCTCTGACAACAGCTCCAGGGCCTAGTGTCTGTCCTCTGACAACAGCTCCAGGGCCTAGTGTCTGTCCTCTGACAACAGCTCCAGGGCATCCCTAGTGTCTGTCCTCTGACAACAGCTCCAGGGCCTAGTGTCTGTCCTATGACAACAGCTCCAGGGCCTAATGTCTGTCCTCTGACAACTGCTCCAGGGCATCCCTAGTGTCTGTCCTCTGACAACAGCTCCAGGGCCTAGTGTCTGTCCTCTGACAACAGCTCCAGGGCATCCCTAGTGTCTGTCCTCTGACAACAGCTCAGAGGACAGGGGGGAGACTGTCCTCGTCTGCAGGACAGTTTAAAGATGCTTGATCAGACTCGTGTCGTCGTCGTCACGGAGAGAGGGATTTTCCTGCTGCTGCTCTCTCTCTCTCTCTTTGATCCCGTAAAAGTCCTGCTGGAACTGACATGAGGATGCCCTGCATCATGACTGTCCCAGACTTGTACACGTTGACAGAGGTTTTTTATTTCTTTCTTCAATTTCCTCAATGTCTAGTATTCTGAGTTTCCACCCTGGGTCAATACCCTCTGTCTTGACATAAGGGGTAGTGTGCTCTTATAGCACTGTGTCATGCCAAGGGGATGGTCTGTGTGGAGAATTAAGCTGCTTACGTTCCCCTTCTTTGTAGCAGTAAGCAAATAGTGTCTCTGGATTGTCCTTGGGGAATGGTCTGGAGGGATCATGGCTTTGTTAGGGGGGCTGGAATGGTGTAAGGGAGGTTAGAAACAACCCAGTTGTTTCTAATGCAATCTGGACTAGTTTTAGCTGAGAGCTTTTCTCTCTAGCTTATCCAGGCGTTGCTGTTAACAATTCACTCACAACCCTGTCTACCTTTAAGGTTTGACTTTCATTACTTTTCATCCCAGTCTTAAATTGTTCTGGGAATAAACAGGTGATATATAGAAACGGCAATAGAGGTCACTATTTCACCTTCAAACTGTAGTTTCTATAAGAGAGACACGATAATGTCCGATTGACCAGCTCAAATTTGACCAGCTCATATGTAAAAAATGTATGCAGGCATAACTGTAAGTCGCTTTGGATAAATGGCATATATATTATATTACTGTGATATTATATATTTATTATTATATTATCGACGTAAAATGCGCTAACTTAGCGCATAATGGTGAAACACTCCTTCTTCCTTCTCTCCAGTACAACATGATCTCTGTTCAGCTGTTCTGCTTGACTTAACCACGACGATGAGAGATAAGATGAGAGATATCCTCTTGAGGTTATCGTTGACAATATTCATCTGAAGCCCAGCTATTGTTGTTATCTGAAAAATGTGCCTTGAGCCTCTTTCTCTATTACTCCCCAGTCTATTTTACACCCCCCCAGCTAATCTGCATGTCTTTGCCTTCCTACCAAGCCTCACATAAGGCCTGTAACATTTGGGGGAAAGCACTTCATGGCTTTGTGCTTTATACACAGGCATGCAGGCACACACACACACACAAACACACATACTCAAACACACACACACACACTGGCACGCACGCACACACAAACACACACACACACACACACATGCAAACACACACACAGGCACGCACTCACAAACAAGCATACACACAAACACACACACATAGACAAAAACACTCACTAGGATGACTGAAAAGACTGTGGTGCTAGTTTGAGAACGATTATTCACATCTAGCTAGTGGTTACGTAAGATGTGTTACAGCATAGCTAGTGGTTACGTAAGTTTATTTCACAGCCTAGCTAGTGGTTACGTAAGATGTGTTACAGCGTAGCTAGTGGTTACGTAAGATGTGTTACAGCATAGCTAGTGGTTACGTAAGATGTGTTACAGCATAGCTAGTGGTTACGTAAGATGTGTTGCAGCGTAGCTAGTGGTTACGTAAGATGTGTTACAGCATAGCTAGTGGTTACGTAAGATGTGTTACAGAAGCGTAGCTAGTGGTTACGTAAGATGTGTTACAGAAGCGTAGCTAGTGGTTACGTAAGATGTGTTACAGAAGCGTAGCTAGTGGTTACGTAAGATGTGTTACAGAAGCGTAGCTAGTGGTTACGTAAGATGTGTTACAGAAGCCTAGCTAGTGGTTACGTAAGATGTGTTACAGAAGCGTAGCTAGTGGTTACGTAAGATGTGTTACAGCGTAGCTAGTGGTTACGTAAGATGTGTTACAGAAGCGTAGCTAGTGGTTACGTAAGATGTGTTACAGAAGCGTAGCTAGTGGTTACGTAAGATGTGTTACAGCGTAGCTAGTGGTTACATAAGATGTGTTACAGAAGCGTAGCTAGTGGTTATATAAGATGTGTTACAGCATAGCTAGTGGTTACATAAGATGTGTTACAGCATAGCTAGTGGTTACATAAGATGTGTTACAGAAGCCTAGCTAGTGGTTACCTAAGATGTGTTACAGAAGTGTAGCTAGTGGTTACGTAAGATGTGTTACAGAAGCGTAGCTAGTGGTTACGTAAGATGTGTTACAGAAGCGTAGCTAGTGGTTATGTAAGATGTGTTACAGAAGCGTAGCTAGTGGTTACGTAAGATGTGTTACAGCGTAGCTAGTGGTTACGTAAGATGTGTAACAGAAGCGTAGCTAGTGGTTATGTAAGATGTGTTACAGAAGTGTAGCTAGTGGTTACGTAAGATGTGTTACAGCGTAGCTAGTGGTTACGTAAGATGTGTAACAGAAGCGTAGCTAGTGGTTACGTAAGATGTGTAACAGAAGAGTAGCTAGTGGTTACGTAAGATGTGTTACAGAAGCGTAGCTAGTGGTTACGTAAGATGTGTTACAGAAACGTAGCTAGTGGTTACGTAAGATGTGTTACAGAAGCCTAGCTAGTGGTTACGTAAGATGTGTTACAAAAGCGTAGCTAGTGGTTACTTAAGATGTGTTACATAAACGTAGCTAGTGGTTACGTAAGATGTGTTACAGAAGCGTAGCTAGTGGTTACGTAAGATGTGTAACAGAAGCGTAGCTAGTGGTTACGTAAGATGTGTTACAGCGTAGCTAGTGGTTACATAAGATGTGTTACAGAAGCGTAGCTAGTGGTTATATAAGATGTGTTACAGCATAGCTAGTGGTTACATAAGATGTGTTACAGCATAGCTAGTGGTTACATAAGATGTGTTACAGAAGCCTAGCTAGTGGTTACCTAAGATGTGTTACAGAAGTGTAGCTAGTGGTTACGTAAGATGTGTTACAGAAGCGTAGCTAGTGGTTACGTAAGATGTGTTACAGAAGCGTAGCTAGTGGTTATGTAAGATGTGTTACAGAAGCGTAGCTAGTGGTTACGTAAGATGTGTTACAGCGTAGCTAGTGGTTACGTAAGATGTGTAACAGAAGCGTAGCTAGTGGTTATGTAAGATGTGTTACAGAAGTGTAGCTAGTGGTTACGTAAGATGTGTTACAGCGTAGCTAGTGGTTACGTAAGATGTGTAACAGAAGCGTAGCTAGTGGTTACGTAAGATGTGTTACAAAAGCGTAGCTAGTGGTTACTTAAGATGTGTTACATAAACGTAGCTAGTGGTTACGTAAGATGTGTTACAGAAGCGTAGCTAGTGGTTACGTAAGATGTGTAACAGAAGCGTAGCTAGTGGTTACGTAAGATGTGTAACAGAAGAGTAGCTAGTGGTTACGTAAGATGTGTTACAGAAGCGTAGCTAGTGGTTACGTAAGATGTGTTACAGCGTAGCTAGTGGTTACGTAAGATGTGTAACAGAAGCGTAGCTAGTGGTTACGTAAGATGTGTAACAGAAGAGTAGCTAGTGGTTACGTAAGATGTGTTACAGAAGCGTAGCTAGTGGTTACGTAAGATGTGTTACAGCGTAGCTAGTGGTTACGTAAGATGTGTTACAGAAGCCTAGCTAGTGGTTACGTAAGATGTGTTACAAAAGCGTAGCTAGTGGTTACTTAAGATGTGTTACATAAACGTAGCTAGTGCCAAAGTCAAAGTCACCCTTATTAGTCAGTTGTACAACCGAATGCCTTCAACCGAAATGTGTCTTCCGCATTTAACCCAACCCCTCTGAATCAGAGAGGTGCGGGGGGCTGCCTTTAATCGACATCCACGTCTTGGCGCCCGGGAACAGTGGGTTAACTGCCTTGTTCAGGGGCAGAACGACAGATTTTTACCTTGTCAGTTCGGGGATTTGAACTTGCAGCCCTCCGGTTACAAGTCCAACGCTCTAACCACTAGGCTACCTGCCACCCCCAAAATTATTAGTCAGTTGTACAACCGAATGCCTTCAACCGAAATGTGTCTTCCGCATTTAACCCAACCCCTCTGAATCAGAGAGGTGCGGGGGGCTGCCTTTAATCGACATCCACGTCTTCGGCGCCCGGGAACAGTGGGTTAACTGCCTTGTTCAGGGCAGAACGACAGATTTTTACCTTGTCAGCTCGGGGATTTGAACTTGCAGCCCTCCGGTTACAAGTCCAACGCTCTAACCACTAGGCTACCTGCCGCCCCTACCTGCCGCCCCTAGTGGTTACGTAAGATGTGTTACAGAAGCGTAGCTAGTGGTTACGTAAGATGTGTAACAGAAGCGTAGCTAGTGGTTACGTAAGATGTGTTACAGCGTAGCTAGTGGTTACATAAGATGTGTTACAGAAGCGTAGCTAGTGGTTATATAAGATGTGTTACAGCATAGCTAGTGGTTACATAAGATGTGTTACAGCATAGCTAGTGGTTACATAAGATGTGTTACAGAAGCCTAGCTAGTGGTTACCTAAGATGTGTTACAGAAGTGTAGCCAGTGGTTACGTAAGATGTGTTACAGCGTAGCTAGTGGTTACGTAAGATGTGTTACAGAAGCTTAGCTAGTGGTTACGTAAGATGTGTTACAGCGTAGCTAGTGGTTACGTAAGATGTGTTACAGCGTAGCTAGTGGTTACGTAAGATGTGTTACAGCGTAGCTAGTGGTTACGTAAAATGTGTTACAGAAGCGTAGCTAGTGGTTACGTAAGATGTGTTACAGAAGTGTAGCTAGTGGTTATGTAAGATGTGTTACAGAAGCATAGCTAGTGGTTACGTAAGATGTGTTACAGCATAGCTAGTGGTTACGTAAGATGTGTTACAGAAGCGTAGCTAGTGGTTACATAAGATGTGTTACAGAAGCGTAGCTAGTGGTTACGTAAGATGTGTTACAGAAGCGTAGCTAGTGGTTACGTAAGATGTGTTACAGCGTAGCTAGTGGTTACGTAAGATGTGTTACAGAAGCGTAGCTAGTGGTTACATAAGATGTGTTACAGAAGCGTAGCTAGTGGTTACGTAAGATGTGTTACAGAAGCGTAGCTAGTGGTTACGTAAGATGTGTTACAGCATAGCTAGTGGTTATGTAAGATGTGTTACAGAAGCGTAGCTAGTGGTTACGTAAGATGTGTTACAGAATTGTAGCTAGTGGTTACGTAAGATGTGTTACAGCGTAGCTAGTGGTTATGTAAGATGTGTTACAGCGTAGCTAGTGGTTATGTAAGATGTGTTACAGAAGCGTAGCTAGTGGTTACGTAAGATGTGTTACAGAAGCGTAGCTAGTGGTTACGTAAGATGTGTTACAGCGTAGCTAGTGGTTACGTAAGATGTGTTACAGATGCGTAGCTAGTGGTTACGTAAGATGTGTTACAGAAGCGTAGCTAGTGGTTACGTAAGATGTGTTACAGAAGCATATAGCAGCATATAGCTTAAACTGAGTTCACATTTCTACTGCAGCAGGTATATATTTCTATAACATATTTCTAAAGTAACAGGTATATATTTATACAGCAGCAGGTATATATTTCTACTGCATCAGGTATATATTTCTATATCGTTTTTCTAAAGTAACAGGTATATATTTCTACTGCAGCAGGTATATATTTCCATAACATATTTCTACTGCAGCAGGTATATATTTCTATAACATATTTCTAAAGTAACAGGTATATATTTATACAGCAGCAGGTATATATTTCTACTGCAGCAGGTATATATTTCTATATCGTTTTTCTAAAGTAACAGGTATATATTTCTACTGAAGCAGGTATATATTTCCATAACATATTTCTACTGCAGCAGGTATATATTTCTATAACATATTTCTAAAGTAACAGGTATATATTTCTACAGCAGCAGGTATATATTTCTATAACATATTTCTACAGCAGCAGGTATATTTTTCTCTAACATATTTCTAAAGTAACAGGTATATATTTCTACAGCAGCAGGTATGTATTTCTACTGCAGGAGGTATATATTTATACTGCAGCAGGTATATATTTCTACTGCAGCAGGTATATATTTCTACTGCAGCAGGTATATATTTTTACTGCAGCAGGTATATATATCTCTAACATATTTCTAAAGTAACAGGTATATATTTCTACAGCAGCAGGTATGTATTTCTACAGCAGCAGGTATATTTTTCTACTGCAGCAGGTATATATTTCCATAACATATTTCTGCTGCAGCAGGTAAATATTTCTATAACATATTTCTACTGCAGCAGGTATATATTTCCATAACGTATTTCTACAGCAGCAGGTATATATTTCCATAACATATTTCTAATGCAGCAGGTATATATTTCTATAACATATTTCTAAAGTAACAGGTATATATTTCTACTGCAGCAGGTATATATTTCCATAACATATTTCTACTGCAGCAGGTATATATTTCTATAACATATTTCTAAAGTAACAGGTATATATTTCTATAGCAGCAGGTATATATTTCTAAAGCAACAGGTATATATTTCTACAGCAGCAGGTATATAGTTTTACTCAAGCATGTATATATTTCTACAGCAGCAGGTATGTATTTCTACAGCAGCAGGTATATATTTCTATAACATATTTCTAAAGTAACAGGTATATATTTATACAGCAGCAGGTATATATTTCTACTGCAGCAGGTATATATTTCTATATCGTTTTTCTAAAGTAACAGGTATATATTTCTACTGAAGCAGGTATATATTTCCATAACATATTTCTACTGCAGCAGGTATATATTTCTATAACATATTTCTAAAGTAACAGGTATATATTTCTACAGCAGCAGGTATATATTTCTATAACATATTTCTACAGCAGCAGGTATATTTTTCTCTAACATATTTCTAAAGTAACAGGTATATATTTCTACAGCAGCAGGTATGTATTTCTACTGCAGGAGGTATATATTTATACTGCAGCAGGTATATATTTCTACTGCAGCAGGTATATATTTCTACTGCAGCAGGTATATATTTTTACTGCAGCAGGTATATATATCTCTAACATATTTCTAAAGTAACAGGTATATATTTCTACAGCAGCAGGTATGTATTTCTACAGCAGCAGGTATATTTTTCTACTGCAGCAGGTATATATTTCCATAACATATTTCTGCTGCAGCAGGTAAATATTTCTATAACATATTTCTACTGCAGCAGGTATATATTTCCATAACGTATTTCTACAGCAGCAGGTATATATTTCCATAACATATTTCTAATGCAGCAGGTATATATTTCTATAACATATTTCTAAAGTAACAGGTATATATTTCTACTGCAGCAGGTATATATTTCCATAACATATTTCTACTGCAGCAGGTATATATTTCTATAACATATTTCTAAAGTAACAGGTATATATTTCTATAGCAGCAGGTATATATTTCTAAAGCAACAGGTATATATTTCTACAGCAGCAGGTATATAGTTTTACTCAAGCATGTATATATTTCTACAGCAGCAGGTATGTATTTCTACAGCAGCAGGTATATATTTCTACTGAAGCAGGTATATATTTATATTACATATTTCTACTGCAGCAGGTATATATATCTATAACATATTTCTAAAGTAACAGGTATATATTTCTACAGCAGCAGGTATGTATTTCTAGAGCAGCAGGTATATATTTCTACTGCAGCAGGTATATATTTCTATAACATATTTCTACTGCAGCAGGTATATATATCTATAACATATTTCTAAAGTAACAGGTATATATTTCTACAGCAGCAGGTATATATTTCTATTGCAGCAGGTATATTTTTTTATTTAACCTTTATTTATACAGGTTTTTTCTCATTGAGATAACATCTCTTTTCCAAGAGAGACCTGGTCCAACAGCAGCAGGGGGAACATTGTTTCAGACAAAACTACTTACATACACTAATACAACATTAAACAACACTATAAACACACATACAGTACAACAAAAACATTTTACGTCTTGACTAAAAACAGCTGGCCTAAAAACAATTACACGTTTCTTCGATATATACATCGATCAAGTGTTTAAACTCCACCAACGAAACTAGATCATCAAATTTTAAAATGTTCAGGAGAGAATTCCAGGACCACGGAGCTAAGTAACTAAAACTATTTCTACCATGCCCTTTTCTAATTTTTGGTACTGTTAGAAGCAAATGAGAATGGGACCGTAATTGATATTTATTTATTGACCTGACTAAAAAAGAACAGAGATAAAATGGCATTTTACCCAATATGGCCTTATAAATCAGTGTATACCAGTGTTTAAGCCTACGCAAGGTCAATGACGACCAGCCAACGGCACTGTAGAGTTCACAATGATGTGTTAGACGTTTTTGATTTGTAATGAACCTGAGGGCTGCATGATACACTGAATCAAGTGCTCTCAGGGTAGTGGCTGAGGCCTGCATATATATAACATCACTAAAATCTAGAACCGCCAGTAATGTACATCGTACAAGCTCCTTCCTGGCCTCAAAAGAAAAACAAGCCTCATGCCGGTAATAAAAACCTATTTTCAGCTTGAGCTTCCTTATCAAGTTCTCTACATGCACCGTGAAGCTCAGCTTATCATCAACCCACACACCCAAATATTTGTACACTTTAACTTGCTCTATAGTATGTCCAGCCAATGTAGCAATGACATGAATAGTAACATGCCTGGCATTTGAAAATACCATGCATTTTGTTTTTCCCTCATTTAGAACCAGCTTTAAATCATACAGATTCTGTTGTATGATATTAAATGCTCTTTGGACATTTTCAAAAGCTAAAGATAAACTACTACCACTTGAATAAAGAACAGTATCATCTGCATAAAAATGAACATCCGCTGTTTCAATAAGATCCCCAATGTTGTTGATATACAAAATGAACAACAGTGGGCCCAAAATAGAACCTTGCGGAACACCTGAGCACACCTCTATGGACTCAGA
Organism: Brachymystax lenok tsinlingensis; assembly: GCA_030435695.1. Taxonomy (NCBI): domain Eukaryota; kingdom Metazoa; phylum Chordata; class Actinopteri; order Salmoniformes; family Salmonidae; genus Brachymystax; species Brachymystax lenok. Next base: position 42,114,521 of record CM059803.1, read on the forward strand.
TTTACAACCATCCGCCATTACACATTGTGTACGATTTGATAGGTAATTTATAAACCAATCTAGAGCATGACCAGTAATTCCACAACATTTTAACCTTTGCACTAACACAGCATGGTCCACGGTGTCAAAAGCCTTCGACAAATCAATAAAAACAGACACACAATGTAACTTCTTATCAAGAGCACAGTGAATATCATTTAAAACCTTCAATGTTGCTGAAACAGTGCTGTAGCCAGACCTAAAACCTGATTGCATTCCAATTAAGATGTTGTTTTCTTGTAAGTAGGCCTTTAGCTGCCTACTAACTAAGGACTCCAGTACCTTTGACAGTTCTATAACATATTTCTACAGCAGCAGGTATATATTTCCATAACATATTTCTACTGCAGCAAGTATATATATCCATAACATATTTCTACTGCAGCAAGTATATATTTCTATAACATATTTCCACAGCAGCAGGTATATTTCTATAACATATTTCTACTGCAGAAAGTATATATTTCTATAACATATTTCTACTGCAGCAAGTATATATATATATATCCATAACATATTTCTACTGCAGCAGGTATATATTTCAATAACATATTTTCTAAAGTAACAGGTATATATTTCTACAGCAGCAGGTATGTATTTCTAAAGCAGCAGGTATATATTTCTACTGCAGCAGGTATATATTTCCATAACATGTTTCTACTGCAGCAGGTATATATTTCTATAACATATTTCTAAAGTAACAGGTATATATTTCCACAGCAGCAGTTATATTTCTATAACATATTTCTATAGCAGCAGGTATATATTTCTAAAGCAACAGGTATATATTTCTACAGCAGCAGGTATATAGTTTTACTCAAGCAGGTATATATTTCTATAACATATTTCTAAAGTAACAGGTATGTATTTCTAAAGCAGCAGGTATATATTTCTACTGCAGCAGGTATATATTTCCATAATATGTTTCTACTGCAGCAGGTATATATTTCTATAACATATTTCTAAAGTAACAGGCATATATTTCCACAGCAGCAGCTATATTTCTATAACATATTTCTATAGCAGCAGGTATATTTCTATAACATATTTCTACTGCAGCAGGTATATTTCTATAACATATTTCTACAGCAGCAGGTATATTTCTATGACATATTTCTATAGCTGCAGGTATATTTCTATAACATATTTCTATAGCAGCAGGTATATTTCTATAACATATTTCTATAGCTGCAGGTATATTTCTATAACATATTTCTATAGCAGCAGGTATATTTCTATAACATATTTCTATAGCAGCAGGTATATTTCTTTAACATATTTCTACTGCAGCAGGTATATTTCTATAACATATTTCTATAGCAGCAGGTATATTTCTATAACATATTTGTATAGCAGCAGGTACATTTCTATAACATATTTCCACAGCAGCAGGTATATTTCTATAACATATTTCTATATCAGCAGGTACATTTCTATAACATATTTCCACAGCAGCAGGTATATTTCTATAACATATTTCTATAGCAGCAGGTATGTTTGTATAACATATTTCTACAGCAGCAGGTACATTTCTATAACATATTTCTATAACAGCAGGTATAGTTCTATAACATATTTCTACAGCAGCAGGTATATTTCTATAACATATTTCCACAGCAGCAGGTATATTTCTATGACATTTTTCTATAGCAGCAGTTTCTTTAGCATAATGTTCCTCAAATGAGCATATAATTAAACTTTTATGTGATCTGAAGTCAACATGGTGTCTTTAAAAGGAACATACATAAAACTACTATGGTTACGTTTCAAAATTCCTGGATGCTGATTGGTTAAAACCACATTCCAGCCAGTGTCTATTCCACAAGTCACCAACGGCTAAATCTATGACGTTAAAATGCATTATTTACTCTGTTCCAGTGGACTCCGCAATCCACGCTCTCATTAGCCAAGCCAAGCAATTTATAAAAAACATAAAGTAAATCAGTATATCTCCTATCCAATAGACATATACTCTTTGTGTGTACTGTACTCAGCTAACTGTTCTAATGCTATCTGCTCCTGCTATGCTTATATACCACTGTGTGCTACAGCTGTTAACTCTGTGCTACGTATGGCTGCTAACCACGTCTGCTTGGTTTATGGCTGGTTACTGTGTGCATTTCTGATCCTGGCTTATGGCTGGTTACTGTGTTCCTTTCTGTCCTGGTTTATGGCTGGTTACTGTGTGCCTTTCTGATCCTGGTTTATGGATGGTTACTGTGTGCTTTTCTGATCTTGGTTTATGGCTGGTTACTGTGTGCTTTTCTGATCCTGGTTTATGGCTGGTTACTGTGTTCCTTTCTGTCCTGGTTTATGGCTGGTTACTGTGTGCCTTTCTGATCCTGGTTTATGGCTGGTTACTGTGTGCTTTTCTGATCTTGGTTTATGGCTGGTTACTGTGTGCTTTTCTGATCCTGGTTTATGGCTGGTTACTGTGTGCTTTTCTGATCTTGGTTTATGGCTGGTTACTGTGTGCTTTTCTGATCCTGGTTTATGGCTGGTTACTGTGTTCCTTTCTGTCCTGGTTTATGGCTGGTTACTGTGTGCCTTTCTGTCCTGGTTTATGGCTGGGTACTGTGTGCCTTTCTGTCCTGGTTTATGGCTGGTTACTGTGTTCCTTTCTGTCCTGGTTTATGGCTGGTTACTGTGTTCCTTTCTGTCCTGGTTTATGGCTGGGTACTGTGTGCCTTTCTGTCCTGGTTTATGGCTGGTTACTGTGTTCCTTTCTGTCCTGGTTTATGGCTGGTTACTGTGTTCCTTTCTGTCCTGGTTTATGGCTGGGTACTGTGTTCCTTTCTGTCCTGGTTTATGGCTGGGTACTGTGTTCCTTTCTGTCCTGGTTTATGGCTGGTTACTGTGTTCCTTTCTGTCCTGGTTTATGGCTGGGTACTGTGTTCCTTTCTGTCCTGGTTTATGGCTGGGTACTGTGTTCCTTTCTGTCCTGGTTTATGGCTGGGTACTGTGTTCCTTTCTGTCCTGGTTTATGGCTGGGTACTGTGTTCCTTTCTGTCCTGGTTTATGGCTGGGTACTCTGTGCCTTTCTGTCCTGGTTTATGGCTGGGTACTGTGTTTCTTTCTGTCCTGGTTTATGGCTGGGTACTGTGTTCCTTTCTGTCCTGGTTTATGGCTGGTTACTGTGTTCCTTTCTGTCCTGGTTTATGGCTGGGTACTGTGTTCCTTTCTGTCCTGGTTTATGGCTGGGTACTGTGTTCCTTTCTGTCCTGGTTTATGGCTGGGTACTGTGTTCCTTTCTGTCCTGGTTTATGGCTGGGTACTGTGTTCCTTTCTGTCCTGGTTTATGGCTGGGTACTGTGTTCCTTTCTGTCCTGGTTTATGGCTGGGTACTGTGTGCCTTTCTGTCTGTCATCTGCTCTTTTCTGTTGCTTTTTGACTTGATTATTTCTCTCTCTCTCCTCCCCTCTCTCTCTCTCTCTCTCTCCTCCCCTCTCTCTCTCTCTCTCCCCTTCCGCCTCTCTCTCTCTCTCCCCCCTCTCTCTCTCTCTCTCTCTCTCTCTCCGCCCCACCCCCTCTCTCTCTCTCTCCCTGTCAGGTCACCACCTTATTCCGCTTGTTGTGCTTCTTCTTCTCGTTCCAATCCACCTACCACCAACACCGTCACTCCTCCTGTTCGTAGTCCTACCTCCTCCCTCCACAGCAGTCTGACAGCTAACAGTCACGCCAGCTCCACCCACCACCAGTACTGTTGCCCTGCCCGGCTGCTCCTGCCCAATCCGCACTGTGCCCTCCCCTCATCCAGGCACTCCGACCAGGCAAGGTAAGGGCCTGAGTATACCCACTATAAAGTAGGCCCGCACTCCTCCACTCCTCCCCTCCCCTCCTCTCCTCCACTCCTCCCCTCCTCTCCTCCACTCCACTCCTCTCCTCCACTCCTCTCTTCCACTCCCCTCAACTCCTCTCCTCCACTCCTCCCCTCAACTCCTCTCCTCCACTCCTCTTCTCCTCTCTTCTCCTCTCCTCCAGTCCTCTCCTCCACTCCTCTCCTCCACTCCCCTCCTCCACTCTTCCAATCCTCCACTCCTCTTCCACTCCTCTTCCACTCCTCTTCCAATCCTCCACTCCTCTCCTTCACTCCTCCTCCACTCCACTCCTCTCCTCCACTCCTCTCCTCCACTCCCCTCCTCCACTCTTCCAATCCTCCACTCCTCCTCCAATCCTCCACTCTTAAACTCCTCTTCCAATCCTCCAATCCTCCACTCTTAAACTCCTCTTCCAATCCTCCAATCCTCCACTCCTCTTCCAATTCTCCACTCCTCTTACACTCCTCCACTCCTTCTCCACTCATTCTCCACTCCTCCACTCCTTCTCCACTCAATCTCCACTCCTCTACTCCTCCATTCCTCTTCCGTTCCTCTTCCTCTCCTCTTCCAATCCACTCCTCTTCCAATCCTCCACTCCTCCATTCCTCTTCCGTTCCTCTTCCTCTCCTCTTCCAATCCACTCCTCTTCCAATCCTCCACTCCTCCATACCTCTTCCACTCATCTTCCACTCCTCTTCCAATCCTCCACACCTCTTCCAATCCTCCAATCCTCTTTCATCCTCCACTCCTCTTCCAATCCTCCACTCCTCTTCCAATCCTCCACTCCTCTTCCAATCCTCCACTCCTCTTCCAATCATCCACTCCTCCATACCTCTTCCACTCATCCTCCACTCCTCTTCCAATCATCCACTCCTCCATACCTCTTCCACTCATCCTCCACTCCTCTTTCATCCTCCACTCCTCTTCCAATCCTCCACTCGTCTTCCACTCCTCTTCCACTTCGCCACTCTGTACCTCTCCCTCTCTCACCGCCATGACTTAATGAGCCAAAAGCCAAGCCTGAGCCTTCACTCCTTTCAACTTCCTGGTGGGTAACAAGTAGGATCCTCCAGCCCTCTCAAAGACCTGTTAGTAAACAATGTGACTTAGGAGTGTGTAATTAGCCCCCTCTGCATATAATTAGTGATCACAGCATTGACCTCGTTGTAGAGTTAATCACATCTCTATTGCCATCTGGAAGGGCAGCTTCTGTATCGAAACATCTGACTTACTTCACCACCTCTCTCTCTCTCTCTTAGACAGAACACCTGACTGACTTCACCAACTCTATCTCTGTCTCTCTCTCTCTCTTACTCAAAACACCAGACTGCTCGTTCTGGAAAACATCAGAGAAGTGGAATGGCTGGGGCACCCCAGGAGATGTTAGGGAAACCCTGTCTTAGAATATGTTATCTATTATTTAAATGTACAGGTAACTGCCAATATAAAGGAATCACCAACATAAAGTGTCTTAATAGGGTGTTGGGCACCGACAGCCAGAACAGCATCAATGCACCTTGGCATAGATTCTACAAGTGTCTGGAACTCTACTGGAGGCATAGATTCTACAAGTGTCTGGAACTCTATTGGAGGCATAGATTCTACAAGTGTCTGGAACTCTATTGGAGGCATATATTCTACAAGTGTCTGGAACTCTATTGGAGGCATATATTCTACAAGTGTCTGGAACTCTATTGGAGGCATAGATTCTACAAGTGTCTGGAACTCTACTGGAGGCATAGATTCTACAAGTGTCTGGAACTCTATTGGAGGCATATATTCTACAAGTGTCTGGAACTCTACTGGAGGCATAGATTCTACAAGTGTCTGGAACTCTATTGGAGGCATAGATTCTACAAGTGTCTGGAACTCTATTGGAGGCATATATTCTACAAGTGTCTGGAACTCTATTGGAGGCATATATTCTACAAGTGTCTGGAACTCTATTGGAGGCATAGATTCTACAAGTGTCTGGAACTCTACTGGAGGCATAGATTCTACAAGTGTCTGGAACTCTAGTGGAGGCATAGATTCTACAAGTGTCTGGAACTCTAGTGGAGGCATAGATTCTACAAGTGTCTGGAACTCTAGTGGAGGCATAGATTCTACAAGTGTCTGGAACTCTATTGGAGGCATAGATTCTACAAGTGTCTGGAACTTTATTGGAGGCATAGATTCTACAAGTGTCTGGAACTCTATTGGAGGTATAGATTCTACAAGTGTCTGGAACTCTACTGGAGGCATAGATTCTACAAGTGTCTGGAACTCTAGTGGAGGCATAGATTCTACAAGTGTCTGGAACTTTATTGGAGGCATAGATTCTACAAGTGTCTGGAACTCTATTGGAGGCATAGATTCTACACGTCTCTGGAACTTTATTGGAGGCATAGATTCTACAAGTGTCTGGAACTCTATTGGAGGCATAGATTCTACAAGTGTCTGGAACTCTATTGGAGGCATAGATTCTACAAGTGTCTGGAACTCTATTGGAGGCATAGATTCTACAAGTGTCTGGAACTCTAGTGGAGGCATAGATTCTACAAGTGTCTGGAACTCTATTGGAGGCATAGATTCTACAAGTGTCTGGAACTCTATTGGAGGCATAGATTCTACAAGTGTCTGGAACTCTATTGGAGGCATAGATTCTACAAGTGTCTGGAACTCTATTGGAGGCATAGATTCTACAAGTGTCTGGAACTCTATTGGAGGCATAGATTCTACAAGTGTCTGGAACTCTATTGGAGGCATAGATTCTACAAGTGTCTGGAACTCTACTGGAGGCATATATTCTACAAGTGTCTGGAACTCTACTGGAGGCATATATTCTACAAGTGTCTGGAACTCTATTGGAGGCATAGATTCTACAGGTGTCTGGAACTCTATTGGAGGCATAGATTCTACAAGTGTCTGGAACTTTATTGGAGGCATAGATTCTACAAGTGTCTGGAACTCTATTGGAGGCATAGATTCTACAAGTGTCTGGAACTCTATTGGAGGCATAGATTCTACAAGTGTCTGGAACTCTATTGGAGGCATAGATTCTACAAGTGTCTGGAACTCTATTGGAGGCATAGATTCTACAAGTGTCTGGAACTCTATTGGAGGCATAGATTCTACAAGTGTCTGGAACTCTATTGGAGGCATAGATTCTACAAGTGTCTGGAACTCTATTGGAGGCATAGATTCTACAAGTGTCTGGAACTCTACTGGAGGCATATATTCTACAAGTGTCTGAACTCTACTGGAGGCATATATTCTACAAGTGTCTGGAACTCTACTGGAGGCATATATTCTACAAGTGTCTGGAACTCTATTGGAGGCATAGATTCTACAAGTGTCTGGAACTCTATTGGAGGCATAGATTCTACAGGTGTCTGGAACTCTATTGGAGGCATAGATTCTACAAGTCTCTGGAACTCTATTGGAGGCATAGATTCTACAAGTGTCTGGAACTCTAGTGGAGGCATAGATTCTACAAGTGTCTGGAACTCTATTGGAGGCATAGATTCTACAAGTGTCTGGAACTCTATTGGAGGCATAGATTCTACAAGTGTCTGGAACTCTAGTGGAGGCATAGATTCTACAAGTGTCTGGAACTCTATTGGAGGCATAGATTCTACAAGTGTCTGGAACTCTATTGGAGGCATAGATTCTACAAGTGTCTGGAACTCTATTGGAGGCATAGATTCTACAAGTGTCTGGAACTCTATTGGAGGCATAGATTCTACAAGTGTCTGGAACTCTATTGGAGGCATAGATTCTACAAGTGTCTGGAACTCTATTGGAGGCATAGATTCTACAAGTGTCTGGAACTCTACTGGAGGCATATATTCTACAAGTGTCTGGAACTCTACTGGAGGCATATATTCTACAAGTGTCTGGAACTCTATTGGAGGCATAGATTCTACAGGTGTCTGGAACTCTATTGGAGGCATAGATTCTACAAGTGTCTGGAACTTTATTGGAGGCATAGATTCTACAAGTGTCTGGAACTCTATTGGAGGCATAGATTCTACAAGTGTCTGGAACTCTATTGGAGGCATAGATTCTACAAGTGTCTGGAACTCTATTGGAGGCATAGATTCTACAAGTGTCTGGAACTCTATTGGAGGCATAGATTCTACAAGTGTCTGGAACTCTATTGGAGGCATAGATTCTACAAGTGTCTGGAACTCTACTGGAGGCATATATTCTACAAGTGTCTGGAACTCTACTGGAGGCATATATTCTACAAGTGTCTGGAACTCTATTGGAGGCATAGATTCTACAAGTGTCTGGAACTCTATTGGAGGCATAGATTCTACAAGTGTCTGGAACTCTATTGGAGGCATAGATTCTACAAGTGTCTGGAACTCTATTGGAGGCATAGATTCTACAAGTGTCTGGAACTCTATTGGAGGCATAGATTCTACAAGTGTCTGGAACTCTATTGGAGGCATAGATTCTACAAGTGTCTGGAACTCTATTGGAGGCATAGATTCTACAAGTGTCTGGAACTCTATTGGAGGCATAGATTCTACAAGTGTCTGGAACTCTACTGGAGGCATATATTCTACAAGTGTCTGGAACTCTACTGGAGGCATATATTCTACAAGTGTCTGGAACTCTATTGGAGGCATAGATTCTACAAGTGTCTGGAACTCTATTGGAGGCATAGATTCTACAGGTGTCTGGAACTCTATTGGAGGCATAGATTCTACAAGTCTCTGGAACTCTATTGGAGGCATAGATTCTACAAGTGTCTGGAACTCTACTGGAGGCATAGATTCTACAAGTGTCTGGAACTCTATTGGAGGCATAGATTCTACAAGTGTCTGGAACTCTATTGGAGGCATAGATTCTACAAGTGTCTGGAACTCTATTGGAGGCATAGATTCTACAAGTGTCTGGAACTCTATTGGAGGCATAGATTCTACAAGTGTCTGGAACTCTATTGGAGGCATAGATTCTACAAGTGTCTGGAACTCTACTGGAGGCATATATTCTACAAGTGTCTGGAACTCTACTGGAGGCATATATTCTACAAGTGTCTGGAACTCTACTGGAGGCATATATTCTACAAGTGTCTGGAACTCTATTGGAGGCATAGATTCTACAAGTGTCTGGAACTCTATTGGAGGCATAGATTCTACAGGTGTCTGGAACTCTATTGGAGGCATAGATTCTACAAGTCTCTGGAACTCTATTGGAGGCATAGATTCTACAAGTGTCTGGAACTCTACTGGAGGCATAGATTCTACAAGTGTCTGGAACTCTATTGGAGGCATAGATTCTACAAGTGTCTGGAACTCTAGTGGAGGCATAGATTCTACAAGTGTCTGGAACTCTACTGGAGGCATAGATTCTACAAGTGTCTGGAACTCTATTGGAGGCATAGATTCTACAAGTGTCTGGAACTCTATTGGAGGCATAGATTCTACAAGTGTCTGGAACTCTATTGGAGGCATAGATTCTACAAGTGTCTGGAACTCTATTGGAGGCATAGATTCTACAAGTGTCTGGAACTCTAGTGGAGGCATAGATTCTACAAGTGTCTGGAACTCTAGTGGAGGCATAGATTCTACAAGTGTCTGGAACTCTACTGGAGGCATAGATTCTACAAGTGTCTGGAACTCTATTCGAGGCATAGATTCTACAGGTGTCTGGAACTCTATTGGAGGCATAGATTCTACAAGTCTCTGGAACTCTATTGGAGGCATAGATTCTACAAGTGTCTGGAACTCTACTGGAGGCATAGATTCTACAAGTGTCTGGAACTCTATTGGAGGCATAGATTCTACAAGTGTCTGGAACTCTAGTGGAGGCATAGATTCTACAAGTGTCTGGAACTCTACTGGAGGCATAGATTCTACAAGTGTCTGGAACTCTATTGGAGGCATAGATTCTACAAGTGTCTGGAACTCTATTGGAGGCATAGATTCTACAAGTGTCTGGAACTCTATTGGAGGCATAGATTCTACAAGTGTCTGGAACTCTACTGGAGGCATAGATTCTACAAGTGTCTGGAACTCTACTGGAGGCATAGATTCTACAAGTGTCTGGAACTCTATTGGAGGCATAGATTCTACAAGTGTCTGGAACTCTATTGGAGGCATAGATTCTACAAGTGTCTGGAACTCTATTGGAGGCATAGATTCTACAAGTGTCTGGAACTCTATTGGAGGCATAGATTCTACAAGTGTCTGGAACTCTATTGGAGGCATAGATTCTACAAGTGTCTGGAACTCTACTGGAGGCATATATTCTACAAGTGTCTGGAACTCTACTGGAGGCATATATTCTACAAGTGTCTGGAACTCTATTGGAGGCATAGATTCTACAAGTGTCTGGAACTCTATTGGAGGCATAGATTCTACAGGTGTCTGGAACTCTATTGGAGGCATAGATTCTACAAGTCTCTGGAACTCTATTGGAGGCATAGATTCTACAAGTGTCTGGAACTCTACTGGAGGCATAGATTCTACAAGTGTCTGGAACTCTATTGGAGGCATAGATTCTACAAGTGTCTGGAACTCTAGTGGAGGCATAGATTCTACAAGTGTCTGGAACTCTACTGGAGGCATAGATTCTACAAGTGTCTGGAACTCTATTGGAGGCATAGATTCTACAAGTGTCTGGAACTCTATTGGAGGCATAGATTCTACAAGTGTCTGGAACTCTATTGGAGGCATAGATTCTACAAGTGTCTGGAACTCTATTGGAGGCATAGATTCTACAAGTGTCTGGAACTCTATTGGAGGCATAGATTCTACAAGTGTCTGGAACTCTAGTGGAGGCATAGATTCTACAAGTGTCTGGAACTCTATTGGAGGCATAGATTCTACAAGTGTCTGGAACTCTATTGGAGGCATAGATTCTACAAGTGTCTGGAACTCTATTGGAGGCATAGATTCTACAAGTGTCTGGAACTCTACTGGAGGCATAGATTCTACAAGTGTCTGGAACTCTACTGGAGGCATATATTCTACAAGTGTCTGGAACTCTACTGGAGGCATATATTCTACAAGTGTCTGGAACTCTATTGGAGGCATAGATTCTACAAGTGTCTGGAACTCTATTGGAGGCATAGATTCTACAAGTGTCTGGAACTCTATTGGAGGCATAGATTCTACAAGTGTCTGGAACTCTATTGGAGGCATAGATTCTACAAGTGTCTGGAACTCTATTGGAGGCATAGATTCTACAAGTGTCTGGAACTCTATTGGAGGCATAGATTCTACAAGTGTCTGGAACTCTATTGGAGGCATAGATTCTACAAGTGTCTGGAACTCTATTGGAGGCATAGATTCTACAAGTGTCTGGAACTCTACTGGAGGCATAGATTCTACAAGTGTCTGGAACTCTATTGGAGGCATAGATTCTACAAGTGTCTGGAACTCTATTGGAGGCATAGATTCTACAAGTGTCTGGAACTCTATTGGAGGCATAGATTCTACAAGTGTCTGGAACTCTAGTGGAGGCATAGATTCTACAAGTGTCTGGAACTCTACTGGAGGCATAGATTCTACAAGTGTCTGGAACTCTATTGGAGGCATAGATTCTACAGGTGTCTGGAACTCTATTGGAGGCATAGATTCTACAAGTCTCTGGAACTCTATTGGAGGCATAGATTCTACAAGTGTCTGGAACTCTACTGGAGGCATAGATTCTACAAGTGTCTGGAACTCTATTGGAGGCATAGATTCTACAAGTGTCTGGAACTCTAGTGGAGGCATAGATTCTACAAGTGTCTGGAACTCTACTGGAGGCATAGATTCTACAAGTGTCTGGAACTCTATTGGAGGCATAGATTCTACAAGTGTCTGGAACTCTATTGGAGGCATAGATTCTACAAGTGTCTGGAACTCTATTGGAGGCATAGATTCTACAAGTGTCTGGAACTCTATTGGAGGCATAGATTCTACAAGTGTCTGGAACTCTATTGGAGGCATAGATTCTACAAGTGTCTGGAACTCTATTGGAGGCATAGATTCTACAAGTGTCTGGAACTCTAGTGGAGGCATAGATTCTACAAGTGTCTGGAACTCTAGTGGAGGCATAGATTCTACAAGTGTCTGGAACTCTACTGGAGGCATAGATTCTACAAGTGTCTGGAACTCTGTTCGAGGCATAGATTCTACAGGTGTCTGGAACTCTATTGGAGGCATAGATTCTACAAGTCTCTGGAACTCTATTGGAGGCATAGATTCTACAAGTGTCTGGAACTCTACTGGAGGCATAGATTCTACAAGTGTCTGGAACTCTATTGGAGGCATAGATTCTACAAGTGTCTGGAACTCTAGTGGAGGCATAGATTCTACAAGTGTCTGGAACTCTACTGGAGGCATAGATTCTACAAGTGTCTGGAACTCTATTGGAGGCATAGATTCTACAAGTGTCTGGAACTCTATTGGAGGCATAGATTCTACAAGTGTCTGGAACTCTATTGGAGGCATAGATTCTACAAGTGTCTGGAACTCTACTGGAGGCATAGATTCTACAAGTGTCTGGAACTCTACTGGAGGCATAGATTCTACAAGTGTCTGGAACTCTATTGGAGGCATAGATTCTACAAGTGTCTGGAACTCTATTGGAGGCATAGATTCTACAAGTGTCTGGAACTCTATTGGAGGCATAGATTCTACAAGTGTCTGGAACTCTATTGGAGGCATAGATTCTACAAGTGTCTGGAACTCTATTGGAGGCATAGATTCTACAAGTGTCTGGAACTCTATTGGAGGCATAGATTCTACAAGTGTCTGGAACTCTATTGGAGGCATAGATTCTACAAGTGTCTGGAACTCTATTGGAGGCATAGATTCTACAAGTGTCTGGAACTCTATTGGAGGCATAGATTCTACAAGTGTCTGGAACTCTACTGGAGGCATATATTCTACAAGTGTCTGGAACTCTACTGGAGGCATATATTCTACAAGTGTCTGGAACTCTATTGGAGGCATAGATTCTACAAGTGTCTGGAACTCTATTGGAGGCATAGATTCTACAGGTGTCTGGAACTCTATTGGAGGCATAGATTCTACAAGTCTCTGGAACTCTATTGGAGGCATAGATTCTACAAGTGTCTGGAACTCTACTGGAGGCATAGATTCTACAAGTGTCTGGAACTCTATTGGAGGCATAGATTCTACAAGTGTCTGGAACTCTAGTGGAGGCATAGATTCTACAAGTGTCTGGAACTCTACTGGAGGCATAGATTCTACAAGTGTCTGGAACTCTATTGGAGGCATAGATTCTACAAGTGTCTGGAACTCTATTGGAGGCATAGATTCTACAAGTGTCTGGAACTCTATTGGAGGCATAGATTCTACAAGTGTCTGGAACTCTATTGGAGGCATAGATTCTACAAGTGTCTGGAACTCTATTGGAGGCATAGATTCTACAAGTGTCTGGAACTCTAGTGGAGGCATAGATTCTACAAGTGTCTGGAACTCTATTGGAGGCATAGATTCTACAAGTGTCTGGAACTCTATTGGAGGCATAGATTCTACAAGTGTCTGGAACTCTATTGGAGGCATAGATCCTACAAGTGTCTGGAACTCTACTGGAGGCATAGATTCTACAAGTGTCTGGAACTCTACTGGAGGCATATATTCTACAAGTGTCTGGAACTCTACTGGAGGCATATATTCTACAAGTGTCTGGAACTCTATTGGAGGCATAGATTCTACAAGTGTCTGGAACTCTATTGGAGGCATAGATTCTACAAGTGTCTGGAACTCTATTGGAGGCATAGATTCTACAAGTGTCTGGAACTCTATTGGAGGCATAGATTCTACAAGTGTCTGGAACTCTATTGGAGGCATAGATTCTACAAGTGTCTGGAACTCTATTGGAGGCATAGATTCTACAAGTGTCTGGAACTCTATTGGAGGCATAGATTCTACAAGTGTCTGGAACTCTATTGGAGGCATAGATTCTACAAGTGTCTGGAACTCTACTGGAGGCATAGATTCTACAAGTGTCTGGAACTCTATTGGAGGCATAGATTCTACAAGTGTCTGGAACTCTATTGGAGGCATAGATTCTACAAGTGTCTGGAACTCTATTGGAGGCATAGATTCTACAAGTGTCTGGAACTCTAGTGGAGGCATAGATTCTACAAGTGTCTGGAACTCTACTGGAGGCATAGATTCTACAAGTGTCTGGAACTCTATTGGAGGCATAGATTCTACAGGTGTCTGGAACTCTATTGGAGGCATAGATTCTACAAGTCTCTGGAACTCTATTGGAGGCATAGATTCTACAAGTGTCTGGAACTCTACTGGAGGCATAGATTCTACAAGTGTCTGGAACTCTATTGGAGGCATAGATTCTACAAGTGTCTGGAACTCTAGTGGAGGCATAGATTCTACAAGTGTCTGGAACTCTACTGGAGGCATAGATTCTACAAGTGTCTGGAACTCTATTGGAGGCATAGATTCTACAAGTGTCTGGAACTCTATTGGAGGCATAGATTCTACAAGTGTCTGGAACTCTATTGGAGGCATAGATTCTACAAGTGTCTGGAACTCTACTGGAGGCATAGATTCTACAAGTGTCTGGAACTCTACTGGAGGCATAGATTCTACAAGTGTCTGGAACTCTACTGGAGGCATAGATTCTACAAGTGTCTGGAACTCTATTGGAGGCATAGATTCTACAAGTGTCTGGAACTCTATTGGAGGCATAGATTCTACAAGTGTCTGGAACTCTATTGGAGGCATAGATTCTACAAGTGTCTGGAACTCTATTGGAGGCATAGATTCTACAAGTGTCTGGAACTCTATTGGAAGCATAGATTCTACACGTCTCTGGAACTTTATTGGAGGCATAGATTCTACAAGTGTCTGGAACTCTATTGGAGGCATAGATTCTACAAGTGTCTGGAACTCTATTGGAGGCATAGATTCTACAAGTGTCTGGAACTCTATTGGAGGCATAGATTCTACAAGTGTCTGGAACTCTATTGGAGGCATAGATTCTACAAGTGTCTGGAACTCTATTGGAGGCATAGATTCTACAAGTGTCTGGAACTCTATTGGAGGCATAGATTCTACACGTCTCTGGAACTTTATTGGAGGCATAGATTCTACAAGTGTCTGGAACTCTATTGGAGGCATAGATTCTACAAGTGTCTGGAACTCTATTGGAGGCATAGATTCTACAAGTGTCTGGAACTCTATTGGAGGCATAGATTCTACAAGTGTCTGGAACTCTATTGGAGGCATAGATTCTACAAGTGTCTGGAACTCTATTGGAGGCATAGATTCTACAAGTGTCTGGAACTCTATTGGAGGCATAGATTCTACAGGTGTCTGGAACTTTATTGGAGGCATATATTCTACAAGTGTCTGGAACTCTACTGGAGGCATAGATTCTACAAGTGTCTGGAACTCTATTGGAGGCATAGATTCTACAAGTGTCTGGAACTCTATTGGAGGCATAGATTCTACAAGTGTCTGGAACTCTATTGGAGGCATAGATTCTACAAGTGTCTGGAACTCTAGTGGAGGCATAGATTCTACAAGTGTCTGGAACTCTATTGGAGGCATAGATTCTACAAGTGTCTGGAACTCTATTGGAGGCATAGATTCTACACGTCTCTGGAACTTTATTGGAGGCATAGATTCTACAAGTGTCTGGAACTCTATTGGAGGCATAGATTCTACAAGTGTCTGGAACTCTATTGGAGGCATAGATTCTACAAGTGTCTGGAACTCTATTGGAGGCATAGATTCTACAAGTGTCTGGAACTCTATTGGAGGCATAGATTCTACAGGTGTCTGGAACTTTATTGGAGGCATAGATTCTACAAGTGTCTGGAACTCTAGTGGAGGCATAGATTCTACAAGTGTCTGGAACTTTATTGGAGGCATAGATTCTACAAGTGTCTGGAACTCTATTGGAGGCATAGATTCTACAAGTGTCTGGAACTCTATTGGAGGCATAGATTCTACAAGTGTCTGGAACTCTATTGGAGGCATAGATTCTACAAGTGTCTGGAACTCTATTGGAGGCATAGATTCTACAAGTGTCTGGAACTCTATTGGAGGCATAGATTCTACAAGTGTCTGGAACTCTACTGGAGGCATAGATTCTACAAGTGTCTGGAACTCTATTGGAGGCATAGATTCTACAAGTGTCTGGAACTCTAGTGGAGGCATAGATTCTACAAGTGTCTGGAACTCTATTGGAGGCATAGATTCTACAAGTGTCTGGAACTCTATTGGAGGCATAGATTCTACAAGTGTCTGGAACTCTATTGGAGGCATAGATTCTACAAGTGTCTGGAACTCTATTGGAGGCATAGATTCTACAAGTGTCTGGAACTCTACTGGAGGCATAGATTCTACAAGTGTCTGGAACTCTATTGGAGGCATAGATTCTACAAGTGTCTGGAACTCTAGTGGAGGCATAGATTCTACAAGTGTCTGGAACTCTATTGGAGGCATAGATTCTACAAGTGTCTGGAACTCTATTGGAGGCATAGATTCTACAAGTGTCTGGAACTCTATTGGAGGCATAGATTCTACAAGTGTCTGGAACTCTATTGGAGGCATAGATTCTACACGTCTCTGGAACTTTATTGGAGGCATAGATTCTACAAGTGTCTGGAACTCTATTGGAGGCATAGATTCTACAAGTGTCTGGAACTCTATTGGAGGCATAGATTCTACAAGTGTCTGGAACTCTATTGGAGGCATAGATTCTACAAGTGTCTGGAACTCTATTGGAGGCATAGATTCTACAAGTGTCTGGAACTCTATTGGAGGCATAGATTCTACAAGTGTCTGGAACTCTATTGGAGGCATAGATTCTACAGGTGTCTGGAACTTTATTGGAGGCATAGATTCTACAAGTGTCTGGAACTCTATTGGAGGCATAGATTCTACAAGTGTCTGGAACTCTACTGGAGGCATATATTCTACAAGTGTCTGGAACTCTACTGGAGGCATATATTCTACAAGTGTCTGGAACTCTACTGGAGGCATATATTCTACAAGTGTCTGGAACTCTATTGGAGGCATAGATTCTACAAGTGTCTGGAACTCTATTGGAGGCATAGATTCTACAGGTGTCTGGAACTCTATTGGAGGCATAGATTCTACAAGTCTCTGGAACTCTATTGGAGGCATAGATTCTACAAGTGTCTGGAACTCTACTGGAGGCATAGATTCTACAAGTGTCTGGAACTCTATTGGAGGCATAGATTCTACAAGTGTCTGGAACTCTAGTGGAGGCATAGATTCTACAAGTGTCTGGAACTCTACTGGAGGCATAGATTCTACAAGTGTCTGGAACTCTATTGGAGGCATAGATTCTACAAGTGTCTGGAACTCTAGTGGAGGCATAGATTCTACAAGTGTCTGGAACTCTATTGGAGGCATAGATTCTACAAGTGTCTGGAACTCTATTGGAGGCATAGATTCTACAAGTGTCTGGAACTCTATTGGAGGCATAGATTCTACAAGTGTCTGGAACTCTATTGGAGGCATAGATTCTACAAGTGTCTGGAACTCTATTGGAGGCATAGATTCTACAAGTGTCTGGAACTCTATTGGAGGCATAGATTCTACAAGTGTCTGGAACTCTATTGGAGGCATAGATTCTACAAGTGTCTGGAACTCTATTGGAGGCATAGATTCTACAAGTGTCTGGAACTCTATTGGAGGCATAGATTCTACAAGTGTCTGGAACTCTATTGGAGGCATAGATTCTACAAGTGTCTGGAACTCTACTGGAGGCAGGCATAGATTCTACAAGTGTCTGGAACTCTATTGGAGGCATATATTCTACAAGTGTCTGGAACTCTATTGGAGGCATAGATTCTACAAGTGTCTGGAACTCTATTGGAGGCATAGATTCTACAAGTGTCTGGAACTCTATTGGAGGCATAGATTCTACAAGTGTCTGGAACTCTATTGGAGGCATAGATTCTACAAGTGTCTGGAACTCTATTGGAGGCATAGATTCTACAAGTGTCTGGAACTCTATTGGAGGCATAGATTCTACAAGTGTCTGGAACTCTATTGGAGGCATAGATTCTACAAGTGTCTGGAACTCTATTGGAGGCATAGATTCTACAAGTGTCTGGAACTCTATTGGAGGCATAGATTCTACAAGTGTCTGGAACTCTATTGGAGGCATAGATTCTACAAGTGTCTGGAACTCTATTGGAGGCATAGATTCTACAAGTGTCTGGAACTCTATTGGAGGCATAGATTCTACAAGTGTCTGGAACTCTATTGGAGGCATAGATTCTACAAGTGTCTGGAACTCTATTGGAGGCATAGATTCTACAAGTGTCTGGAACTCTATTGGAGGCATAGATTCTACAAGTGTCTGGAACTCTATTGGAGGCATAGATTCTACAAGTGTCTGGAACTCTATTGGAGGCATAGATTCTACAAGTGTCTGGAACTCTATTGGAGGCATAGATTCTACAAGTGTCTGGAACTCTATTGGAGGCATAGATTCTACAAGTGTCTGGAACTCTATTGGAGGCATAGATTCTACAAGTGTCTGGAACTCTATTGGAGGCATAGATTCTACAAGTGTCTGGAACTCTATTGGAGGCATAGATTCTACAAGTGTCTGGAACTCTATTGGAGGCATAGATTCTACAAGTGTCTGGAACTCTATTGGAGGCATAGATTCTACAAGTGTCTGGAACTCTACTGGAGGCATAGATTCTACAAGTGTCTGGAACTCTACTGGAGGCATAGATTCTACAAGTGTCTGGAACTCTACTGGAGGCATAGATTCTACAAGTGTCTGGAACTCTATTGGAGGCATAGATTCTACAAGTGTCTGGAACTCTATTGGAGGCATAGATTCTACAAGTGTCTGGAACTCTATTGGAGGCATAGATTCTACAAGTGTCTGGAACTCTATTGGAGGCATAGATTCTACAAGTGTCTGGAACTCTATTGGAGGCATAGATTCTACAAGTGTCTGGAACTCTATTGGAGGCATAGATTCTACAAGTGTCTGGAACTCTATTGGAGGCATAGATTCTACAAGTGTCTGGAACTCTATTGGAGGCATAGATTCTACAAGTGTCTGGAACTCTATTGGAGGCATAGATTCTACAAGTGTCTGGAACTCTATTGGAGGCATAGATTCTACAAGTGTCTGGAACTCTATTGGAGGCATAGATTCTACAAGTGTCTGGAACTCTATTGGAGGCATAGATTCTACAAGTGTCTGGAACTCTATTGGAGGCATAGATTCTACAAGTGTCTGGAACTCTATTGGAGGCATAGATTCTACAAGTGTCTGGAACTCTATTGGAGGCATAGATTCTACAAGTGTCTGGAACTCTATTGGAGGCATAGATTCTACAAGTGTCTGGAACTCTATTGGAGGCATAGATTCTACAAGTGTCTGGAACTCTATTGGAGGCATAGATTCTACAAGTGTCTGGAACTCTATTGGAGGCATAGATTCTACAGGTGTCTGGAACTCTATTGGAGGCATAGATTCTACAAGTGTCTGGAACTCTACTGGAGGCATAGATTCTACAAGTGTCTGGAACTCTATTGGAGGCATAGATTCTACAAGTGTCTGGAACTCTATTGGAGGCATAGATTCTACAAGTGTCTGGAACTCTATTGGAGGCATAGATTCTACAAGTGTCTGGAACTCTATTGGAGGCATAGATTCTACAAGTGTCTGGAACTCTATTGGAGGCATAGATTCTACAAGTGTCTGGAACTCTATTGGAGGCATAGATTCTACAAGTGTCTGGAACTTTATTGGAGGCATAGATTCTACAAGTGTCTGGAACTCTATTGGAGGCATAGATTCTACAAGTGTCTGGAACTCTATTGGAGGCATAGATTCTACAAGTGTCTGGAACTCTATTGGAGGCATAGATTCTACAAGTGTCTGGAACTCTATTGGAGGCATAGATTCTACAGGTGTCTGGAACTTTATTGGAGGCATAGATTCTACAAGTGTCTGGAACTCTAGTGGAGGCATAGATTCTACAAGTGTCTGGAACTCTATTGGAGGCATAGATTCTACAAGTGTCTGGAACTCTATTGGAGGCATAGATTCTACAAGTGTCTGGAACTCTATTGGAGGCATAGATTCTACAAGTGTCTGGAACTCTATTGGAGGCATAGATTCTACAAGTGTCTGGAACTCTATTGGAGGCATAGATTCTACAAGTGTCTGGAACTCTATTGGAGGCATAGATTCTACAAGTGTCTGGAACTCTACTGGAGGCATAGATTCTACAAGTGTCTGGAACTCTATTGGAGGCATAGATTCTACAAGTGTCTGGAACTCTAGTGGAGGCATAGATTCTACAAGTGTCTGGAACTCTATTGGAGGCATAGATTCTACAAGTGTCTGGAACTCTATTGGAGGCATAGATTCTACAAGTGTCTGGAACTCTATTGGAGGCATAGATTCTACAAGTGTCTGGAACTCTATTGGAGGCATAGATTCTACAAGTGTCTGGAACTCTACTGGAGGCATAGATTCTACAAGTGTCTGGAACTCTATTGGAGGCATAGATTCTACAAGTGTCTGGAACTCTAGTGGAGGCATAGATTCTACAAGTGTCTGGAACTCTATTGGAGGCATAGATTCTACAAGTGTCTGGAACTCTATTGGAGGCATAGATTCTACAAGTGTCTGGAACTCTATTGGAGGCATAGATTCTACAAGTGTCTGGAACTCTATTGGAGGCATAGATTCTACACGTCTCTGGAACTTTATTGGAGGCATAGATTCTACAAGTGTCTGGAACTCTATTGGAGGCATAGATTCTACAAGTGTCTGGAACTCTATTGGAGGCATAGATTCTACAAGTGTCTGGAACTCTATTGGAGGCATAGATTCTACAAGTGTCTGGAACTCTATTGGAGGCATAGATTCTACAAGTGTCTGGAACTCTATTGGAGGCATAGATTCTACAAGTGTCTGGAACTCTATTGGAGGCATAGATTCTACAGGTGTCTGGAACTTTATTGGAGGCATATATTCTACAAGTGTCTGGAACTCTACTGGAGGCATAGATTCTACAAGTGTCTGGAACTCTATTGGAGGCATAGATTCTACAAGTGTCTGGAACTCTATTGGAGGCATAGATTCTACAAGTGTCTGGAACTCTATTGGAGGCATAGATTCTACAAGTGTCTGGAACTCTATTGGAGGCATAGATTCTACAAGTGTCTGGAACTCTATTGGAGGCATAGATTCTACAAGTGTCTGGAACTCTATTGGAGGCATAGATTCTACAAGTGTCTGGAACTCTACTGGAGGCATAGATTCTACAAGTGTCTGGAACTCTATTGGAGGCATAGATTCTACAAGTGTCTGGAACTCTAGTGGAGGCATAGATTCTACAAGTGTCTGGAACTCTATTGGAGGCATAGATTCTACAAGTGTCTGGAACTCTATTGGAGGCATAGATTCTACAAGTCTCTGGAACTTTATTGGAGGCATAGATTCTACAAGTGTCTGGAACTCTATTGGAGGCATAGATTCTACAAGTGTCTGGAACTCTATTGGAGGCATAGATTCTACAAGTGTCTGGAACTCTATTGGAGGCATAGATTCTACAAGTGTCTGGAACTCTATTGGAGGCATAGATTCTACAAGTGTCTGGAACTCTATTGGAGGCATAGATTCTACAAGTGTCTGGAACTCTATTGGAGGCATAGATTCTACAGGTGTCTGGAACTTTATTGGAGGCATATATTCTACAAGTGTCTGGAACTCTACTGGAGGCATAGATTCTACAAGTGTCTGGAACTCTATTGGAGGCATAGATTCTACAAGTGTCTGGAACTCTATTGGAGGCATAGATTCTACAAGTGTCTGGAACTCTATTGGAGGCATAGATTCTACAAGTGTCTGGAACTCTATTGGAGGCATAGATTCTACAAGTGTCTGGAACTCTATTGGAGGCATAGATTCTACAGGTGTCTGGAACTTTATTGGAGGCATAGATTCTACAAGTGTCTGGAACTCTAGTGGAGGCATAGATTCTACAAGTGTCTGGAACTTTATTGGAGGCATAGATTCTACAAGTGTCTGGAACTCTATTGGAGGCATAGATTCTACAAGTGTCTGGAACTCTATTGGAGGCATAGATTCTACAAGTGTCTGGAACTCTATTGGAGGCATAGATTCTACAAGTGTCTGGAACTCTATTGGAGGCATAGATTCTACAAGTGTCTGGAACTCTATTGGAGGCATAGATTCTACAAGTGTCTGGAACTCTACTGGAGGCATAGATTCTACAAGTGTCTGGAACTCTATTGGAGGCATAGATTCTACAAGTGTCTGGAACTCTATTGGAGGCATAGATTCTACAGGTGTCTGGAACTTTATTGGAGGCATATATTCTACAAGTGTCTGGAACTCTACTGGAGGCATAGATTCTACAAGTGTCTGGAACTCTATTGGAGGCATAGATTCTACACGTCTCTGGAACTCTATTGGAGGCATAGATTCTACAGGTGTCTGGAACTTTATTGGAGGCATATATTCTACAAGTGTCTGGAACTCTACTGGAGGCATAGATTCTACAAGTGTCTGGAACTCTATTGGAGGCATAGATTCTACAAGTGTCTGGAACTCTATTGGAGGCATAGATTCTACAAGTGTCTGGAACTCTATTGGAGGCATAGATTCTACAAGTGTCTGGAACTCTATTGGAGGCATAGATTCTACAAGTGTCTGGAACTCTATTGGAAGCATAGATTCTACAAGTGTCTGGAACTCTATTGGAGGCATAGATTCTACAGGTGTCTGGAACTCTATTGGAGGCATAGATTCTACAGGTGTCTGGAACTTTATTGGAGGCATAGATTCTACAGGTGTCTGGAACTCTATTGGAGGCATAGATTCTACAAGTCTCTGGAACTCTATTGGAGGCATCGATTCTACTAGTGTCTGGGAACTCTATTGGAGGCATAGATTCTACAAGTGTCTGGAACTCTATTGGAGGCATAGATTCTACTAGTGTCTGGGAACTCTATTGGAGGCATAGATTCTACAAGTGTCTGGAACTCTATTGGAGGCATAGATTCTACAAGTGTCTGGAACTCTATTGGAGGCATAGATTCTACAAGTGTCTGGAACTCTATTGGAGGCATAGATTCTACAAGTGTCTGGAACTCTATTGGAGGCATAGATTCTACAAGTGTCTGGAACTCTATTGGAGGCATAGATTCTACTAGTGTCTGGAACTCTATTGGAGGCATAGATTCTACTAGTGTATTCTACTAGATTCTACCATTCTTCCTCAAGAAATTCCATAATTTGGTGTTTTGTTGATGGTGGTGTAAAACGCTGTCTCAGGCGTCTCAAGTGTTCAATTCGGTTGAGATCTGGTGACTGAGACGGCCATGGCATATGGTTTTACATCTTTTCATGCTCATTAAACCATTCAGTGACCACTCGTGCCCTGTAGATGGGGGCATTGTCATCCTATGGTGGCATAACTGTGGTAGCCAGAATCATGGCCTTTCCCAGCATTTTTATACGCTAAGCATGATGGCATATTACTTGCTTAATTAACTCAGGAACCACTCCTGTGTGGTTGCACCTGCTTTCAATATACTTTGTATCCATAATTAACTCAAGTGTTTCCATTATTTTGGCAGTTACCTGTAGCTCCTCAGACATTGTCTGCTTCTCCTTGGAGTTGTGCGATCTGATTATTTGCTGCAGTGAAGACTACTAGGAATGCACCCCCTTGTAAGGCCCGGAGTCGCTCTCCCCATCTCTTTCACGCATATAGGTCTACCTATGGCACCCCAACCCGCCTAACCCTCACCCCTACTCTTCTACCCTTCATATTGCCAATCCTCTTCTCTTTTGTATCCATCCCAACCCCCTTTATCCATAATAAAAGGTTTGTAAACCTATGACATTCCATTATAGGATTGCTTAATTGATTAACTATATCGTAATGCAAGGAGCAATGGTATTTAATCACTATATGTTAAGGCAAGGAGACATGGTATTTAATCACTATATGTTAAGGCAAGGAGACATGGTATTTAATCACTATATCTTATGGCAAGGAGACATGGTATTTAAAGGGGGAGTAATCAGGGTAGTGTTGGTGTGCCTAACGATGAGGCACAGGTGTGGGTATTTAAGGTTGCCAGGTGTGCGTAATGATGGGTTGCCAGGACCAGTGGTTAGTAGACTGGCGACGTGGAACACCGGACTCCCACAACGTCTGGAGTCCAGGAGGGATCTGATGTCATAGGCGGGACCCCTCTAGATGTCCAGGGGAGCCAGAGCGTGTGTCGTGGGGGGGGATGGCATTAGCCAGGGGACCAGGAACCACCGGCATGAGGAGGGAAACGTGAAAAGAGGGTGAGATCCGGTAGTTAGTGGGAAACTGTAGTCAGTAAGTTACCCTCGTTGACCCTCTGGAGGACTTTAAATGACCCTACAAACCAGGGCTCAGTTTCCGGCAGGGCAGGTGGAGCGGGAGGTTCCTGGTGGAGAGCCAAATGCGATCGCCAGGATGGTGAACCACTCGTCCACCACAGGGGCTTTGGTCTGGCTCGGGTGCCAGTGCCGGCTGGTACCCCAGGACACATTGGAAGGGAGAAAACCCGGTGGAGCAGTGACAAAGTGAATTCTGGGCATACTCCACCCAGCGAAGATACCGGGCCAAATCCCTCTGCCGGTTCTGACAGTGACTCCTCAGGAACCTCCCCAGCTCCTGGTTGGTCCTCTCCACCTGATGTTGGACTGAGGCTGGTATCCGGATGTGAGGCTGAGCGTGACTTGGGGACCACGGTCGGAGACAATGTCCTCTGGAAGGCCATAATTCTGGAAGACCTGCTGGAACAGTGACGAGGAGACTTGGGTTGAGCACATACGGAGCAGGAGTTGATGTAGCAGGTGACGTCCTGCGCCATGATGGGTCACCAGTACTTAACAGAGAAGGATTGAGTGGTGCGGGTGATACCTGGGTGTCCAGCGGAAAGGGATGTTGTTTCCCAGGTCAATAGCCGATTCCTTACCTTGTGGGAACATAGGTACGCTCCGGAGGACAGGTAGCAGGCGTGGGTTCCCTCTCCAGAGCCTGGCAGATGTCCACGTCTATGTCCCACAACACGGGGCCAACGATTTGGGAGGACGGTATGATGGGAGCACAAAGGACCACAACCTCACCCGAACCGTGGAGACGGGACAGGGCATCGGCTTTGATGTTCTTTGAACCTGGGCGGTATGAGAGGGTGAAGTTGAATCTAGTAAAGAAAATGGCACACCTTGCATGGCGCGGGTCTGGTCCATATATACTCCAGGTTCAGATGGTCGGTGAGGATGAGAAACGGGTCCGTGGCGCCCTCCAGCCAGTGTCTCCACTCCTCTAATGCCAACTTCACCGCCAGGAGCTCCCGATCACTGACGTCATAGTTGCTTTCTACAGGAGACCGTGTTTTTTTTAGAGTAGTATGCACATTAATCATATTTTTGTGGACGAGGCGTCAACCTCCACCACGAAGGGAAACGTAGGATCTTGGTGTTTCACCAACTGGGCGGAGGTGAAACGCCTCTTTAGTAGGTGGAAGGCCTCATCGGCTGCAGGATTCCACCCCAACTTACGGGGACCACCTTTAAAGAGAGGCAATGGAGCTGAATTTCCTAATGAAGCGGCGGTAAAAGATGGCAAACCCCCAAAAAACGTTATAGGTCCCTTTATGGTGGTTGGGACTGGCCATGACCGGATTGCATCTACCTTGCTCTCCTCCATAACCACTCCCTGCTGGCTGATCCGATATCCCAAGAAGGAGAAGGCGACCTGATGAAACTGACACTTCTCTGCCTTGACGTCCAGATGGTTCTCCAGGAGGCGTTCCAGGACTACCCGGAAGTGACCGATGTGCTCCTCCAAGGCGGCCCGAGTATATCAGGATGTCGTCGATATATACACGACCACCTGACGTCCAAGCATGTCCCGAAAAACACCTCGTTTCACGATGTCCTTGGAAAATCAACGTTGCATTGGCTAATCCATAAGGCATCACCAAGTACACGTAGTGACCAGACATCGTGCTGATGGCCGTCTTCCGTTCATCCCAGATGCAGATCAAACTGTAGGCACTCCGCAGGTCCAGCTTAGTAAAAAAACGGGCCCCTTGGAGCTGTTTCACTGGTGGCCCAGCACCAACGAGAGGGTGTACCTCTGTAGTCAATACATAGACAAAGCCCTCTTTCTTGGCCACGAAGAAGAAACCTAGTAGTAGTATACATGTTACTGTAGCTGTAGTAGTATACATGTTACTGTAGCTGTAGTAGTATACATGTTACTGTAGCTGTAGTAGTATACATGTTACTGTAGCTGTAGTAGTATACATGTTACTGTAGCTGTAGTATTATACATGTTACTGTAGCTGTAGTAGTATACATGTTACTGTAGCTGTAGTAGTATACATGTTACTGTAGCTGTAGTATTATACATGTTACTGTAGCTGTAGTATTATACATGTTACTGTAGCTGTAGTAGTATACATGTTACTGTAGCTGTAGTAGTATAAATGTTACTGTTGCTGTAGTAGTATACATGTTACTGTAGCTGTAGTAGTATACATGTTACTGTAGCTGTAGTAGTATACATGTTACTGTAGCTGTAGTAGTATACATGTTACTGTAGCTGTAGTAGTATACATGTTACTGTAGCTGTAGTAGTATACATGTTACTGTAGCTGTAGTATTATACATGTTACTGTAGCTGTAGTAGTATACATGTTACTGTAGCTGTAGTAGTATACATGTTACTGTAGCTGTAGTAGTATACATGTTACTGTAGCTGTAGTAGTATACATGTTACTGTAGCTGTAGTAGTATACATGTTACTGTAGCTGTAGTAGTATACATGTTACTGTGGCTGTAGTATTATACATGTTACTGTAGCTGTAGTAGTATACATGTTACTGTAGGCTGTAGTATTATACATGTTACTGTAGCTGTAGTAGTATACATGTTACTGTAGCTGTAGTAGTATACATGTTACTGTGGCTGTAGTAGTATACATGTTACTGTAGCTGTAGTAGTATACATGTTACTGTAGGCTGTAGTAGTATACATGTTACTGTAGCTGTAGTAGTATACATGTTACTGTAGCTGTAGTAGTATACATGTTACTGTAGCTGTAGTAGTAGTAGTATACATGTTACTGTAGTATTATACATGTTACTGTAGCTGTAGTAGTATTCATGTTACTGTAGCTGTAGTAGTATACATGTTACTGTAGCTGTAGTAGTATACATGTTACTGTAGCTGTAGTAGTATACATGTTACTGTAGCTGTAGTAGTATACATGTTACTGTAGCTGTAGTAGTATACATGTTACTGTAGTATTATACATGTTACTGTAGCTGTAGTAGTATACATGTTACTGTAGCTGTAGTAGTATACATGTTACTGTAGCTGTAGTATTATACATGTTACTGTAGCTGTAGTATTATACATGTTACTGTAGCTGTAGTAGTATACATGTTACTGTAGCTGTAGTAGTATACATGTTACTGTAGTATTATACATGTTACTGTAGCTGTAGTAGTATACATGTTACTGTGGCTGTAGTAGTATACATGTTACTGTAGCTGTAGTATTATACATGTTACTGTAGCTGTAGTATTATACATGTTACTGTAGCTGTAGTAGTATACATGTTACTGTAGCTGTAGTAGTATACATGTTACTGTAGTATTATACATGTTACTGTAGCTGTAGTAGTATACATGTTACTGTAGCTGTAGTAGTATACATGTTACTGTAGCTGTAGTTATACATGTTACTGTAGCTGCAGTAGTATACATGTTACTGTAGCTGTAGTAGTATACATGTTACTGTAGCTGTAGTAGTATACATGTTACTGTGGCTGTAGTAGTATACATGTTACTGTGGCTGTAGTATTATACATGTTACTGTAGCTGCAGTAGTATACATGTTACTGTAGCTGTAGTAGTATACATGTTACTGTAGCTGTAGTAGTATACATGTTACTGTAGCTGTAGTAGTATACATGTTACTGTAGCTGTAGTAGTATACATGTTACTGTAGCTGTAGTAGTATACATGTTACTGTAGCTGTAGTAGTATACATGTTACTGTAGCTGTAGTATTATACATGTTACTGTAGCTGTAGTAGTATACATGTTACTGTAGCTGTAGTAGTATACATGTTACTGTAGTATTATACATGTTACTGTAGCTGTAGTAGTATTCATGTTACTGTAGCTGTAGTAGTATACATGTTACTGTAGCTGTAGTAGTATACATGTTACTGTAGCTGTAGTAGTATACATGTTACTGTAGCTGTAGTAGTATACATGTTACTGTAGTATTATACATGTTACTGTAGCTGTAGTAGTATACATGTTACTGTAGCTGTAGTAGTATACATGTTACTGTAGCTGTAGTAGTATACATGTTACTGTAGCTGTAGTATTATACATGTTACTGTAGCTGTAGTAGTATACATGTTACTGTAGCTGTAGTAGTATACATGTTACTGTAGTATTATACATGTTACTGTAGCTGTAGTAGTATACATGTTACTGTAGCTGTAGTAGTATACATGTTACTGTAGCTGTAGTATTATACATGTTACTGTAGCTGTAGTATTATACATGTTACTGTAGCTGTAGTAGTATACATGTTACTGTAGCTGTAGTAGTATACATGTTACTGTAGTATTATACATGTTACTGTAGCTGTAGTAGTATACATGTTACTGTAGTAGTATACATGTTACTGTAGCTGTAGTAGTATACATGTTACTGTAGCTGTAGTAGTATACATGTTACTGTAGCTGTAGTATTATACATGTTACTGTAGCTGTAGTATTATACATGTTACTGTAGCTGTAGTAGTATACATGTTACTGTAGCTGTAGTAGTATACATGTTACTGTAGTATTATACATGTTACTGTAGCTGTAGTAGTATACATGTTACTGTAGCTGTAGTAGTATACATGTTACTGTAGCTGTAGTATTATACATGTTACTGTAGCTGCAGTAGTATACATGTTACTGTAGCTGTAGTAGTATACATGTTACTGTAGCTGTAGTAGTATACATGTTACTGTAGCTGTAGTAGTATACATGTTACTGTAGCTGCAGTAGTATACATGTTACTGTAGCTGTAGTAGTATACATGTTACTGTAGCTGTAGTAGTATACATGTTACTGTAGCTGTAGTAGTATACATGTTACTGTAGCTGTAGTAGTATACATGTTACTGTAGCTGTAGTATTATACATGTTACTGTAGCTGCAGTAGTATACATGTTACTGTAGCTGTAGTAGTATACATGTTACTGTAGCTGTAGTAGTATACATGTTACTGTAGTATTATACATGTTACTGTAGCTGTAGTAGTATACATGTTACTGTAGCTGTAGTAGTATACATGTTACTGTAGCTGTAGTAGTATACATGTTACTGTAGCTGTAGTAGTATACATGTTACTGTAGCTGTAGTATTATACATGTTACTGTAGCTGTAGTAGTATACATGTTACTGTAGCTGCAGTATTAGACTGTTCTCCATGCTGCAAGCCTGACATCTAGTGGTCAACTACTGTTATAACACTTGAGGTTATTTTATTTTATTTCTTCTGTCTTTCCTTCTCTCACTCTGCTTGTCTGTGTTCCCCATCCCTTCGCTTCTGTCTCAACATCTGTCTGTCTGTCTCTCTCTCTACACGTTACCATGGCCTGTCTCTCTCTCAGAGAGGATGAAGACGATGACATCGCCCATCAGTTCTGTTGCCCCGCCTCTGAGTGCAGTAGCCCGTCCTCTAGGTAACCAGCCGATCAACCCCCTCCATTATTAACCCTTTACCTCCAAATAACCTCACAGAGAAGAGGATGATGCTGAAGGAAACTACTGAACACAACTCGTTCATTGGGGGTTTTAAAAAAAATATATATATAAAAAATCTCTTACAACGCTCAAACCTGGCTGTAGCCAAGACAACAGCTCAACTAAACTTAACTGTAGTCTGGGACTTGGGGCCTGGACTGGCTCTGGACTATATCTCTACCTATCTGACTGTACTACCTACCCTGTCCTTTGCACTAACTAGCATGTCACCCTCACCCCAACCTTGCCCCGTCCTGCTCGCCCTGCTCTTTGACCTGAATGACAAAAGGCTGTACCTGATTGGTTGAATTCTCAGACTCTGACCTTTGAACTTTAGCCTGGACAGTGTCCGAAGAGGATTCCCGTACAGCCACCAGCCAGGTCAACTAATGATGACGAGATGATGAAGGAAGGAAAAAAGACTAAAAATACCTTTCTGATTTCTTTTTTCCCTCTCTAGCTTATTATATATCTACGTCTTTTATACTGTCCTCTAGTGTCTGTATGCTGTCTCTCTTAACTCCGTTAAATCTCACTCCTTGTCCTTTTTCTGCTCGTGAATCTTCCTCTTTCCCTCTCTTGTTCAGTGAGAGAGCACATGGTGCTTGGCCAATGACATTTTACAACTCTATTTTAACCAAGAAGACCACAAATATTCCTAATAAGAACTCTTCAAACCTTTAAATATTATAATGTTTTGGGAATAGAAGTGTTCTGCTTTATGAACCAAATATCTGAAAACAAATTTTTTTTTTTTAAGTTACATTTTTTTGGTGGGGGGTTTGAGTTCCTTATAAAAAAAATTTTTTTTAAAGAACACGGAAATGAAATGGTCCTCTACTAGTTTGCAGCATAGACACATTAAAATATTAGGTCTGCCCCAAACCCAGTTGTATATTAGGTCTGCCCCAAACCCAGTTGTATATTAGGTCTGCCCCAAACCCAGTTGTATATTAGGTCTGCCCCAAACCCAGTTGTATATTAGGTCTGCCCCAAACCCAGTTATATATTAGGTCTGCCCCAAACCCAGTTATATATTAGGTCTGCCCCAAACCCAGTTGTATATTAGGTCTGCCTCAAACCCAGTTATATATTAGGTCTGCCCCAAACCCAGTTATATATTAGGTCTGCCCCAAACCCAGTTGTATATTAGGTCTGCCTCAAACCCAGTTGTATATTAGGTCTGCCCCAAACCCAGTTGTATATTAGGTCTGCCCCAAACCCAGTTGTATATTAGGTCTGCCCCAAACCCAGTTGTATATTAGGTCTGCCCCAAACCCAGTTGTATATTAGGTCTGCCCCAAACCCAGTTGTATATTAGGTCTGCCCCAAACCCAGTTGTATATTAGGTCTGCCCCAAACCCAAATGATATATTAGGTCTGCCCCAAACCCAGTTGTATATTAGGTCTGCCCCAAACCCAGTTATATATTAGGTCTGCCCCAAACCCAGTTGTATATTAGGTCTGCCCCAAACCCAGTTGTATATTAGGTCTGCCCCAAACCCAGTTGTATATTAGGTCTGCTCCAAACCCAGTTGTATATTAGGTCTGCCCCAAACCCAGTTGTATATTAGGTCTGCCCCAAACCCAGTTGTATATTAGGTCTGCCCCAAACCCAGTTGTATATTAGGTCTGCCCCAAACCCAGTTGTATATTAGGTCTGCCCCAAACCCAGTTGTATATTAGGTCTGCCCCAAACCCAGTTATATATTAGGTCTGTTCCAAACCCAGTTATATATTAGGTCTGCTCCAAACCCAGTTATATATTAGGTCTGCCCCAAACCCAGTTGTATATTAGGTCTGCCCCAAACCCAGTTGTATATTAGGTCTGCCCCAAACCCAGTTATATATTAGGTCTGCTCCAAACCCAGTTATATATTAGGTCTGCCCCAAACCCAGTTATATATTAGGTCTGCCCCAAACCCAGTTATATATTAGGTCTGCCCCAAACCCAGTTATATATTAGGTCTGCCCCAAACCCAGTTATATATTAGGTCTGCTCCAAACCCAGTTATATATTAGGTCTGCCCCAAACCCAGTTGTATATTAGGTCTGCCCCAAACCCAGTTGTATTTTAGGTCTGCCCCAAACCCAGTTATATATTAGGTCTGCCCCAAACCCAGTTGTATATTAGGTCTGCTCCAAACCCAGTTATATATTAGGTCTGCCCCAAACCCAGTTGTATATTAGGTCTGCCCCAAACCCAGTTATATATTAGGTCTGCTCCAAACCCAGTTATATATTAGGTCTGCCCCAAACCCAGTTGTATATTAGGTCTGCCCCAAACCCAGTTGTATATTAGGTCTGCCCCAAACCCAGTTATATATTAGGTCTGCTCCAAACCCAGTTATATATTAGGTCTGCTCCAAACCCAGTTATATATTAGGTCTGCCCCAAACCCAGTTGTATATTAGGTCTGCCCCAAACCCAGTTGTATATTAGGTCTGCCCCAAACCCAGTTGTATATTAGGTCTGCCCCAAACCCAGTTATATATTAGGTCTGCCCCAAACCCAGTTGTATTTTAGGTCTGCCCCAAACCCAGTAAAGACCTTTTCTCACCAACTGTGTTGCGATTTTCTTCGTCCGAATTCTGAAAAAATACAGATTCCTTTTTTTCACCCACTAAATCCATTCACATCAAGTCTCTGTGTTTTCCCCTCTACTCTTCTGCAAAATGCACATAACGTCACCCACACTGCTGCGGTCATTCTCAGTGGCAATATGTTGTTCAAAGTGGCTAGAGAGGACGAATTAATGAGAGAAAAATCATATTGCACTGTAAAAAATAATATGCTACAGAAACAATACGAGGATATGCTTTTCATCCTATAGGATCAATCATGAAAGGAGCTCGGTTACGTTTCATTCAGTTGTACCTCCCGTTTAATGAGAGGAAACGCAGAAACTGGCACCTGTAGTGATTCCTCGCAAATACGCCCACCCTCACGTACTGCCTACAGTCCAGATAGAAACTTTCTGAATGGACAGGGTTTAATTAGCCCACCCGCCCACCTAATAGGACCCACCAATCAAAGCTGCCTGCAGCGCATCTCCTCAGGACACATAAGCGAATCACATTTCTCCTACCCCCCCAAAAGTATTAATGCTTTAGCTTCAAATCCTTTCTGTGAGAAATCATAAAACTAGTCTATGTTATAAGATAGGCTACGTTTGATTTAGCATTATCATATAAATTGACGAGGAAAGTTTTAATGAGGATATAGTGACAGCTGTGATATATCGGCTATATGAAGATGACATTGACAACCATTAGAAAATAGATACACACACACACACACTAGCCTAATGAGCATCTTTATTTAACTAGGCAAGTCAGAGAAGAACACATTTTTATTTACAATGACAGCCTAGTAACAGTGGGTTAACTGGGCAGAACGACAGATTTTTAACTTGTCAGCTCGGGGATTCGATCTAGCAACCTTTCGGTTACTAGTCCAACGCTCTAACCACTAGGCTACCCTGCCGCCCCTGTCGATACATTTTAGTGAAGTGATGGTGGTTATGTTGACACTAGGCCAGCTTTATCTAAATATGTGCAACCATCTATTGATAAGGGCCTCTGTCTTTTAGGGTCTCTGTCTTTTAGGGTCTCTGTCTTTTAGGGTCTCTGTCTTTTAGGGTTGCCTATAGCACAGTTGATCTAGGCCTAGATTCACTTAAGCAGGCCTGTAATATATACCATAGTATGTAGGCTATACAAATGGTTCATTCATATATAAATTAACTTCTAACTTAAATATCTCACTGTCTTCTTCACTGTTCCCTTCATGCGCAATTCACGCATCTCCGCTGGCAACTCCTCTGTCCTATCTCTTCCTGTCTAGCTCATGAACAAGTAGCCTACACTCTTAGAAAAAATGTGCTATGTAGAACCTAAAAGGGTTCTTTGTCCGTCCCCATAGGAGAACCCTTTGAAGAACCCTTTTTGGTTCCAGGTAGAACTCTCTTGCGTTCCATGTAGAACCCTTTTTACGGAGGAACCTGGAACCAAAAATGGTTCTACCTGGAACCATTAAAAAGGTTATCTGAACTGGAGGGGAAGTTTGAATGGCGAGAGCGATGTATAGTTCTGGTGTGATGAGAGTACATTGGCTAAATTGATACATTGCTGCACTGATGGATCGCGGCCTGCCAGTGGAGGTTGCGGCCTGCCAGTGGAGGTTGCGGCCTGCCAGTGGAGGTTGCGGCCTGCCAGTGGAGGGTGCGGCCTGTCAGCGGAGGGTGCGGCCTGCCAGTGGAGGGTGCGGCCTGCCAGTGGAGGGTGCGGCCTGCCAGTGGCAGTGTCCCAGATAACAATTTATATTGGTCAACAGCTTATTTTCGCATGCAATACAACGCAAAAATCGAACCTTTTCCAAATAAGTAATTGATGGATTGCGGCAGGATGATATTTCGCAATATTGTGTGAACAGCGTCATAAACAAAATATGTGCTCGTATTTATTTATTTTTCGTCCAGATTATTGCGCCAAAATAACGGACTTGGTGAGAAAGGGCTTTTAGCCACATGGTAAGTCAACTCATATTGAGTGTGTAAAGTAAGCTATGGCAAGTCAAAGGAAGGGACGGGTTTACACAAGGTTCAGATCGAAGCATAGCAGGCTAACCATGGTCTCACACTGATCCTCACCTAGCGTAGCAAGCTAACCATGGTCTCACACTGATCCTCACCTAGCATAGCAAGCTAACCATGGTCTCACACTGATCCTCACCTAGCGTAGCAGGCTAACCATGGTCTCACACTGATCCTCACCTAGCGTAGCAAGCTAACCATGGTCTCACACTGATCCTCACCTAGCATAGCAGGCTAACCATGGTTTCACACTGATCCTCACCTAGCATAGCAGGCTAACCATGGTCTCACACTGATCCTCATAGAGGTGGTTAGTTACAGGACACTAGCATAGTGGTGGTTAGATACAGGATACTAAAATAGAGGTGGTTAGATACAGGACACTAGCATAGTGGTGGTTAGATACAGGATACTAAAATAGAGGTGGTTAGATACAGGACCCTATCATAGAGGTGGTTAGATACAGGACACTATCATAGAGGTGGTTAGATACGGGACACTAGCGTAGAGGTGGTTAGATACAGGGCACTAGCGTAGAGGTGGTTAGATACAGGACACTAGAATAGAGGTGGTTAGATACAGGACACTAATATAGAGGTGGTTAGATATAGGACACTAATATAGAGGTGATTAGATATAGGACACTAATATAGAGGTGGTTAGATACAGGACACTAGCATAAAGGTGGTTAGATACAGGACACTAGCATAAAGGTGGTTAGATACAGGACACTAGCGTAGAGGTGGTTCGATACAGGACACTAGCGTAGAGGTGGTTCGATACAGGACACTAGCGTAGAGGTGGTTCGATACAGGACACTAGCGTAGAGGTGGTTCGATACAGGACACTAGCGTAGAGGTGGTTCGATACAGGACACTAGCGTAGAGGTGGTTAGATACAGGACACTAGCATAGAGGTGGTTAGATACAGGACACTAGCATAGAGGTGGTTAGATACAGGACACTAGCATAGAGGTGGTTAGATACAGGACACTAGCATAGAGGTGGTTAGATACAGGACACTAGCATAGAGGTGGTTAGATACAGGACACTAGCATAAAGGTGGTTAGATACAGGACACTAGCATAAAGGTGGTTAGATACAGGACACTAGCGTAGAGGTGGTTAGATACAGGACACTAGCATAGAGGTGGTTAGATACAGGACACTAGCATAGAGGTGGTTCGATACAGGACACTAGCATAGAGGTGGTTCGATACAGGACACTAGCATAGAGGTGGTTCGATACAGGACACTAGCATAGAGGTGGTTAGATACAGGACACTAGCATAGAGGTGGTTAGATACAGGACACTAGCATAGAGGTGGTTAGATACAGGACACTAGCATTGAGGTGGTTAGATACAGGACACTAGCATAGAGGTGGTTAGATACAGGACACTAATATAGAGGTGGTTAGATACAGGACACTAGCATAGAGGTGGTTAGATACAGGACACTAATATAGAGGTGGTTAGATATAGGACACTAATATAGAGGTGGTTAGATACAGGACACTAGCATAGATGTAGTTAGATACAGGACACTAGCACAGAGGTGGTTAGATACAGGATACTAGCATAGAGGTGGTTAGATACAGGACACTAGAATAGTGGTGGTTAGATACAGCACACTATCATAGATGTGGTTCTATACAGGACACTAGCATAGTGGTGGTTAGATACAGGACACTAGAATAGAGGTGGTTAGATACACCTGGTCTGGCTGGTCTCCTGTACCTGGTCTGTCTGGTCCCCTATACCTGGTCTGTCTTGTCCCCTATACCTGGTCTGGCTGGTTCCCTATACCTGGTCTGGCTGGTTCCCTATACCTGGTCTGGCTGGTTCTCTATACCTGGTCTGTCTGGTTCCCTATACCTGGTCTGTCTGGTCCCCTATACCAGGTCTGTCTGGTCCCATATACCTGGTCTGTCTGGTCCCCTATACCTGGTCTGGCTGGTTCCCTATACCTGGTCTGGCTGGTTCCCTATACCTGGTCTGGCTGGTTCCCTATACCTGGTCTGGCTGGTTCCCTATACCTGGTCTGGCTGGTTCCCTATACCTGGTCTGTCTTGTCCCTTATGCCTGGTCTGACTGGTTCCCTATACCTGGTCTGGCTGGTCCCCTATACCTGGTCTGACTGGTCCCCTATACCTGGTCTGACTGGTCCCCTATACCTGGTCTGACTGGTTCCCTATACCTGGTCTGACTGGTCCCCTATACCTGGTCTGGCTGGTCCCCTATACCTGGTCTGGCTGGTCCCCTATACCTGGTCTGACTTGTTCCCAGTACCTGGTCTGACTGGTCCCCTATACCTGGTCTTTCTGGTCCCCTATACCTGGTCTGACTGGTCCCTTATACCTGGTCTGACTGGTCCCCTATACCTGGTCTGACTGGTTCCCTATACCTGGTCTGACTGGTCCCTTATGCCTGGTCTGACTGGTTCCCTATACCTGGCCTGTCTGGTTCCCTATACCTGGTCTGGCTGGTCCCCTATACCTGGTCTGGCTGGTCCCCTATACCTGGTCTGGCTGGTCCCCTATACCTGGTCTGGCTTGTTCCCTATACCTGGTCTGTCTGGTCCCCTATACCTGGTCTGTCTGGTCTCCTATACCTGGTCTGTCTGGTCCCCTATACCTGGTCTGTCTGGTCCCCTGTACCTGGTCTGGCTGGTTCCCTGTACCTGGTCTGGCTGGTCCCCTATGCCTGGTCTGGCTGGTCCCCTATGCCTGGTCTGGCTGGTCCCCTATGCCTGGTCTGGCTGGTCCCCTATGCCTGGTCTGGCTGGTTCTCTATACCTGGTCTGTCTGGTTCCCTATACCTGGTCTGTTTTGTCCCCTGTACCTGGTCTGTCTGGTCCCCAGTACCTGATCTGTCTGGTCCCCTATACCTGGTCTGTCTGGTCCCCTATACCTGGTCTGACTGTTCCCGATACCTGGTCTGGCTGGTCCCGTATGCCTGGTCTGACTAACCAGTGGTTCCCTATACCTGGTCTGGTAGGAGAATATAGACCAGGTATGGACCACTCCCGTCCTCGGAGGCCTGATTGGTGTCACACTTTTGCCCCAGAGCACCTGGTTAAACTAATTGCATTCCAAACTGAAGCCCATAATTAAATGATTATTGCACTCAGGTGTGTTAGCTGGGGTTGGAGTGTGTCACCAATCAGGCTCTGAGGACTGGAGCTCCTGCTACAGAGGAACATGATTGCTGTGTACTCTATTGACTTTTCATTGTATTTTACCTTCATTTAAGTAGGTAGTCAACATGGTCTCTTTCACAAGCCCTGCATATACAATATCAAAAATATAATACAATATGAAACCAGTCAAATACAACACAAATACTCAAGAAAAACAATTAAATTCCTCAATAAGAAGGTCCCAGAATATCCAAGTGTAATGTATTTTGTAGTTGGTTCCAGCAACGAGGTCCTTTAAAACTAAAAAAGGGATTTACCTAGTTCGATGGAGACCCCAGGAACCTCAAAGAGTTAAGCAGCCTTGTGAACGGGTTTGCTATCACGTTTTTATATGTTAACAGCAAAGTTAGGTATGTCGGAAGCTTGTGTAGTAGAACTTTGTAAACAAAAAGGGAGTAATGAAGTGATGTTCTGGGACTTTAATGAGGACCAGCCAAACCCTTTTGATACAGAATTCAGTATTAAAACTCACCTGTGATAAAGCGAAGGGTGCTATGGTTAGACGGCATCCAAAGGTTTAAGAGTAGTGGCTGCTGCAATCTGGTAAAGGGTGTCACCTTAGCCAAGAACTGGCAGGAAAGTTGACTGTACACTCTGCTTCCTGTGGCATGATCTATTTCTGAAAAACAAGCCCACTTTAAATCTGAGCTTCTTTAACTAGCTCATCTGTATGTTTTTAAACATCAAATCTTTCAATCCAAATGCCTAGATATTTATAGGCGGGAACCGGATTTATACGAGAACAAGCCAATCATTAATAAATATGTAGTCCATCTGATTTTTTTTTGGGGGAATTAGAGAACAAGATAAATATAGTCTTGCCTGCTTTAAGTATGTTATGGTAACCATTGCACCACACCGTTATTCTGTTACCAAGGGGATGAATGTGACGTGAAGGTGGCAGAGCTAGAGTGGTGTTTGTCAGACCATGAGACATCCCGGGAAAATCGGTCTTCTCACGAAAATGCAGATTGCTCTACGGCCCCCCCTACTCGCTCTACTCGTCTGAAGTCGGTACAGCCGGTCTTACAATTTCTGTCTGCAGCGTCCGAACATGTCGGTTGTCTTTTGCTCTAGGACACACACAAGTCACACAAGACTCGTCTGAAGGTCCCCAGTACCAGTGTGAAGAATTCATGGAAGTATATATAGAGATAGATTAGTGCCAAAAATAAGGGGTCAAATACATGTAAAAAAATATATATATATTAAATAGTTTTCTGAGCTTTCTTATATTTCTCATAATTTATAGACAGACACTTCAGAATAGCATTAAGGCCAAATCATGTTTTTTTTTATTTTGATATACTTTTTCATATTCATAACTTTGGAAAAATGTGGATAATTATTGCTAATGGAAGATGATCGTGAAGCTAAGTGTTGCCGTGAGAGAGAGACGTTGTCTATCTAGCGTTGTAGTGAGGGCTGCGCTGTTCTAGGATTAAAACTAGATCCTGTCGACATGCTGCGTTGAAGAAAGAGACATTCAAGAGGCTGACAACCCACACTGGTGTGGTTAACGACACCTATACAATACTCTCAATCTGCTGCATGTTTTTTACACTGGTTTAATTCATTCACTTGTTTTATAAGAGATTCGATCTTATCAAGATTGCGTCCCAAATGGCCATAGTTGTTCTGGTCAAAGTACACGGTGCCATTTTGGGACGCAACATATACTTTCGTCGTACAATAGGTAGAACTCATTTCCGTTTCTATCTTTTCAACAACTCTTGTTTCTTTACACACAGTCGGAATAAGGTGCCATTTGTACCACTACATACAGCTCAATGGGAATCTGACTACCCCCGTCTTATCCGCGTGGGAATCTGACTACCCCCGTCTTATCCGCGTGGGAATCTGACTACCCCCGTCTTATCCGTGTGGGAATCTTGTGTGAAGTTCCAACCTGTAAGATTAAAGAAAGAGACTTAGTTACAACATGATAATTCAAGATGAAATGGCAATTCTGATGCAGTTGGTGTTTTCATACTCCAGGCTACCATTATGTTTGTCTCTCTGCATTCAGTACAATACACCTTACCAGAGAAGAACCAGCCTACTGGGGTTTTCTCAATGTCTCTCTCAAAAGCCACTTACAGTCATGCATGCATACATTTACGTGGTCCCGGGAATCAAACCCACTACCCTGGCGTTTACACATGCCATGCTCTACCAACTGAGCTACAAAGTTCACCTCTCTCTCTCTTTTCTCTCTCTCTCTCGCTCTCTTTCGCTCTTTCTCTCTCTCTCTCGCCATCATCATCCTCATCATCACCACCACCTCTCTCGCTCTTTCTTTCTGTCTCTCCCAGTCTGATGCTGTAAATTCTTAATTCTTCTTCTAATCTTTATTCTTATGTAAAAAAAAGATTGAAATGGATGATACATATTAAATTATAAAAAAAGAAAATAAATACTATACAAGTATTTAATCAACAGAAACGTAAATGATGATGATGACTATGATTGATATAGCTAATGATGAAGATGGAGTATAGTGATGATAATGATGAAGATAATGATGATGATGATTATGATTGTGATGATGATGAAGATGGTGATGATGATAATGATGAAGATGGTGATGATGATTGTGATGAAGATGATGATAATGATGAAGATGATGATAATGATTGTGATGATGATGATTGTGATGATGATGATTGTGATGATGATGATGATGATGATGATGAGTGTGATGATGATGAAGATGGTGATAATGATGAAGATGGTGATGATGATGATTGTGATGAAGATGATGATAATGATGAAGATGATGATAATGAATGTGATTATGATTGTGATGATGATGATGATAACGATGAAGATGATTATACTGATGAAGATGATGATGAAGATTAAGATTGTGATGATGCTGCTGATGATGAAGATGATGATTGTGATGATGATGAAGATAATGATGATTGTGATGATGATGAAGATTAAAACTCCAATAATTCTAATGAACCGTCATTGTATATTTGTTCTAACTGTGTCCTAACATTTTTGCTTGTCTGATGTACCTTTCTACTCCAAGATACGTTTGTTTACCTCAGTGCTATGAGCAACAGATCAGTTTGTTTACCTCAGTGCTATGAGCAACAGATCAGTTTGGAGCGTCAGTAGAAAGAGAGAGAGGGGGACAGGGGGATGAGATAGAGAGAGGGACAGGGGGATGGGAAGGAGGGATTAGTGACAGGGAAAAATAGCTGCTCAGTTCAAAAGAAGGACATGGGATGTGGAAAACAACGACAGACCGAGAACCTCTGACCACGACTCCATTTTGCTCCTCCCATTCTATAGGCAGAAACTCAAACAGGTTGTACCTGTGACAAGGACTATTCAATGCTCGTCTGACCAATCGGAATCCATGCTTCAAGATTGTTTGATCACGCGGACTGGGACGTATTCCGGGTAGCCTCAGAGAGTTATATAAAGTTAGACGCTGATTCGGTAAGTGAGTTTATAAGGAAGTGCATAGGAGATGTTGTACCCACTGTGACTATTAAAACCTGTCCTAACCAGAAACCGTGGCTAGATGGCGGCATTCCCGCAAAACTGAAAGCACGAACCACCGCATTTAACCATGGAAAGGTGACTGGGAACAGTGTAGTTATTCCCTCCGCAAGGTAATAAAACAAGGGAAATGTAACTATAGAGACAAAGTGGAGTCACAATTCAAAAGCAATCACTGAGTGGTTTCTATAAGATCTGATCCTGAAGAGACTATCACTGAGTGGTTTCTATAAGATCTGATCCTGAAGAGACTATCACTGAGTGGTTTCTATAAGATATGATCCTGAAGAGATAATCACTGAGTGGTTTCTATAAGATCTGATCCTGAAGAGATAATCACTGAGTGGTTTCTATAAGATCTGATCCTGAAGAGACTATCACTGAGTGGTTTCTATAAGATCTGATCCTGAAGAGACTATCACTGAGTGTTTTCTATAAGATCTGATCTTGAAAAGATCATTACTGAGTGGTTTCTATAAGATCTGAAGAGGCTATCACTGAGTGGTTTCTATAAGATCTGAAGAGAATATCACTGAGTGGTTTCTATAAGATCTGAAGAGAATATCACTGATTGGTTTCTATAAGATCTGGTCCTGAAGAGATAATCACTGAGTGGGATCTATAAGATTGTTTGATCACTCGGACTGGGACGTATTCCGGGTAGCCTCAGAGTTATATAAAGTTAGACGCTGATTCGGTAAGTGAGTTTATAAGGAAGTGCATAGGAGATGTTGTACCCACTGTGACTATTAAAACCTGTCCTAACCAGAAACCGTGGCTAGATGGCGGCATTCCCGCAAAACTGAAAGCACGAACCACCGCATTTAACCATGGAAAGGTGACTGGGAACAGTGTAGTTATTCCCTCCGCAAGGTAATAAAACAAGGGAAATGTAACTATAGAGACAAAGTGGAGTCACAATTCAAAAGCAATCACTGAGTGGTTTCTATAAGATCTGATCCTGAAGAGACTATCACTGAGTGGTTTCTATAAGATCTGATCCTGAAGAGACTATCACTGAGTGGTTTCTATAAGATATGATCCTGAAGAGACTATCACTGAGTGTTTTCTATAAGATCTGATCTTGAAAAGATAATTACTGAGTGGTTTCTATAAGATCTGAAGAGGCTATCACTGAGTGGTTTCTATAAGATCTGAAGAGAATATCACTGAGTGGTTTCTATAAGATCTGAAGAGAATATCACTGATTGGTTTCTATAAGATCTGGTCCTGAAGAGATAATCACTGAGTGGGATCTATAAGATCTGAAGAGACTATCACTGAGTGGTTCCTAAGGATCTGATCCTGAAGAGACTATCACTGAGTGGTTTCTATAAGATCTGAAGAGAATATCACTGAGTGGTTTCTATAAGATCTGATGAGAATATCACTGATTGGTTTCTATAAGATCTGGTCCTGAAGATACTATCACTGAGTGGTTTCTATAAGATCTGATCCTGAAGAGACTATCACTGAGTGTTTTCTATAAGATCTGATCTTGAAAAGATAATTACTGAGTGGTTTCTATAAGATCTGAAGAGAATATCACTGAGTGGTTTCTATAAAATCTGAAGAGAATATCACTGATTGGTTTCTATAAAATCTGGTCCTGAAGAGATAATCACTGAGTGGTTCCTAAGGATCTGATCCTGAAGAGACTATCACTGAGTGGTTTCTATAAGATCTGAAGAGAATATCACTGAGTGGTTTCTATAAGATCTGACGAGAATATCACTGATTGGTTTCTATAAGATCTGGTCCTGAAGATACTATCACTGAGTGGTTTCTATAAGATCTGATCCTGAAGAGATACTATCACTGAGTGGTTTCTATAATATCTAAAGAGACTATCACTGAGTGGTTTCTATACAATGAGGGGGAAAAAAGTATTTGATCCCCTGCTGATTTTGTACGTTTGCCCACTGATGAAGAAATTATCAGTCTATAATTTTAATGGTAGGTTTATTTGAACAGTGAGAGAGACAGAATAACAAAAAAATCCAGAAAATTGCATGTGAAAAATGTTATAAGTTGATTTGCATTTTAATGAGGGAAATAAGTATTTATTTGTTTATTTGTTCGTTTGCCAGTGGGGGATCAAATACCTTTTTCCCTCACTGTGTATATATATACACAGTGTATGTATGTATGTATATGTACATATATATATGTTTTTTTCAATGTACTTTACTCAAACCAGTGAATATCACTTATTATAAATGAGATCATTAACTATCAGTTCTTGGAATATCCGGGGCCTATACTCTTCACATTTTGGATATAAAACAACAAATCCAGAATGTATTAAAAACATCAAGGGACGGGACATGATAATCCTACTGGAAACATGGTGTCGTGGAGACATAGATACTCAGTGTCCCTCAGGCTATAGAGAAAGTTTACTACCATCAATCAAACAGAAAAATGTTAAACGGGGCCGAGACTCAGGTGGAATCATCATTTGGCATAAGCAAAACTTAGCACTGAATGGGAAAACAGACTGAGACCTGGATCTCTTTTACGGCTGTGCCCTGTGTAAACATGTTGACATGTACAGTTCTAGGCATACAGACAAGAACATTTCAAAACAAAGACACATTCATCAGAAACAATCACAGACAACATCATATTGATCCTCCATCATATTTTTAAAATGGGCAAGGGACACCAGAGTGGCTAGCTTAAGTTTGATCTGCAGTTTGTTCCTTAAATAAGGTGCAAAGGAACTGAAGGCAGTCCTTCCCAACTCTGTGGAGACCGCAGGAGTTTCTAATGTAATCCACATCTGTGATCTGGTCATAAAATGTGTATATCTAATTAAAATTAATGATGATATATATGGAGGTAGTTTTAAAAGAAGTGCTTTATAAATAAACAAAAGAGCATGTTGCTCTCGCCTCACAGATAGAGAGGCCCAACCCACATGTTGATATAGGATACAGTGATGAGTTTTGTAACTATCACCGGTGATAAACCTGAGTGCACAATGGTAAATAGCATCCAGTGGTTTTAATATATTTGCCGATGCATGCATATAAATAATATCACCATAATCTAAAACGGACATAAAAGTAGCCTGCACAATGTGTTTCCTATTTACGGAGGACAGACAAGCCCTGTTTCTGTAAAGGAACCCTATCTTGAATTTGAGCTTTTTTCCCAATTCAGTAACATGTTTTTTAAAAGAGAGCCTATCATCTAACCATACCCTAAATATTTATATGCAGAGACCTGTTTGATTTGAGTACCATCCAAGCTAGTGATTAAAAAGTGTTTCTAACTGAGAGGTTAGACCTAGAAAAAAGCATGACATTTGTTTTCTTAGCGTTTAAAACAAGTTTAAGCTGTAAAAGAGACTCCTGTAATATCCTAAAATAAGACTCCAACTGCATTAAAGCTTGGTCCGCTGTTGGCGCAATAGAGTACATCACTGTGTCATCTGCATATAAATGGAAATTACAATATCTGATATCATCACCAAT
Source organism: Brachymystax lenok tsinlingensis (assembly GCA_030435695.1). Taxonomy (NCBI): domain Eukaryota; kingdom Metazoa; phylum Chordata; class Actinopteri; order Salmoniformes; family Salmonidae; genus Brachymystax; species Brachymystax lenok. The sequence continues at coordinate 42,159,012 of CM059803.1, forward strand.
GTTGTTTATATATATTGAGAACAATAGTGGGCCAATTATTGAACCCTGAGGGACCCCTTTAAGTAACTGTAAGGGGTCAGACTTGACCCTGACGACCATGACGGCCTGAGTTCTATCTTTAAGATGGTTTTATGACTATCGGCAGGCATCAGTGCCCAGTCCTATAGATGACAGCTTACTCAAAAGGATGGCATGGTCTACAGTGTCGAAAGCTTTAGACAAATCTATAAACAACGCAGCACAATGCTTTCTATCATCTAAGGCATTTGCAATATCATTTACAACAAGCATAGTGGCCGATGTGGTACTGTGTTTAGATCTAAAACCAGATTCATTGGTGCTAAGAATACTGTTGGCAGAAAGAAAAGATTGTAACTGTTTGTTAACTAAAGATTCTAGGATCTTTGCCAGACAAGGGAGCCTAGAGATGGGTCGATAGTTATCCAAATCACTACCGTCACCTCCCTTATGTAATGGCAGAACAAAAGCTGCTTTCCACACCTTAGGGATATTTCCTGTGCTTAATGTTAGATTAAAGATGTGTGTCACTGAACCAGCAATGATAGGTGCAGCACACCTAAGTACGGGTCTAAATTGTCCGCGCCTAGAGATTTCTTAGTATCAATGGCACACAGGGCAGCTAGAACCTCTGCTTCAGTTATTTTCTGGAAACTAAAAACAGGGTTACCATTTTTCAGAGTAACGGTTGAAAAGCAAGACGAAAAATTAACTAACTGGCCAGTACCACAATGGCCACTTGTCCTTTCAAATAAAAAACCAGCAGAGATAAAATGCTTATTAAAAGCATCACAAATATCATTTTTACCACTTAAAATACAGGAGTCTGAGATAATTTGCTTAGGAAGAGAAACAGCAGAATTTCCCCGTTTCAGTGAATTAACGGTTTTCTCCTGCAGAATCTCCTGTAGATCTCCTGCAGAATCTGTCATAGCGTTAACGAAGTAATTAGATTTTGCCCTTTTGACAGCTGCAGTACATTTATTTCTCAATTGCCTAAAAAAACAGCCAATCAGCTGGAGTACCTGTTTTCCTCGCCAAGGCCCAGGCCCAGGCCCGATTCTTTTGCAGGAAAAGACCTGACAATTCAGGAGAGAACCAAGAACTGGTTCGGTTTCTTACTCTGTGATTCTTAAGCGGGGCATGTTTATCAGACATAGAGGTAACGGCAAAGGCTAAAACCGGGTCCAGAATGCAGCAAGTGGATAAAAGTTCAGACTGATCTAAGTCAAGGATAAAAGCTTGCTGTGAGAAATGTTTATAATTTCTCTTAGAGATTATACAGGGATCACAGTGTTTCAGCCTGGTATCTCGAATACAAGCAATAGGGCAGTGGTCACTGATATCATTTGCAAAAACCCCACTGGCTGTGTATTTATGGGGGGTATTTGTTAGAATAATATCTAGTAGAGTAGATTTCACTGGGTTCTTAAAGTTGGGACGGGTTGGTTTAGTTATCAGCTGAGTTAGATTTAGTTCAGTACAAATGTCTTTTAATTTATCGGATACTGGGGAAAGCCAATCCAGGTTAAAATCTCCCAAAATCAGTAATTCAGAGTTTGCATAATTAGACAGTATACATATGTGCAGCTACGCTCCTCCTTCAGATTCATCATATTATGATGATCAGTTTTTTGACAATCTCCATACAGAAATCATTACATTTCAGGCAGAGGGTAAAGTGCTTCTTTGTGGAGATTTCAATGCGAGAACAGGTTCTGAGCCCGACTACACTGATGCGGGAGGTAACCACCACATATTTGGACACCCCTCCTTGTACAGTAGCCCTATTATAAATAATAGAAACAGTCCTGACCAAATACTGAACAACAATGGGAAGGAGTTAGTGCATCTCTGTGGAGCCTTAGGCCTGTACATGCTTAATGGTAGAATCAGAGGGGACTCTTTAGGTCAGTTTACTTACTGCTCAGCTCTTGGGACAAGTGTTGTCGATTATGCCATCACTGACATCGACCCCTCCTCCATTAGCGCATTCACTGTCAGACCACAGACACCGTTGTCAGATCACAGTCAGATCAACGTGTTTCTCAAGAAATTAACCGGCAATATTCATTAAAAAAAACAGCCCAATAAACTCTACAACATAAACCAATCGTACAGATGGGCTCAAAACAGTGCAGAGAGATTGATTGAAACATTGAACTCAAAGGAAATGATGAACTCTATACAGTTTTTCAATAACTCACAATACCAAAACAATAAAGTCGGTGTCAATTCGGCTACTCAAAACATCTATTGCATATTCCAAAAATCAGCATTGAAAGCAAATTTGAGAAAACCAACGAAACGCAACATCATGAAAAATGGTTTGATAACGAATGTAAAACAATTAGAAAACACCTGAGACAAATGGTTTGATAACGAATGTGAAACAATTAGAAAACACCTGAGACAAATGGTTTGATAACGAATGTGAAACAATTAGAAAACACCTGAGACAAATGGTTTGATAACGAATGTGAAACAATTAGAAAACACCTGAGACAAATGGTTTGATAACGAATGTAAGACAATTAGAAAACACCTTAGACAAATGGTTTGATAACGAATGTAAAACAATTAGAAAACACCTGAGACAAATGGTTTGATAACGAATGTGAAACAATTAGAAAACACCTGAAACAAATGGTTTGATAACAAATGTGAAACAATTAGAAAACACCTGAGACAAATGGTTTGATAACGAATGTAAGACAATTAGAAAACACCTTAGACAAATGGTTTGATAACGAATGTAAAACAATTAGAAAACACCTGAGACAAATGGTTTGATAACGAATGTGAATCAATTATAAAACACCTGAGACAAATGGTTTGATAACGAACAACCCAGATCTACTCTGTGAAACTCTGAAACAGTAGAAACACACACACTGAAACGCAAGAAATAGAATTATACCAACAAGACACTTGATGAAATTGAAAACGCAATTGACCAAAATCAGTTCTGGGACATGTGGAATAATTTAAGCACAACAAAGCCACAACAATTAGCCATACAATATAAAGGAAATTGGAAAACTTATTTTGATCATCTATACAAAATCATTCCACAAAAAGACTTACAACAGAACCAATTAGAAATTCAAGAAAAATTGAACATCTTTGAATCGGTCATTAAAAAAACCCAAAATTCATTAGATTACCCAATAAGCCAACAAGAACTAAATGAAAAGCTCAAATCTATAAAATCAAAGGCGGCTTGTGGTCTAGATAACATCAGAAATGAAATGCTGAAGAACAGCACACCTGAGTTGCAAAATGCTTAAATTGTTCAACATGGTTTTAACATCTGGCTGCTTCCCTGATGTCTGGAACCAAGGGGCTCATCTCCCCTATCCACAAAAGTGGAGACAAATCAGACCCTTAACATTACAGGGGAATTTGCGTAAACAGCAACTTGGGAAAGGTTTTCTGCAGCATTTTGAATTCAAGAATTCAAACCTTTCTTCAAGAATACAATTTAATAAGTAAATGTCAAATTGGCTTTGTCCCTAACAATGGCTGACAATATATACACCTTACACAATAAAAAAGAGGGCAAAATCTTTGCTTGCTTTATTGACTTTTAAAAAAGCATTTGATTCTATTTGGCACGAAGGGCTATTCTACAAAATTCTACAAAGTGGGCTTGGTGGTAAGGTATATGACTTAATAAAATGTATGTACACAGAAAACAAGTGTGCAATAAAAAAAAAAAAAACAAAGAACATAATTTTTGATGATGACTTGGTACTTCTTTCACCAACCTGTCACGATCTTCATAATGGACAGACCAAGACGCAGCGATGCTTCCAGTATACATTTTTAATACGAACGTAACTGGGTAAAACAACAAACGGAAAGTAACGAAGATCGTGAATGTTGAACGTAACTAAACACAAAAACAAGCTATGATCAAACAATCACCCACAAAACCTAAATGAAAACCCCAAACATATATATGGTTCCCAATTAGAGACGACACACAGCTGCCTCTAATTGGGAACCATTACTCCAACATAGATATATAACACCTAGAACATAAAAACCCTACACCAAAACCAAAGCAAAAACACGCCAGCCTGTCTTTTTCAGGCCTGGACGTGACAGTACCCAAAGGCGCGGACTCGACCGCGCCACCCAAAAGTCCATGGGGGGGTCTTCGGGTGGGTTTCTTTGTCCCAGGTGGCGGCTCCGGTGCTGGTCCGAAGTCACGCACCGGAGGCCCTGGGCCATTTGCAGGACTGGGGGCCCTCTCTGGCGGCCCCGGGCTGGGGACCCTCTCTGGCGGCCCCGGGCTGGGGACCCTCTCTGGCGGCCCCGGGCTGGGGACCCTCACTGGCGGCGCCGGACTGGGGACCCTCACTGGCGGCGCCGGACTGGGGACCCTCTTTGGCACTCTGGTGCGGGGAGCAGGAACCGGCCGAACTGGGCTCGTGACGCGCACTCTGGTGCGGAGAGCGGGAACTGGCCATACTGGGCTCGTGACGCGCACTCTGGTGCGGGGAGCGGGAACCGGCCGTACTGGGCTCGTGACGCGCACTCTGGTGCGGAGAGCGGGAACCGGCCGTACTGGGCTCGTGACGCGCACTCTGGTGCGGGGAGCGGGAACAGGACATGCTGAGTCCACGCCGGGCACAGGAATCCTGGAGCGTGGAACAGGGAATCCTGGAGCGTGGAACAGGGGAAGGACGTGCTGAGTCCACGCCGGGCACAGGAATCCTGGAGCGTGGAACAGGGATCCTGGAGCGTGGAACAGGGGCAGGACATGCTGAGTCCACGCCGGGCACTGGAATCCTGGAGCGTGGAACAGGGATCCTGGAGCGTGGAGCAGGGACAGGACGTACTGGGCTGTGGATGCGAACCGGAGATTCTGCCCGTAGGACCGGTGCAGGATATCTTGGTCCCAGGAGACGCACTGGAGACCTGGCGCGCAGAGCTGGCACCACTCTTCCAGGTAGCACACTAACCTTGGCCTGACAGACGAGTGGCGCTGGGATCTCTCGCACTGGGCTGTGGACACGTACCGGAGACACTGCACGCAGAACCGGTGCAGGATATCCTGGTCCAAGGAGGCGTACCGGAGACCAGGAGCGCTGAGCCGGCACCACTCTACCAGGCTGCACACTCAATGTAGCCTGACAGACGAGTGGCGCTGGAATCTCCAGCACCGGGCTGTGAATGCGCACAGGAGAAACAGTGTGCAAAACTGCATAACACGGTGTCCTCTCCGTGCGCCGCTCTCCCCAACGCTCTCTCCAAAAAGCACGAGGAGTTGGCTCAGGAGTCCCTCCTGAACCGGCCAAACTCCTCGTGTGCCCCCCCCAAAAAAAATTTGGGGCTGTCTTTCGGGTTTCCGTGCCAGGCGAGTTCCAACTTCTCTCTCCCTCTCCGGGTTCCACGCTCCATATATATCCTCGTAGCTCCCTCGCTCAGTCATCGCCGCTTCCATCCTCCTCTTACGCTTCGAACACACCGGCTGCGTCATTGCATCACGGCTGCATAACATTCTGCGCATCTAGGCAACTATACTGATGCAGGTATCTTTTGCAGATTGTCGCATGCGGTTGGACACATGGAGGAGAGAATCATTTTCGCAGTATCCTCAAAACCGTATCTTTTTGACACAACTGCTGACAGCTACAGGGACATAAATGCTGCTTGGAGACAAGTGTCCACGATAGTAGGATTGCCAGGTCAGTTTAGTAGTGAGCTGGTGCTATATGTGGCTAGTTAGCTAGCTCGCTAACCTAGCCAATGAGGTGTGTGTGAAAGAAATAGTCATATAAATTATGCTAGTTACTACCCCTGATAACTTTCCCAAATAATCATGTTTGAAAAAGTGTGTATGTCAGATTAATAGAAATGGTAGATATGACTGTACCCCTGATAATTTGGTCAGATAACCGTCTGTATGTACAGTAGGTGACATGTCCATGATAGCTATCTAATAACTATAGTTATGCTAGGTAATGGTTTGACACTACTGTACCCCTGATAATTTGGTCAGATAACCGTGTGTGTGTCTGTGTACAGTAGGTGACATGTCCCCTACTACGTCTAGGCTTTATGAGTAGTGCCTGTATCGGTCTGCAGTTGTGCCAAAGATACATGCTCTTGTTGTTCTTTTACAGATTACAGGCTACACATTAATTTTTACACACACATACACCTTTCAATAGTTTTATTTTTTTAAAACATTTTTACAACACGCATACCTGTCATGTTCTGTCCTGTACTTGAATACTTATTAAATTGTGTTTTCACAGTCAGTTGTTTCATTTGTTTATTAATATCTCATTTAGACTTAATCTGTTTATGTCTTCCCTACACCATTGCAGATCTAAGACAAGATTAAAGTAAAAACACATTCTCTTTCTAATTAGGTTTTTTTTCCCACCTGTATTTTGTCAGGCCAGTGAACATGGTGGTAAACTGTACTATTAGTATGGACCCAAGGTTACCCTTTCCCTTTATCATACTAACTGTATGTCGTATAACCTGAAATTAGTGCTCCCGCTCACCTGATGTACCATGCCAGGTGTGTATAATACTGACGTTAATGGGAGAGGGAAGGGGTTAAGGTGTGGTCTTTACTCCCATATTTCACTTAAATAGAACTTCCAAATGAAGAGACAATGAGACATAAAGTCATCTAGGGGGGAACAAAATAAATGTTATGGACCACGGTGGATGGTTCTTAAAATAACCTTTGTGTTAGGGGGCTCTTAAAAGAGCTGTTTCACTCCACGGCATGCTGCCATGGGACTTCACCTGCTGGCGATGAGAAGTAGGTGGTCAGCTTCTCCCTCACCTGGAGTGCCTGTCTGGGGGGCGTTGTTGGCACCTGCCCTGGTGACATCATGTAGGTGACCCATTTGGTGTGCCCATCTCCATTAGGAGCGGCTCCTGGAATGACCTCCGCGGGTAGTTGTGCAGAACACATGTGGCCTTAACGCAGGCATCGACATTTGAGGGGGCTGAGACCAAGCACTCTCCGATACATTCTCCACCAGGCTGCCAGAATCCCAAAGGCGCATTCAACAACTAACCTTGCCCTGGACAGTCGTTTGTTAAAGATCCTTACATGTTTTGGCAATGGCAGCTGGCGTCCAGCGCAGGGCCTCATGAGGTTGGGTCTCAAAGGGAAGGCCTTGTCGCCGATGAAGACGTGGGGAACAGGTCCCAGGTCTTCAGCCCCAGGGAGTGATGCAGGTGGTGGAATCTCCAGGGTGCCAGCCTGAAGTGCCTGGCCGAAGGCAGAGTCCCGGAGGGTCCCGCCATCACTTCCCTTGCCGTAAGCACCAACAACACGGAAACAATAGATGGCATCTACTACAGCCAAGAGTACAACTGAATATGTACCCTTGCAGTTGTCAAATTGAGAACCTGAGCACGGTGGAGCCTGGATTACTACATGTTTCCCATCAATGGAGCCAAGACAGTTGGGGAAATTCCACCTCTCCAGGAAATCGGCAGCGATGTCCCTCCAGTCTTCCTCCTTGGGGACAGGCATGTATTCACCAACCAGACAGTCCCAAATGGCTTGTGCCACAGAGGGGACAATGCCTGCCACCGTGGACCGTCCAACTCGGAAGCTGAATCCAATGGTCCTGTAGGAGTCCCCTGTCGCCAAAAATCTAAAATAATTTAAAATAATTATCAATATTGTGTGTAACTTGAATTCCACCCACATATTATATCTACTCATATAGCTACCTCATTACTGTTTATTATGCTCTACTAATTATATTGTAATACTCATCAACCTTCATTAACAATGCCTTGAAACAGTACAATTCAGTCTATGACTATATCAATCAACTGTAGCCCAGGCCAACTCTACTCTTAGAAAGAATGGTACTATCTTCTTAAAAAGGGTTCTCTGGCAGTCCCCATAGGTGAACCCTTTGTAGAACCCTTTTTGGTTCCAGGTAGAACCCTTTTGGTTCCAAGTAGAACCATATTGGGTTCCATGTATAACCTTTTCCCCAAAGGGTTATACCTGGAACCAAAAAGGGTTATCCTATGGGGAAACCAGAAGGACACGTTTGGAACCTTCTTCTCTAAGAGTATGTGAGTCCAATAAGAATGTAATGAATGACTAACTGTCTTGAACAACAATGGGTCCTGGAGAAGACTATCCTACCTTCATCAGGGCAGAAGGCACCTTAACTTTTTCATTTGGTAACATTGCATAATTAAAAAAAGGATTATAAACCAACTTTGGGAAAAGTTATAGTCCTAATGAACATTCTGTAAAAGTACATCTGATGTCAAATAGGGACTATTAACTAGAGAGCCCTTTAGCTAGCTAGGTTGCACATAAAAACAATGTATCAAATATCAATCTATTATGGTATCAAAGGCTTTAAAAATGTACTAGAATTTAGCTTACCGGAGACAAATCGCCAGGCGTTCAACTGGGCTGATGGACTCCCGGTAGTTGGTATCCATCCGGGCGATCCTGGCTCCAACCATCTGGAGCAGGTCATCAAGCTGGCTTCGGTCCAGACGACAGTAACTTCGGAATTCTTCTCCAAACAGTCGAAGCTCTTGAATGAGACGGTGGAACTCCCCTGCCTGCTTTCAGCGATCAAGACCACCTTCCTCAACGTTGGTCTCATTGTTGAAAGAGCCTACTCTGCTATCTTGACTATTTATTATTGCATTTCGCTCCAAAACTGAATTTTGGAGGGAAATTATATTATAGGCTCTCACAATTAATTTGTGGATGTCATCGAATAAATATACTTGGTAAATAAATGAATAACAAATGTAAAGAAATTCTACAGTCAAACTGTTTTATGTTATCACACATGTTTTTACTGGATATGTGTGCAACAAAAATTCAACATTCACATTTTGCTACTTTCTGTCAAGTGTACGCATACAATTTGATGCATACGTTTGATAAATCCAACGTATGCACCACACAGAACGCACGGCAACTGCCTCTGCAACGCAATGCTGGAAGGCAAACGCAGCGTTCTATTGGAAATGAATGTACTTCTGGTGTATCAAAACGCATAAATGCAGCCGGTGTGTTCGAAGCGTTAGGGTAACGATGCTCCTTTTTCGACGCTTTTTCCTCCCTGGGGTGACTATAATCCTCCGTCTTCCCCCAAGGTCCCTTCCCAGCTAATATTTCCTCCCAAGTCCAGGACTCCCGGGTCTCTCGCTGCTTGGTCCTTTCATGGTGGGTGATTCTGTCACGATCTTCATAATGGACAGACCAAGACGCAGCGATGCTTCCAGTATACATTTTTAATACGAACGTAACGAAGATCGTGAATGTTGACCGTAACTAAACACAAAAAAAACAAGCTATGATCAAACAATCACCCACAAAACCTAAACGAAAACCCCAAACATATATATGGTTCCCAATTAGAGACAACGACACACAGCTTCCTCTAATTGGGAACCATTACTCCAACATAGATATATAACACCTAGAACATAAAAAACCCTACACCAAAACCAAAGCAAAAACACGCCAGCCTGTCTTTTCAGGCCTGGACGTGACACAACCAAAGAAGGTCTTCAACAGAACCTTAACATTCTAGAGCTATTCTATTGCCATAATTGGGCCCTGGCAGTCACCTGAACAACACCATAATTGAACACACTAAAAATGACTCCAACCTTGGTCTGACCATATCTGCATCGGGAAGCTTCAATATGGCAGTGAATGCACTCAGAGAAAAAAAGCCAGCAGAGCATTGTACGCAATAAAAATGAAATTATTCAAAATCAACATCCCAATTATGATTTGGACCAGTGTAGTGTAATCCGTAATCCTGACAGTGTAATCCTACCAATAGCTCTTTACGGAAGTGAGGTTTGGGGGCCACTCAATAAACTGGACTTTAAAATGTGGGACAAACATTCCAATTGAAGCCCTACATGCAGAATTCTGTCGGAAAATTCTACAAGTCCAGAGAAATACACCAACTAATGCATGTAGGGCAGAATTGGGCCGCTTTCCAGTAGTAATGAAAATACAGAAAATATAATTAAAATTGTGGCTACATCTAAATTCAAGTTGAAATTCAAGGCTGCAATTTAAGTCACTTCAAACCCAGGAGCTGAGCCCAGAAACGAGCCCTCTCGGTCAGCTGGTGTTGGACCTAAACAACCAAGCTGACACCAGCACTGCTTCAAAAGAAACAATTCCAATAAACAAAATCATGAACCAATCAAAGGACTCATATTTACAACATTGGAAAAACAAAAACAAATCCCAAAGCCGACTAAATTGCTATCTGACCCTAAACAGAGAATATGAATTGGCTGATTATCTCTACTCTGTCAGAGATACGAAGCAGAGACAGATCCTTACCAAGTACAGGCTGAGTGACCACCGATTGGCAATAGAAACCGGCAGACATAAAAAGACTTGGCTACCCAAAGAGGAGCGTGTCTGTGGTCACTGCACGACAGGGGAGGTAGAAACAGAGATGCACTTTCTCTTTTACTGGGATAAATATTCCTCACCAAGAGATTCATTATTCACAGAAATGACTACATTTATTCTAAATGTATTCTCCTCTTGCAGCCTAATATGTATTTGCCTGCCATAGCCTGAGGGACACTGAATAGTAACGTCTGCATAGTAAGCAGTAACTTACTTATTATTGCTGTTATTGGTATTACTATTATTATTGTTGTTTATCATCCCAAATAGTAGTGGTGATGGTAGTAGGGTGATGGTAATGATAGCAGTTTAATGATGATGGTAGTAGGGTGATGGTAATGATAGCAGTTTAATGATGGTGGTGGTAGGGTGATGGTAGTGATAGCAGTTTAATGATGGCTGTAGTAGTAGTAATGGTGATGGTAGTAGGGTGATGGTAATGATAGCAGTTTAATTTTGTATGATTATTCACTACCATTTTATATTATTATTTGTTATTGTTTATAATTTTATTACAATGTATATCGTATGCATTGCTGCTATGGCAATATTGACACAATGTTTTTCATGCCAATAAAGCAGCTTGAATTTGAAATTGAATTTGAGAGAGAGGTAGTGAGAAAAAGAGCGAGAGAGAGAGAGAGAGAGAGTAAAGGAGTGAGAGAGGGAGTGAGCTACTTGAAGCTACATAACAACACAGTGCTTCTATTGGACAGCAGCAGTAGATTGAAGCAACTTCTCTCTCTCTCTCTCTGTGCTGTTACTGCTGTGAGCCCACCACATCTAATGCACTTCATCCCAACACGCTGAATAATTGAGAATGAGTTCCTTGAGCATCTTACACTCCCGGCCACAGTGGACCAACGTGTACTCTAGGCTAATGTACATGTACGTACTGTACATAACGCTGAATACAGGCTACACAAGGTTATAAAGGTGTTTTAGGCTAATGTACATGTACGTACTGTACATAACGCTGAATACAGGCTACACAAGGTTATAAAGGTGTTTTAGGCTAATGTACATGTACGTACTGTACATAACGCTGAATGCTACCCTGTACCCTGTCCTGTCTGACACTTCATACAGTAGCTACCCTGTACCCTGTCCTGTCCGACACCTCATACAGTAGCTACCCTGTACCCTGTCCTGTCTGACACTTCATACAGTAGCTACCCTGTACCCTGTACCCTGTCCTGTCCGGCACTTCATACAGTAGCTACCCTGTACCCTGTCCTGTCTGACACTTCATACAGTAGCTACCCTGTACCCTGTCCTGTCCGACACCTCATACACTAGCTACCCTGTACCCTGTACCCTGTCCTATCCGACACCTCATACAGTACCTACCCTGTACCCTGTACCCTGTCCTGTCCGACACCTCATACTGTAGCTACCCTGTACCCTGTCCTGTCTGACACTTCATACACTAGCTACCCTGTCCTGTCCTGTCTGACACTTCATACAGTAGCTACCCTGTCCTGTCCGACACTTCATACAGTAGCTACCCTGTACCCTGTCCTGTCTGACACTTCATACAGTAGCTACCCTGTACCCTGTACCCTGTCCTGTCCGGCACTTCATACAGTAGCTACCCTGTACCCTGTCCTGTCTGACACTTCATACAGTAGCTACCCTGTACCCTGTACCCTGTCCTGTCCGACACTTCATACGGTAGCTACCCTGTACCCTGTCCTGTCTGACACTTCATACATTAGCTACCCTGTACCCTGTCCTGTCTGACACTTCATACACTAGCTACCCTGTCCTGTCTGACACTTCATACAGTAGCTACCCTGTACCCTGTACTGTCTGGCACTTCATACAGTAGCTACCCTGTCCTGTCCTGTCTGACACTTCATACAGTAGCTACCCTGTACCCTGTCCTGTCTGACACTTCATACAGTAGCTACCCTGTACCCTGTCCTGTCTGACACTTAATACAGTAGCTACCCTGTACCCTGTCCTGTCTGACACTTAATACAGTAGCTACCCTGTACCCTGTACCCTGTCCTGTCTGACACTTAATACAGTAGCTACCCTGTACCCTGTCCTGTCTGACACTTAATACAGTAGCTACCCTGTACCCTGTACCCTGTCTTGTTCTAGACGTTATACAGTTACAGTGCATTCGGACAGTATTCAGACCCTTTGACTTTTTCCAGATTTTTATACGTTACAGCCTTATTATAAAATGGATTAAATTATTTATTTTCTTCATCAATCTACACACAGTACCCCATAATGACAAAGTAATAACAGGTTTTTAGAAATGTTATAAAAAAATATAAAAAATATAAACCTTATTTACATACAGTGGGGCAAAAAAGTATTTAGTCAGCCACCATTTGTGCAAGTTCTCCAACTTAAAAAGATGAGAGGCCTGTAATTTTCATCATAGGTACACTTCAACTATGACAGACAAAATGAGGAAAAAAAATCCAGAAAATCACATTGTAGGATATTTTAATTTATTTATTTGCAAATTATGGTGGAAAATAAGTATTTGGTCAATAACAAAAGTTTATCTCAATACTTTGTTATATACCCTTTGTTGGCAATGACAGAGGTCAAATGTTTTCTGTAAGTCTTCACAAGGTTTTCACACACTGTTGCTGGTATTTTGGCCCATTCCTCCATGCAGATCTCCTCTAGAGCAGTGATGTTTTGGGGCTGTCGCTGGGCAACACGGACTTTCAACTCCCTCCAAAGATTTTCTATGGGGTTGAGATCTGGAGACTGGCTAGGCCACTCCAGGACCTTGAAATGCTTCTTACGAAGCCACTCGTTGCCTGGGCGGTGTGTTTGGGATCATTGTCATGCTGAAAGACCCAGCCACGTTTCATCTTCAATGCCCTTGCTGATGGAAGGAGGTTTTCACTCAAAATCTCACGATACATGGCCCCATTCATTCTTTCCTTTACACGGATCAGTCGTCCTGGTCCCTTTGCAGAAAAACAGCCCCAAAACATGATGTTTCCACCCCCATGCTTCACAGTAGGTATGGTGTTCTTTGGATGCAACTCAGCATTCTTTGTCCTCCAAACACGGCGAGTTGAGTTTTTACCAAAAAGTTCTATTTTGGTTTCATCTGACCATATGACATTCTCCCAATCCTCATCTGGATCATCCAAATGCTCTCTAGCAAACTTCAGTTGGGCCTGAACATGTACTGGCTTAAGCAGGGGGACACGTCTGGCACTGCAGGATTTGAGTCCCTGGCGGCGTAGTGTGTTACTGATGGTAGGCTTTGTTACTTTGGTCCCAGCTCTCTGTGATCATTTTGACCCCACGGGGTGAGATCTTGCGTGGAGCCCCAGATCGAGGAAGATTATCAGTGGTCTTGTATGTCTTCCATTTCCTAATAATTGCTCCCACAGTTGATTTCTTCAAACCAAGCTGCTTACCTATTGCAGATTCAGTCTTCCCAACCTGGTGCAGGTCTACAATTTTGTTTCTGGTGTCCTTTGACAGCTCTTTGGTCTTGGCCATAGTGGAGTTTGGAGTGTGACTGTTTGAGGTTGTGGACAGGTGTCTTTTATACTGATAACAAGTTCAAACAGGTGCCATTAATACAGGTAACGAGTGGAGGACAGAGGAGCCTCTTAAAGAAGAAGTTACAGGTCTGTGAGAGTCAGAAATCTTGCTTGTTTGTATGTGACCAAATACTTATTTTCCACCATAATTTGCAAATAAATTCATTAAAAATCCTACAATGTGATTTTCTGGATTTTTGTTCCTCATTTTGTCTGTCATAGTTGAAGTGTACCTTTGATGAAAATTACAGGCCTCTCTCATCTTTTTAAGTGAGAGAACCTGCACAATTGGTGGCTGACTAAATACCTTTTTGCCCCACTGTAAGTATTCAGACCCTTTGCTATGAGACTCGAAATTGAGCTCAGGTGCATCCTGTTTCCATTGATAATCCTTGAGATGTTTCTGCAACTTGATTGGTGGCCACCTGTGGTAAATTCAATTGGTTGGACATGATTTGGAAAGGCACACACCTGTCTATTTTATTTTTATTTATTTAACTAGGCAAGTCAGTTAAGAACAAATTCTTATTTACAATATATAAGGTCCCACAGTTGACAGTGCATGTCAGAGCAAAAACTAAGCCATGAGGTCGAAGGAATTGTCCATAGAGCTCAGAGACAAGGATTGTGTTGAGGCACAGATCTGGGGAAGGGTACCAAAAAATATCTGCAGCATTGAAGGTCCCCAAGAACACAGTGGGCTCCATCATTCTTAAATGGAAGAAGTTTGGTACCACCAAGACTCTTCCTAGAGCTGGCCCCATGGCCAAACTGAGCAATCGGGGGAGAGGGGCCTTGGTCAGGGAGGTGACCAAGACACCCCGATGGTCACTCTGACAGAGCTCCAGAGTTACTCTGTGGAGCTGGGAGAACCTTCCAGAAGGACAACCATCTCTGTAGCACTCCACCAATCAGGCCTTATTTGTAGAGTGGTCAGACGGAAGCCACTCCTCAGTAAAAAGGCACATGACAGCTCACTTGGAGTTTTCCAAAAGGCTCCTAAAGGACACTCAGACCATGAGAAACAAGATTCTCTGGTCTGATGAAACCAAGATTGAACTATTTGGCCTGAATGCCAAGCGTCATGTCTGGGGGAAACCTGGCACCATCCCTACTGTGAAGCATGGTGATGTTTTTCAGTGGCAGGGACTGGGAGACAAGTTATTATCGAAGGGAAGATGAACGGAGCAAAGTACAGAGAGATCTTTGATGAAGATCCAGAGCGCTCAGGACCTCAGACTGGGGCGAAGGTTCACCTTCCAACAGGACAGCGACCCTAAGTACACAGGCAAGTCAATGCAGGAGTGGCTTCGGGACAAGTCTTTGAATGTCCTTGAGTGGCCCAGCCAGAGCCCGGACTTGAACCCGATCGAACATCTCTGGAGAGACCTGAAAATAGCTGTGTAGTGACGCTCCCCATCCAAACTGACAGAGCTTGAGAGGATCTGCAGAGAAGAATGTGAGAAACTCCCCAAATATAGGTGTGCCAAGCTTGTAGTGTCATACCCAAGAAGACTGGAGGCTGTAATCGCTGCCAAAGGTGCTTCAACAAAGTAAAGGGTCTGAATACTTAATAAGTAAATGTGATTTTTCAGTTGTTTTTTTACAAAACAGATCTGGGCACAGGCTATCGAACATAGGACTTGGCAAGACAGCACAAACAGATCTGGCAGCAGTCTATTGACCATAGGAGTTGTCAAGACAGCACAAACAGATCTGGCAGCATGCTATCGGCCATAAGAGTTGTCAAGACAGCACAAACAGATCTGGGACCAGGCTATCGACCATAGGAGTTGTCAAGACAGCACAAACAGATCTGTCAGCATGCTATCGGCCATAGGAGTTGTCAAGACAGCACAAACAGATCTGTAAGCATGCTATCGACCATAGGAGTTGTCAAGACAGCACAAACAGATCTGTGAGCATGCTATCGACCATAGGAGTTGTCAAGACAGCACAAACAGATCTGTAAGCATGCTATCGACCATAGGAGTTGTCAAGACAGCACAAACAGATCTGTGAGCATGCTATCGACCATAGGAGTTGTCAAGACAGAACAAACAGATCTGGCAGCATGCTATCGGCCATAGGAGTTGTCAAGACAGCACAAACAGATCTGTAAGCATGCTATCGACCATAGGAGTTGTCAAGACAGCACAAACAGATCTGGCAGCATGCTATCGGCCATAGGAGTTGTCAAGACAGCACAAACAGATCTGGCAGCATGCTATCGACCATAGGAGTTGTCAAGACAGCACAAACAGATCTGGGACCAGGCTATCGACCATAGGAGTTGTCAAGACAGCACAAACAGATCTGGCAGCATGCTATCGGCCATAGGAGTTGTCAAGACAGCACAAACAGATCTGTAAGCATGCTATCGACCATAGGAGTTGTCAAGACAGCACAAACAGATCTGGGAGCATGCTATCGACCATAGGAGTTGTCAAGACAGCACAAACAGATCTGTGACCAGGCTATCGACAAGATGTGGGTGTAGTTAGAGTATTTTTCTTTTCTTCTTCTCTCTCTCCAAATCCTCCAAGGTCTGGGAGCGAGGCGACATGAAAAGCAATTACAGAAGTTTCTGTGCAGTGAACGAGAGAAAAAGCGAGAAACATCCACGAGCTAGATAATAGATGGGGGTTTTTCTAAGAACGAGAGAGTGTGAGAGAGGAGGGGGAAAGAGACGGATAGAGTGACAGAATGCAGTAGTGCAGTGACAGGGATGAACAGACTGGGAGGAAAAGAGGAGTGGAGGTACACAGACAGACCTGCACTCCAATCTCATTATAGTGAGTGAGGGGGAGGGAGGGAGGGAGGGTGTGATGGAGGGAGGAAGGGAGGAAAGGAAGGAGGAGAGAGATGGGAGAACACGAGACGTGTGTCTACACGTGTCTGCTTGCACAGTATAGTATTTGCATTTGAAAGGGCATGTGAAAGAGGACAGAGGGTGAGCAAAGTGAAAGACAGAGGTGAAATGAGAGTGAGGGAGAGGTGAAAAGAGAGAACGAGGTGACAAGATAATGAGAGATAGAGGTGAAAAGAGTGAGAGATAGAGGTGAAAAGGCAGGGTGGGAGAGAGATGTGAAAAGAGACACAGAGAGAGAGAGAGAGAGAGAGAGGTGGGGGAAAAACATACAACATTATATAATCCATGTACACAAACAACAAGTGTGTGGTTTAAATGGGCAAAAACACACACATTTCTTCCCACAGGGCCGGGGGGGTGAGACAGGGATGCAGCTTGATGCAGCTTATTGTATATCTACGAATTGGCGATTGCACTAGAAGAGTCTGCAGCACCCGGCCTCACCCTGCTAGAATCTGAAGACAAATGTCTATTGATGATCTGGTGCTTCTGTCCCCAACCAAGGAGGGCCTACAGCAGCACCTAGATCTTCGGCACAGATTCTGCCAGACCTGGGACCTGACAGTACATCTCAGTAAATAATGGTGTTCCAAAAAAGGTCAGGCTGCCGGGACCACAAATACAAATTCCATCTGGACACCGTTGCCCTAGAGCACACAAAAAAAACTATACATACCTCAGCCTAAACATCAGCGCCACAGGTAACTTCCACAATCCACGCCATCAAAAGGAACATAAAATTCTACATAGCAGCTATTTTCTGGCTAAAACTACTTGAATCAGTTATAGAACCCATTGCCCTTTTATGGCTGTGAGGTCTGGGGTCCGCTCACCAACCATGAATTCACAAAAATGGGACCAACACCGAATTGAGACTACGCATGCCGAATTCTGCTAAAATATCCCCCGTGTACAACGTAAAACACCAAATAATGCATGCAGAGCAGAATTAGACCGATATCCGCTAATTATCAAAATCCAGGAAAAGAGATGTAAAAATTCTACAACCACCTAAAAGGAAGTGATTACCAAACCTTACAAAACAAAGCCATCACCTACAGAGAAATTAACCTGGAGAGATTCCCCTAAGTAAGATGGTTCTGGGGCTCTGTTCACAATCAGAACCCCACAGAGCCCCAATACATCAATACAATTTGACCCAACCAAATCATGACAAAACAAAAAAGATAATTACTTGACACAAAGGAAAAAATTCACCAAAAACAGAGCAAGCTAGAACGCCCTAAACAGATCAATCAAATTAATCACATGTATTTATAAAGCCCTTCTTACATCAGCCGATGTCACAGAGTGCTGTACAGAAACCCAGCCTAAAACCCCAAACAGCAAGCAATGCAGGTGTAGAAGCACGGTGGCTAGGAAAAACTCCCTAGAAAGGCCGGAACCTAGGAAGAAACCCAGAGAGCAACCAGGCTATGAGCGGTGGCCAGTCCTTTTCTGGCTGTGCCGGGTGGAGATTATAACAGAACATGGCCAAGATGTTCAAATGTTCATAGATGACCAGCAGGGTCAAATAATAATAATCACAGTGGTTGTAGAGGGTGCAACAGGTCAGCACCTCAGGAGTAAATGTCAGTTGGCTTTTCATAGCGGATCATTCAGAGTATCTCTACCGCTCCTGCTGTCTCTAGAGAGTTGAAAACAGCAGGTCTGGGACAAGGTAGCACGTCCGGTGAACAGGTCAGGGTTCCATAGCCGCAGGCAGAACAGTTGAAACGGGAGCAGCAGCACGACCAGGTGGACTGGGGACAGCAAGGAGTCATCAGGCCAGGTAGTCCTGAGGCATGGTCCTAGGGCTCAGGTCCTCCGAGAGAGAGAGAAAGAAAGAAAGAGAGAAAGAGAAAAAGTGAGAAAAAGAGAGAGAGAATTAGAGAGATGGTACACAGTGTCAGAATACCTGTGACCGACCCAAACTTAACGAAAGCTTTGACTATGTACAGAGCATAGCCTTGCTATTGAGGCAGACCTGGCTCTCAAGGGAAGACAAAACCTCCCGCTCTGTTCTGGGCCAGCTGCAGCTTAACTAGGTATTTCCTTCGCTGCACTGGACCACACGACTGGACAATAATCAAGATTAGACAAAACTAGAGCCTGCAGAACTTGCTTTTTGGAGTGAAGTGTCAAAAAGGCAGAGCATCTCTTCATTACAGCCAGACCTCTCCCAGTCTTTACAACCGTTGAATCTATATGTTTTGACCATGACAGTTTACAATTTTAAGGTAACGCCAAGTAATTTAGTCTCCTCAACTGGTTCAGAGAGCTGCCCTGCGGTACACCACACTTTACATGTTTGACATTAGAGAAGCTTCCATTAAAGAAAACCCTCTGAGTTCTATTAGATAGATGTTGTTCATTTGTTTCCAGAGAAATAGCATTGTATTTGGTCAAACACCATTTTTTCCAACAGTTTGCTAAGAGCTGGCAGCAAGCTGATAGGTCTGCTGTTAGAACCAGTAAAGGCCTCTTTACCACTCTTGGGTAACGGAATTACTTTGGCTTCCCTCCAGGCCTCTAGGCTCAGATTAAAAATATGACAGATAGGAGTGGCTATAGAGTCAGCTACCATCCTCAGTAGCTTTCCATCTAAGTTGTCAATGCCAGGAGGTTTGCATAGTCACTTTACCCCTACCTACATGTACAAATTACCTTGACTAACCTGTACCCCCACACATTGACTCAGTACCGGTAACCCCTATATACAGTATGTAGAGAGAGAGAGAGACGTGATGCTTGGCCAAAGAGTTCAATCTTGTTTTCATCAGGCCAGAGAATCTTGTTTTTCGTGGTCTGAGGGTCCTTTAGGTGCCTTTTGGCAAACTCCAAGTGGGCTGTCATGTGCCTTTTACTGAGGACTGGCTTCTGTCTGGCCACTCTACCATA
This sequence comes from Brachymystax lenok tsinlingensis, assembly GCA_030435695.1. Lineage (NCBI taxonomy): Eukaryota > Metazoa > Chordata > Actinopteri > Salmoniformes > Salmonidae > Brachymystax > Brachymystax lenok. The sequence continues at coordinate 42,178,762 of CM059803.1, forward strand.
AAGGCCTGATTGGTGGAGTGCTGCAGAGATGGTTGTCCTTCTGGAAGGTTCTCCCATCTCCACAGAGGAACTCTGGAGCTCTGTCAGAGTGATCTTTGGGTTTTTGGTCACCTCCCTGACCAAGGCTGTCTGTCTGTCTGTCTCCTCTGTCTGTCTGTCTGTCTGTCTGTCTCCCCTGTCTGTCTGTCTGTCTGTCTGGCCACTCTACCATAAAGGCCTGATTGGTGGAGTGCTGCAGAGACGGTTGTCCTTCTTTAGGACAACAACGGGTAAGACCACAACAGCTAGTCAGCTAAGACAACAACAACAGGTAAAACTGGCGATGAATGGGCAAAGAGTGTTGGTTAGCAACACACAGGGCCTGAGTACGCGGCTGGGGCCGACAGATAAATAAAATAAATAAATAAAAATAAACAGAATGGAGTACCGTGATTAATGAATAGTATCCCCCTTTTCCCATCACAACTGAATTAATAGCTACCAGACTATTATCATGATTGCTAAATACTGCCGCATTTAATGTCAGCAACAGGATATGTGTATTATTATGTGGATTATAATTAATGAAATACATTTGAGTAGTTTAGCAGACGTTCCGATCCAGAGTGATTTATAAGAACAATTAGGGTTAAGTGTACTTGCATAAAGGGCACATCAACAGAGCCTTGTCGGCCCCCCAGGGATTCGAACCAGTAACCTTTCAGTTGCTGACCCAACACTGTAAACGCTAGGCTACCTGTCATCATACAACTACGCTACAAGGTTTAAAGTTCTCCTTCAAAATTAGGATCCTACATCTGTACGTGTCATTTGTTGCATTATACTGTACGCGTCATGTGTTTACGTCTCATACGCGTCGTGTGTGTTGTGTTTTAATAAGTCATACGTAAAGTCGGAGGCCCTCCCATCTCGCAGCTAAATCCAGCAAAACAGTGTGAAACTCCAGTCGCCAAGGCAACACTCTTGACTCCCGCTTCCAGCACCCCTCCCCTTGGTTTCACAGCAAACGTTTCTAAGCGACATCTCTCTCTTTCTCTCTCTCTCTCTCTCTCTCTCTCTCTCTCTCTCTCTCTCTCTCTCTCTCTCTCAATTGGTCTCTTTCTCTCTCTCTCTCTCTCTCTCTCTCTCTCTCTCTCTCTCTCTCTCTCTCTCTCTCTCTCTCTCTCTCTCTCTCTCTCTCTCTCTCTCTCTCTCTCTCTCTCTCTCTCTCTCTCTCTCTCTCTCTCTCTCTCTCTCTCTTTCCTCAGCCCCACTGCTTCAGTGCTTCCCTGCTTCTCTCTTTCCTCAGCCCCACTGCTTCTCTCTTTCCTCAGCCCCACTGCTTCTCTCTTTCCTCAGCCCCACTGCTTCTGTCTTTCCTCAGCCCCACTGCTTCTCTCTTTCCTCAGCCCCACTGCTTCTGTCTTTCCTCAGCCCCACTGCTTCTCTTTTTCCTCAGCCCCACTGCTTCTCTCTTTCCTCAGCCCCACTGCTTCTCTCTTTCCTCAACCCCACTGCTTCTCTCTTTCCTCAACCCCACTGCTTCTCTCTTTCCTCAACCCCACTGCTTCTCTCTTTCCTCAGCCCCACTGCTTCTCTCTTTCCTCAGCCCCACTGCTTCTCTCTTTCCTTCAGCCCCACTGCTTCTCTCTTTCCTCAGCCCCACTGCTTCTCTCTTTCCTCAGCCCCACTGCTTCTCTCTTTCCTCAGCCCCACTGCTTCTCTTTTTCCTCAGCCCCCTGCTTCTCTCTTTCCTCAGCCCCACTGCTTCTCTCTTTACTCAACCCCACTGCTTCTCTCTTTCCTCAGCCCCACTGCTTCTCTTTCCTCAGCCCCACTGCTTCTCTCTTTCCTCAGCCCCACTGCTTCTCTCTTTCCTCAGCCCCACTGCTTCTCTCTTTCCTCAGCCCCACTGCTTCTCTCTTTCCTCAGCCCCACTGCTTCTCTCTTTCCTCAGCCCCACTGCTTCTCTCTTTCCTCAGCCCCACTGCTTCTCTCTTTCCTCAGCCCCACTGCTTCTCTCTTTCCTCAGCCCCACTGCTTCTCTCTTTCCTCAGCCCCACTGCTTCTCTCTTTACTCAACCCCACTGCTTCTCTCTTTCCTCAGCCCCACTGCTTCTCTCTTTCCTCAGCCCCACTGCTTCTCTCTTTCCTCAGCCCCACTGCTTCTCTCTTTCCTCAGCCCCACTGCTTCTCTCTTTCCTCAGCCCCACTGCTTCTCTCTTTCCTCAACCCCACTGCTTCTCTCTTTCCTCAGCCCCACTGCTTCTCTCTTTCCTCAACCCCACTGCTTCTCTCTTTCCTTCAGCCCCACTGCTTCTCTCTTTCCTCAGCCCCACTGCTTCTCTCTTTCCTCAGCCCCACTGCTCCTCTCTTTCCTTCAGCCCCACTGCTTCTCTCTTTCCTCAGCCCCACTGCTTCTCTCTTTCCTCAGCCCCACTGCTTCTCTTTTTCCTCAGCCCCACTGCTTCTCTCTTTCCTCAGCCCCACTGCTTCTCTCTTTCCTTCAGCCCCCCTGCTTCTCTCTTTCCTCAGCCCCACTGCTTCTCTCTTTACTCAACCCCACTGCTTCTCTCTTTCCTCAGCCCCACTGCTTCTCTCTTTCCTCAGCCCCACTGCTTCTCTCTTTCCTCAGCCCCACTGCTTCTCTCTTTCCTCAGCCCCACTGCTTCTCTCTTTCCTTCAGCCCCACTGCTTCTCTCTTTCCTTCAGCCCGACTGCTTCTCTCTTTCCTCAGCCCCACTGCTTCTCTCTTTCCTCAGCCCCACTGCTTCTCTCTTTCCTCAGCCCCACTGCTTCTCTCCCTCCTCAGCCCCACTGCTTCTCTCTCATTGGGTGTGATCTCTACATGTATCCCTTGTGTACGTCATAACAATATTTATTGTGATTGTAATAATGATAGACAGAGAAAAGCAGAGGAGGGCTGTAATAATGATGGACAGAGAGAAAGATCTACGATCTGAGCAAATCATGTTGTCAAATCAAATCAAATGAAATTATATTTGTCACATGCTTTGTAAACAGCAGGTGTAGACTATTAGTGAAATGATTACTTACAGTCCTTGTCAACAATGCAGAGAGAAATAGAGAAATAAAAGAAAAATAATAACAACAGGAAGAAATCCATAATGAGTAACAATAACATGGTTATATACACAGGGTACAGTACAGAGTATATGTGCAGGGGTACGAGGTAATACCATGGCTATATACACAGGGTACCAGTACAGAGTAGATGCTAACTTCTCACCATTACAATAACAGGGGAGGTTAGCATGTTATATCATACCCCCAAGACATGCTAACCTCTCACCATTACAATAACAGGGGAGGTTAGCATTTTATATCATACCCCAAGACATGCTAACCTCTCACCATTACAATAACAGGGAGGTTAGCATTTTATATCATACCCCAAGACATGCTAACCTCTCACCATTACAATAACAGGGGAGTTTAGCATGTTATATCATACCCCCAAGACATACTAACCTCTCACCATTACAATAACAGGGGAGGTTAGCATTATATATCATACCCCCAAGACATGCTAACCTCTCACCATTACAATAACAGGGGAGGTTAGCATTTTATATCATACCCCCAAGACATGCTAACCTCTCACCATTACAATAACAGGGGAGGTTAGCATTATATATCATACCCCAAGACATGCTAACCTCTCACCATTACAATAACAGGGGAGGTTAGCATTTTATATCATACCCCAAGACATGCTAACCCCTCACCATTACAATAACAGGGAGGTTAGCATTTTATATCATACCCCCAAGACATGCTAATCTCTCACCATTACAATAACAGGAGGTTAGCATTTTATATCATACCCCAAGACATGCTAACCTCTCAACATTACAATAACAGGGGAGGTTAGCATTTTATATCATACCCCCAAGACATGCTAACCTCTCAGCATTACAATAACAGGGGAGGTTAGCATTTTATATCATACCCCCAAGACATGCTAACCTCTCAACATTACAATAACATGGGAGGTTAACATTTTATATCATACCCCCAAGACATGCTAACCTCTCACCATTACAATAACAGGGGAGGTTAGCATTTTATATCATACCCCAAGACATGCTAATCTCTCACCATTACAATAACAGGGGAGGTTAGCATTTTACATCATACCCCCAAGACATGCTAACCTCTCACCATTACAATAACAGGAGGTTAGCATTATATATCATACCCCAAGACATGCTAACCTCTCACCATTACAATAACAGGGGAGGTTAGCATTTTATATCATACCCCCAAGACATGCTAACCTCTCAGCATTACAATAACAGGGGAGGTTAGCATTTTATATCATACCCCCAAGACATGCTAACCTCTCACCATTACAATAACAGGGAAGGTTAGCATTTTACATCATACCCCCAAGACATGCTAAACTCTCACCATTACAATAACAGGGGAGGTTAGCATTTTATATCATACCCCCAAGACATGCTAACCTCTCACCATTACAATAACAGGGAGGTTAGCATTTTATATCATACCCCAAGACATGCTAACCTCTCACCATTACAATAACAGGGGAGGTTGGCATTTTATATCATACCCCCAAGACATGCTAACCTCTCACCATTACAATAACAGGAGGTTAGCATTTTACATCATACCCCAAGACATGCTAACCTCTCACCATTACAATAACAGGAGGTTAGCATTTTACATCATACCCCAAGACATGCTAACCTCTCAGCATTACAATAACAGGGGATGTTAGCATTTTATATCATACCCCAAGACATGCTAACCTCTCACCATTACAATAACAGGGAGGTTAGCATTTTACATCATACCCCCAAGACATGCTAACCTCTCAGCATTACAATAACAGGGGAGGTTAGCTTTTTATATCATACCCCCAAGACATGCTAATCTCTCACCAGTACAATAACAGGGGAGGTTAGCGTTTTATATCATACCCCAAGACATGCTAATCTCTCACCATTACAATAACAGGAGGTTAGCATTTTATATCATACCCCAAGACATGCTAACCTCTCACCATTACAATAACAGGGAGATTAGCATGTTATATAATACTCCTGAAGACATGCTAACCTCTCACCATTACAATAACAGGGAGGTTAGCATTTTATATCATACCCCAAGACATGCTAATCTCTCACCATTACAATAACATGGGAGGTTAGCATTTTATATCATACCCCCAAGACATGCTAACCTCTCACCATTACAATAACAGGGGAGATTAGCATTTTATATCATACCCCCAAGACATGCTAATCTCTCACCATTACAATAACATGGGAGGTTAGCATGTTATATCATACCCCAAGACATGCTAACCTCTCACCATTACAATAACAGGGAGGTTAGCATTTTACATCATACCCTCAAGACATGCTAACCTCTCACCATTACAATAACAGGGGAGGTTAGCATTTTATATCATACCCCAAGACATGCTAACCTCTCACCATTACAATAACATGGGAGGTTAGCATTTTATATCATACCCCAAGACATGCTAACCTCTCACCATTACAATAACAGGGAGGTTAGCATTTTATATCATACCCCAAGACATGCTAATCTCTCAACATTACAATAACAGGGAGGTTAGCATTTTATATCATACCCCAAGACATGCTAACCTCTCACCATTACAATAACAGGGGAGGTTAGCATTTTATATCATACCCCCAAGACATGCTAACCTCTCACCATTACAATAACAGGGGAGGTTAGCATTTTATATCATACCCCCAATACATTATCACCATGACACTAACATCAGGCCTACCACCATTGTGCTGTCTGCAAACTTAATGATTGGAAAATATTTTAAAGGCAGGAGTGGGGAGAGAAAGAGTACATAGATTTAGAAACTATAAAAAAATCAAATATATACTGGGTGAAAAGCCATAATGGCAGCACAATATGTGTCCTCAACTTCAGGGACAGACAATGTGTGTCCTGCTGCCACAACCTGAGGGACAGACAATATGTGTCCTCCTGCCACAACCTGAGGGACAGACAATATGTGTGAGAGAGAGAGAGAGAGAGAGAGAGAGAGAGAGAGAGAGAGAGAGTGAGACTGACAGTGACAGAGAGAGTGAGACTGACAGAGTGACAGAGAGAGTGAGACTGACAGAGTGACAGAGTGAGAGAGAGAGAGAGCGCAAGACTGGGCTTCTTATGATTTATTATAGTGTTGTCTTCAAGGCACTATTTAAGTGTGCGTGTGCGTGCGAGCGTGTTTTCCTACCTTATCAGAACCAAAATGTCCTGATAATCCACCAGAATGTACTGACACGGTAGGAAAACACGTCGGACATTTGAAGAAAAGTTGACCTATTCTATTGGTCAGCTTTTCATTCTGTTCAAGAAAGAAATAGCCTGTTCCAAACACACCCTAAACAGCCTGTTCCAAACACACCCTAAACAGCCTGTTCTAAACAGACCCTAAACAGCCTGTTCCAAACACACCCTAAACAGCCTGTTCCAAACACACCCTAAACAGCCTGTTCCAAACAGACCCTAAACAGCCTGTTCCAAACACACCCTAAACAGCCTTTTCCAAACACACCCTAAACACCCTGTTCCAAACAGACCCTAAACAGCCTGTTCCAAACACACCCTAAACAGCCTGTTCCAAACACACCCTAAACAGCCTTTTCCAAACACACCCTAAACATCCTGTTCCAAACACACCCTAAACAGCCTGTTCCAAACACACCCTAAACACCCTGTTCCAAACACACCCTAAACAGCCTGTTCCAAACACACCCTAAACAGCCTGTTCCAAACACACCCTAAACAGCCTGTTCCAAACACACCCAAAACACCCTGTTCCAAACAGACCCTAAACAGCCTTTTCCAAACACACCCTAAACAGCCTATTCCAAACACACCCTAAACAGCCTGTTCCAAACATACCCTAAACAGCCTTTTCCAAACACACCCTAAACACCCTGTTCCAAACACACCCTAAACAGCCTGTTCCAAACACACCCTAAACAGCCTGTTCCAAACACACCCTAAACAGCCTGTTCCAAACACACCCAAAACACCCTGTTCCAAACAGACCCTAAACAGCCTTTTCCAAACACACCCTAAACAGCCTATTCCAAACACACCCTAAACAGCCTGTTCCAAACATACCCTAAACAGCCTTTTCCAAACACACCCTAAACACCCTGTTCCAAACACACCCTAAACAGCCTGTTCCAAACACACCCTAAACAGCCTGTTCCAAACACACCCTAAACACCCTGTTCCAAACATACCCTAAACAGCCTGTTCCAAACACACCCTAAACAGCCTGTTCCAAACACACCCTAAACAGCCTGTTCCAAACACACCCTAAACACCCTGTTCCAAACACACCCTAAACAGCCTTTTCCAAACACACCCTAAACAGCCTGTTCCAAACACACCCTAAACAGCCTGTTCCAAACACACCCTAAACAGCCTGTTCCAAACAGACCCAAACAGTCTCATGGAACAGGTCAAAATGTCTAGTTTAAGATAAACTGTTATTTTTTCACATTATGAGCGCAGCAATAATAGGCTACGTGAGAATGTTCGTTCCATAATGCAATTGGCAGGAAAACACTGATGTCAAGAGCACACAGGATGAGAGCGGTTTCACAGGAGATGAGAGCGGTTTCACAGGAGATGTGAGCGGTTTCACAGGAGATGAGAGCGGTTTCACGAGACAGAGATTAAAATATCTGTTAGAAATTTACAAAGAGGGGAGATTTAAAAATGCATCAACTAGCATGGGATGCTAATATAACTAGGATTATCAACTAGCATGGGATGCTAATATAACTAGGATTATCAACTAGCATGGGATGCTAATATAACTAGGATTATCAACTAGCATGGGATGCTAATATAACTAGGATTATCAACAACTAGCATGGGATGCTAATATAACTAGGATTATCAACTAGCATGGGATGCTAATATAACTAGGATTATCAACTAGCATGGGATGCTAATATAACTAGGATTATCAACAACTAGCATGGGATGTTAATATAACTAGGATTATCAACAACTAGCATGGGATGCTAATATAACTAGGATTATCAACAACTAGCATGGGATGCTAATATAACTAGGATTATCAACAACTAGCATGGGATGCTAATATAACTAGGATTATCAACTAGTATGGGATGCTAATATAACTAGGATTATCAACAACTAGCATGGGATGCTAATATGACTAGGATTATCAACTAGCATGGGATGCTAATATAACTAGTATTATCAACTAGCATGGGATTCTAATATGACTAGGATTATCATCTAGCATGGGATGCTAATATGACATGGGATTCTAGCATGGGATTCTAATATGACTAGGATTATCAACTAGCAAGGGATGCTAATATAACTAGTATTATCAACTAGCATGGGATTCTAATATGACTAGGATTATCATCTAGCATGGGATGCTAATATGACTAGGATTATCAACTAGCATGGGATGCTAATATAACTAGGATTATCAACAACTAGTATGGGATGCTAATATAACTAGGATTGTCAACAACTAGCACGGGTTGCTAATATGACTAGGATTATCAACAACTAGCATGGGTTGCTAATATGACTAGGATTGTCAACAACTAGCACGGGTGGCTAATATGACTCGGATTATCAACAACTAGCATGGGTTGCTAATTTGACTAGGATTATCAACAACTAGCATGGGTTGCTAATTTGACTAGGATTATCATCAACTAGCATGGGTTGTTAATATGACTAGCATTATCATCAACTAGCATAGAATGCTAATATGACTAGGATTATCATCAACTAGCATAGAATGCTAATATGACTAGGATTATCATCAACTAACATAGAATGCTAATATGACTAGGATTATCATCAACTAGCATAGAATGCTAATATGACTAGGATTATCATCAACTAGCATAGAATGCTAATATGACTAGGATTATCATCAACTAGCATAGAATGCTAATATGACTAGGATTATCATCAACTAGCATAGAATGCTAATATGACTAGGATTTTGTCTTTGGCTGCTGGACAATGAAAGAAAGTTGATTTGAAAACCAATAGAACATGAGAGAAATAGATCCTGGTTCCAATGGAATATAGAAAGAGGTCTATAAATCAATAGGATACTGGTTCCAAAGACATATGGAAGTCTTTATAAAACAATATGATACTGGTTCCAATGGCATAAGGAAGTCTTTATAAAACAATAGGATACTGGTTCCAGAGACATATAGAAGTCTTTATAAAACATTAGGATGCTGGTTCCAATGGCTTATAGAAGTCTTTATAAAACAATATGATACTGGTTCCAATGGCATAAGGAAGTCTTTATAAAACAATAGGATACTGGTTCCAATGGCATATAGAAGTATTTATAAAACAATAGGATACTGGTTCCAATGGCATATAGAAGTCTTTATAAAACGTTATGATACTGGTTCCAATGGCATATAGAAGTCTTTATAAAACAATAGGCTACTGGTTTCAATGGCTTTTGGAAGTCTTTATAAAACAATAGAATACTGGTTCCAACGGCATGTAGAAGTCTTCCGTACGTTCATACCCCAACCAGAAGCCATGGATTACAGGCAACATCCGCACTGAGCTAAAGGGTAGACCTGCCGCTTTCATGGAGCGGGACTCTAACCAGGATGATTATAAGAAATCCCGCTATGCCCTCCGACGGACAATCAAACCGGCAAAGCGTCAATACAGAACTAAGTTTGAATCGTACTACAACGGCTCCGACGCTCGTCAGATGTGGCAGGGCTTGCAAACTACTACGGACTACAAAGGGAAGCACAGCCGCGAGCTGCCAAAATGACACGAGCCTACCAGACGAGTTAAATAACTTCTATGCTCGCTTCGACGCAATCACAACTGAAGCATGCATGAGAGCGTCAGCTGTTCCGGACGACTGTGTGATCACGCTCTCCGTAGCCGATGTGAGTAAGACTTTTAAACAGGTCAACATTACAAGGCCGCGGGTCCAGATGGATTACCGGGACGTGTACTCCGAGCATGTGCTGACCAACTTGGAAGTGTCTTCACTGACATTTTCAACCTGTCCCTGACCGACTCTGTAATACCAACATGTTTCAAGCAGACCACCATTGTCCCTGTGCCCAAGAACACCAAGGTAACCTGCCTAAATGTCTACCGACCCGTAGCACTCACATCGTTAGCCATGAAGTTCTTTGAAAGGCTGGTCATGGCTCACATCAACACCAACATCCCAGAAACCCTAGACCCACTCCAATTTGCATACAGCCCCAACAGATCCACAGATGACGTAATCTCAATCGCACTCCACACTGCCCTTTCCCACCTGAACAAAAAGAACACCTACGTGAGAGTGCTATTCTTTGACTACAACTCAGCGTTCAACACCATATTGCCCTCAAACCTCATCACTAAGCTCAGGACCCAGGACTAAACACCTCCCTCTGCAACTGGATCCTAGACTTCCTGATGGGCCGCCCCCAGGTGGTAAGGGTAGGTAACAATACATCTGCCACGCTGATCCTCAACACGTTCCCCTCAGGGGTGTGTGCTCAGTCCCCTCCTGTACTTCCTGTTCACTACAGAGGGTAGTGCATACGGCCCAGTAGATCACTGGGGCCAAGCTTCCTGCCATCCAAGAACTCTATACCAGGCAGTTAGAGGAAGACCCTAAATATTGCCAAATACTCCAGCCACCCTAGTCATAGACTGTTCTCTCTGATACCGCATGGCAAGCGGTACCCGAGCGTCAAGTCTAGGTCCAGAAGGCTTCTCAACAGCTATGCTGCTGCTACTCTGTTTATTATCTATGCATAGTCACTTTACCTCTACCTGCATGTACATATTACCTCAATTACCTCGACTAACCTGTGCCCCCACACATTGACTCTGTACCGGTACCCCCTGTATATAGTCTCCACATTGACTCTGTACCAGTACCCCCTGTATATAGCCTCCACATTGACTCTGTACCGGTACCCCCTGTATATAGCCTCCACATTGACTCTGTGCAGTACCCCTTGTATATAGCCTCCACATTGACTCTGTACAGGTACCCCCTGTATATAGCCTCCACATTGACTCTGTGCAGTACCCCCTGTATATAGCCTCCACATTGACTCTGTACCAGTATCCCCTGTATATAGCCTCCACGATGACTCTGTACCGGTACCCCCTGTATATAGCCTCCACATTGACTCTGTACCGGTACCCCCTGTATATAGCCTCCACATTGACTCTGTACCGTACCCCCTGTATATAGCCTCCACATTGACTCTGTACCGGTACCCCCTGTATATAGCCTCCACATTGACTCTGTACCGGTACCCCCTGTATATAGCCTCCACATTGACTCTGTACCGGTACCCCCTGTCTATAGCCTCCACATTGACTCTGTACCGGTTCCCCCTATATATAGCCTCCACATTGACTCTGTACTGGTACCGCCTGTATATAGCCTCCACATTGACTCTGTTCGGTACCTCCTGTATAGAGCCTCGGTATTGTTATTTTATTGTTGCTCTATAATTATTTATATTTCTCTCTCTATATATATATATATATATTTTTTTTTTTTTACTTCAGTTTGTTTTAGTAAATATGTTATTTAACTATATTTCTTGAACTGCATTGTTGGTTAAGGTCTTGTAAGTAACCTGTTGTATTCATTGCGTGTGACAAATACAACTTGATTTGACTATAATATTTGTCTTTGTCTTTTTATCTATTAAATGGAATAAGGATACATTGTCAACCAAATCAGACTAGCGGCAGTTGTGTTGTTGCCGTGACTGCTGTGTCACGCTGCTCCGCACATAAGCAGCCTGCGCGACCAGAGAGAGAGAGAGAGAGAGAGAGAGAGAGAGAGAGAGAGAGAGAGAGAGAGAGAGAGAGAGAGAGAGAGAGAGAGAGAGAGAGAGACAGCCGCGTTGGAGAGTCAACGAAATGAGAGTGGGAGACGTAAAGAGAGATTAAGAATTAGAGGTGGGGAATAGATTTAACGGGATTTGAGGTCCGCGTAAAAGGAGATGATTGAGCTGAGGACCCTCAAGCATTTCTCCTCGTCTCTCGTCTGAGTTTTAACAAATGCTCTCTACCTGAAATAACAGAAGCATGCGTTTGGAGAACGAATCCCCGGAGCGCTCCCTCTCCAGGAGCGGATGTCACCAAATTCGAGCCAAATTAATGACAGCAAGGAATAACGGGTAAAACCGCACCAGGACCGACGTGGGGTTCGTTAGGAACAATGTGGTGCATCAACTGCGCCTCGGACAAGACTCCTGTTATTCTAAATAACAACAAGCTTATATACTGGTAAGGGCGCGTTTGAGTTGTATTGTAGATTGCTGTTTATCAAAGATTACGCGGCAATAATTGTTATTCGCCAGTAAAAACACATTATTTACCTTCCATGGCATTGCATATATGTGTATTTTCCAAAACGCGTATATGGTTGTGATGTGCTTAATAAATGAATGGTTTAATTTAACGTCAAGGATAGTATTGCCAATATGGTGTTGTGGACTGCAACAGAAAACGGCTTTGTTATTGTACTGCTGTTTGATGTGTTGTCTCAAATGTCGACCCCGTTCTGTACAGTAACATTAGCCTACAGCAGACCCCGTTCTGTACAGTAACATTAGCCTACAGCAGACCCCGTTCTGTACAGTAACATTAGCCTACAGCAGACCCCGTTCTGTACAGTAACATTAGCCTACAGCAGACCCCGTTCTGTACAGTAACATTAGCCTACAGCAGACCCCGTTCTGTACAGTAACATTAGCCTACAGCAGACCCCGTTCTGTACAGTAACATTAGCCTACAGCAGACCCCGTTCTCTACAGTAACATTGTACAGTAACATTAGCCTACATCAGACCCCGTTCTCTACAGTAACATTGTACAGTAACATTAGCCTACATCAGACCCCGTTATCTACAGTAACATTAGCCTACAGCAGACCCCGTTCTGTACATTAACATTAGCCTACATCAGACCCTGTTCTCTACAGTAACATTGTACAGTAACATTAGCCTACATCAGACCCCGTTCTCTACAGTAACATTAGCCTACATCAGACCCCGTTCTCTACAGTAACATTAGCCTACAGCAGACCCCGTTCTCTACAGTAACATTGTACAGTAACATTAGCCTACATCAGACCCCGTTCTCTACAGTAACATTGTACAGTAACATTAGCCTACAGCAGACCCTGTTCTCTACAGTAACATTGTACAGTAACATTAGCCTACATCAGACCCCGTTCTCTACAGTAACATTAGCCTACATCAGACCCCGTTCTCTACAGTAACATTAGCCTACAGCAAACCCCGTTCTCTACAGTAACATTGTACAGTAACATTAGCCTACATCAGACCCCGTTCTGTACAGTAACATTAGCCTACAGCAGACCCCGTTCTGTACAGTAACATTAGCCTACATCAGACCCCGTTCTCTACAGTAACATTAGCCTACAGCAGACCCCGTTCTCTACAGTAACATTGTTCAGTAACATTAGCCTACATCAGACCCCGTTCTCTACAGTAACATTGTACAGTAACATTAGCCTACAGCAGACCCTGTTCTCTACAGTAACATTGTACAGTAACATTAGCCTACATCAGACCCCGTTCTCTACAGTAACATTGTACAGTAACATTAGCCTACATCAGACCCCGTTCTGTACAGTAACATTAGCCTACAGCAGACCTCGTTCTCTACAGTAACATTGTACAGTAACATTAGCCTACATCAGACCCCGTTCTCTACAGTAACATTTTACAGTAACATTAGCCTACATCAGACCCCGTTCTCTACAGTAACATTAGCCTACATCAGACCCCGTTCTCTACAGTAACATTAGCCTACATCAGAGCAGGCTACCGTTTTGTCGTTTGCAATATGTCCTCTAACTCTATCTCTCTCAGGTAGGATAACAGTTGGGGAGATAGGAGACCAACCACTTTTCATTTAAAAAGGGATGCATTGTTTTCTGTGGTAAATCTTTTACTTTTCTACAAATCGACAGCTTCCACACATTCATTGAATTGACCCCTTGTGTGGTGGTATGTACTTAATATGGTGTGTGGTGGACCTAAAACATTGCAGGGTGAATGAGGTGTTAAAATGTCTCTGATATATGGAGGTGAAGATATTGTTTATTAAAGTACATTTGTATAACCATACTATATCCTAAAATAATGAATATCTTAGTAGAGACACTGTGTGTGTGTGTGTGTGTGTGTGTGTGTGTGTGTGTGTGTGTGTGTGTGTGTGTGTGTGTGTGTGTGTGTGTGTGTGTGTGTGTGTGTGTGTGTGTGTGTGTGTGTGTGTGTGTGTGTGTGTGTGTGTGTGTGTGTGTGTGTGTGTGTGTGTGTGTGTGTGTGTGTGTGTGTGTGTGTGTGTGTGTGTGTGTCCTTCACAAACAGCCGTTTTAGTCTACCACATAAAGGAAAATATCATTATGCCAATGAGTTGTCACGTCTACTGTGTGTGTGTGTGTGTGTGTGTGTGTCAAATGAGAGGGTGAACTCATGAAGAGATGCCAAGTCTATTTTATAAGCAGTAGTGAGTTATAGCCATGTGTTTACTCTTTAACTACACCAGCTAGCCCAGACCTCAAATACCCTTTTGTAAAGTGTGTGTGTGTGTGTGTGTGTGTGTGTCTGTGTGTTGGGGTGTGATGTCTCTTACTCAATAATTGGTTTATAGATTTGCACTGACCTGTTAGAGAGAGTCAATCTTTTAATAAAAAACAGACCTTGGATCAATGATCCTCTCTCTTTCTCAACTTACCTGCCTTGCCTCAAAAAAAGGCTATTTTCCGAGGTCCAAATCAATAAGGACTTAAAATGGTCCACAAGAAGGCGCTACAGCGCCCTCCGCAGGGGGCTGAAAAGTTTGGCATCGGCCCTCGAATCCTCAAAATGTTCTCCAGCTACATCTCGACTGGCTGCATCGCTGCTTGGTATGGTAACAGGACCGCCCTCGATCGCAATGGCGCTACAGATGGTGGTGAGGACAGCCCAGTACGTCACTGGGGGCCCGAGCTCCCTGCCATCCAGGACCTCTATACCAGGTAGTGAGAAAAGAGATTCCAGCCGGCCCACAAAAGTTTTAAAAGAATAGAGACATTTCCAAATGTTCTGTTATTGGCCGTGTTCAGTGTTGTAACAGTGAGCAAATAGCCTCTCTCGCTCTTTCTTTCTCTCCTCCCTCCAGCCCTGGTCACCTGTCCCACCCTCCCTCTTCCTTCTGTTGTCCAATAGCAGATTTCTGTCCATTCTAGCCTCCTTCTCTGAATGATCCTGTCATCACTGCCCCTCTCTGTACTCAGATGTTAACCAGTGTTCCCCCCTAGAATAGTTTTACATTATTACAATCCCCCCTAGATTATTTTCCAAAATCCACATCCACATCCTCTACCCACCAAAAGCGTAAATTTAAAACGAATTAAAGAGAAAAAATCATTCAGTGCGCAAGTACAACAGAGCTGGTGGGATGGGTCCTTCCCACCTACATATTGCTAGAGGGAAGCACTTCTGTAAACTCATCTCAACCTCTCTCTATGGTGGCCAGTTTCAGCCACAGCTCTGTTGAATTGTGGCATAGTGTTGGGTTTCCACGTTATGGCATTGAATCTAGTTTGTCCACCAACTCGTCTCAGTAAGACGTTATGGATCAACGTGCCATGTTGAATCATATCTCTGAAACTCACTTAAATAATACCTTTGATGATACAGTGGGAGGAATATATGGTTATAACTTCTACAGAAAAGACAGAAATGCCAAAGATGGAGGTGTTGTATTCAGAAACACATTCCTGTAAAGTTTAGAGGGGATATTATGTTAAATACTGTTGAGGTAATATGGCTACAGGTTCATCTGCCTCACCTAAAGCCCATTCTGGTGGGAAGCTGCTATAGAACACCAAGTGAAACAGTCAGTACCTGGATAGCATGTGTGAAATGCTTGACAATGTGTGTAATATCAACAGAGAGGTACATTCTTGACTGGCTTTCATCAAGCTGCCCACTAAAGAGAGAACTTCTTACTGTAACCAGTCAATCTACCAGGGTATATCTAGGAAAACCAAAGTTCCAAATGCTGTGCCTATTATAGTGTATAAGAGGTCATACAATATGTTTTGTAGTGATTCCTATGTTGTTGATATAATAATATTTGTTGGTCTGTGGTGTGTATTGAGGAGCAACTAGAAGCGCCAATTGATTATTCCAGTTACTAATAAGGATGCACCCATTAAGAAAAGGACTGTAAAAACTGTTAAATCCCTGTGGATTGATGAGGATTTAAAAAAATTGTATGGTTGAGAGGGATGAGGCAAAAGAAATGGCAAATAGATCTGGCTGTAAAACCGATTGGCAAACATACTGCAACTTGAGAACTCATGTGACTAAACTGAATAAAAATGAGAAAAAAAACTACACTATGAAACAAAGATAAATGACATAAAGAATGATAGGAAAATCTTCGGAGCACCTTCAACGACATTTTGGGAAAAAAGGCAAACTCAGCTCCATCATTCATCGAATCAGATGGCTCATTCATCACAAAACCCACCTGATATTGCCAATTACGTTGATGATTTTTTAATTGGCAAGATTAGTAAACTTAGGCATGACATGCCAGCAACAAACGCTGGCACTATACATCCAAGTATAGCTGATCAAACTATAAAATAGAAGCATTGTAATTTTGAATTCCGCAAAGTGAGTGTGGAAGAAGGAAGAACAAGTTATTCCCTTACCTAAGAATAGTAAATCCCCCTTTACTGGCTCAAATAGCCGACCAATCAGCTTGTTACCAACCCTTTTGGAAAAAATTGTGTTTGACCAGATACAATGCTATTTTACTGTAGACAAATTGTCAGACTTTCAGCACGCTTAAGGACATTCGACAAGCACGGCACTTACTTAAATGACTGATGATTGGCTGAGAGGAATTGATGATAAAAAATATTATGGGAGCTGTTTTAATGACTTCAGTGCAGCTTTTGACATTATCAACCATAGTCTGCTGCTGGGAAAAAAACGTATGTGTTATGGCTTTACACCCCCTGCAATAATGTGGATAAATAGTTACTTGTCTAACAGAACACAGAGGGTGTTCTTTAACTTCTTAGGGAGCGGCAGCAGAGGTGACGGTTTTGGAGAGTCTGGCGTGCCCAAAGTAAAATGCCTGCCTTAGTACTATTGGATAGGAAACACTCTGACGTTTCTAAAAGTGTTAAGATAATGTATGTGAGTATAACATAACTGATATAGCAGGCAAAACCCCAAGAAATTTCTGTCCTGATTTTATTTATTTTTTTGTGACCTTTGCTCTGTTTGATACTCTATTGATTTTAATGGAAACCAGCTCCTAGACTGCAGTACCTATGGCTTCCACTAGATGTCAACAGTCTTTATACAGAGTCTGGAAGCTGTAGCCCTGAGCAGAATGGATAGGAACAGGAAATAGTCGAGGTAGCTCAGATGTCAACAAGATTTTACGGGTGCGAGACCGAGTGCGCGCCCCACTGTATTTTCCTTTCATAACGTTTAAGTTACCATCCGAGTTAAATATTATCGCTAATATTCATAAAAGGATAGCAAAGGATGCATTATAAATTATCTATGATTTGTTTAGGAAAAGTTGATAGGTATATTTGAACGCGTTCTCTTCATGGTTCAATGGGCGATTCGACGTTGGATTTTCTGATCATAACGTGCCAACCAAACTGAGATTTATGGATATAATAAATGACTTTTTCTAACAAAAGAACCATTGGATGTCTTCGTTGGACATTTGGGAAGCCCTCAGCAGAAGTTCTTCGATTTATTTTAGCTGTGATATGGGTTTTGTGTAACCTGCGCTGGATATGAATTTATGCTAATGTGGAAAATATGTGGGGTGCTATCCTCAAACAATCAAATGTTGTGCTTTCGCCGTAAAGCCTTTTTGAAATCTGACAATGCTGTGATATTGCCAAGAATCAGAGCTTTTGATGACTATGCAACACTCGTATATTGATGAATGTTTAATAATTAAACTTTTGGATTTAGAATTTGGCGCCTTACATTTCACCGGGTAGTGTCGAGAGTGGCCGGCTAGCGCGCCGCTACTCCCTAAGTAGTTAATGGAAGCCTCTCCAACAAAATCCAGATAGAATCTGGTATTCCCCAAGGCAGCTGTGTAAGCCCATTACTTTTTAAAATCTTTACAAATGACATGCCACTGGCTTTGCAATACTTATCAAAGAGTTGCAATTCGTTTCAGAGTGGGTGACAAGGAATAAGTTAGTCCTTAGTATTTCTAATACTTAAAGCATTGTATTTGGGACAAATCATTCACTAAACCCTAAACCTCAACTAAATCTTGTAATAAATAATGTGGAAATTGAGCAAGTTGCGGTGACAAAACTGCTTGGAGTAACCCTGGATTGTAAACTGTCATGGTCAAAACATATTGATACAACAGTAGCTAAGATGGGTAGAAGTCTGTCCATAATAAAGCACTGCTCTACCTTTTTAACAGCACTATCAACAAGGCAGGTCCTACAGGCCCTACTGTTGCACCTCGACTACTGTTCAGTCGTGTGGTCAGGTGCCACAAAGAAGGACCTCGGAAATTACAATTGGTTCAGAACAGGGCAGCAAGTCTGGCACTCAAATGTACACAGAGAGCTAACATGAATAATATGCATGTACATCTCTCATGGCTCAAAGTGGAGGAGAGATTGACTTCAGTACTACATAGAGCCATGACTACATGGAGCTCTATTCCACTTCAGTAACTGATGCAAGCTGTAGAATCAGATTTTAACACAACTGATAAAAATCTACCTTATGGAACAGCGGGGACTGTGAAGAGACACACACACAGGCACAGAAACACCTTTACACTTACACATGATACTCTACACACATGTACACAATATGCTTGTGTGGTAGTAGACCTGCCAGGACACACACAATATGTTGTGAAAAAGGGGAGATGCATGCTAACAAAGCCACTACACAACACAAAAATTGCACTATAACAGTGAGAAGAAGTGCCCACAAACTGTTAGGGCCTACATAAAGCTATCCCGAACACCTTACCACTGGCTTTCAATGGAGCCTTGTCTGGCAGTGAAACTTTATTTTTTACCTTTATTTAACTAGGCAAGTCAGTTAAGAACAAATTCTTATTTTCAATGACGGCCTAAGAACAGTGGGTTAACTGCCTTGTTCGAGGGCAGAACGACAGATGTTTACCTTGTCAGCTCAGGGATTTGATCTTGCAACCTTTCAGTTACTAGTCCAACGCTCTAACCACTAGGCTATCTGCCACCCATTTCGTACCTTTTAAAAAACATAGCTGATATGGCTGACTTGCTTAAACAAATGTGTTTTCTACTGACAACTGAGATGTACAAACTATGGCATAAGGGGAAGACAAGCAGATAAGAGGCAATCCTTAATTTCAATTAAGACATTAATGAGCGAGCTAGGCATATTACGTAATTTATGCAGCAGCATACAAGACATTTTTGCATTCTCTTATGGTGCTTTCAAGACAACTGGGAACTCTGAAAAAAAACAAGGTGGAATCATGATGACGTCAGTGATTTTCAGGTCGTAGCTCATGAAAGAGGCCAGAGTTCCTGATTTACAATTGCCAGTTGGATGACCGTTCAAAACGTATTTTCCCAGACGGAGTTTGTTATTTCTCAAGAGTTCCCAGTTGTCTTGAACTCACCAAGTAAGATTTCCCAGTTCTGAGTTAACAGTTTTTTTGAGCTGAAATCATGCTGGATTGACAGCACGGCCAATGTTGAACGTTTATCCTTTGAAGCTTGAAAAAGAGACCCTTAAACACAGACCTATCCCACATACCCACTCCAATGAATAGCAGGCTAGTGATTCCTTTGCAATGCTTGCAGTTAGTCACTGATACCTTCCAAATCACTCATTGTTGAATTTGCAATTTCTAACACCTGCATTTTGGAGCTGTCTTACATGCTGACCAGACCGCACACGTGCGTGCATCTGCATGCGCCATCGCACGCATGTTGATTTTATCCTACCACTCCAGACGTGATCAGGACACGCAGGTTGAAATATCAAAACAAACTCCGAACCAACTAAATTCATTTGGGGACAGGTCGAAAACTATTAAACATTTATGGCAATACCTAGCTAGCTTGCTGTTGCTAGCTAGTTTGTCCTGGGATATAAACATTGGGTTGTAATTTTACCTGAAAATTCACAAGGTCCTCTACTCCGACAATTAATCCACAGATAAAACGGTAAACCGAGTTCGTTTCTAGTCATCTCTCCTCCTTCAGGCTTCTTTTTCTTCTTTGGACTTTATATGGCGGTTGGCATCCAACTTTAAGGTGCATTACCACAACCAACTGGACTGGAGTGTGGACCTCAGTTCATCTTTCAATCACCCACGTGGGTATATGCTCCTAAAAACCAATGAGGAGATGGCACGTGGGTATATGCTCCTAAAAACCAATGAGGAGATGGGACGTGGGTATATGCTCCTAAAAACCAATGAGGAGATGGCACGTGGGTATATGCTCCTAAAAACCAATGAGGAGATGGGAAAGGTGGGACTTGCAGCGCATCAAGCATCACAAAAATAACCTAGTTCTATTTTAGTGCCAGGCTACGCAGACGCTGAGCAGTGTGGGTGGAAAGATTTAATAACATGTACGTGTACATTTATTTTGCAACACTCGGTCACGCGACGCGTAGTCAGCTTGCTACTCAAAAAAAAAAAAAAAAAAAGATCATGTTTGTATGCGGATTTATTAACTCAACTATTATTTTTTTTAATTACATTGTTCGCAAACTGATATGTGACACATATTAATGCCAAAATAACATGCAAAACAGGCAACCCTGTTTTTTGGCCTCAAAACAGGTGGGGCTCTGTAATGTCATGTAAAATTTTTAATTGTATATAACTGTCTTAATGTTGCTGGACCCCAGGAAGAGTAGCTGCTGCCTTGGCAGGAACTAATGGGGATCCATAATAAACCCCAGGAAGAGTAGCTGCTGCCTTGACAGGAACTAATGGGGATCCATAATAAACCCCAGGAAGAGTAGCCGCTGCCTTGGCAGGAACTAATGGGGATCCATAATAAACCCCTGGAAGAGTAGCCGCTGCCTTGGCAGGAACTAACGGGGATCCATAATAAACCCCAGGAAGAGTAGCCGCTGCCTTGGCAGGAACTAACGGGGATCCATAATAAACCCCAGGAAGAGTAGCCGCTGCCTTGGCAGGAACTAACGGGGATCCATAATAAACCCCAGGAAGAGTAGCCGCTGCCTTGGCAGGAACTAACGGGGATCCATAATCAACCCCAGGAAGAGTAGCCGCTGCCTTGGCAGGAACTAACGGGGATCCATAATCAACCCCAGGAAGAGTAGCCGCTGCCTTGGCAGGAACTAACGGGGATCCATAATCAACCCCAGGAAGAGTAGCCGCTGCCTTGGCAGGAACTAACGGGGATCCATAATCAACCCCAGGAAGAGTAGCCGCTGCCTTGGCAGGAACTAACGGGGATCCATAATAAACCCCAGGAAGAGTAGCCGCTGCCTTGGCAGGAACTAACGGGGATCCATAATAAACCCCAGGAAGAGTAGCCGCTGCCTTGGCAGGAACTAACGGGGATCCATAATAAACCCCAGGAAGAGTAGCCGCTGCCTTGGCAGGAACTAACGGGATCCATAATAAACCCCAGGAAGAGTAGCCGCTGCCTTGGCAGGAACTAACGGGATCCATAATAAACCCCAGGAAGAGTAGCCGCTGCCTTGGCAGGAACTAACGGGGATCCATAATAAACCCCAGGAAGAGTAGCCGCTGCCTTGGCAGGAACTAACGGGATCCATAATAAACCCCAGGAAGAGTAGCCGCTGCCTTGGCAGGAACTAACGGGATCCATAATAAACCCCAGGAAGAGTAGCCGCTGCCTTGGCAGGAACTAACGGGGATCCATAATAAACCCCAGGAAGAGTAGCCGCTGCCTTGGCAGGAACTAACGGGGATCCATAATAAACCCCAGGAAGAGTAGCCGCTGCCTTGGCAGGAACTAACGGGGATCCAAAATAAACCCCAGGAAGAGTAGCCGCTGCCTTGGCAGGAACTAACGGGGATCCATAATAAACCCCAGGAAGAGTAGCCGCTGCCTTGGCAGGAACTAACGGGGATCCATAATAAACCCCAGGAAGAGTAGCCGCTGCCTTGGCAGGAACTAACGGGGATCCATAATAAACCCCAGGAAGAGTAGCCGCTGCCTTGGCAGGAACTAACGGGATCCATAATAAACCCCAGGAAGAGTAGCCGCTGCCTTGGCAGGAACTAACGGGGATCCAAAATAAACCCCAGGAAGAGTAGCCGCTGCCTTGGCAGGAACTAACGGGGATCCATAATAAACCCCAGGAAGAGTAGCCGCTGCCTTGGCAGGAACTAACGGGGATCCATAATAAACCCCAGGAAGAGTAGCCGCTGCCTTGGCAGGAACTAACGGGATCCATAATAAACCCCAGGAAGAGTAGCCGCTGCCTTGGCAGGAACTAACGGGGATCCATAATAAACCCCAGGAAGAGTAGCCGCTGCCTTGACAGGAACTAATGGGGATCCATAATATATACAGATATAATGGGTGTGAGACTGCTGACTCTGAGCAAGACTGTTAATATAAACATGCATCTTATTAGCAACATTTACATTTTTAAAGAACTCAGTGGCGTCACTTGTTCCAAAATAAATGCTCTGTGTCTAGCTAACATCGCGTCTGGCACAACCACCTCGCCTGTGTACAACAATCACTTTCTATCACAGCAGTTTGGGATTCAATACCTCACTGATTTAGGAGCTTCCGACCAAAATAAGACAGACAGTGAAGATTTTTTTTTGTTCACTCAAAGAAAATATTATAATCACATAAGAATCAGAGAAATACTGCACTCTGCAGAAATAAGGAGCACAGAAGACCTAATGACATTTGCACTCTCAATTGTACCTGATTCAGTGTCTGTTCCGTTCAATTGTACCCGATTCAGTGTCTGTTCTGTTCAATTGGATCTGATTCAGTGTCCGTTCTGTTCAATTAGGTCTGATTCCGTGTCTGTTCTGTTAAATTGGATCTGATTCAGTGTCTGTTCTGTTCAATTAGACCGGATTCAGTGTCGGTTTAGTTCAATTAGGTCTGATTCCGTGTCTGTTCTGTTCAATTAGGTCTGATTCAGTGTCGGTTAGGTTCAGTTAGACTTGATTCAGTGTCCGTTCTGTTCATTTAGACTTGATTCAGTGTCTGTTCATTTAGACTTGATTCAGTGTCTGTTCTGTTCATTTAGACTTGATTCAGTGTCTGTTCTGTTCATTTAGACTTGATTCAGTGTCCATTCTGTTCATTTAGACTTGATTCAGTGTCCGTTCTGTTCATTTAGACTTGATTCAGTGTCCGTTCTGTTCATTTAGACTTGATTCAGTGTCTGTTCTGTTCAGTTAGACCTAAATCAGTGTCTGTTATGTTCACTTAGGCCTTATTCAATGTGTGTTCTGTTCAATTACACCTGTTTCAGTGTTCATTCTGTTCTTTGACTCACAGCGCAGGGAGCAGAGGGCAGTGTGGACACAGATCGCTAATTCAATTGATTTTCAGTTTTATTTTCATTGTATAACTTTTGTTTTGTTTTATTACCACACGTCAGCTTTATTTTTGGTGGCTGTTGAAGTTTTAAGAATATGATTCACTATTGTAATGCCCTTGAAGCTTAGATCCGCAGAAGGTGAAACAGCCACACTGGTCACCCCAGGCACATTAGTTATTGGTTTTGTTCTGAGGTTGAGGAGCGTCCTAACGGGGGTTGAGGAGCGTCCTAACGGAGGTTGAGGAGCGTTCTAACGGGGGTTGAGGAGCATCCTAACGGAGGTTGAGGAGCGTCCTAATGGGGGTTGAGGAGCATCCTAACGGAGGTTGAGGAGCGTCCTAACGGAGGTTGAGGAGCGTTCTAACGGAGGGTTGAGGAGCATCCTAACGGAGGTTGCGGAGCGTCCTAATGGGGGTTGAGGAGCGTCCTAACGGGGGTTGAGGAGCGTCCTAACGGGGGTTGAGGAGCGTCCTAACGGAGGTTGAGGAGCGTCCTAACGGGGGTTGAGGAGTGTCCTAATCGGGGTTGAGGAGCATCCTAATGGGGGTTGAAGAGCATCCTAACGGAGGGTTGAGGAGCGTCCTAATGGGGGTTGAGGAGCGTCCTAACGGGGGTTGAGGAGTGTCCTAACGGGGGTTGAGGAGTGTCCTAATGGGGGTTGAGGAGCGTCCTAATGGGGGTTGAGGAGCGTCCTAACGGGGGTTGAGGAGCGTCCTAATGGGGGTTGAGGAGCATCCTAATGGATTCAGTGAATATCATTCTCACGTAGGTGTTCCTTTTGGCCAGGTGGGAAAGGGCAGTGTGGAGTGCAATAGAGATTGCATCATCTGTGGATCTGTTTGGGCGGTATGCAAATTGGAGTGGGTCTAGGGTTTCTAGGATAATGGTGTTGTTGTGAGCCATTACCAGCCTTTCAAAGCACTTCATGGCTACGGACGAGGCAATCAAACAGGCAAAATGTCAGTACAGAGACAATGGAGTCGCAATTCAACGGCTTAGACACGAGATGTATGTGGCAGGGTTCTACAGACAATCATGTACTACAAAGGGAAAACCGGCGACGCCGCGGACATCAACGTCTTGTTCCGGACAAGCTGAACACCTTCGCCCGCAATCGAGAGCATCCTGTCGGGATTTATCACCGCCTGGTACGGCAACTGCACCGCACGTAACCGCAGAGCTCTCCAGAGGGTAGTGCGGTCTGCCCAACGCATCACCGGGGGTTAACTACCTGCCCTCCAGGACACTACAACACCGGATGTCACAGGAAGGCCAAAAAGATTATCAAGGACATCAACCACCGCCTGTTCACCCCCCGCTATCATCCAGAAGGCGAGGTCAGTACAGGTGCATCAAAGCTGGGACCCGAGAGACTGAAAAACAGCTTCTATCTCAAGGCCATCAGACAGTTAAATAACCATCACTAGGCGGCTTCCACCCGGTTATGTAACCCTGCACCTTAGAGGCTGCTACCCTATATACAGTACATAGACTTGGAGTCACTGGCCACTTTAATTATGGAACACTAGTCACTTTAACAATGTTTAAATAATGTTTATATAGTGCTTTGCTCTTCTCATATGTATATACAGTGGGGAAAAAAAGTATTTAGTCAGCCACCAATTGTGCAAGTTCTCTCACTTAAAAAGATGAGAGAGGCCTGTAATTTTCATCATAGGTACACTTCAACTATGACAGACAAAATGAGGAAAAAAATTCCAGAAAATCACATTGTAGGATTTTTAAAAATTTGTTTGCAAATTATGGTGTTAAATAAGTATTTGGTCAATAACAAAAGTTTATCTCAATACTTTGTTATATACCCTTTGTTGGCAATGACAGAGGTCAAATGTTTTCTGTAAGTCTTCACAAGGTTTTCACACACTGTTGCTGGTATTTTGGCCCATTCCTCCATGCAGATCTCCTCTAGAGCAGTGATGTTTTGGGGCTGTCGCTGGGCAACACGGACTTTCAACTCCCTCCAAAGATTTTCTATGGGGTTGAGATCTGGAGACTGGCTAGGCCACTCCAGGACCTTGAAATGCTTCTTACGAAGCCACTCCTTCGTTGCCTGGGCGGTGTGTTTGGGATCATTGTCATGCTGAAAGACCCAGCCACGTTTCATCTTCAATGCCCTTGCTGATGGAAGGAGGTTTTCACTCAAAATCTCACGATACATGGCCCCATTCATTCTTACCTTTACACGGATCAGTCGTCCTGGTCCCTTTGCAGAAAAACAGCCCCAAAGCATGATGTTTCCACCCCCATGCTTCACAGTAGGTATGGTGTTCTTTGGATGCAACTCAGCATTCTTTGTCCTCCAAACACGACGAGTTGAGTTTTTACCAAAAAGTTCTATTTTGGTTTCATCTGACATTCTCCCAATCCTCATCTGGATCATCCAAATGCTCTCTAGCAAACTTCAGACGGGCCTGAACATGTACTGGCTTAAGCAGGGGGACACGTCTGGCACTGCAGGATTTGAGTCCCTGGCGTAGTGTGTTACTGATGGTAGGCTTTGTTACTTTGGTCCCAGCTCTCTGCAGGTCATTCACTAGGTCCCCGTGTGGTTCTGGGATTTTTGCTCACCGTTCTTGTGATCATTTTGACCCCACGGGTGAGATCTTGCGTGGAGCCCCAGATCGAGGAAGATTATCAGTGGTCTTGTATGTCTTCCATTTCCTAATAATTGCTCCCACAGTTGATTTCTTCAAACCAAGCTGCTTACCTATTGCAGATTCAGTCTTCCCAACCTGGTGCAGGTCTACAATTTTGTTTCTGGTGTCCTTTGACAGCTCTTTGGTCTTGGCCATAGTAGAGTTTGGAGTGTGACTGTTTGAGGTTGTGGACAGGTGTCTTTTATACTGATAACAAGTTCAAACAGGTGCCATTAATACAGGTAATGAGTGGAGGACAGAGGAGCCTCTTAAAGAAGAAGTTACAGGTCTGTGAGAGCCAGAAATCTTGCTTGTTTGTATGTGACCAAATACCTATTTTCCACCATAATTTGCAAATAAATAAATTAAAAATCCTACAATGTGATTTTCTGGATTTCTTTTTCTCATTTCGTCTGTCATAGTTGAAGTGTACCTATGATGAAAATTACAGGCCTCTCTCATCTTTTTAAGTTGGAGAACTTGCACAATTGGTGGCTGACTAAATACTTTTTTGCCCCACTGTAAGTCTTTTCGTGGTAACAGGCCTGAAGTCTTTTTTTCGTGGTAACAGGGTGGAAGTCTTTTTTTCGCTGTACTTTCCCCACTTGAAGCTTTTTCAGTCATTCCCTTGAGTGCTGTGGCCACCCATCAGCTACTGTGCTCTCATGTCATTTGTGCCTGTGTGTATTATTAAGTGGCTAGGTGAACCTAGTTGCTCCTCAGACAGAAGGTATTTTTATAATCTTTTTGTTTCCCCTTTATTTAACCAGGTAGTTCTATATGATGTCATAATACACCTTTATTTAACCAGGTAGTTGTATATGATGTCATAATACACCTTTATTTAACCAGGTAGTTCTATATGATGTCATAATACAGGTAGGCCAGTTGAGAACAAGTTCTCATTTACAACTGCGACCTGGCCAAGATAAAGCAAAAGCAGTGCGACACAAACAACAACACAGAGTTACACATGGAATACACAAGCGTACAGTCAATAATACAATAGAGAAAAAAAAAGAAAGGAAAGTCTATATACAGTGTGTGCAAATGGCGTGAGGAGGTAAGGCAATAAATAGACCATAGTAGCGAGGTAAACTACAATTTAGCAAATTAACACTGGAGTGATAGATGAGCAGGTGATGATGTGCAAGTAGAGATACTGGTGTGCAAAAGAGCAGAAATGTAAATAAAAACAGTATGGGGATGAGGTAGTTAGATTGGATGGGCTATTTACAGATAGACTGTGTACAGCTGCAGCGATCGGTTAGCTGCTCTGATAACTGATGTTTAAAGTTAGTGAAGGAAATATAAGTCTCCAGCTTCAGCGATTTTTGCAATTCGTTCCAGTCACTAGCAGCAGAGAACTGGAAGGAAAAAAGTATATTTTCTTGTATATATTTTCTTTTTGAGTCCATAAGGAGTACAATATGTGGCTTGTGTATGTCCTCAGTGGGTGTTGGGGGGGTTGTCAGGAGGGCCATCAGGGTGGCTGACAGGGGGGTTGCTCAGAGGGGGTGGGATCCCCTGGGGTTCTTCATTGAGTCGTGGATGGGTTTTCCAGCATGACAATGACAACCATTCAGCTGATTCCAGACCGTGCTGCTGTTGAAAACCATTCAGCTGATTCCAGACCTGCTGCTGTTGAAAACCATTCAGCTGAATCCAGACCGTGCTGCTGTTGAAAACCATTCAGCTGATTCCAGACCGTGCTGCTGTTGAAAACCATTCAGCTGATTCCAGACAGTGCTGCTGTTGAAAACCATTCAGCTGATTCCAGACCGTGCTGCTGTTGAAAACCATTCAGCTGATTCCAGACCGTGCTGCTGTTGAAAACCATTCAGCTGATTCCAGACCGTGCTGCTGTTGAAAACCATTCAGCTGATTCCAGACCGTGCTGCTGTTGAAAACCATTCAGCTGATTCCAGACCGTGCTGCTGTTGAAAACCATTCAGCTGATTCCAGACCGTGCTGCTGTTGAAAACCATTCAGCTGATTCCAGACCGTGCTGCTGTTGAAAACCATTCAGCTGATTCCAGACCTGCTGCTGTTTCAGTCAGACCAGACAGTGGTGTTGACCGAGACATTGGAGATAGAGGAGGAAGATGATATTGTACGGCAGCACCAGTCTGTGATGGGTAAACCATTCAGCTGTTTCCAGAACGTGTTGACAGAGATAAAGAGGAGGCCTGCTGCTCACTAATCCTGATGAGCTGCACCTTTAATTAACAAACCAGACCACAACACCCGTTCAATTATTTATTAATCAGATCCCACGCTGAGCCTGACTGGGTCCTTGTAGACAGACAAACAGACAGACAAAAAGACAGAAAGACAAACAGGCAGACAGACAGACAGACAGACAGGCAGGCAGGCAGGCAGGCAGGCAGACACACAGGCAGACAGACAGACAGACAGACAGACAGGCTTCTGGCTGTCTGCTGTTTGTCTAGTTAACTTCTGGCTGGCTGCTGTTTGTCTACTTAACTTCTGACTGGCTGCTGTTTGTCTACTTAACTTCTGGCTGTCTGCTGTTTGTCTACTTAACTTCTGTCTGGCTGCTGTTTGTCTACTTAACTTCTGGCTGTCTGCTGTTTGTCTACTTAACTTCTGTCTGGCTGCTGTTTGTCTACTTAACTTCTGGCTGGCTGCTGTTTGTCTACTTAACTTCTGGCTGTCTGCTGTTTGTCTGCTTAAATTCTGTCTTGCTGCATGTTTGTCTGCTTAACTTCTGGCTGGCTGCTGTTTGTCTACTTAACTTCTGGCTGGCTGCTGTTTGTCTACTTAACTTCTGGCTGGCTGCTGTTCGTCTACTTAACTTCTGGCTGTCTGCTGTTTGTCTACTTAACTTCTGGCTGGCTGCTGTTTGTCTGCTTAACTTCTGGCTGGCTGCTGTTTGTCTGCTTAACTTCTGGCTGGCTGCTGTTTGTCTGCTTAACCTCTGGCTGGCTGCTGTTTGTCTACTTAACTTCTGGCTGGCTGCTGTTTGTCTACTTAACTTCTGGCTGTCTGCTGTTTGTCTACTGAACTTCTGTCTGTCTGCTGTTTGTCTACTTAACTTCTGGCTGTCTGCATGTTTGTCTACTTAACTTCTGTCTGGCTGCTGTTTGTCTACTTAACTTCTGGCTGCTGTAGTGTGGAAATCATCTAGTGTATAATCAGTAACGGGCAATACAGCACATCACGTTGACCCTGGCTCCAGACAGACAGACAGACAGGCTTCTGGCTCCTCTGGCTGGCTGCTGTAAAGGCTGACATTGTGGACGGACAGACAGACAGACTGCTGGCTCCTCTGGCTGAATAAAGGATTTGACAATAGGGAATACTGTACTGTCAGAGGAGAGAATAAAGGATTTGACAATAGGGAATACTGTACTTTTAGAGGAGAGAAGAAAGGATTTGACATTAGGGAATACTGTACTGTCAGAGGAGAATAAAGGATTTGACATTAGGGAATACTGTACTTTTAGAGGAGAGAATAAAGGATTTTACATTAGGGAATACTGTACTGTCAGAGGAGGGTACTGTGATTTGTTACTCTATTATAGAGCATCTCTGTCTATCTCTGTGCAGATGTTTTCAATCAAAAAGAGGAATAAACATTTAGATGGCTGCCATTTCTTTGGCTCTCAACCAACTGTGCTATTTTGTTAGTTTTTTCGCATTGTTTGTAACTTATTTTGTGCGTAATGTTGCTGCTACCGTCTCTTTGTGACCGAAAAGAGCTTCTGGACATCAGAACAGCGATTACTCACCTCGAATTGGACAAATCATTTTTCTTTAATGGAGTCGGACGAGAGGGATTTAACTCCAGACACCCAAACAAAACAGGCCTTCATCCCCGTCATTCGCGGGAGAAAAAGACTGAGATTTCGCGGAGGAGATCGGGGTTGTCACGTCCAGGCCTGATAAGACAGGCTGGCGTGTTTTTGCTTTGGTTTTGGTGTAGGTTTTTTTTTGTTCTAGGTGTTATATATCTATGTTGGGGTAATGGTTCCCAATTAGAGGCAGCTGTGTGTCGTTGTCTCTAATTGGGAAACATATATATATTTGGGGTTTTCATTTAGGGTTTGTGGGTGATTGTTTGGACATAGCTTGTTTGTGTTTAGTGTGTTCATCTTCACGATCTTCGTTACGTTGACTTTTTGTTGTTGTACCCAGTTACGTGAGTTTCGTTTTGGATAATAAACATGTATACTGGATGCCTCGCTGCGCCTTGGTCTGTCCCTACAGAAGATCGTGACAGAATCACCCACCATAAAAGGACCAAGCAGCGAGAGACCCGGGAGTCCTGGACTTGGGAGGAAATATTAGCTGGGAAGGGACCTTGGGGGAAGACGGAGGATTATCGTCACCCCAGGGAGGAAAAACCGTCGAAAAAGGAGCATCGTTACCCTAAGAGGAGGATGGAAGCGGCGATGACTGAGCGAGGGAGCTACGAGGATATATATGGAGCGTGGAACCCGGAGAGGGAGAGAGAAGTTGGAACTCGCCTGGCACGGAAACCCGAAAGACAGCCCCAAATTTTTTTTTTGGGGGGCACACGAGGAGTTTGGCCGGTTCAGGAGGGACTCCTGAGCCAACTCCTCGCGCTTTGTGGAGAGAGCGTTGGGGAGAGCGGCGCACGGAGAGGACACAGTGTTATGCAGTTTTGCACACTGTTTCTCCTGTGCGCATTCACAGCCCGGTGCGGGAGATTCCACTCGTCTGTCAGGCTACATTGAGTGTGCAGCCTGGTAGAGTGGTGCCGGCTCAGCGCTCCTGGTCTCCGGTACGCCTCCTTGGACCAGGATATCCTGCACCGGCACGAGCCCAGTACGGACGGTTCCCGCTCCCCGCACCAGAGTGCGCGTCACGAGCCCAGTACGGCCGGTTCCCGCTCCCCGCACCAGAGTGCGCGTCACGAGCCCAGTACGGCCGGTTCCCGCTCCCCGCACCAGAGTGCCAAAGAGGGTCCCCAGTCCGGCCTGTACCCCCTGTATATAGTCTCCACATTGACTCTGTACCGGTACCCCCTGTATATAGCCTCCACATTGACTCTGTACCGGTACCCCCTGTATATAGCCTCCACATTGACTCTGTACCGGTACCCCCTGTATATAGCCTCCACATTGACTCTGTACCTGTACCCCCTGTATATAGCCTCCACATTGACTCTGTACCGGTACCCCCTGTATATAGCCTCCACATTGACTCTGTACCGGTACCCACTGTATATAGCCTCCTCATTGACTCTGTACCGGTACCCCCTGTATATAGCCTCCACATTGGCTCTGTACCAGTACCCCTGTATATAGCCTCCACATTGACTCTGTACCGGTACCCCTGTATATAGCCTCCACATTGACTCTGTACCAGTACCCCTGTATATAGCCTCCACATTGACTCTGTACTGGTACCCCCTGTATATAGCCCCACATTGACTCTGTACCAGTACCCCTGTATATAGCCTCCACATTGACTCTGTACTGTACCCCCTGTATATAGCCTCCACATTGACTCTGTACCTGTACCCTGTATATAGCCTCCACATCGACTCTGTACCGGTACCCCTGTATATAGCCCACCCATTGACTCTGTACCAGTACCCCCTGTATATAGCCTCCACATTGACTCTGTACCGGTACCCCCTGTATATAGCCTCCACATTGACTCTGTACCTGTACCCCCTGTATATAGCCTCCACATTGACTCTCTCCAGTACCCCCTGTGTATAGCCTCCACATTAACTCTGTACCGGTACCCCCTGTATATAGCCTCCACATTGACTCTGTACCGGTACCCCCTGTATATAGCCTCCACATTGACTCTGTACCGGTACCCCTGTATATAGCCTCCACATTGACTCTGTACCGGTACCCCCTGTATATAGCCTCCACATTGACTCTGTACCTGTACCCCCTGTATATAGCCTCCACATTGACTCTCTCCAGTACCCCCTGTGTATAGCCTCCACATTAACTCTGTACCGGTACCCCCTGTATATAGCCTCCACATTGACTCTGTACCGGTACCCCCTGTATATAGCCTCCACATTGACTCTGTACCGGTACCCCCAGTATATAGCCTCCACATTAACTCTGTACCGGTACCCCCTGTATATAGCCTCCACATTGACTCTGTACCTGTACCCCCTGTATATAGCCTCCACATTGACTCTGTACCGGTACCCCCTGTATATAGCCTCCACATTGACTCTGTACCAGTACCCCCTGTATATAGTCTCCACATTGACTCTGTACCAGTACCCCCTGTATATAGCCTCCACATTGACTCTGTACCGTAACACCCTGTATATAGCCTCCACATTGACTCTGCACCGGTACCCCCTGTATATAGCCTCCACATTGACTCTGTACCGGTACCCCCTGTATATAGCCTCCACATTGACTCTGTACCGTAACACCCTGTATATAGCCTCCACATTGACTCTGCACCGGTACCCCCTGTATATAGCCTCCACATTGACTCTGTACCGGTACCCCCTGTATATAGTCTCCACATTGACTCTGTACCGGTACCCCCTGTAAGGTCTAAACCTGTTGTATTCAGCATTTCACTGTGAGGTCTACACCTGTTGTATTCAGCATTTCACTGTGAGGTCTACACCTGTTGTATTCAGCATTTCACTGTGAGGTCTACACCTGTTGTATTCAGCATTTCACTGTAAGGTCTACACCCGTTGTATTCAGCATTTCACTGTAAGGTCTACACCCGTTGTATTCAGCATTTCACTGTAAGGTCTACAGCTGTTGTATTCAGCGCATGTGACAAATAACATTTGATTTGGTTTGATTGGTTTGTTTCAACCACAGTACTGTATCTTATTGTTAGCCATTCTTGCTGCTGTCCATTCCATTCCAGATGACTCCACTAACTACCCCTATACTGCAACAAGGAAACAGACCATTCCATTCCAGATGACTCCACTAACTACCCCTATACTGCAACAAGGAAACAGACCATTCCATTCCAGATGACTCCACTAACTACCCCTATACAGCAACAAGGAAACAGACCATTCCATTCCAGATGACTCCACTAACTACCCCTATACAGCAACAAGGAAACAGACCATTCCATTCCAGATGACTCCACTAACTACCCCTATACTGCAACAAGGAAACAGACCATTCCATTCCAGATGGCTCCACTAACTACCCCTATACAGCAACAAGGAAACAGACCATTCCATTCCAGATGACTCCACTAACTACCCCTATACTGCAACAAGGAAACAGACCATTCCATTCCAGATGACTCCACTAACTACCCCTATACTGCAACAAGGAAACAGACCATTCCATTCCAGATGACTCCACTAACTACCCCTATACAGCAACAAGGAAACAGACCATTCCATTCCAGATGACTCCACTAACTACCCCTATACAGCAACAAGGAAACAGACCATTCCATTCCAGATGACTCCACTAACTACCCCTATACTGCAACAAGGAAACAGACCATTCCATTCCAGATGACTCCACTAACTACCCCTATACAGCAACAAGGAAACAGACCATTCCATTCCAGATGGCTCCACTAACTACCCCTATACTGCAACAAGGAAACAGACCATTCCATTCCAGATGACTCCACTAACTACCCCTATACAGCAACAAGGAAACAGACCATTCCATTCCAGATGACTCCACTAACTACCCCTATACTGCAACAAGGAAACAGACCATTCCATTCCAGATGACTCCACTAACTACCCCTATACTGCAACAAGGAAACAGACCATTCCATTCCAGATGACTCCACTAACTACCCCTATACTGCAACAAGGAAACAGACCATTCCATTCCAGATGACTCCACTAACTACCCCTATACAGCAACAAGGAAACAGACCATTCCATTCCAGATGACTCCACTAACTACCCCTATACTGCAACAAGGAAACAGACCATTCCATTCCAGATGACTCCACTAACTACCCCTATACAGCAACAAGGAAACAGACCATTCCATTCCAGATGACTCCACTAACTACCCCTATACTGCAACAAGGAAACAGACCATTCCATTCCAGATGACTCCACTAACTACCCCTATACAGCAACAAGGAAACAGACCATTCCATTCCAGATGACTCCACTAACTACCCCTTACACGGCAACAAGGAAACAGACCATGAATTATCTCTGCATCCTCTGAACTGGTTTTGCTGTCGATGTGGATCCCAATAGGGAATGTTGAATGTTGTTAGTCATCCTGTTGTTGAGCGATGGTCGACTGCACTCACCATCCCCACACAACAACACAGGAAACACTGCGTAAGAATAGGAAATACCTGGCTGCAACCCACGCAGACACAGCAGCGGCGGCGAGACTAGAAATATACAATGTGAATGTTATATGAATGCTATATGAATGTTATTTGAATGTTATTTGAATGTTATATGAATGTTATATGAATGTTATTTGAATGTTATATGAATGTTATATATAAGAATGTTATATGAATGTTATATGAATGTTATTTGAATGTTATATGAATGTTATATGAATGTTATTTGAATGTTATATGAATGTTATTTGAATGTTATTTGAATGTTATTTGAATGTTATATGAATGTTATATGAATGTTATTTGAATGTTATATGAATGTTATATATAAGAATGTTATTTGAATGTTATATGAATGTTATTTGAATGTTATATGAATGTTATATACGCAACGTCTCTGCACCCTCTTGACCATGAAGGCAGAGAGTTTATTTTTACTGTTTGTTTTATTTAACTTCTTGGGGATAATTAAGGAGCGCTGGGGCGCTAGCTTGTGTCATTCTACTTCAAGTCACTTTGGATAAAAGCGTCTGTTAACCTTTTATTTAACTGGGAAAGTCAGTTAAGAACAAATTCTTATTTACAATGACGGCCTACCAAAAGGCCTCCTGTGGGGACAGGGGCCTGGGATAAAAAATAAATAAATAATTGAATACAAAATAAATATAGGACAAAACAGACATCACAACAAGAGAGACAACACAACACTACATAAAGAGAGACCTGAGACAACAACATAGCATGGCAGCAACACAACATAACAACAACATGGTAGCATCACAACATAACAACAACATGGTAGCATCACAACATAACAACAACATGGTAGCATCACAACATAACAACAACATGGTAGCATCACAACATAACAACAACATGGTAGCATCACAACATAACAACAACAACAACATGGTAGCATCACAACATAACAACAACATGGTAGCAACACAACATAACAACAACATGGTAGCATCACAACATAACAACAACATGGTAGCATCACAACATAACAACAACATGGTAGCATCACAACATAACAACAACATGGTAGCATCACAACATAACAACAACATGGTAGCAACACAACATAACAACAACATGGTAGCAACACAACATGACAACAACATGGTAGCAACACAACATGGTAGCAGCCCAAAAACATGGTACAAACATTATTGGGCACAGACAACAGCACAAAGGGCAAGAAGGTAGAGACAACAATACATCACACAAAGCAGCCACAACTGTCAGTAAGAGTGTCCATGATGTTCAGAGACAGAGACTAATGCTCAGGAAAAAAACTCCTGGTCTTATAGTGAGGAAGCAGGTTGGAGTGATGAAGCAGGTTGGAGTGATGAAGCAGGTTGGAGTGATGAAGCAGATTGGAGTGATGAAGCAGGTTGGAGTGATGAAGCAGATTGGAGTGATGAAGCAGGTTGGAGTGACAAAGCAGATTGGAGTGATGAAGCAGGTTGGAGTGACGAAGCAGATTGGAGTGACGAAGCAGGTTGGAGTTATGAAGCAGGTTGGAGTAATGAAGCAGGTTGGAGTGACGAAGCAGGTTGGAGTGATGAAGCAGGTTGGAGTGATGAAGCAGGTTGGAGTGACAAAGCAGGCTGGAGTAATGAAGCAGGTTGGAGTGATGAAGCAGGTTGGAGTGACGAAGCAGATTGGAGTGACGAAGCAGGTTGGAGGTATGAAGCAGGTTGGAGTAATGAAGCAGGTTGGAGTGACGAAGCAGGTTGGAGTGACGAGGCAGATTGGAGTGACGAAGCAGGTTGGAGTGACGAAGCAGACTGGAGTTATGAAGCAGGTTGGAGTAATGAAGCAGGTTGGAGTGACGAAGCAGGTTGGAGTTATGAAGCAGGTTGGAGTAATGAAGCAGGTTGGAGTGACGAAGCAGGTTGGAGTTATGAAGCAGGTTGGAGTAATGAAGCAGGTTGGAGTGACGAAGCAGGTTGGAGTGATGAAGCAGGTTGGAGTTGGTGTTCAAGGTTTATGGAAATGCTCTCTGCTGTTACCTCCAAATCACAGAACCAAATTAAAGTTCTAAGGTTATGTTCTGTATGCATCCCAAGTGACGCCCTATTCCCTATTTAGTGCGTTACTTTTGACCAGAGCCCTATGGCACCCTATTCCCTATATAGTGCACTACTTAAGACCAGAGCCCTATGGCATCCTATTCCCTATATAGTGCACTCCTTTAGGCCGGAGCCCGATGCGGGTAGTGCACTATATAACAAATATGGTGCCATTTGAGACGTACCCACTGTAATATTTCACCTCGCTGAACACACCCCTGCTTCCACGATGCTTCATGTTGATTGGCTCTCCCTCTGTGGGTGGGGCGTGTCTCTGTCATGGCAACTGGTCTGATGTAACTCCGCTGTCTAAATCAAAGCAGAGCTGAGAAACTAAAACCTGTTGGAATATGACCCCATCTCTCTTGATGCTATTACTGAAGAGAAGAACGCAGGTTAAATGTGCGATGGCTCCTATTGGTGGAGAGAAGGCCAACTAGAGGGTGAAGGGGAGAGAATCTGTGGTGTGTGGTTGTGATGTGTTTATAATGTGTGTGTGTGTGTGTGTGTGTAGTTGTGTGTGTGTGTGTGTGTGTGTGTGTGTGTGTGTGTAGTTGTGACGTGTTTATAATATGTGAGTATGTAGTTGTACTTTTCAAGCTCGTTAGATGAATCTCACGGGGACCTAGCTTGTCTCCTCTCACACATACAGTATGTTGTGTTAGTGCAGTAGCCATGTCGTTGTAGTACAGTAGCCATGTCGTTGTAGTACAGTAGCCATGTCGTTGTAGTACAGTAGCCATGTTGTTGTAGTACAGTAGCCATGTTGTTGTAGTACAGTAGCCATGTTGTGTTAGTACAGTAGCCATGTTGTGTTAGTAGCAGCACTTCAACCTGTTCATCGTAGCGGTTGGTTAGTAGCAGCACTTCAACCTGTTCATCGTAGCGGTTGGTTAGCAGTGTATCTTTAGTATGTTTGTTGGTCCTGGCTCCTCTGTGGTTGTAGTTGCCACCAGCGTGTTCTGTTGGTAGTTACCGACCGACCCCATGTTGTGAATAGATCTGTTCTGCTGTCTAACACTACATGTGAATGTGTGAGTGAGAAGGAGAGAGAGAGAGGGAGGCAGACGGATTGAGAGCAGGGAGAGCGTACAGTTTGTGAGAGAGGGATTGAGTGAGTATGTGAGAGAGAGAGAGAGATGGAAGGGAAAGATAGAGAGTGTGTGAGAGAGGGATGTAGGGAGGGGGGAGAGAGTGATTGATAGTAAATTGTTGTTGTCATATGTGCCAACATTTCCTCAGTGTGTTGGGTGGGGGTGTACAGAAAATGATTAACACACAGTGTGTGTTTGGCCCAGTGTGGAGATCGGAGTCCATCTCTCTCATCCTTGTCCACACCACTGGCACCATGTGGATTTTCTACAGGAAGAATAACAAGCTTCCGAAGCGGGCCCAGGCGTACATGTGAGTCGGCCCACGGTGTGTGTCCGGGACTATATGTGAGTCTGAATACCTGCAGCAGGACATTCAGAGGGTTTGAGGGGGTCAGTTGAAAACATAAAGAGCAGTATTTTACCTTCATTTAACTAGGCAAGTCAGTTAAGAACAAATTCTTATTTACAATGACGGCTTAGGAACAGAGGATTAACTGCCTTGTTCAGAGGGCAGAACAACAGATTTTTACTTTGGCAGCTCGGGGATTCGATCCAGCAACCTTTCGGTTACTAGCCCAACGCTCGAACCACTAGGCTACCCTGCCGCCCCACGAATTCGGATGCAAGGTGATTTGCAGATCAATTATTCTGCCATACGTCAAATAGCACAAATCCATCCAGGTTGTTGGAAAAACTGGTTTGGCATCGGAGTGACACCATCTCTCTGAAGACTATGTAGCCAGGGCTAGAGACAGACAGGAAGAACTGGTGTGACACCACATGTCTAAAAACTATGTAACCAGGGCTAGAGACAGACAGGAAGAACTGGTGTGACACCACATGTCTAAAAACTATGTAACCAGGGCTAGAGACAGACAGGAAGAACTGGTGTGACACCACATGTCTAAAGACTATGTAACCAGGGCTAGAGACAGACAGGAAGAACTGGTGTGACACCACATGTCTAAAAACTATGTAACCAGGTCTAGAGACAGACAGGAAGAACTGGTGTGACACCACATGTCTAAAGACTATGTAACCAGGGCTAGAGACAGACAGGAAGAACTGGTGTGACACCACATGTCTAAAGACTATGTAACCAGGGCTAGAGACAGACAGGAAGAACTGGTGTGACACCACATGTCTAAAAACTATGTAACCAGGGCTAGAGACAGACAGGAAGAACTGGTGTGACACCACATGTCTAAAAACTATGTAACCAGGGCTAGAGACAGACAGGAAGAACTGGTGTGACACCACATGTCTAAAGACTATGTAACCAGGGCTAGAGACAGACAGGAAGAACTGGTGTGACACCACATGTCTAAAAACTATGTAACCAGGGCTAGAGACAGACAGGAAGAACTGGTGTGACACCACATGTCTAAAGACTATGTAACCAGGGCTAGAGACAGACAGGATGAACTGGTGTGACACCACATGTCTGAAGACTATGTAACCAGGGCTAGAGACAGACAGGAAGAACTGGTGTGACACCACATGTCTGAAGACTATGTAACCAGGGCTAGAGACAGACAGGAAGAACTGGTGTGACACCACATGTCTAAAAACTATGTAACCAGGGCTAGAGACAGACAGGAAGAACTGGTGTGACACCACATGTCTAAAGACTATGTAACCAGGGCTAGAGACAGACAGGAAGAACTGGTGTGACACCACATGTCTAAAGACTATGTAACCAGGGCTAGAGACAGACAGGAAGAACTGGTGTGACACCACATGTCTGAAGGCTATGTAACCAGGGCTAGAGACAGACAGGATGAACTGGTGTGACACCACATGTCTGAAGACTATGTAACCAGGGCTAGAGACAGACAGGAAGAACTGGTGTGACACCACATGTCTAAAGACTATGTAACCAGGGCTAGAGACAGACAGGAAGAACTGGTGTGACACCACATGTCTAAAGACTATGTAACCAGGGCTAGAGACAGACAGGAAGAACTGGTGTGACACCACATGTCTGAAGACTATGTAACCAGGGCTAGAGACAGACAGGAAGAACTGGTGTGACACCACATGTCTGAAGACTATGTAACCAGGGCTAGAGACAGACAGGAAGAACTGGTGTGACACCACATGTCTAAAGACTATGTAACCAGGGCTAGAGACAGACAGGAAGAACTGGTGTGACACCACATGTCTAAAGACTATGTAACCAGGGCTAGAGACAGACAGGAAGAACTGGTGTGACACCACATGTCTAAAGACTATGTAACCAGGGCTAGAGACAGACAGGAAGAACTGGTGTGACACCACATGTCTGAAGACTATGTAACCAGGGCTAGAGACAGACAGGAAGAACTGGTGTGACACCACATGTCTGAAGACTATGTAACCAGGGCTAGAGACAGACAGGAAGAACTGGTGTGACACCACATGTCTAAAGACTATGTAACCAGGGCTAGAGACAGACAGGAAGAACTGGTGTGACACCACATGTCTAAAGACTATGTAACCAGGGCTAGAGACAGACAGGAAGAACTGGTGTGACACCACATGTCTGAAGACTATGTAACCAGGGCTAGAGACAGACAGGAAGAACTGGTGTGACACCACATGTCTAAAGACTATGTAACCAGGGCTAGAGACAGACAGGAAGAACTGGTGTGACACCACATGTCTGAAGACTATGTAACCAGGGCTAGAGACAGACAGGAAGAACTGGTGTGACACCACATGTCTAAAGACTATGTAACCAGGGCTAGAGACAGACAGGAATAACTGGTGTGACACCACATGTCTGAAGACTATGTAACCAGGGCTAGAGACAGACAGGAAGAACTGGTGTGACACCACATGTCTGAAGACTATGTAACCAGGGCTAGAGACAGACAGGAAGAACTGGTGTGACACCACATGTCTGAAGACTATGTAACCAGGGCTAGAGACAGACAGGAAGAACTGGTGTGACACCACATGTCTAAAGACTATGTAACCAGGGCTAGAGACAGACAGGAAGAACTGGTGTGACACCACATGTCTAAAGACTATGTAACCAGGGCTAGAGACAGACAGGAAGAACTGGTGTGACACCACATGTCTAAAGACTATGTAACCAGGGCTAGAGACAGACAGGAAGAACTGGTGTGACACCACATGTCTGAAGACTATGTAACCAGGGCTAGAGACAGGAAGGAGAGTAGAGGCACAGGGAGACATGGAGGGAAAGACTAAAGTAGTAGAGAGAAGGTAATAATAATTATCCTGAGTAGCTTCACGTAGAAGAGTTTAGTGCGGTGTCACTCGCTGGTTGGATTTATGAGTCCAGGCCATTTAGTTGGCTTGGCAGTGGCTGGATCTGTGTAAAAATAGTTTTGGCTTGGTTCTTCCACCCGCTCTACACACACACACCAATAGTGTCTCAGCCTGGCTAGGCCCTGATGACAGAGCATCACGACCCACATAGCTAAACATGGACTGAGTCAGGTCCTAATCCGTGTCATATAAAGATCGTCATCATGTGTAGATTCCACATCCACCTCGTATCCTACTCTCTAGGTACAGTTGAAGCCGGAAGTTTACATACACTCAGGTTGGAGTCATTAAAACTCGTTTTTCAACCACTCCACAAATTTCTTGTCAACAAACTATAGTTTTGGCAAGTCGGTTAGGACATCTACTTTGTGCATGACACAAGTAATTTTTCCGACAATTGTTTACAGACAGATTATTTCACTTATAATTCACTGTATCACAATTCCAGTGGGTCAGAAGTTTACATACACTAAGTTGACTGTGCCTTTAAACACCTTGGCAAATTCCAGAAAATGATGTCATGGCTTTAGAAGCTTCTGTTGAAACAAAAATAGAACTTTTGGCCATAATGACCGTTGTTATGTTTGGAGGAAAATGGGGGAAGCTTGCAAGCTGAAGAACACCATCCCAACCGTGAAGCACGGGGGTGGCAGCATCATGTTGTGGGGGTGCTTTGCTGCAGGAGGGACTGGTGCACTTCACAAAATAGATGGCATCATGAGGCAGGAAAATTATGTGAATATACTGAAGCAACATCTCAAGACATCAGTCAGGAAGTTAAAGCTTGGTCGCAAATGGGTCTTTCAAATGGACAATGACCCCAAGCATACTTCCAAAGTTGTGGCAAAATGGCTTAAGGACAACAAAGTCAAAGTATTGGAGTGGCCATCACAAAGCCCTGACCTCAATCCCATAGACAATTTGTGGGCAGAACTGAAAAAGCGTGTGCGAGCAAGGAGGTAAACAAACCTAACTCAGTTACACCAGCTCTGTCAGGAGGCCACAATTCACACAACTTATTGTGGGAAGCTTGTGGAAGGCTACCCGGAACGTTTGACACAAGTTAAACAATTTAAAGGCATTGCTACCAAAACCTAATTGAGTGTATGTGAAC
Organism: Brachymystax lenok tsinlingensis; assembly: GCA_030435695.1. Classification (NCBI taxonomy): domain Eukaryota; kingdom Metazoa; phylum Chordata; class Actinopteri; order Salmoniformes; family Salmonidae; genus Brachymystax; species Brachymystax lenok. The sequence goes on from CM059803.1 coordinate 42,220,971, forward strand.
TTCTGGCCCACTGGGAATGTGATGAAAGAAATAAAAGCTGAAATAAATCATTCTCTCAACTATTATTCTGACATTTCACATTCTTAAAATAAAGTGGTGATCCTAACTGACCTAAGACAGGGCATTTTTACTACAATTAAATGTCAGGAATTGTGAAAAACTGAGTTTAAATGTATTTGGCTAAGGTGTATGTAAACTTCCGACTTCAACTGTATGTTCTAGTCTAGATGGTGGACAATGTGTCTCTAGGTATGTTCTAGTCTAGATGGTGGACAATGTGTCTGTAGGTATGTTCTAGTCTAGACGGTGGATGTTTTGTCTCTAGGTATGTTCTAGTCTAAATGGTGGATGTTGTGTCTCTAGTTATGTTCTAGTCTAGATGTGGTTGTTTTGTCTGTAGGTATGTTCTAGTGTGGATGATGGTTGTTGTGTCTGTAGGTATGTTCTAGTCTAGATGTGGATATGGGGTATGCTGCCAAATTAAATCCAAAGGACGACTGAAAACACCAGCTCACTAGTCTTTCCTCTGCTGTCCTACCTATTCCCTCTTTCGTAGTTAAACCAATTGTCCTCTACTGTCTCTTTCTCCCCCTCTCCTTCCCCTCTCTATACCCCCCTCTCTTTCTCTCTCTCTCTCTCTCTCTCTCTCTCTCTCTCTCTCTCTCTCTCTCTCTCTCTCTCTCTCTCGCTCTCTCTCTCTTTCGTCTCTCTCTTCTCTCTCTCTCTCCCCCTCTCTCCTCTCTCTCTCCTCTCTCTCATCTCTCGGTCTCCCCCACCCCCTCTCTCTCTCTCTCTCTCTCTCTCTCTCTCTCTCTCTCTCTCTCTCTCTCTCTCTCTCTCTCTCTCTCTCTCCCATCTTTCTTTCTTTCTCTCTCTCTCTCTCTCTCTCCCCCTCTCTCTCCCCCTCTCTCTCCTTTCTCTCTCTTATCCTGTGTCTCTCTTCCCCCTACTCTCCCCATCTCTCCTCTCTTTTCCCCTCTCTCTCTCTCCCTCTCCCTCTATCCCCTCTAGTGTGGAAGAGCCTCAACGTGGCGACACAGGCAGTTTCTCTGACAGCACCTGTAGCCAGGGGCCCTACCTGAGCAGCTCTGATCATCGCTACAGCAGTGGCCACGGCCCACTGGGCCACCACCCCCAGGGCCCCCCGGTGGCCCCCCCTAGCCCTGCTTCCCTGGCCTGGGCCCAGAGGACCCGGCACCAGCCTGCCAGCCTGGCGCTCCGGAAGCAGGAGGAGGAGGACAACAGGCGCTGCAAAGCCCTGTCCGACAGCTATGAGCTCTCCACAGACCTACAGGACAAGAAGGTGTTTTTTCCAATTTTGTGACTTTTAAGGCCCGATATCAAGGGGTTTTAGTCCAAGACTAGGCTTAATCTGTGTCCTGACAGCTGGTGTTTTCTGATTTGTTATTTATTATATTCTGAATGCGTACAGTGAGTCTGATGTACGAATAGAGTGTGGCTGATTCTTCTGATGTTGTATTCTATGTTGTTATGTATTCTGTTGGTGTGTGACATAATGAAGGCACATTAGTGAACATAACCCTGGATCAGGTCCTTCAAAACAGAGGCTATAGAGATATCCCTTCGGCCAATTGTATAGGGTTGCTATGGCAATATTCCCTTACAAAGCTCCCCTAATCTCCAGCTCTGTCATTGTTCCTTTCCACTTCCCCCTACTCTCTGATTGGTCCTTTCCACTTCCTTCTGATCTCTCATTGGTCCTTTACACTTCCCCCTACTCTCTGATTGGTCCTTTCCACTTCCTTCTGATCTCTCATTGGTCCTTTACACTTCCCCCTACTCTCTGATTGGTCGTTTCCACTTCTTTCCACACTCTCATTGGTCCTTTCCACTTCCCCCTACTCACTGATTGGTTCTCTCCACTTCCTCCCACGCTCTCATTGGTTCTGTCCACTTCCTGTTCTTGTAAGGTGGAGATGTTGGAGAGGAAGTACGGCGGTTACTTGCTCAGTCGGCGGGCGGCGCGCACCATCCAGACGGCGTTCCGTCAGTACCGCATGAACCAGAACTTTGAGCAGCTGCGGAGCTCTGCCTCTGAGAGCCGGATGACTCGACGTATCATCCTGTCTGACATGAGACTGCAGCACTCATTTGACGAGCGGCAGGGCCAAGAGGTTCAGCAGGGACAGAGGTATCCGCACCCTGGAGGACACCCTGGGGAGGAAGAGATGCAGGCTGGGTCTCCTCCACGCTGCCAGGGGGACGGAGAGGAGTACACACACCTGGACGAGACCTTCTCCAAACAGGTGAGAGTTGGTAACACACCTGGAAGAGACCTTCTCCAAACAGGTGAGAGTTGGTAACACACCTGGACGAGACCTTCTCCAAACAGGTGAGAGTTGGTAACACACCTGGACGAGACCTTCTCCAAACAGGTGAGAGTTGGTAACACACCTGGGCGAGACCTTCTCCAAACAGGTGAGAGTTGGTAACACACCTGGACGAGACCTTCTCCAAACAGGTGAGAGTTGGTAACACACCTGGACGAGACCTTCTCCAAACAGGTGAGAGTTGGTAACACACCTGGACGAGACCTTCTCCAAACAGGTGAGAGTTGGTAACTCACCTGGACGAGACCTTCTCCAAACAGGTGAGAGTTGGTAACACACCTGGACGAGACCTTCTCCAAACAGGTGAGAGTTGGTAACACACCTGGACGAGACCTTCTCCAAACAGGTGAGAGTTGGTAACACACCTGGACGAGACCTTCTCCAAACAGGTGAGAGTTGGTAACACACCTGGACGAGACCTTCTCCAAACAGGTGAGAGTTGGTAACACACCTGGACGAGACCTTCTCCAAACAGGTGAGAGTTGGTAACACACCTGGACGAGACCTTCTCCAAACAGGTGAGAGTTGGTAACTCACCTGGACGAGACCTTCTCCAAACAGGTGAGAGTTGGTAACACACCTGGACGAGACCTTCTCCATTTCTCAGGTCATGGTGACTTACCGTTCTGTCTGTATCCACCCTGTATGACTTACCGTTCTGTCTGTATCCACCTTGTGTGACTTACCGTTCTGTCTGTATCCACCCTGTGTGACGTACCGTTCTGTCTGTATCCACCCTGTGTGTTGTAGGTGAAGTCCCTGGCTGACTCCATCGACGACACCCTGACCTGTCAGTCTGGTGTGGAAGACTTTCAGGAGGAGGAGGAGGAAGAGGAGGAGGAAGGTGACGGAGACGAGACAGGGGTGGAGGCGGACGACTTTGGAGAGTGTGTTTGGAGGCTGAGGGAGGGAGACAGACAGAGGGGTGGAGGACGAGGAGGAGTGGGAGGAAGAGGAGGAAGAGGAGGAAGAGGAAGAGGAGAAAGACAGAGCATGCACGAAGACAGCACGGCCACCTCCTACAGCGACGTGACCCTCTACATGGACGACGGGCTCTCCTCCTCTCCCCTGTCCTTGGACCAGGCCCCCAGCAGCCCAGATACAGAGTACTGGAGCCCTGGAGTGTGTGGCGGCGGTGTGGTGGGCGGGCGCGAAGACAGCCGGGACACCGAGGGAGGGGGCAGCAGTAACAGCCGACGCAGCACCCCCTGTACAGAGTGTAGAGACTACAGCCTGAGAGGAGCTCACCTGCCCTTGCTGACCATCGAGCCCCCTAGCGACAGCTCCGTTGATATGAGTGACCGCTCGGACCGTGGCTCTATAGGCAGACTGGTCTACGAGACAGAACCAAGGGGAAGAGTTGGCGGAGGGGGGTCGCCTCAGGGCACTATTAAACACAACCCCCACCCAAATCCTCAGCCTAACCCCAACGGTCGCGCTGTCCCCACACCTCCCCAGGCCCAAGGCCAGACTCGTACTGTGCTTCCTCACCGTCCTCACCCTCACTGTCACCCCTCGGCCATCCCCTCCCACCTGCCCTACCACACCATCCTACACCACCACCATCAGCTCCCATATCACCCTATACACCCCCACCACCCATACCCCGATACCCCCTCCTCCTCCTCTCAGTCCCCCCAGGGACCACCCCTCACCCCCTTATCTTCCTCCTCCTCCTCCGCCACACTTCCCCCTGGTGGCCTGGAGCAGGTCTGCTGTTCTGACGGAGACAATGACTCACTCAGCTCCACCACCAACTCTAACGACACCATCAACTGCTCGTCCGGGTCCTCGTCACGCGACAGCCTCCGGGAGCCCCTCCCACCGCTCGGGAAACAGACCTATCAGAGAGAGAGCAGACACAGCTGGGATAGCCCCGCCTTTAACAACGACGTGGTGCAAAGACGACAGTACCGCATCGGACTCAATCTGTTCAACAAGTAAGTTACACAGAACCGCATCGGACTCAACCTTTAGTAAGTTAGGCAGTACCGCATTGGACTCAATCTGATCAACAAGTAAGTTAGGCAGTACCGCATCGGACTCAATCTGTTCAACAAGTAAGTTAGGCAGTACCGCATCGGACTCAATCTGATCAACAAGTAAGGTAGACAGTACCTCATCGGACTCAACCTCCAGTAAGTTAGACAGTACCTCATCGGACTCAACCTCCAGTAAGTTAGGCAGTACCGCATCGGACTCAACTTCCAGTAAGTTAGACAGTACCGCATCGGACTCAACTTCCAGTAAGTTAGACAGTACCGCATCGGACTCAACCCCTAGTAAGTTAGACAGTACCGCATCGGACTCAACCTTTAGTAAGTTAGACAGTACCGCATCGGACTCAACCTTTAGTAAGTTAGACAGTACCGCATCGGACTCAATCTTAGTAAGTTAGAAAGTACCACATCGGACTCAACCTCTAGTATGTTAGACAGTACCGCATCAGACTCTACCTGTTCAACAAGTAAGTTAGACGGTACCCCGAGAAGGTGCGAGATAATGTAAGTAAGCCTTGTCCGAGCGTTGTCTGAGTCAAAACACGTTTAGGCTTTCATACGTGAGGTAACATACCTGATTCAGCTCAGTCATTTGAATCATTGTTTGATCAGGTGTGTTCTGCCAGGCTGGTTCTGCTGGTTGGAAGGCCTGCACAGCCAGTAGCTCTACAGAACCAGGGGGTTTTGAAGTAAATAGTAGTGTTTTTTTCCCCTCCTCCTCATTTCCCTTAGCCTGACGACTCACACTAAATTCTTCCGCTGCTCTGCTCTGTCGCTACTTACTTTAGTCTGAGACTTCCCCTCATTGAGTTTGTTTGTGGTGACGAGGGGCAGGAGGGGCATTGCACAAAACAAAGTAATCAGCTATTGGATCGTCTCTAATCAGAGTATCAAAGCCAATGACAATGCCGCTTTACCCACGTGTGTTCTGGTTCTGGCCCAACCCATCGGTTTCTGGGCCAATCAGACGGCCCCGAATGTGTTCGCATTGTGGTGAAGGCTTTGTGGGAGGTACTCAGATTCAAGACTCATTTGGGAGAAGAAACTAACGTCCGTGGGTGTGGCGTAGCGTTTGGCCGGAGCAAGGAGTCTGGTTAGCCAGGCAACCTCTCCCTGCCTCTCTGTCAGCTGTTAAAACGTCAGCATGCTTCACATCGGCTGGTGGCCGAGCTCGGCTAGCCAAACTCCTGTGCTCGCATACCCCCTTAAAAGACCTTTGTTTGAAAAAAATTATGGTAATGGTACTGTTTCTCCATTTTGAGACGCAGTAGCAAGCACTTCCTCAAAAGATAACTCAAGAAATCTGTCATTAATTTTGAAGTTTTTGCAGAGGAGATCTTAGTCGCCCAATTTTGCCTCTGACCAGGATGTTTGGTGCAGTATTTCTCAAGTGACAAAAAATGTGCATGAGGACGAGTCGTCTGGCACTAGTTGTCAGGCACTTCATTGAAGAATCCCTACTGTCGACCAATCGCTGACGAGGGTGCGTAGACCTTGGCTACCGAATTCGGTTTTCCTCAAGACATTATTTTGGTGTGCCTGAACAGCTGGAAAACCAGCCAAAATGAACCAAAACGTCACAAAATGTTGCCATAATATGTGTATGAACTGTTCCGAATTCAAATCAAATGTTATTTGTCACATGCGCCGACTACAACAGAAAACCGTGAAATGCATTTACTTACAAGCCCTAAACCAACAATGCAGTTTTAAGAAAATTGAGTTAAGAAAATGTTTACTAAATAAATTAAAAGTAACACAATAAAATAACAATAATGAGGCTATATGCAGGGGCTACCGGTACTGAGTCAATGTGCGGGGCTACAGGTTAGTCGAGGTAATTTGTACATGTAGGAAGAGGTAAAGTGACTATGAATAGATAATAAACAGCGTGTAGCAGCAGTGTCGGGGGGGAGGGTAGAAGCTGTTAAGGAGCCTTTTGGACCTAGACTTGGCGCTCAGGTACTGCTTGCTGTGCAGTAGCAGAGAGAACACTCTATGACTAGGGTGACTGGAGTCTTTGACAATTTTTTGGGCCATCCTCTGACACCACCTAGTATATAGGTCCTGGATGTCAGGAAGCTTGGCCCCAGTGATGTACTGGGACGTACGCACTACCCTCTGTAGCGCCTTGCGGTCGGATGCTGAGCAGTTGCCGTACCAGGTGGTTACGCAACCGGTCAGGTGCAGCTGTAGATGGTGCAGCTGTAGAACCTTTTGAGGATCCTTTTGAGGACCCATGCAAAATCTTTTCCATTTCTTGAGGGGGAATTGGTTTTGTCATGCCCTCTTCACGACTTTCTTGATGTGTTTGGACCATGATAGTTTGTTGGTGATGTGGACACCAAGGAACTTGAAACTCTCGACCCGTTCCACTACAGCCCCGTCGATGTTCGGCCCCTCCTTTTCCTGTAGGCCACGATTATCTCCTTTGTCTTGCTCACCTTGAGGGAGAGGTTGTTGTCCTGGCACCACACTGCCAGGTCTCTGACCTCCTCCCTATAGGCTGTCTCATCGTTGTCGGTGATCAGGCCTACCACTGTTGTGTCATCGGCAAACTTAATGATGGGGTTGGAGTCGTGCTTGGTCACGCAGTCATGAGTGAACAGGGAGTACAGGAGGGGGCTGAGCATGCACCCCTGAGGGGGCCCAGTGTTGAGGATCAGTGTGGCAGATGTGTTGTTGCCAACCCTTACCACATGGGGGCGGCCCGTCAGGAAGTCCAGGATCCAGTTACAGATGTAGGTGTTTAGTCCCAGGGTCCTTAGCTTAGTGATAAGCTTTGAGGGCACTATGGTGTTGAACGCTGAGCTGTAGTCAATGAATAGCGTTCTCACATAGGTGTTCCTTTTGTCCAGGTGGGCAAGGGCAGTGTGGAGTGCAATAGAGATTGAGTCATCTGTGGATCTGTTGGGGCGGTATGCAAATTGGAGTGGGTCTAGGGTTTCTGGCATGATGGTGTTGATGTGAGCCATGACCAGCCTTTCAAAGCACTTCATGGCTACAGACGTGAGTGCTACGGGTCGGTAGTCATTTAGGCAGGTTACCTTCACTTTATTGGGCACAGGGACTATGGTGGTCTGCTTGAAACATGTAGGTATTACAAACTCGGACAGGGAGAGGTTGAAAATGTCAGTGAAGACACATGCCAGTCGGTCCGCGAATGCACTGAGTACACGTCCTGGTAATGCGTCTGGCCCTGCGAACTTGTGAATGTTGCCATGTTTAAAGGTTTTACTCACATCAGCTATGGAGAGTGTGATCACACAGTTGTCCGGAACAGCTGGTGCTCTCATGCATGCTTCAGTGTTGCTCACGGCTGGGTTTCCCTTTGTACTCTATAATAGTTTGCAAGCCCTGCCACATCTGACGAACGTTAGAGCCGGTGTAGTAGGATTCAATCGTAGTCCTGTATTGACGCTTTGCCTGTTTGATGGTTTGTCTGAGGGCATAGCAAGATTTCTAATAAGCGCCCAGATTAGTGTCCCGCTCCTTGAAAGCGGCAGCTCTATCCTTTAGCTCGGTGTGGGTGTTGCCTGTAATCCTTGGCTTCTGGTTGGGATATGTACGTACAGTCACTGTGGGGACAATGTCTTCGATGCACTTATTTTCTACTTTATGCCCACACCACCCTGCAGCCATAGGCTCTTTTTTTTTTTAACCTTTATTTAACTAGGCAAGTCAGTTAAGAACAAATTCTTATTTTCAATGACGGCCTAGGAACAGTGGGTTAACTGCCTGTTCAGGGGCAGAACGACAGATTTGTACCTTGTCAGCTCGGGGATTTGAACTTGCAACCTTACTAGTCCAACGCTCTAAGCACTAGGCTACCCTGCCGCTCTTACAACCCTGTAGCCATAGACACGCCCTTACAACGCTGCAGCCGGAGACACGCCCTTACAACCCTGCAGCCATAGACACGCTCCTTACAATCCTGCAGCCATAGACACGCCCCTTACAACCCTACAGCCATAGACACGCCCTTACAACCCTGCAGCCATAGACACGCCCTTACAACCCTGCAGCCATAGACACGCCCCTTACAACCCTGCAGCCATAGACACGCCCTTACAACCCTGCAGCCATAGACACGCCCCTTACAACCCTGCAGCCATAGACACGCCCTTACAACCCTGCAGCCATAGACATGCCCTTACAACCCTGCACCGATAGGCTTTCACAAGGACCTCTGAGTTAGTTGAGTAGGCCAGTTCTTCAAGGCCAGTTCTTCAAGGCCAGTTCTTGATTCTCTGTGTTGTGTCATTCTACTTCAAGTCACTTTGGATAAAAGCGTCTGTTAAGTAGCATGTACAGTATTTTACAATAATTCCTGTTTCTCTGTCTCTCCCTTCGCTGCAGGAAGCCAGAGAAGGGTATCCAGTACCTGATAGAGAGAGGCTACGTATCGGACACACCGATAGGCATCGCCCGCTTCATCCTGGAGAGGAAAGGACTGAGCAGACAGATGATAGGAGAGTTCCTGGGCTGCAGACAGAAACAGTTCAACAAGGACGTACTGGAGTGAGTGACTCTAATCAGTCAACGCTGCACTATACAGTATCGTGTTCTGTCTGTCTCTAATCGGTCAACGCTGCACTATACAGTATCGTGTTCTGTCTGTCTCTAATCGGTCAACGCTGCACTATACAGTATGGCGTTCTGTCTGTCTCTAATCGGTCAACGCTGCACTATACAGTATGGCGTTCTGTCTGACTCTAATCAGTCAACGCTGCACTATACAGTATGGCGTTCTGTCTGTCTCTAATCGGTCAACGCTGCACTATACAGTATCGCATTCTGTCTGACTCTAATCAGTCAACGCTGCACTATACAGTATGGCGTTCTGTCTGACTCTAATTAGTCAACGCTGCACTATACAGTATCGCGTTCTGTCTGACTCTAATACAGTATCGTGTTCTGTCTGACTCTAATCAGTCAACGCTGCACTATACAGTATCGCGTTCTGTCTGACCTTTCCTTTAGTAGAAGGATACTTTATTGTCAATGTTTCTTACAGTCTGTGTATTATATATTTCCTCTCTTCCTGTCTTCCTCTTCATCCTTCCTCCCTCTCTTCATCCTTCCTCCCTCTCTTCATCCTTCCTCCCTCTCTTCATCCTTCCTCCCTTTCTTCATCCTTCCTCCCTCTCTTCATCCTTCCTCCCTCTCTTCATCCTTCCTCCCTTTCTTCATCCTTCCTCCCTTTCTTCATCCTTCCTCCCTCTCTTCATCCTTCCTCCCTCTCTTCATCCTTCCTCCCTTTCTTCATCCTTCCTTCCTTTCTTCATCCTTCCTCCCTCTCTTCATCCTTCCTCCCTCTCTTCATCCTTCCTCCCTTTCTTCATCCTTCCTCCCTTTCTTCATCCTTCCTCCCTCTCTTCATCCTTCCTCCCTCTCTTCATCCTTCCTCCCTTTCTTCATCCTTCCTCCCTCTCTTCATCCTTCCTCCCTTTCTTCATCCTTCCTCCCTCTCTTCATCCTTCCTCCCTCTCTTCATCCTTCCTCCCTTTCTTCATCCTTCCTCCCTTTCTTCATCCTTCCTCCCTCTCTTCATCCTTCCTCCCTCTCTTCATCCTTCCTCCCTTTCTTCATCCTTCCTCCCTCTCTTCATCCTTCCTCCCTCTCTTCATCCTTCCTCCCTTTCTTCATCCTTCCTCCCTTTCTTCATCCTTCCTCCCTTTCTTCATCCTTCCTCCCTCTCTTCATCCTTCCTCCCTTTCTTCATCCTTCCTCCCTCTCTTCATCCTTCCTCCCTCTCTCTTTTCTCTACCCCTTGTCCAGTTGTGTGGTGGATGAGATGGACTTCTCAGGGATGGATCTGGACGATGCCCTCAGGAAGTTTCAGGCCCAGATCAAAGTCCAGGGGGAGGCCCAGAAGGTGGAGAGACTTATCGAGGCTTTCAGGTAACGGCAGGATTATGGACTATACCATGACCTGTAGATTTATAGACTTTTAGGATTTTTTTGGTTCGGGTAGTTTGTGTTGTGCACAACAGTATTCATCTTGGATATATATATCTGCTTTATGTCTCTCTCTGTCTCTGTCTCTCTCTCTCTCTCTGTCTCTCTCTCTCTCTCTCTCTGACTCTCTCTCTCTCTCTCTCTCTCTCTCTCTCTCTCTCTCTCTCTCTCTCTCTCTCTCTCTCTCTGTCTCTCTCTCTCTCCCCCTTCCCCTCTCTCCGCCCACCCCACTCACCTCCAGTCAGCGGTACTGCGTGAGTAACCCGGTGCTGATCCGACAGTTCCAGAACCCCGACACCATCTTCATCCTGGCCTTCGCCATCATCCTCCTCAACACGGACATGTACTCTCCCAACGTCAAACCAGAGAGGAAGATGAAGCTGGAGGACTTCGTCAAGAACCTCAGAGGTGAGGAGGATGCTGGACTGTTTTCAGAGGGCTCAAGGTTTGGTTGTTGCTACTTCAGAGGGGCGTAGAGGGCTCAAGGTTTGGCCCGTCTCAGACTTCCATTCTATCTCCTCTTCATCTCTACCTCTTCTTCTTCTACAGAACTTTAGGGAACCGTTTTTTAAAGCAGTGTTTGTATATCACGTCCTTTCTCTGTTTCATTAACACACTCTCCCTTGTGTGTGGTACGTCCCAGGAGTGGACAATGGTCAGGACATTCCCAGAGACCTGTTAGTAGGAATCTACCATCGGATAGAGAAGTGGGAGCTGCGCACCAACGACGACCACGTCTCTCAAGTACAGGCTGTGGAGAGGGTTTTGGTTGGCAAGAAGCCTGTAAGTCAACGCACAGTATAAATGTGTCCAGATTTCTCTATTTGACGTTATATCAAATGTAAAGTTGATTAGCTTATTTAGGCATTTTATAAAAGTACAGACAAAATGGTATATCACTGTAGTTGATGAGAAACATGGTGAAGGTGTGCTGCTGTTAAAAGTGAATCAACTTTTGTTTACGCCCATTCAGCTTTGTTAACACCCTCTTAAGCCTTAGCCCCACCCACACATGTAAACATGTGAGTCGGCGTGGTATTGTCCTCCTCCTCTTCTACTTAAACGCAGATAAATTCAGGGCAGCAATATTTTTCGAGAGATGTAGCAAACACTTTGACATTCGTCCAAAGCTATATCTCGCCCCCCCAAAAATCTACAGCAGCAAAGATTAACTATATACTGCCCAGGGAAATCCCCATTCTGTTATAGGCAGAAGCCTGGCAGACCAATCGGGACTCATCTCTCGGCATGTCCAACCACTCCGTTATCTCAGCCAATCGTGACTAGCCAGGAAGCATTCTGTCTTTCTCCCTGTACAGCTCGGTGCTTTCTACTTAGCTAAACTAGGCTCACAATTGAAAATGTTTGTTCACATTTGCAGATCCCAGACCAGTTTGTTATTATAGACACATGAAAGTTCACATGTTCAAGAAAGCATAACAATTCAAACGGAACTGCCGTCAAATGTCTACTCCATGGAAAACCCCATGCTGTAGGTAGAAGATATACCCGTGGGTTAGTGTGGGGAAAACCCCATACTGTAGGCAGAAGATATACCCGTGGGTTAGTGTGGGGAAAACCCCATACTGTAGGCAGAAGATATACCCGTGGGTTAGTGTGGGAAAACCCCATACTGTAGGCAGAAGATATACCCGTGGGTTAGTGTGGGGGAAACCCCATACTGTAGGCAGAAGATATACCCGTGGGTTAGTGTGGGGAAAACCCCATACTGTAGACAGAAGATATACCCGTGGGTTAGTTTGGGGAAAACCCCATACTGTAGGTAGAAGATATACCCGTGGTCAGTGTGGGGGAAAACCCCATACTGTAGGCAGAAGATATACCCGTGGGTTAGTTTGGGGAAAACCCCATACTGTAGGCAGAAGATATACCCGTGGGTTAGTTTGGGGAAAACCCCATACTGTAGGTAGAAGATATACCCGTGGTCAGTGTGGGGAAAACCCCATACTGTAGGCAGAAGATATACCCGTGGGTTAGTTTGGGGAAAACCCCATACTGTAGGTAGAAGATATACCCGTGGTCAGTGTGGGGGAAAACCCCATACTGTAGGCAGAAGATATACCCGTGGTTAGTTTGGGGAAAACCCCATACTGTAGGTAGAAGATATACCCGTGGTTAGTTTGGGGAAAACCCCATACTGTAGGTAGAAGATATACCCGTGGTCAGTGTGGGGAAAACCCCATACTGTAGGCAGAAGATATACCCGTGGTTAGTTTGGGGAAAACCCCATACTGTAGGCAGAAGATATACCGTGGTTAGTTTGGGGAAAACCCCATACTGTAGGTAGAAGATATACCGTGGTTAGTTTGGGGAAAACCCATACTGTAGGCAGAAGATATACCCGTGGTCAGTGTGGGGAAAACCCCATACTGTAGGCAGAAGATATACCCGTGGTCAGTGTGGGGAAAACCCCATACTGTAGGTAGAAGATATACCCGTGGTTAGTTTGGGGAAAACCCCATACTGTAGGTAGAAGATATACCCGTGGTCAGTGTGGGGGAAAACCCCATACTGTAGGCAGAAGATATACCCGTGGTCAGTGTGGGGAAAACCCCATACTGTAGGTAGAAGATATACCCGTGGTCAGTGTGGGGGAAAACCCCATACTGTAGGCAGAAGATATACCCGTGGTCAGTGTGGGGAAAACCCCATACTGTAGGCAGAAGATATACCCGTGGTCAGTGTGGGGAAAACCCCATACTGTAGGTAGAAGATATACCCGTGGTTAGTTTGGGGAAAACCCCATACTGTAGGTAGAAGATATACCCGTGGTCAGTGTGGGGAACTGTAGGCTGACACAAATTTAGCCTGATATGAAGTCGGATTCTGTAAACATTCAGGCTACATTTTCTATATTTGAGCTGGTAAGCCTGAACTGCAAACTAACCGTTCTGTGTTTGTGTAGTTGCTCTCGTTGCCACACCGCAGGTTGGTGTGCTGCTGCCAGCTGTACGAGGTGCCCGACCCGAACAGAAGCCAGAGGACCGGAGTCCACCAGAGAGAAGTCTTCCTCTTCAACGACCTGCTCGTGGTAAGACTCACCTGTGAGGCCCCTCGGGTTGGGTTATGTCTGTAGCGTCGAGTGGGCCAACACATTTAACATGATGGAGCATAGAGAGAGTTGTGTTGATGTAGAATGTTCTCTGAACGTTACTAGCATTACATTTTTTTTACATTTATTTTATGGACCGTTTTCTTAACGTTCTCTGAACAATTTGAAAAAAAAAACGTGACTTTAAGTAGAACCATGAGGAAACGTGTAGAAAACGTTATGCTGAAGTACTGACATTTCCACGTTGTTTCTTAAAATGTTCTCTGAACAATTTGAGAACATTCCCAATTTCAAACCAGTTGGAGAACTTCCCTAGAACGTTATTAAAATGAAATGTTTGAACTTTTAGGAAAAGTTCTGTTAAAAGTAATGAAATACCCAAGACAATAACGTCACTGTCCTTAAATGTGCTGAGAATGTTTCCCGAAGCCAAGCAACTCTCCTGCACCCTTTTCCCAGAACGGTGTGGGAAGTTTGTACGCAAAATAACCGCAGGACAACCACGCTCTAAGAGACATATGGTTCTCAGAACGTTACGTGCTAGCTGGGATCATAAACAAACCTGTTTTTCCCTCATCTTCCCTATAGGTAGCCAAGATCTTCCAGAAGAAGAAGTCCTCTGTGACATACAGTTTCAGACAGTCCTTCCCCCTGGTCGGAATGCAGGTTCACATGTTCCAGAACCAGTGTAAGAAGTGTGTGTGTGTGTGTGTGTGTGTGTGCGTTTGCGTGCGGGCGTGCGTGTGCATGTGTGTGTGTGTACTCCTGTAAGTATTGA